>CM055117.1:777266629-778466629 GCA_029206835.1 Rana muscosa
TGTATGCCAAAATCATCAATATTAAAACAAGAAAAGGCTTGAACTACTTCAGTTGTGTGTAATGAATCTAAAATATATGAAAGTCTAATGTTTATCAGTACATTACAGAAAATAATGAACTTTATCACAATATGCAAATTTTTTGAGAAGGACCTGTGTGTGTGTGTGTGTGTGTGTGTGTGTGTGTGTATATATATATATATATATACTGGCCATACAACAACGTCTTACTTCAAAAAAATAAATAATTTTAAGAACATTTTGTTCGATTTTCTAATCGTCAGAGGGGTCAAATCGACGTTCGTTTTCAACCACAGTGACGGGAAAGTTTAGAAATAGAAAACTTCCTGATCAAAGGACTTTTCAGACCGTGTATGTGGCTTTCGTTCAGAAATTACATTAATTTTAAAACGATGTTAAAAGCAAGTGAAAGTTTCTAACATTCTTTCATTCCGCGAATGTACAAAGATTTTTCGTATTGATATAACAGTAGTAATTTGCTCTTTTTGTACTTAAAAAGGCTATTTTTTTTTATTTTAAACCCATTGTTACTGGCTGATCGATTATGAAAATGGTAATCGATTTAAATCGACAACTAATCGATTAGTTGTTTTGGGCTCTAAATTAAACATCAAATGAACGATGTTATGGTTAATGAGAGATTTAAGATCTATACGGTCTGATTACCATGACCAGTTTCTGCATGTTTGGCAGCCCTAGATTTCCTTGACCAAATTTTTTACAGGTTGCCTGTTTAGAGTTGGAGGAGGTCTTGGGCTAGAATTATTGCTCAAATTTGTGGTGATGCCTCGCGTATGGTTTAAACGTTGTTTACATATGGGGATGCGACCCACATATGCATTCGCTTCTGCACCCGGGGGTGCTTTAATTTTACATTTTTACGCTTTCTTTTTAAAACATTTTGATCAATGTAAGCATCTCTTGTAATAAAAATAGTGCATGACGGGTCCTCTTTATAGAGAGATGTATGACCCCACATCTTTCCTCCTGGCTGTGAAGCCTGAGATAAAAAAAAAAAAAAAACTTTCTCAGGCTTTCCAGCCGAGTCCCTGGCGTTGTTCACTTCTGCCGGCCCGGACGTGACGTCATAACATTACCCCCGGGCCTCTGAGTCAGACTGCCGGACATTCTGGCCCTTGGTTTTCTCTATGGCTAACTTCCAGAGCATTCCTTCTCCGACTCACGGATCGTATTGGACGACTCTGTAAAAGCACCGTAGGGCAGCGTCCCCTCCCGCCGCCTGTAAGAACAATCAAGCAGCTGAACAGGGAAACGCTGGCTAAAAATAAATATCTGATGCCTGCAGCTGCAGGCATCATTCATATATCCCCACTCAAAGCCCAGGACGTCATATGATGTTCTGCGGTATGGAAGTAGTTCAACTAGAACGAAAGGCAAAACCTCACTTCCTGTCCCATAGCCAAACGGGAAGATTTCCTCCCTTTTTTTTTTTTTTTTTTTTTTTTTTTTTTTTTTATTCCTGGCCCATTGAGTTCTGCTGGAAATACGCTTAGTATGTCCTTTTTTATAGCTTCCCCCATAAATACTCAATACAGGTTTTGTTTTGAAAATTCCCCTCATCCTTGCTGAAAACCTCCTTGAAATGTCCGACATCACAAATTATTCTGTAGGTAATACTAGGCAATGGGCTTGGCACAAATGACACTTTAGCTGTTAGATTGCTTATAATCTGGCATGCGTTCTGGTATCAGTCTCATCACATGAGTGATATTTAGAAGTCGCAACTGCTGCTTTGAATATTTTTGGCACATAGACTTCTTGAGAGCAAATTGTCTAAATTAAAACTGGCATGTTCTGTTTTACAAATTGAATCAGACAGTGCTTTAATTAACGCAGGTTGTCACTAAGTTTTTATTTTTATTTTTTTAACATCGTCTTATGGCTCTGAAGCAGTGCTGCTGGTGGTTAGGCTGATGACTACTGTGCTTTGCCTTGGACATGCTTTATCTTGTGTAGCGTTGTGTTTTACTCTTTTTGTTCATGGACCGACACAGCTTCCAATTGACAAGTGGGTATTATCCGTTATTTACGAGTGACTAGGCAGAAAAAAAACTTGTAAAAAGTGTTGCATCACACCTTCTACAGTACCGCCCAGGGGGCGGGTTCCCCCTGGTATATCCCCTCACTCTGCATCTCGCAGATCAGATTTTTTTTCTTTCTAGCAAGGAGTAGGACATGGCTCCCTTCGGGCCCATTGGTCCAGGGATATATATATATAGTTTCGGCCATCAAACGTGTGCCGACCCTAGCTACGCCCTGGGTTTTTCCTATGACATGCCCGTCGCTCTACGGGTGGCCGGTAAGACGATGCTCCAGGGCCTGCATTGGACCGTTCAGCTTCGGCTGACCTTACGGCTGAGTCGCAGTAGCCTGTCCGGTGAGCTAAACGCTCCAGGGCAATGCATATGACCGTTCCCCAGGGATCTGTCTGGAATGTCTTCCAGCATGATACATGCAGGAAGGCTAAGTAACTCCCCCCGCTTCGGCAGGGTGACATTGACTGGACATTCCCGGAGAGATCAAGTAAGTGGTTATGACCTCTTTCTTTCCTCTCTCCCTGCCTTCCCTCCTCCCTGGGCTCTGAGCTAAGGGTGCTGGTCACCATGGGGGGGGGCTCCATCTGGAGCGGGGCTGCACTGTTGTCATTTTAAAAATAATGTAATTTGCTTGTGGGTGTGTGTGAGGACCCACTGAGGTTTTTTGCAGCCCCAATTTTTTTTAATGCATTTAATTTTTGTTAGGCAGTCCGGTACCCCTTGAGGAGAGTCCCGAAAGGATGTACCCCCCCCCCCGATAGTGGACCCCCTTGTGTCCAGACTTGACAAGTTACCACGATTCCAGTGGAAGGGGCTCCGGTCTTCAGGGACACTTGCTACCTATACACAGTGGGGGGCTGAACGGTACGCCCAGCATTGGCTGGGTATTTTTTCTGATGCCTCAGACACTACTGAGTAGGCAAAGAGGCTACTCCAGGGGTTAAAACCACGTACGAGGTAGCTCTGGCTGACCAGTTGGTACAGGGCCTTGAGTCTGTCTGCGAGTCAGACATGGATACTATCCCATTGCTGTCTTGAGCCTGTTTATGCAGTGACGCTATGCCACCTCATCTGGCTAAGGTGCTGGTCTGAGGACCAATCTTCCAAGAAGGCCCTGTTGGATCTGCCCTTTTTGGGGCGACAATCTTTTTTTGGGGCCTCTCTGACATTTAAGATGCTACAGGAGGTAAGAGCACATTGCTTCTGCAATCCACAAAAGGTAAGGAGCCACGCCATAGGCTAGGGCCCTCCTTCACCACGCACAAGCGGTCCCTTCATCTGCCTAGTGCGGCAAGTAAACAACCCCAGGCTAATAAAGCGCCTGCTGAGGGACACAAGTCCCTGGGTTTTCAAGCCCAACCTTGCTTGCCTTCCAACAGATTTTTTTCCCTCTAACCACCAGTTCCAGCCGACTTGTCGGGAAGCCCTACATGTGGCGGTCCAAGACCTGCTGAGATGCATGGTAGACCTTCCTGTCTTCGTACAGGAACAGGTTCAGGGGTTCTACTCAAATCTGTTCATAGTATTGGAGGGGGTTCGTCCAATCTTGGATCTCAAAACCCTCAACTGCTTTGTGAAGGTACAAAGATTGCGGAAAGGAGTTGGCTCGCTCTGTTGTCGCTGCCCTCCATCCAGGGGTTTTTCTGGCATTCTTGCTTATCAAGGACGCATGCAACCAGGCATCAGATGTCTGCATTGGCAGCCGGGGAAGACCACTACCAATGGTGGCTCTCCTTTTTGGCCTGGCATCGGCACCAAGGGTGTTCAGCTAGGTGCTTGCCCCGATTCTGGCCCTACTAGGACAGCGTAGTTTCGCTATTATGGGGATTCTGGACTCCTCAGAGGTGTAAGTTTTTCTCCCTAGAGGAAATTTGCAGACCCTTCGGGCTGCGGTGCGGCAGTTGACATCCCAAAGATGGGTTGTCATGCCACTTTTGCAGACGAGTCCTGGGCCTCATGGTAGCCTCCTCGAGGTGGTACCATAGGTGCCATTTCACACATGAGTGTTACAGGGGTAACTCTGTCCTGAAGGGTCAAGTGCCCTTCATCCCTGGATTATCAAGACCCGGGTGAGTCACCTACTCAGGACCTCCTTAGTTGGTGGCCGACATTCTGTCTGAGAAGTTGTTCTATCCTATCCTGTTTACTGGATGGTGGTCACGGCGGACGCCTAGCTTCCCGGTTGCAGAGAAGCTCAGTCAACCTGGGTCGCTGGACTCCGGAGGAGTTCCATTGCAGATCATTGGCCTGAAATCGGGCGATCTGGCTTTTCCTCTCCACATAGTCTCAGAGGCTACAAGGGCATCCAGTTGGACCAACACCACAGTGGTGGCGTAGGTCAATCCTCAAGGAGGAACAAGTAGCTCTGCTGCAGCATCGGAGGTCGCTCGCCTCCTAATTGGGGCAGAAAGGAGCATACAGGCCTGTCGGCCGTATACAGTCCGGGTGTGGGAAACTGGCAGGCGAACTACCGGAGTTGCCAGATGCTGGACCAAAGAGTATATAGCCTTAACACCCGGAGGCCTTTCAGCTCCCTTACCAGAGGGGAAGCATGCCAGTCGTAGATCTCCTGGCTTCTCGATTTCAATCAGAAGGTATTGAGGTTTGTGGCCAGGTCAAGAGACCCATGAGCAAACACGACAGATGTGTTGATGGCACTGTGGAGTCAGTACCGACTAATCCTATGCCTTTCCTCCTCGGAAGCTCCTTCCTCATCTGCTTCACAGGCTGGAGGCAGAGAGGATTACAATAGGCCCAATTGCTCAGAATTTGCCTCGGTACGCCGATCTAGTGCGTCTGATAGCAGACGCCTTTTGGCATCTACCGTAAGAAGGACCCGCTGTCGCTAGATCCCGTACGCCATGCTGTTTTTACAATCACTGACTTGAGGGCATGGCTTAAGAGCCAGGTGCGACGAGACCGTGTCCTGTCAGACTGTGTTCTCTACCATGAGTGCTTGGAAATCATCCCCTAGGCAGATTTACCGTCGCACTTGGAAGACCTACATATCCATTGTGAGGAAATGAGGTGGCATCCGCGTACTTATTGTTTCCAGAGTTCTGCTGTTCTCAGCAGGGAACGGGCCAAATTTTTTTTATTTTTTATTTTTACTCCAAGTACGAATAAGGGGCTCACTCTCTAGTGAGAACGTTTGTACAGTGGGTTCGGCAGGCGGCCCCTCCGGGCCACCCTCCACTACCTCGGTGGGGCTTGTGTAGCGGATGTCCTTTTGGCGTCTACCACTACGAGAGGACCTGCTGGCGCAGGGTCCCATATGCCATCCTGCCTGCAGTCGATGGCTTCAATGGCATGGCCTCTACGTGTCCCAGAAACCACCTTTTGAGAAAATCAGGGAGATTCCCTTGTTGACACTTTCTAAGAAAGTGGTCCTTTTGGTGGCTGTTAGGCCAGTTAAGACGGGTTTCTGAGCAGGCAGCCTTGTCATACAAGCCTCACTATCTGATCTTCCACAAGGATAAGGGCAAGGCTCCTTATCTGATCTTCCACAAAGTTAAGGTGGTGCTGCGCCTGCAGCCTTCTTTTCTTCCTAAGGTCGTGTTTCGACCTTCCATCAAGGAAGACATGTACTGCCACCCTTGTGTCCTCATCCGTCGAATCCTAAGGAGATGCCGTTGCATTCCTTGGACATTGTTCAAATTCTGAGAGAATGTTTGTCTGGCACTGCTCCGTTCCGGAGTCCAGGCTCACTGTTTGTTTCAGTGGCTGGTCCCTAGTAGGGCCCAGCAGTCCTGTCGACCACCATTTCTAGGTGGCTCCGACAGATTGTGATCGGGCTTACGCCATGAAGGGTCAGGCGCCTCCCTTTCCCGGCACATTCGACCGGGGCAAGAGGTGCCTCTTGGTTTACGTCAGACGTTTTTTTCTGAGCCGGCAGCCTTGTCATGCAAGGCTCCTTATCTGATCTTCCACAAGGATAGGTGGTGCTGCGTCCGCAGCTGCCTTTTTCTTCCTAGGGTCTTTCGACCTCCATCTCAAGGAAGACCTTGAACTGCCATCCTTGTGTATTCATCTGTCGAATCCTAAGGAGATGATGTATATTTTGGACGCTGTCCAAGCTCTGAGAGCATCAAGCGTCTGTTTTCACCAGGTGTGTAAGGCGGCGACCTGCTCATCCGTTCACATTTTCACCAAACTTTACAAGTTGATGTGTGTGCATCTTCGGATACTTCTTTCGGCCGCAAGCTTTTGCGGCTGTTTAGAGTTGCAAATCCTGTTTTGTTTGGGGTGAAGTTTTAATGCTGTTCCCACCCCTCGTTTTTGACACTGCTTTGGGACATCCCACTTGTCAATTGGAAGCTGTGTCGGTCCATGAACGAAAGAATAAATAGGATTATTTACTCACTGTAAAAATCCTTTTCACTGAGTTCATGGACCGACACAGCACCCACCCCTCCTTTTTTAAGTTTGTACTGCTTTTTGACAATCTGATCTGCGAGATGCAGAGTGAGGTGATATACCCGGGGGGCCCGCCCCCTGGGCGATACTGTAGAAGGTGTGATGCAACACTTTTTACATGGTTTTTTTTTTTTTTTCTGCCTTGTTACTCCTAAATAATGGATAATACCCACTTGTCAATTGGAAGCTGTGTCGGTCCATGAACTCAGAGAAAAGGATTTTACGGTGACTAAAAAATCTTTTTTTTTTTTTTTTTTTTTTTTGTGGATGAAATAATTCGGGATGTGCATAAAACGTAGTTCAAACATAGTAGTATTTAAAAGACCTTCATTTTTATGTATTCGATAATATTCAACCATCCCTTCCAAAATAAAGGGGTCCACTTATTTTTATCCCTGCCCAGCGGTGAGAATTCCTTTTTCTTCACTCAAGGTTAGCTATTGGGTGTTGGAATGAGAGCCTCGTGTAAGCTTTAAACCAACTTGTCAGCACTCGCATGGGGCAATGGATCCCTCACTCGCCCCATTTAACAGTATGATAAAAAGAGCAGGAGAGAGCATGACTTTGTATGAAGTATGTGCGGGAAAAGTTTAAATTGATTGGGGGTAATTGGCATATCTGAAATATGTTGTTTAATTAATTTATTACTTTCACATAATGCATTGTACATAACTATATTGCATTATTGAAGAAATCGATAGAACACGCGCAGACATGGTAGTGGAGGGAATTATTCAAACAGAGACCCGAATACATAGATAATAAACGCAATAAGATCTACTGCAGTGATGCATATTGAAGCATGAAGTTGGTAGCTCTACGCGTTTCGCGACTTTGATCGCTCATCAGGAGCAATCGTGCATTGTGTTTTCTGTAACGACATAAGCACATTTCAGGTTGATCTAGGGCTTCTGACATTCAGGAGACAATGAACAAGTCAGAGTCCCAGTTGGTACTCACCGGGTAACCACCATGTGTTGCCGGCATGGAAGTGCAACCAAGCCCCATGGGCTGGGATAGCCCTTACCAGGGACCGTGGGAAGATACTACACGACAGACGGCCCCCACACAGGGCGCACCCAGGTCGGACAGGCATCGGGCAAGGAGTGATGTATGGACCAGTGAATGGTGGTGGCTGTGAAGTAAGGAACAGATTAAGGGTGAGTGCTTGAATGGGGGTGACTATGAGAAGGGAGAATAAAGTGTATAAGAGGGGAAGGACAATGATCTAAATCTGTGAATGAACCAACAAAAATCAATGGAAAAAGTTGTACTATGTGTGGAAGGAAATTACCCATGGAGTCAGTGTGCTGCATGTTGATCTGTGACGTGCAAAGAGCCAAATGCCTTAAACAACTATAGGTAGCGCCCTTCATAGGCGCCACCGTCTAAGATTCCCGCCAACGTCACTCACGCAAGGGGGTGGGGAGGAGAGGCGCCTAGACCAATGTGGAAGAGCTGCCTGGTAGTTTGGCGCCAACTTCACTCCCCACACCACTCATTGCTGCCATGCCAAACAGCCGCACGGAGAGCAAGCCCCGTGTACGACAATGACGTCGACACGCAGTGCCCACCTCACATCCGCGCATTAAAGTGGGAATGGGGAGCAGGGCAGTGCGTGTCGCAGCCCCCGGATTGGAGCAAAGGCCGCAGGGGGCCGGCACTGCATAACATCCAAAGCCAGACACAATAATGGAACAGTACTGGGTCAGTTGGAAGGAGCTTGGCACTGTTAAATGGGAGAATAAGGGAGTCACTTGCACACCCATACCAAAGGGTGGCAGGCATTATACTTGGCTCCAGGGTTTATTTTCTTTAAACCGCTAATAAAAAGGCTTGATTTAAGTCAATTTTTAAAGAGCAACTGTCATCTCTGTCCCGCAGCAGGACTCACCGACAGTCCCATTCACTTTAATGGGATGGCTGGTGATGCGGCAAGGTGAGTGATGTGGCGGCAGCAGGTGAGTGGATGCCCGCTAACGGGCACTGCCATGATGGATCTGAAATGACAACAGGTGCTCTTTAAATGTAAGGATTAATTCTTGCTGGTAGTTGGAATCTTTAATATTTGCAAACAAAATTTAATGTTTCCCATTTAGGCCTCATGCCCACTGACGTTTTTACAGCTGCGTTTTTTAGAGCTTAACGCCTGTCCATGTTATTGTAAAATTTTTTATTTTTTTTTAAAACGTCGGAGCTAAAAACGCGACCGCGCGTTAGTGCGTGTTTTTGCGCGTTAGTGCGCGTTTTTTGACGCTCGCGGTTTTTTCTGCCTAATTCTGACGCTGAGGAACGCACTGGTCCTGGGTTTTTTTTACAGCTTAACGTCTATGCTATTTGCAGCTCAAAAACATCTAGGTGGGCATGAAGCTATAGACTAACATGGGCAGGCGTTTTTAAGCTGTAAAAAACGCTCAAAAACGTCCGTGGGCATGAGGCCTTAGAATCATAAGCTCGGGTTAGAAAAACGGTGATATCAGAACTGATTCAATCATAGTTTGTAGTGTACATAGATTTGCAAAACAATGGGATAAATAAATATTCCTGAACTTTATCTCATGGTTACTGTGAAATTGTGTCAATGCATCAATGCAGTGCATGTTATCTCAGCTTCTAGTGCTTGTACTCATTGACTGCGTTTACAAAAAATGTAAATATTGCAGTATATACAGCCTCATGCTACATTACTAAGCTTAATTTCATGCTGAATAAACTAAATGATTAACCACTTAAGGACCGCCGCACGGCGATATACGTCGACAGAATGGCACGGGCAGGCATATGGGCGTACAGGTACGTCCCTTAAATTTGCTGCGCCTCGCGAGTGTGCTCACGGGTCCTGGGAACTCTATGTTCCCGGGTGGGCCGCAATTGCGGTCGGCAACGGCAGAACAGGGGGGGATGCCTTGTGTAAACAAGGCATTCCCCCCCATTTCTCTTATCGTCCATGGACTGACACAGCTCTCATACTGTTTACGTGTGGGTATATGTCCCTGCTTGCAGGAGTAGACCTAGGCAGAATGTTGGATGTTAAAAACATTCTAGAACAAAACCAGAGCTTGAACAGCCCCGCCCAGGGGGATGGTCCCTCCGGACATTACCCTCCCACTTGCAGCCTCAGTTTTTTTCTGCCCAGCAGAAGACATGGCTCTCTAGGGAGCCAGTCTCCTGGAAGATTTTACTTTTCAATTTTATTCCTTTTTGGGAATTTTTAATTTGAGACCTTCAATCAACTGTCGGCTGGGCAACAGGTTGGGTACACTGGTATCCTCGTAGTCTTGTGTACGTGAGACTCGGTTCACGACATACTCCAGGGTTGGCCGGGTTGCTTTTATGCTCCCGCGGTCCTCACAAGATTGAACAGTACCTGTCTATCTTTCGCGGTGGACCGGTCCGACAGCTACTCAGTGCTACTCTGTGATAGGTCTGTCTGAAACAAGCCAGTGGGTCCCTCTGGGACGGGTAAGTATTCTCTCCTGCTACAGGTGAGTACATGCTGGCTGTGTTTCTTTATATGGGGGGTTTCTCCCTGTCTCCCCTCCTGTTATGCTGCTCTCTGCACCCTGTACTGGTGCTGTGCTGTGTGGGGGTGCTTGGGGGTCACTCTGGCCTGGCTGGGGGAGCTCGTGTCTGTTTTAATGGCACTGGGGCAGTGTTCTGGTGTGTGAGTGTTGACATACTGTTGTGGAGTAGTGTTTTACTTGCATGCTTAGCAAAGCTAAGCTTCACAGGTTTAGTTCCTGAGTGGGGCCGTTTGTGTTCAAACAGCCGCCCCAGTGCTTGCCGTGCCACAGCCAGTGAGGGCAGTAGCTACTGCCTTGTGGTTAGTTAACAACCGCAAAACATGTGCGCCATTAGCGCTGTAAGGTATTTTTTTTTAAAACGTGCTCGGCGGGCATTTTGCTGTGGATCGATGGCGTAGTATTGTATGCGGCCGGCGGCCATTTTCTTGAAGCCGCTGCGTTTTTGCTTAGTTTCGGCCTCTGCTGCTGCTGCGGCGCGAATCTCCTCAGTCTCCCCAGGCTTCACCCGCGCGGCAGCGCGGGTTCATACAGCGGAATGAGTGGTCCTTACAGTGTTCGGTGAGTACTCTGGGTGTCCCCTCCTCAGCATAGCCAGTGGGTGGACTGGGTTACTCACTATGATAGTGTTTAACAGTCAGAGGGTGGCAGTATGGAGTCTAGTTCACCTGCTTCTCCACATTTGTCAGAGGCAACTGGCAGTGCTCCTGCACCTGCGGTCCCTAGCGACTAGTTGTCGGCAGTCCTGGAATCATCCTTGTCAGGATGGAAGCGGTGTGCGAGCACAAGGGAGCTGTAAAGCGCCCCCTCCCCACACATCCTCCTGATGGGGAGTGCTCTGTCTCAGACATGGGCCTAGCTATGGCTGCTCAGGACCCTAGTAATGAGGATGTTCTTGTTTTTAAACAGGATATTCCCTGTGAGGAAGACCCCAGTTCTGAAAAACTGACAGGGTGCTTGTAAGTGAACTCATTGATTCTGTGAGGAACACTCTCAAGCTGAATGTTGAGGCTGAGGAACCTCAGGTAGAAGCTGTCTTATTTGGTTCCTTTAAAGCCATTTATTCAAAAAAGGTTTTTTTCCATATGTGCCTTTTTTTTTTTTTTTTTTTTTTTGATACATTCATTGACTGACTAAGTCTGGGATAAGCCGCAGAAGACTTTGACGGTCCCGCTGCGCCTAGCCATGAGGTACCCCTTTTAAGGAGGACCTGGTTAAGAAGTCCCACTCCTACTGAAGCCCCCACTCCCCCCCCAAAAAAAAATTACATGCCAAATGTGGCATGTAAGGGGGTGAGGAGTGGAATAAAAAAAAAAAAAAAGTAAAAAAATTGGGTGGAACTCCGCTTTAAGGTGTCAAGGTTGTGTCCAGGGATCCTTGGGCGGATGCCTAGGATCCGTTGGTCGGCCACGTAGGGTCATTATCACCTGATATCTGTTATCCTCCGCTGCAGCTGTTTTCCTCGCCTGCTGCGCAGGGTTGTGGCCGAAGGGATTCCGGTGATCCTCTTGCGCCGGGTGGGTCTCGGTGCCATTGGTACGCTGATCTGGTACGTCTCATCGTGGACGTTTCTTGGCGGTTGCCAATAAGGGAGGACCTTATGTTTTCAAGGTCCTATTTTTTCCTCCGGTTTTACAGTCTCTGACTTAACGGCATAGCTATTGAAAGCCAGGTGCTGAGAGTCCGAGGTCTCTCGGATTCGGTCATTTCAACCATGTTCAGGGCACGGAAGTCTTCCGCTTGAAAGATATATCCCCGTACCTGGGAAGCTTACATCGCTATGAGCTGGACTAGCGTCCATGGACGTATTCCGTCCCCAGTATCCTGCGGTCCTTGCAGCGTGGTGTGACCCTAAATGCTTGCTTTGAGTACCATTAGGGGTCAGTTTTCGGCCTTGGCCGTCTTCCTTCAGCAACCGCTAGCGGGTCATTCCTTCGTAGCACCTTTGTGCAGGGGGTTTGCCATGTGCTCCCTCCTGTTTTAAACCTCCTCTCCCTCTTCGGGATTTGAATTTGGTGCTCTCGGTTCTCCAGGAACCTCACTTTGAAAATATCAGATTTTCCCCTCTTGACCTTTTTCTCAGGAGGTGGCCTTCTTAGTGGCCATTACTTCTGTCAGACGGGTGTCTGAGTTGGCGGCCTTGTCCTGCAAGTCGCCCTATTTGGTCATCCATAAGGATAAGGCAGTGTTGTGTCCACGACCTTCCTTTTGCAAAAGGTGGTCTCGGTTTTTCACCTACATGTGGACATTGTCCTCCCGTTCTTGTGTCCTCACACATCGCATTCCAGAAGGTTTGCGCTTCACACATTTTATGTGGTACGTGATATGACTCACTAGTTGTGTCTGTCTCTGGTCCGAAACAGGGCCGAGCGGTGTCGTCGGCCACCTTTTCTAGATGGATTATACAGGCCTATGCCATTTAAGGGTGTGGCCCCTCCCTTTCCGGTTACGGCGCATGCCACCAGGGCAATTGGTGCTTCCTGGGCCTTCCGACATCAAGCGTCGGTTGCGCGAGTGTGCAAGGCGGCGACCTGGTCGTCCGTTCAAGCCTTTTCAAAATTCTTGAAGGTTGATATGGCTGCATCTTCGGATGCTTCCTTCGGCCGCAAAGTGTTGCAGGCCGCTGCCTAATGTTGCAACTCCTCCGTTGAGGAGCTCTGCTGGTTTGGAGTGAAGTTTTTGGTTGTTCCTTTTACTATTTGCTCCCACCCTTTTCTTATACTGCTTTGGGACGTCCCACACGTAAACGGTATGAGAGCTGTGTCAGTCCATGGACAATGAGAGAAAATGGATTTTACGGTGAGTACAAAAATCCCGTTTCTCTGACGTCCATGGACTGACACAGCACCCACCCTTCCTTTTTTAAGGTTTGTACCGCTTTGTTACGAACGGAGGCTGCTAGCTGCAAGTGGGAGCGTAATGTCCGGAGGGACTGCACCCCTGGGCGGGGCTGTTCAGCTCTGGTTTTGTTCTAGAATGTTTCTAACCTTCTGCCTAGGTCTTCTCCTGCAAGCAGGGACATATACTCACACGTAAACAGTATGAGAGCTGTATCAGTCCATGGACGTCGGAGAAACGGATTTTACGGTGAGTACAAAAATCCTATTTTTGCCTAGTGACACTGTCACTGATGACCGTTCCCGATCACAGGGAAGTCATCAGTGACGTGTCATGTGTAGCCACGCCCCTTAACAGTAAGAATCACTCCCTAGTACTGCCTTAACCCCTTCAGCGCCACCTAGTGGTTAACCCCTTCACTGCCAGTGTCATTTTCACAGTAAATCTGTGCATTTTTATACCACTGATCGCTGTAAAAATCACTGGTCCCAAAAATGTGTTAAGTGTCCAATGTGTCCGCCATAATGTCGCAGTCACGATAATCGCTGCCATTACTAGTAAAAAAGATTAATAAAAATGCCATAAAACGATCCCCTATTTTGTAGACGCTATAACTTTTACGCAAACCGATCAATAAACGCTTATTGCAATATTTTTTATTTATTTTTTTCTTTACCAAAAATATGCAGAATACGTATTGGCCTAAACTGAGGGAAAAAAATTTGATTTAAATTTTTTATTTTTTTTTGCGCTATAAACCAAAAAAACAGAGGTGATCAAATGCCACGAAAATAAAGCTCTATTTGAGGGGGGGAAAAAAGACGTCCGTTTTTTGTTTGGGAGCAACGTCGCACGACCGCAATTGTCAGTGTCGAGACGCAGTGCCGAATCGCAAAAAGTGGCCTGGTCTTTGACCAGCGAAATGGTCCGGGGCTGAAGTGGTTAATGTATGTTAAATAGAAAACCATCTTTTTAGATAGATTTTTTTTTTTTTTTTTACTACAAAAGCATTTTATTAAATTTTAAATTTGACAAATCCAAATCTAATTAAAAAAAAACACTTTTTTTTTTTTTTAATCCACCTTGCTTGGCTCCTTCTGACTGGAGTCGCATGGGAGCAAAGGAAAGGAGTCCCTTTTAATCCCCCCCCCCCAAAAAAAAGTGGTGTGTGTGTGTGTGTGTGTGTGTGTGTGTGTGTGTGTGTTTGTGTTTGCCTCAAAGGACAAAAAAATTCTAACGCCAGAACTAGGGATGCACCGAAATTTTGGCCACTGAAACATATCGGCCGAACGTTTTAACATCTAAATATTAGCGGCTTTATGTAAAGATCAAATCCAAGATTTACGCTCTTTAAATTCTGTTTTTGATGGTGTTTTGACATTTCTGTTCAGTTCTACATTCATAAAAATGTTTGCTTGCTTTGAAAATGTGATTTTACCACTGCATTCTCTGAGCTGCTTCTGCTATATGTGAAAATCTAAGACTGGTATAGAGGTGTTCATTGGTCTTGTGGAAGAAATGGATCGAAACAGCAGGGTTTTTGTTTGTTTTTTGATTAAAAGCTCAGGCCATCTTTCTCAAGATTTGAGCTGGGTGCAGATTATTACAGAAGTATGGGATGGGTTAAATAACTAGCTGATATGTGACTAATGTGATATGTACTGGTGGTTTTTTTTTTTTTCCTACCTCCTTTTTTTTTTTTTTTTTAGTTTTTACAGCATGTGCATATGAACTTTCCTTCGGCTGGCAAAAACTGTCCATTTTCAATTTGAAAAGTTTCAGGGTGTGTACATCTTCACCCACACACCCCCTGCCTCTGTCCCCACTCCCCTAAGACATGGCTGTGCTGATAGATAGGGAAGGGTGAGCAGCTATGCTCTGAAATCTCAAACAAGCAGAGGGAGGAGAGAGGACATCAGTCAAGCAAAATGACAGGGAAGGGGGTGCATCCAGACTCTATATTCACATCATTGTCTGGATGATACTGTATGAAAGTCTCTCGAACAGGTATTTATCTCGCTTTTAACAGAATAGAGGCACTTCTGAGAGGGCTGGAAAGGTTTATAGATATCAGCAGCTCACATAGAATAGATTTAAGCAAAAGAAAGGAAACCCATACTCTTTTAAGTATACCAACTACTGGCACTTTGTCGCAGATATAGAGATATTTTATATATATATATATGTGTGTATAATATATATATATCTATGTGTGTATAATATATATATATATATATATATATATATATATATATATATATATATATATATATATATATATATATTTTTTTTTTGCATCTGTCAAATTTTAGTGCCGGTGCCATTTCCCCTACCCCCAGCCTTTTTAAGAACCCTATTAAAGCAGAGCTCCAGGCTCATTCTGAAAAGTCTGGGCTAGTTTTTGGCTGGGCTTCTCCGGGTCACAGGAGTGCAATTAGTTTTTGCTCTCCTGTGACCAGTTTGGTCTGAAGTCTGCTCTCTGCTGACGTCACTGGAATCAGTCGGGATGACACGCTGCCTGGACCAAGGCATGGATCGAATTTCGAAAATCTTATCTAAGAATTTTGGTTTGCATTTCGCACTATTGGTGGGCTTCAGCAACAGCCGATTTTTGTGCAGCCATCGAATTTGAGTAATCGGACATGTTGGAAAAACTATTTTTCTCTTACCATCCATGGACTGACACGGTGTCTCTTTACACTTTACACGTGGGTTATGTCCCTGCTTGCAGGAGAAGACCTAGGCAGAATGTGAAATGTTATACATACATTCTAAAAGCCAGAGCTGAACAGCCCCACCCAGGGGGCGGTCCCTCCGGACATAACCCTCCCACTACAGTCAGCAGACTTCAGTTTTTTTCTGCCTAGCAGAAGGAGAAGACGTGGCTCTCTCAGGAGCCAGTCTCCTGACCTATTTTTATTCCTTTTCTGGACTTCTTTTTTATTTTATTTTTGAGAATTTTCGATCAACTGTCGGCTGGGCAACAGGTTGGGTACAAGATATCCTCGTAGTCTTCCCTGTCCGACCATCGAGCGTGCTGATCCTCGCCTTGTGTGCGTGAGACTCAGTTCACGACAGGCCCCATGACTCCAGGGGTGGCTGGGTTTGCTTTCATGCTCCCACGGTCCTCTCAAGACTGAACAGTTCCTGACTGACTGTATCTTTCACGGTGGACCGGGCCGACAGCTACTCAGTACTGCACTGTGATAGTCCTGTCAGAAACACACCAGTGGGTCCCTCAGGGGACGGGTAAGTAGTCTCTCCTGCCTGCAGGTGAGTACAAAAGGCTGTGTTTCTCTGTGGGGGATTTTCCCTGTCTCCCCCTGTATTTCATTGTCACTCTGTCACCATTGCTGGCACTGTGCTGTGTGGGGTGCCTGGGGGTCACACTGTTCTTGGAGGGGCTAATGCTGGTCTGCAGATATGCTTGGGGCCTTTTTTTGTGTGTTTTGGGGCCTGAGCGCCGAGTGGCGCTGTGTGTGTGCTGTTTTTTTCACTTTTGCTGAGTCATGGCGGCCATCTTGCCGCGGATCGCCTCAGTGAAGTGCGGCGGCCATTTTCTTGTAGTCCGCGCGCTCTTCAGCACTAGTTTTGGCCTCTAGCGCTGCTGTAACAGCGCGAATCTCCTCACAATCTCCTCACAGCTCACCAGCGCTGACACAGCGTGGTACAGACAGCGGAACTGAGCGGTCCCTGGTCCGGTTTGGTGAGTCCCCTGGGCGCCCCCTCCTCAGTCAGCACAGCCTGTGGGTGGACTTTTTATCTGAGGAGTCTCAGAGGGGGGCAATATGGAGTCTGTCACCAGCTTCCCCTAAATGTCAGTGGACAACAGGCAGTGCTTCAGCACCTGCGGTCCCTAGGGACCAGTTGTGGGCAGTCCTGGAATCATTTCTGACCAGGATGGGGGCTGTGTGCAAGCGCAAGGGAGCAAAAAAGCGCCCTCTCCCCACTTTACTTCATGAGGGCAGTGCGCTGATTCAGATATGGGCCTAGCCACTACCGCTCAGGACCCTAGTTCTGAATGTATTGGATGGTTTTGAACAGGACATTCCTTATGAGGAAAACTCCAGTTCTGAGTCAGTAAATGACAGGGCGCTTGTTGGTGTACTCATGACTGCGGTGAGGGACACTCTCAAGCTAAAATGCTGCGGATGCAGAACCTCAGGCGGATACAGTCTCCTTTGGTTCTTTTAAGGCCAGGCCTTCTAAAGAGGTTTTTCCATATGTACTTTCTTTGACCAGCTCATTGATAAGGTCTGGGAAAAGCCGCAGAAGAATTATTTTTTTTTTTTATGGTCCCGCGGCGTTTGTCTATCAGATACCCCTTGAAGATGCCCTACTTAAAAAGTGGGCTTCTCCCCCAGGGTCGACCCTCCAGTCGCCCGGTTGAACAAGGCCATCACTCTCCCGATGGAGGGGACTCCTGCATTTGAGGACCCCACTGACAGGAGGTCAGAAGTGGTGAGCAGAGCCATGTTTGCCTTGTTGGGATCCGCCCTACGGCCTGTGGTAGCGGCGACCCTTGTGTCTTAAACACTTACAGGTTGGGCAAAAATGTTGCACCTAGCTGTACAGGAGCATAATCTTCCTCCAGACACAGTTGCTTTGGCCCACCAACTGGTTCAGGGCCTGGTTTATGTGTGCGACGCCACGTTGGACGCGGCCCCTTTAATATCCAGGGCCTCTGTCTCGGCGGTGGTATTGCGTCGTCTTATCTGGTTGAAGTGCTGGTCTGCTGACCTAGCCTTAGGAAGCTCCTGACGGATCTACCATTTAAAGGTGGTAGACCTTTCGGTGCTGCTCTGGATGACATCGTCATGGGAGGTAAAAGCACTCTTCTTCCTTAGACTAGCAAGGGTGAGGAGGCCCGCCGCAAACAGGGGCCTTCCTTTCCAGCAAAAGGGGTTTTTCTTCGTCAGTCAGAGTCCACGGGTAGGCCCTCTCAGACTGACGGCAGTGCGGCTGGTGGGCACAAGTGCCCCTAGGTGCGTAAGCCGAACATGCGGCTCCCAAGCCCGCCTCCGCGTGAAGTCTTGCCTCCGCCCGACTCTGGGGTGGGGGGACGACTTCGCAGGTCACGAATCGGTGGTCCTCCCGAATCTCCAACTGGTGGGTGTGCGAGGAGGTCACCTCAGGATACAGGATAGTATTCCGATCCTGGCCCCCAGACAGATTCTTTCCCTCGAATATTCCTCTCCTTCCTACCTGTCGGGCAGCCCTCTTGGGGGCTGTACAGGATTTGATCAGGTCCGGAGTGATTGTGCCGGTTCCGTCACAGGAGAGTTTTCAGGGATTCTACTCGAATCTGTTTGTCGTCCCAAAAATAGGACGTGGTTCGACCTATCCTGAACCTCAAGGCCCTGAATGCCTTCGAGAAGGTGCAGAAATTCCGCATGGAATCCATTCGCACGGTGATCGCTACACTCCACCAAAGGGATTTTCTTCTGGCGTCCTTGGACTTCAAGGACGCCTACTTGCATGTTCCGATCTGCGCAAGTCACCAGAAGTTTCTGCGCTTTGCGATCAGCGAAGTCCACTATCGATTGTGGCTCTTCCTTTCGGCCTAGCCTCGGCACCAAGGGTGTTCACCAAGGTGCTTGCTCTGGTTCTAGCCTTCTGTTACAGCGAGGTATTGCTGTCGTGGGCTATCTGGACGATCTTCTGCTAAGAGCAGAAAGTGGATCAGACTTAGAGGAAAGGTGACTATCGTCAATTAGACCCTCAGGGACTCGGGTGGTTCCTGAACATTCAGGAGTCAGTCCTGGTCCCGACTCAGTGTCTGGAGTATCTCTAGTTCTGATTCTGGACTCCTTGGAGGCAAAGGTATCCTACCTCTGGAGAAGTTGCTGACACTTCAGTCTGCGGTGCGGGTGCTGACATCCCAAAAATGGTTGTCAATCTGTTTTTTGCATGAGAGTCCCGAGACTCGTGGTGGCCTCCTTTGCGGCCGTTCCGTATGCCCAATCACACACCAGGGCATTGCAGAAGGAGATCTTGTCCACCTGGGACAAATCCCCGTTGTCCTTGGATCTTCAGATCCAGGTGATTCACCTGGTCAGGGCGCCCCTGACATGGTGGTTGAGATCCTCAGCTCTTCGGTCCGGAAAGTCGTTCCCCTCCCATCCAATGGACGGTACTCACGACGGACACCAGCCTGACGGACTGGGGTGGAGTCTGGGGAGTCCTGTCGGTTAAGGCCTTGGACTCCGGACGAGCCCGTTTACCAATCGCTGTTCTGGTAATACGGGCCATCGGGACTGTGTCTCTCCTCAGGTCAGAGTACGGGGTCGCTCCATCAGGAGCCACTCGGACACCACCACGGCGGTGGCGTATGTAAACCATCAAGGGGGAACTCGGAGCTCAGCTGCGGCTTCCGAGGTAGTCCGTATCCTGAAGTGGGCCGGAAGAAACGTGCCGGCTCTGTAGGCCATTTTACATTCTGGGCATAGACAATGGGCAGGCGGACTATCTGAGTCGCCAGACACCGGACCAAGAAGAGTGGTCCTTGCATATTTCAACTCCTTTACCGACGGTGGGGCACGCCGGATGTGGACCTGATGGCCTCTCGACTCAATCGCAATGGTCGAGGTTGTGGCCAGATCCAGGGATCCTTGGGCGATGCCTCGGATGCGTTGGTGGTCCCATAGTGTCCTTATCGCCTGATATAAACTCCGGCTATCCTAATTGTTCCGGATTGGCCTCAGCATCACTGGTACGCTGATCTGGTACGTCTCGTTGCGGACGTTCCCTGGCGGTTGCCGATGAGGGAGGACCTTCAGTCTCAAGGTCCTATGTTTCATCCGGCTTACAGTCTCTGGCTTTAACGGCAGGGCCGTTAAAAGCCAGGTGTTGAGGGACCGAGGTCTCTCGGACTCGGTCATTTTGACCATGTTAAGGACACGGAAGTCTTCCTCCAGGCAGATCTATCACCGTACCTGGAAAGCTTATATCGCCATGTGCGAAGCGCTGGACTGGCGTCCTCGGACGTATTCCGTCCCCAGAATCCTGCGTCCTCTGCAGTGTGGAGTGACCCAAAAGCTTGCTTTGAGTACCATCAAGGATCAGATTTCGGCCTTGGCCGTCTTCTTTCAGCGACCTCTAGCGGGTCATTTTCTTGGTTAGCACCTTGTGTTGCGGGTTCGCCATGTGCTCCCTCCTGTCAAGCCTCCTCTCCCACCGTGGGATCTGAATTTGGTGCTCTCGGTCCTCCAGGAACCTCCTTTTGGGAATATCCGGGATATTCCCCTCTTGTCTCAGAAGGTGGCCTTTTTAGTGGCAATCACTTCTGTTTGACGAGTGTCTGAGTTGGCGGCTTTGTCATGCAAGTCGCCATATTTAGTCATCCATAAGGATAAGGCGGTGTTGCATCCGCGACCTTCCTTTTTTGCCAAAGGTGGTGTCGACCTTTCACCTACATGAGGACATTGCCCTCCCGTCCTTGTGTCCTCACCCATCGCATCCCAGAGAGTTTGCGCTGCACATATTGGAGGTGGTATGAGCCTTACGGGTGTACCTGTCTGCTACTGCTTCTATTCGGAAGTCCGACTCACTATTTGTGACTGGCTCTGGTCCATAACAGGGCCAAGCGGTTTCGTCTGCCATCATTTTTAGGGGAATCAGACAAACCGTCATTCAAGCCTATGCTCTCAAAGGGCGGGCGCCTCCCTTTCCGGTTGCGGCGCATTCCACCAGGACAATTGGTGCTTCCTGGGTTTCCCGACATCAAGCGTCGGTTGCACAAGTGTGCAAGGCGGCGACCTGGTCGTCTGTTCATGCCTTTTAAGTTTTATAAGGTTAATGTGGCTGCATCTTCGGATGCTTCCTTCGGCCGCAGGGTGCTGCAGGCCGCTGTTTAAAGTTGCGACTCCTCTGTTGAGGAGCTCTGCCTTATTGGAGTGAAGTTTTGGTTTTTCCATTTATACTGCTCCCATCCCTCTTGACACTGCTTTGGGACATCCCACGTGTAAAGTGTAAAGAGACACCGTGTCAGTCCATGGATGGTAAGAGAAAATAGGATTTTTTGTACTCACCGTAAAATCCTTTTCTCTGACATCCATGGACTGACACGGCACCCACCCTTCCTTTTTAAGTTTGTACTGCTTTGTTACGAACTGAAGTCTGCTGACTGTAGTGGGAGGGTTATGTCCGGAGGGACCGCCCCCTGGGTGGGGCTGTTCAGCTCTGGCTTTTAGAATGTATGTATAACATTTCACATTCTGCCTAGGTCTTCTCCTGCAAGCAGGGACATAACCCACGTGTAAAGTGTAAAGAGACACCGTGTCAGTCCATGGATGTCAGAGAAAAGGATTTTACGGTGAGTACAAAAAATCCTATTTTTTATCGATTGGAAAATTGTGCGAGAGATGTAATCGAAAAAGAAATGTGCATGTGCAAGAAAAGACAATTCCCAGCCACATTCTTTTCTGTAGCAACGTGAGGCCAAATTGTTGGCTTGGCGAATTTCTAAATGGTGGCACCATTGGATCACAAAATGCACAAATTTTTTGATTTTTCAAAATAAATTTCTTTCGAAATTTGACTTTGTATGGCCAGCCTTGGAGTCCTGGATCCACCGGGTGCCTCGACTGATGGCAGTCTTGGCCTCTCAGCAAGAGGCTGGGATGGCCGATCCCTGCCCCTCCACAGCTCAGCGCTCCAATGAGCTTTGAGGAGCAGAGCAGAGAGCTGCTGATTGACAGGCAGCAGCTCGCTGCTCTGGGAAGTGAGAGAACCGAGCCATCGGCAGTGTGCAGTGGCTCGGTTCTCCATGCAGAGGAGGTGGGCGACAGATGCAGCATCGGTCTGATGCTCCATCCTCCGAGGCAAGTATGAATTTACAAAAAACCCATACTACTTTTAGGTCAGCAGCTACAAATACTGTAGCCGCTGACTTTAAATATTAGGACACTTGCCTGTCCACTTATCCATTTGTTTCTTAACCAGGGAAACCAGCAGTGAAGCTTTGCGGCTTTACAGCTGGTTCCCTACTGTGCATGTGAATGGCCCAGCGGTGGAGGAAGGAGGGGGACTGTGCTTCCGACTGCTTCCCGCAGTGCGCTCAGCTGGAAGTGGGAGCAGGTACCTTCTCCCACTTGGGTCACCTAGGCAATCTGAGCAGAATTTCTTTCCCTTTTCACTCCCTGCAATTTTCTGGGACACGTAACCGGTCCCAGAAGATTGCCCGACCATTGAGGAGATGCAGCCAGTCTCGCTCCCGGTTGTAAAGCTGCAAGCTGTCACAGCCGGGTGCCCACACTTGTAATTCAGGAGTCTGGAAGGGAACCGGGGGCTATAGGGGGCCATATCGCTGGATCCTGGGACGTGTGTGTGTGTGTGTGTGTGTGTGTTAGTCAACAGCTACAAAGTGTAGCTGCTGACTTACCACACACAAATGACTGGCACCTCCCCATCCTACATCCCTTGGTTGAAAAATCAATGGAGATGGGAGGGGAAATCAATGGCTGAAAAGCCTCTGCATCCAGTCAGATATAGCCACCTTTGAGGTGTATTGACAGCCGGCAGGCCTGGCTGTTAAATAATAAAAAAAAAAACATTTGTCCGTTCATGCTGTGCAGCTGGCAGACTGAACAAAAACCTATCCGCACATGGTCAGCGGAACCCCTACCCATGAGAAATGTGGAACATCTCCATAGTAAAGACTGGTTGATGGTGGTTTTATATATATCTCTATATATCTCTATATATCTCTATATATCTCTATATATCTCTATATATATCTATCCTGGACTTTGCTGTATTGATTACCCAAAGCATTGCATCTGCTTACAATGGTGTAGGAACGTAAATTGTAAATCTTGTTGTGCCTAGTACACAATGAGAAAATTGGACGAAAAATGCTGCTTTCGGAGTCAGTCGTACACAGCTTTTTAGAGCCGATCACGACAGTTCATGCAAAAAATATCTGAAGAAACAAGCACAAAAATGTTTTTCACGTGATAACAGAATGAACGATTTTCGTGTAGGATTGGTCACACTTTTTTTTTTTTTTTTGTACAAAGACCACGCATGCTCGGAAACAAAAGAATACATTATGATGCAATACATTGCATCACTTCTGAAGTTGTATTCTGTCCTATGAGATTTTTCATACCTTTCATGATCGATAAAATTGTTAATGTCCCCGAGTACCAATACGGGTATGCCCGGGAAGCTGAACTCAAAATCAGCTAAATTTTGTAAGGAGGCCGGCCGAAAACTGAGGAGGAATGTACACCCCCTGCCAATATACATTTTGTTCCATAAAGGGAGCACAAAAGAAATGCATAACGACCATCTGGGTCAGTTAACTTCCATCAAAGAGAACTGTGTGCCTCTTCTAATCAGGATACTCACTCCCCTCGAGTACACCGAGTATGTAGCATGGTATTGATGACAGACCTGTCTTTGTGCAAATAGTGGGATAGGTGTTGAGGGGAAGTTTATCTCCTGCAGGATCCAAACGCTGAATCATGCACAACATGGCCAAACGTTTAATCTGATTATTTAGACCCCGGACATTCCAGGACATCACTCTAGTTAACTTGGACATTCCTGTGACATGTTCTGTAAATGTTAAACAGTCTAAAGTCAATGCTTTGGGGCAGATTGCCATGAGAGTTTCTTGCCTGGTGAAAGAGAAGGGGAGGGGCTTGAATGTCCATGAGTGACAGACAGGTAGGCATATGCATGTAACACAAGCGTGAGGGGTAGAGACCAAAAATAGCAGAGAAAATGTTAGGGAGGCCATGGAGAAGAGTTAAAAAAAAAAAAAAACGGGAAAAACAACAAACATAAGGTAACCGGCCAACAGGCCATAGTAATTTGCCACAGGGCAGCTAGAGGTCTGTACCAGACCAACAGTGGAAGTGCACTTCAGCATCTTATAACTTCACACACAAGGTTTTGATATTGCGACTCGCTGTTGAGAAGTGGTTTCCTCCGCCTTGACAGGATTACAGTTAAGGAAAAGGATTCCTATAGCCATTACTGGAACGATGTTTGTCATGGTGGAGCAGGGTGTCTATTTCGGGCTTCACGGATCGTTTGCTCCTCTCGATCCAGCCACACTCCGACCTCAGCCGGGGCATCAAAGTGAACTGAGCCAAGCACCTCAACTCTTAGGCGTGCTGGATAAAGCATTTAGCTATTTTAGGTCAAGATCTCTGAGGCGATGCTTAACATCTGTGAACTTGGCTCTCTGTTTCTGCAAGTCAGCAGAAAAGTCTGGAAAGAGAGACACTTTGGCATTTTCAATCTTTAAAGCTGCTGGTTTTATCCTGGCATTGTACAGGATTGCATCTCTGTCCTTTTTAAGGAGCTTAAACGGGAAAGTATGTGGAGGGGCTCCTGGTAGTGGAGGCCTAGCTGAAACTCTGGGCCTGCTCCACTGAGAACGTTGGAGAGAACACCTCCTCTTTGCCAAAAGCAGTGATGAGCCATTTCTCGATAAATTCCACCGGGTTCTTCCCTTTTATTCATTCTGGCATGCCTATGGCCCTCACATTATTCCTCTTCATCCTGTTCTCTAAATCTTCCAAACGAGCAGTGTGCTGTGAGACGAGGTGATTGTTGTATGTTAGGTCTCTTTGCATGGGCGCTATGTCGTCTTCTTTGGAGCTCACTCTCCCCTCCAAAGCGGAGGTCCTCTCCCTTAGCTTTTGAGCATCCTGCCTCAGGAAGGTGATTTCAGCCTTCACCCCCTTAATTTCAGCTGTATGGCTATAGAGACATTACAGGTGTTTTTACTGCTGCAAATATCCCTCAGTGTAGGTTCGCCATCAGTCTCTGGGCAGGTGGGGGCGGAAGGCCTAGTAGAAGTGTCCCCAGGAGTACTCACTGTTTCACATTAGAAACTGGCGCCATTGATGTCTTCCAGCGGTACTGTCATCTGCTTCTGACAGGAATCTTCTGGAGCACTGGAGGAGGCTGCTGGGTCAGCGGAGAGTGTCATGGAGAATAACTTCTCAGCCGCCTCCCGGTGTTTCACTTTAGCAGAGCGCTGGGCGAGAGCGCCATTTTGGGCCATGCTGTCTGCGGACCGGGACAAAGATTGCTTCTTTGCGGCAGACATCGGGGCTGGATCTCTTCAGAAAAGGTATAGCTGTTCTTAGGGGATCTTTTGACACCCGATGGGCTGTGGTGCGGTAGAGCTCAGAGTATTTCCCCAGGATAAATGTGTGGAGTTTTGGGGGAGAGAGAGGTGAAAGCGCGTCTGGCTACAGCCTTTGCCTGGCCACGCCCCCATTTTTCATTCCTTTTTTGATATGAGACTAGCATGGAAATAGACGATCATTTTGTCGAATATTCTTATCGGGTGTACTAGGCATTCGTTTCTTCCCAAATGCCCTTGGGATCGAGGCCAGACTATATATATATATATATATATATATATATATATATATATATATATATATATATATATATATATATATATATATATATATATAATATTTATATAATATTTATTTATTTATTTATTTTTCTAAAGAAAAAACATTAAGGTTTGGCTTCTCTTTTTTTTTTTTTTTTCTTTTTTTTTTTCTTTTTTTTTTTGAGATTTATGTTTGAGCAAAAAAAGTTGTATTTTCTTGCGCCTATACTGTGTAGCCTAAGCTGTGCTGTACTGTATTGAATTAGAATGTCTGATCTCTTGTGTTATATGGAAACCACCAGGCAGTGACTGCCCGTTGCCTTGATAAAGGGGACTCTCCTCCTTTTTGTGTTGCTGATGGTTTGTGTTCCATGGTACAATAAATATGTGGATATATTTTTTTTTATTTATTGGTGAGTTTAAGTGATCAAATATGGTTGTTCCTTAGCATGTGCAAGAATATCTCCAGATTTTTTATTTTTTATCATGAAGATAGTTATTTGAAAACGGGGTTTACACAAGCAGATGGATTGAAGAAGGCTCAGACATGATTCTTGCATAATATATTGTTTACTCTGTGCATGCTGTATATTCTACCTTCATCTGTTGGGTCCCATCTGCCTAATGTCAGCTATTTCTGTAAATTGCCTGGGCTGATTTATTTTCTCCCCCCCCCCCCCCCCAATAAAAAAAAATGTATGGATAGTATGCCTGCTCTCATGTCTTCACATTGCTTTCTGTCCATTTTTTTCTACCAGTCTACAGCATTGTGGGAGGATTACATTGCCTATGCATTACTTTAATAATCTTTCACAGTGAATATCAATATTCACTCCCATTTTTGTAAATGCCATATAAATAGAGAAAAAAAGGTGGATGTGAGCGTGTTGGTGCTGCTATAGTCCTATCAGGGAATGGTTGCTAGGGGCCTGATTTGTTGCTAGGCTCACGTGCTGGGAACGGTTTAGTAAGGAGAGCCAAGACGCTGAGATTCTCTTGGACAGTGTTGGCCTGCACTGTGTTGCTGTAAAAACAAGCACGTTTTTTTTTTCCTTTAAGTGCCAGGAGCCTTACTGACTCATTTCTTTGCAGACAAATGGTATTACTAGAGCTGGCATGCTGAATTTCCTGCCTCTCCACCACAGCACTTTATGTAGGCTATGGTTGGGTTTTTTCCTATTTTTATAAAAAAAAAGGTTGCATTTTACTTTTTTTTAGTTTTTTAAAGTGGAACACAAAGTGTAAACACAGACTGTAAGGCTTCATGCATTACAGCTTAAAAACGCCTGTCCATGTTGTTGTAAATTTATTTTTTATTTTTTTTTGAGATAAAAAAAAAATCCCAAAAAAAATCTTGGGTGCTAAAAAAACGCGACCGCGCGTTAGTGCGCGTTTTTGAGCGTTTTTTGACGCTCGCGTTTTTTTCTGCCTAACGCCGACGCTGAGGAACGCACTGGTCCTGGGTTTTTTTTTACAGCTTGAAAACGTCTATGCTATTTGCAGCTCAAAAACGTCTAGGTGGGCATGAAGCTATAGACTAACATGGACAGGCGTTTTTTAAGCTGTAAAAAACGCTCAAAAACGCGGCTGTAAAAACGTCCGTGGGCATGAGGCCTCACTGTCAGATTCAACTGTAGTGTCTTAAGGCAAGCAAGAGGAATCCTTGCACTGAATATTTTCCTTCATCTTTAATGGATGTTCTGGGCTCTAGATGGAACACAGCAGCTTGGAATTTGGCTCATTTACATAAATAAGGTGATCTCTAAGAAATGGGTAGCTGAAAGGAGAATCCTATTTTATATGCATTATTGGCTGGGAATTGTTACAATGTTTCAATATGCTTCAAATCATCTGGTTTACTGCCTTCATTATCTTAATTGCCAACTCTTCTTTTTTTTTTTCAGAAATAAGAAAATTCTTAGCAAGAAGAAACTAAAACGGAAGCAGAAGACCAAATCAAAAGGAAAATTGCGAAGCAAGGTATAGATAAATGTATGAGTTGCATTAATTCCTGCTTTGTTCCTCTGCTGTGGGCATGAATCCCTGCTGACCATTTTTCCTGACACCAAGAGAAACGTGGTGATGGGGAGGAACCTCCAGCAGATTGACAGCCTTGGCTCTGTTTCTGTGTGCTGTGTGAAAGGGGGGTGTGCTTTTCCTCCAATCGGCTCTGTTTTCACTGAGCTCTGCTGAGTAATTTCAGCTCTCCTCCCCCTTTTTCTGAACTCTGACCATGCTACATCCATTCTAAATTCAGCACTTTGGATGTAGAGAAGACTGCAGATAAACAGGTAAAACTTATGTAGGATGATTTGTTTCATCTCTGTATCACCTGAGGTTAGTTCCTTCGCTGGGTATATGTAAGGGCCCTTTCACACGGGCTGGCTGATCAGGTCTACCTATCAGTATTTCAGGAGCACCTGATCAGACACCGCCTTGTCCTAATATGGGGTGTAACAGGTTACAGATGCGCCAATCCCCCATTCTGACAGCCAGTGGGGGATCTTGGGACCCCCCCCCCCTCGTCACAATCTGGAGTAGAAAATGCGACTGCCCCCTCGGCCGCGTCATCTATTTACAGTGCTCTGTGAATGGGAAAACGTCAATGTTGCGGCTGTCAGCTTGTAGCACTCAATGAACTACCATGGCGCTGTTGAGTGCTGTGGTAGTTCATTAAGTCTTCAAGTCATGTAACTGCCTGGCCATATCGGAGATACAGACAAGTCTGCAGGACTGTGACATTACACCCACGATCTGCTTTACAGTTTCATTACAAAAAATAATGCATATTTCTTTATCATATGTAGCGGCCTCACCCCCCTCCCCTTGTAAATAAAACTGCTGGCTTGTCTAGGGGTATGCGGGAGGAGGATGAGGTTCGCTATGGCCCATGTCCTCTAGTATGTAGGGGTGAAGGCCAACACTTACGTTACCTTCGGGTCTGTGTTCTAGACGGAGCCTCTGGCCCTCCTGCAGAGGGGAAGTTTGACTGCCAGTAATGGAGCCCCACACCATAAAAAGTCCAACACTCCTTTTATTCTTTCACATGAACAGCATCAGTTGAACTTTTAAAACGAACAGACAAGGTGTGAATACGAGTAGGCCCAGTGAACACTCCTATTCCTTTTTCTTGCGAATAGGCTTGGCGCACGGTCTCTGCCACCGACCGTGAGATTGGTCGCTGCCCCCGACCGGGTCAACTGTTGAGGCCCCTGCCACAGGCCTAATAGCAGGTCTCTGCCACCGACCTCAGTTGACTAGATGAACAGCTGCCACCGGTCATAGAACATGAATCACCTTCCTTGATGAATTGGCCCTTGTTCGGGAAAGATATCCATCCGGACGGACGGTCTCCAGAGGTTCACCCGGCACTGGCAATATGCTGCACCAGATCTTCGGTTGAATCCCTCCTCTGGTCCCTTACGCCTCTGGATTCGGGTTCCCAACACCTGGGGCACCCTAGGAAAATCTCTCCCTTGCGGGACCAAGTGGAAGGTACTGGGCCCCAGGCCTCCGGTTGAGTACCTCACCCCAGACTGAAGGTGTCTGGGATGGAACACAAACTCCACGTGTACAGGCCAAGGGTGCCTGGACACCGATCACGGACAGCAGGCTGAAGGTGCCCGGGACTTGGACCTCGTGGTGAAGATGTCCGCCCCCTTTATACCCTCTCCCAGCAAGCACAGCGGGTTCCCTGCCCTGCAGTACAGCTGCCGCGAGAGGTCACAAAGGGTACGGCACTGCAGTAGTGGTTCAACCCCAGCGCAGAGTGACAACACCACCTACTGAGCCGCAGGGAACTCACCACTGATGTCCTCACACGAAAAAACCTAGCCCTGCTCTACCAATAGTGCATCTGGGTCATACTACCACCCAGATTCTGCCCCTAAATAGTACATACCCGCTACACATACATCACGGGACACAGAGTTGGGCTAATATTCATTACCTACAGGGTTATAATTCATCTACAGGTTAATGGACACTGGTAGACCAAAGGTCTTTAGATGGGAAGTGATCCTTTTACCAGTGTCTGCAAGGTGGATGGACACGTTTTGTTTGAGCTCTATCGAGCTCCAGGTCTTTAAGTCCCAGCACGGTTCTAAAATGAAGGGATTGACCTATTCGATCCATTTGAAACCAGCTTATATGCTAAGATAAATGTTACCTGAGCCTCGCAAAAGACTCAAGGTTTGCCTGTAATGCGACCTCCGGGCGCTGGACCCTGCATAGTGGAATCATGGACACCACAGAGCTAAGGCATTGCTGCAGGGTGCTGTACAGGTCCAAGGGAGTGGACCCTAAAATAAAAAGGGTACCCAGTCCTTGAAGGTCCCCAAGTGACAGGAACCCACTGTGAAGATTGGGCTCTTGGTTTCTAAGGTTGCCCTGCGCCAGGACAGGTAAGTGAAATTCCTCTTTATTTCCTTATTGTGGGGTGCCCCATGTATGTAACAATCTGTCAATCTAGCTAAGACTGGACACCTGTGTAACTGTCCTCGGCCCTAGCCAGGTTAGAGCACAGGATTGCTGGCATGACTGCCTCCATCTCGCAGGGTGTTAAGAGTGACAGATCCCCCTCCCCTGGGCCTCCTAATTTGGAGCAGGAAGGGGGAAGAGCTACATGCAAAGGACTCAGCAGATGGTCCAGCAGCTGAGTATGCTTCTGAGGAGTCTGGACCAAAAGATGTCCAGTTGGTATCAGCCTTGGTCACAGAGGCTTTTGATCCAGACTCTTTACTGAGATAATTCGTTCTGCCTTTAACCACTCCGGGACCGCCGCATGACTATATACGTCGTCACTTTGAAGCGGGATATCTAGGTTATGGGCAGATATCTTCATCTTCAGGCGGCGGTCCGATTTACGATAATGGTCGTCTCTGTGGCGGTCTCGCCACAAGATCACCATTATCGGCGGCGGAAGAGAGCCCCCCTCCCGCCATTCTCCCGCGCCCTCCGCCGCTTACCGGAGCTGTCGTTGGCTGCAGAGAAGATCGGGTCCTGTCCGTGGCTGGGTATGGAAACGAGTGAGGGCAAGATGGCCCCCACCCGTCTCCATACCATAGGGCGGAAGTGATGTCAAAACGTCACTTCCGCCCATAGCTCTTAAAGGACCATTTTTTAAATTTTATTTTTTTTGCCCCTTTTTCAAATGACAACATTTATTAATTGCATTGAAGTCTAAATATGAGAGCTGAGGTCTTTTTGACCTCGGATCTCATATTTAAGAGGACCTGTCATGTTTTCTATTACAAGGGATATTTTACATTCCTTTTTAATGGGGGGGGGGGTGACTTTTTTTTTTTTTTTTTTTTAAGCATCCCGGCGAGCTCGCGCACATAAGCAAACTCATACGTGAGAAGCGCCCGCATATGAAAGCTGTGTTTAAACCACACGTGAGGTATCACCGCAATTGGTAGAGAAATAATACTAGCCCTAGACCTCCTCTGTAACTCAAAGCATGCAACCTGTAGAATTTTTTTTTTTAAACGTCGCCTATGGACTTTTTGCCCTGTAGGCAAGTGGTTATTAATGACTCCTGTTTCTTGTCAACAGGGTCTTTCAAGCCCTGTGCGTTATCCACTAGTTAAGTTCTTGTTTAAGGAAGAGACTGCTGCATCTATGGCTGGCATGCTCCATTACTTAACACACTTTCTCTTGTCATCCATGGACTGAAACAGCGTGTCTTATACACCTTTACACGTGGGTTATGTCCCTGCTTGCAGGAGAAGACCTAGGCAGAATGTGAGATGTTATACATACATTCTAAACAGCCAGAGCTGAACAGCTCCGCCCAGGGGGGCGGTCCCTCCGGCATAACCCTCCCACTGCAGTCAGCAGACCTCAGTTTTTTTTCTGCCTAGCAGAAGGAGAAGACGTGGCTCTCTCAGGAGCCAGTCTCCTGACCTATTTTTTATTCCTTTTGGAATTTTTTCCTATTTTTTTTTTTCTTTTGAGATCTTCTATCAACTGTCGGCTGGGCAACAGGTTGGGTACAAGATATCCTCGTAGTCTTCCCTGTCCGACCATCGAGCGTGCTGATCCTCGCCTTGTGTGCGTGAGACTCAGTTCACGACATGCCCCACGACTCCAGGGGTGGCCGGTGGGCTTCCAGCTCCGCGGTCCTCTCAAGATAGAACAGTCCGGCTGTATCTTTCGCGGTGGACCGGGCCGACAGCTACTCAGTACCGCACTGTGATAGTTCTGTCAGAAACACACCAGTGGGTCCCTCAGGGGACGGGTAAGTAGTCTCTCCTGGCTGCAGGTGAGTACATGCTGTGTGTTTCTTGTGTGGGGGATTTTCCTGTCTCCCCCTGTGTTTTTAATGTCACTCTCTGTGCACTTCGCTGGCGCTGTACTGTGTGGGGTGCCTGGGGGCCATACTGTCCTGGGGGGGGGGGGCTCATGCTGCTCTGCATTTCGCTGGGGCTGTTTATTTGAGAGTGAGGGGCTTTACATTGGCGGCCATCTTGCCGTGGTCCGCCAGAGCACATTGCGGCGGCCATTTTCATGTAGCTGCACCTTCTAGCTCTAGTTTGGCCTCTAGCGCCGCTCAGGAACGGCGCGAATCTCCTCAGTCTCTCTCCTCTCACTCACGCTGAGCGGCGCGGAGAGACAGGGCAGCGGAACCGAGCGGTCCTGGTCAGGTTGGTGGGTCCCCTGGGCATTCCCCTACTTCAGTCAGCACAGCCTGTGGGTGGTCTCAGAGGGGGACATTATGGAGTCAGTCACCAGCTTCCCCTAACATGCCAGAGGCAGCAGCCAGTGCTCCAGCACCTGCAGTCCCTATGGACCAGTTGTCGGCAGTCCTGGAATCATTTCTGACCAGGATGGAAGCTGTGTGTGAGCACAAGGGAGCAAAAAAGCGCCCTCTCCCCACTTTATCTCCACAAGGGGAGTGCTCTGATTCAGATATGGGCCTAGCTATTGCTGCTCAGGACCCTAGCTCTGAATATTTGGATGGTTTTGAACAGGACATTCCTTGTGAGGAAGACTCCAGTTCTGAGTCAGTAAATGACAGGGCGCTTGTTAGTGAACTCATTGATGCTGTGAGGGACACTCTCAAGCTAAATGCTGCGACTGCAGAACCTCAGGCGGATACAGTCTCCTTTGGTTCTTTTAAGACCAAGCCTTCTAAAAAGGTTTTTCCATATGTACCTTTCTTTGACCAGCTCATTGACCAGGTCTGGGAAAAGCCGCAGAAGACTTTCATGGTCCCGCGGCGTTTGTCTATTAGATACCCCTTTGAAGACGCCCTGCTTAAAAAGTGGGCTTCTCCCCCGGTGGTTGACCCTCCAGTCGCCTGTTTAAACAAGGCCACCACTCTCCCGATGGAGGGGACTCCTGCGTTTAAGGACCCCACTGACAGGAGGTCAGAAGTGGTGAGTAGAGCCATGTTCGCCTTGTTGGGATCCGCCCTACGGCCAGTAGTAGCGGCGACCCTTGTGTCTCAGACACTCACGGAATGGGCAAAAATTTTACACCAAACTGTGCAGGAGTATAACCTTCCTCCAGACACTATTGCTCTGGCCCACCAGATGGTGCAGGGTCCGATATATGTGTGCGACGCCACGTTGGACGCGGCCCCTTTAATATCCAGGGCCTCTGTCTCGGCGGTGGTATTGCGTCGTCTCATCTGGTTGAAATGCTGGTCTGCTGACCTAGCCTCTAAGAAGCTCCTGATGGATCTACCTTTTAAGGGTGGTAGACTTTTTGGTGCTGCTCTGGATGACATCATCAAGGATGTCACGGGAGGTAAAAGCACTCTCCTTCCTCAAACTATCAAGGGTAAGGAGGCCCGACTTAAACCGGGTCCTTCCTTTCCAGCAAAAAGTTTTTTTTTCGTCCGTCAGAGTCCACGGGTAAGCCATCCCAGACTGACAACAGTGCGGCTGGCGGGCACAAGCGCCCCTGGGTGCGTAAGCCGAACAAGCCCGCCTCCGCGTGAAGTCTTGCCCCCGCCCGTCTCTGGGGTGGGGGGACGACTTTGCAGGTTCACGGATCGGTGGACCTCCCGGATCTCCGACCGGTGGGTGTGCGAGGTGGTCACCTCAGGATACAGAATAGAGTTCCGCTCCTGGCCCCAGACAGATTATTTCCCTCAAATCTCCCTCTCCTTCCTGCCCGTCGGGCAGCCCTCTGGGGGCTGTACAGGATTTGATCGGGTCCGGAGTAATTGTGCCGGTTCCGTCCCAGGAGAGGTTTCAGGGGTTCTACTCGAATCTGTTTGTTGTTCCAAAAAAGGACGGGGTTCGGCCAATCCTGGACCTCAAGGCCCTGAATGCCTTTGTGAAGGTGCAAAAATTCCGCATGGAATCCATTCGCACGGTGATCGCTACACTCCATCAAGGGGATTTTCTGGCATCCTTGGACATCAAGGACGCCTACTTGCATGTTCCGATCTGCGCAAGCCACCAGAAGTTTCTGCGCTTTGCGGTCGGCGAAGTCACTATCAATTTGTGGCTCTTCCCTTCGGCCTAGCCTCGGCACCGAGGGTGTTCACCAAGGTGCTTGCTCCGGTCCTAGCTTTGCTTAGACAGCGAGGCATTGCTATCGTAGGCTATCTGGACGATTTTCTTTTAAGAGCAGACAGTGGCTCAGAATTGGAAGAAAGTGTGACTATCGTCAGTCAGACCCTCAGGGAGTTCGGGTGGCTCCTGAACGTTCAGAAGTCGGTTCTAGTCCCGACTCAGCGTCTGGAGTATCTAGGTCTGATTCTGGACTCCTTGGAGGCAAGAGTCTTCCTACTTCCAGACAAACTACTGACACTTCAGTCTGCAGTACGGGTGCTGACGTCCCGAAAATGGTCGTCAATCCGCTTTTGCATGAGAGTCCTGGGACTCATGGTGGCCTCCTTCGAGGCCGTTCCTTATGCCCAAGCGCACACCAGGGCTTTACAGAAAGAGATCTTGTCCACTTGGGACAAATCCCCGTTGTCCTTGGATCTTCAGATCCAGGTGAGTCTCCTGGTCAGGGCGTCCCTGACGTGGTGGTTGAGGTCCCCGGCTCTTCGGTCCGGGAAGTCGTTCCTCCCCATCCAATGGACGGTGATCACGACAGATGCCAGCCTGACGGGCTGGGGGGGAGTCTGGGGGGTCCTGTCGGCGCAAGGGCTTTGGACTCCGGACAAAGCCCTCTTACCGATCAATGTGCTGGAGATACGGGCAATCGGACTGTGCCTCTCCTCATGGTCGGAGAAACTACAGGGTCACTCCATCAGGATCCAATTGGACAACGCCACAGCAGTGGCATATGTCAACCATCAAGGGGGGACTCGGAGCTCAGCTGCGGCTTTCGAGGTCGCCCGCATCCTGAGGTGGGCCGAAAGAAGCGTGCCGGCTCTGTCGGCCGTCTACATTCCAGGCATAGACAATTGGCAGGCGGACTATCTAAGTCGCCAGACGCTGGACCAGGAAGAGTGGTCCTTGCACCCGGAGGTCTTTCAACTCCTTTGCAGACGGTGGGGCACGCCGGATGTGGACCTGATAGCCTCTCGACTCAATCGCAAGGTGTCGAGGTTTGTGGCCAGATCCAGGGTTCCCTGGGCGGATGCGTTGGTGGCCCCATGGGGTCAGTATCACCTGATATACGTTTATCCTCTGCTGCAGTTGCTGCCTCACCTGCTCCGCAGGGTAGCGACCGAGGGAATTCCGGTGATCCTCGTTGCTCCGGATTGGCCTCGGCGTCACTGGTACGCCGATCTGGTACGTCTCGTCGCAGACGTTCCCTGGCGGTTACCAATACGGGGGGACCTTCTGTCTCAAGGTCCTATATTTCATCCTGCTTTACAGTCTCTGGCTTTAACGGCATGGTTATTGAAAGCCAGGTGCTGAGAGACCGAGGTCTCTCAGATTCGGTCATTTCGACCATGTTAAGGGCACGGAAGTCTTCCTCCAGAAAGATCTATCACCGTACTTGGAGAGCTTACATCGCCATGTGCCAAGAGCTGGACTGGCGCCCACGAACGTATTCCGTTCCCAGAATCCTGAGTTTTCTGCAGCGTGGCGTGACCCAAAAGCTCGCTTTGAGTACCATTTAAGGGTCAGATTTCGGCCTTGGCCATCTTCTTTCAGCGACCGCTGGCAGGTCATCCCTTGGTTAGCACCTTTGTGCAGGGGGTTCGCCATGTGCTCCCCCCTGTCAAGCCTCCTCTCCCCCCGTGGGATCTGAATTTGGTGCTCTCGGTTCTCCAGGAACCTCCCTTTGAGAATATTAGAGATATTCCCCTCTTGACTTTGTCTCAGAAGGTGGCCTTCTTGGTGGCCATTACTTCCGTTAGACGAGTGTCTGAGTTGGCGGCCTTGTCCTGCAAGTCGCCCTTTTTGGTCATCCATAAGGATAAGGCGGTGTTACGTCCGCGACCTTCTTTTCTGCCAAAGGTGGTCTCGGCCTTCCACTTAAATGAGGACATTGTCCTCCCGTCCTTGTGTCCTCACCCATCGCATCCCAGAGTTTGCGCTTCACACTTTGGATGTGGTACGAGCCTTGCGGGTGTACCTGTCTGCTACTGCCTCTGTTCGGAAGTCTGACTCACTATTTGTGACTGTCTCTGGTCCAAAACAGGGCCAAGCGGTTTCGTCTGCCACCATTTCTAGGTGGATCAGACAAACCGTCATTCAAGCTTATGCTCTCAAGGGGCGGGCGCCTCCCTTTCCGGTTACGGCACATTCCACCAGGGCAATTGGTGCTTCCTGGGCTTTCCGACATCAAGCGTCGGTTGCACAAGTGTGCAAGGCGGCGACCTGGTCGTCTGTTCATACCTTTTCTAAGTTTTCTAAGGTTGATGTGGCTGCATCTTCGGATGCTTCCTTCGGCCGCAAGGTGTTGCAGGCCGCTGTTTGATGTTGCAACTCCTCCGTTGAGGAGCTCTGCCTTGTTTGGAGTGAAGTTTTTGGTTTTCCATTTATACTGCTCCCATCCATCTTGACACTGCTTTGGGACATCCCACGTGTAAAGGTGTATAAGACACGCTGTGTCAGTCCATGGATGACAAGAGAAAATAGGATTTTTGTACTCACCGTAAAATCCGTTTCTCTGGCATCCATGGACTGACACAGCACCCACCCTTCTTTTCGAGTTTGTACTGCTTTGTTACGAACTGAGGTCTGCTGACTGCAGTGGGAGGGTTATGCCGGAGGGACTGCCCCCCTGGGCGGAGCTGTTCAGCTCTGGCTGTTTAGAATGTATGTATAACATCTCACATTCTGCCTAGGTCTTCTCCTGCAAGCAGGGACATAACCCACGTGTAAAGGTGTATAAGACACGCTGTGTCAGTCCATGGATGCCAGAGAAACGGATTTTACGGTGAGTACAAAAATCCTATTTTTCCTCCATGATATATAAAAAGGGAAAACCTCTTAGGAGGAATGAAAATCCTGTCAGGATGTTCCCAATCAGCATACACCCCCTGTTCAGCCCGAGGGGGCTTCAGGGAGAAGGGTGGCCAAGAAACCTCTGCAGGTAAGTTAACCACTTCTTTTTCAGATGTGTTGTTTACAAGTTAAAAACACGTTTTTTTGCTACAAAGTTACTTGGAACCCCCAAACATACACTTTTTTTTTTTTTTTTTTTTCTAACACCCTAGAGAATAAAAAGGCGGTCATTGCAATAATTTTTGTCACACAGTATTTTGCGCAGCGGTCTTACAAGCGCACTTTTTTGGGAAAAAATACACTTTTTTGAATTAAAAAATAAAACCAGTAAAGTTGGCCTAAATCGCCTAAATTTTTTTAGATTGTGAAAGCTAATGTTACGCCGAGTAAATTGATATCCAACATGTCACGCTTCAAAATTGTGCCCGCTCATGGAATGGTGTCAACTTTTACCCTAAAAAATTCTACAGGTTGCATGTTTTGAGTTGGAGGACTAGAATTATTGATCTCGCTCTACCGATCGCGGTGATGATATCTCGCATGTGTGGTTTGAACAGTTTGTGTGTGTGTGTGTGTGTGTGTGTTTGTTTTTTTTTTTGTTTTTTTACACTGTTCTTAAAAAAAATAAATAAAAAATTGTCACTTTTTTTATTCCTATTACGAGGAATGTTAACATTGCAAAGGCTGGGTTCGGAGGGACACTGGGGACAATGATAGCTGGTATCTCTTCAAAACCTTCTTCTTTTGCGGCATACTTGACTTCTCTTTTGGCATATTCGGCCTGCTTCAGATGGTGAAATGTCCGGGAAGTGGCGCTCATGAAGTTGGCTAACCGCATCAAGGCAAAAGTTTTCTGGGGGGGTCCTTGTTGGTAGATGAGGGACGTCCTTATTGACAAATGGGGCTCAAACACTTATCCAGGTATATGTGGTAAACTTTTTTCAGCAGTGGGTATGCCAGGTCCCATACAATTTTACCAGTTCTGCCCATGTAGGCTTGGCACTCGGGGCTGGAGCTGGGTATCTCTTCCTTAGTATATGCAGAACGCATACAGATATCCCTTGACTCTCTCACAAAGCTTGTAAAATTTTACTCCGTATCTGGCCCCTTTGCTAGGACTGTGTTGTTTTTATTCTTGGCCGGCCTGAAAAGGGTACCGGGGACATAGAGTTCTGCAAATAGTTGGAAAAATAAATTGGAGTGAGCAAATTTTTATATAACTTATCGTAATTTGGATGATTGCGGGGAGGTTACTGGGTGTTGCTGAAATTAAGGAATCGCATATTCATCTTGTATCGGGACCTGGATATTACGGAAGAATAAATGGGCCTGTGGTGGATGGGGTTGGTGGACCAATAGGCATGTCCTTCCTCCCTTTTTTTTTTTTTTTTTTTTGTAAGCCCCCATGTTTATGGTGAGGCTCATAAACAATTTGAGTGGAGAGATTTGACTGGAGGAGTTCAAACGGATGGGCGTATGACGATTGGGGGCTGTTGGCAATATGCTGCTGGGCATATAAATTGGTCTGGTTCACGATGAATTGCAGCAAAGTGTCGGGCAAAAATAAACAATTGATTTTTGTAAAATTTGGGGTATTGTCCAGCACACCTGGCTGTGCGGTGACAGGGGGAGTTCTTGCTGATCCTGAGCCGAAAGGCAGACATATTGGGTTGGCAAGACCATCTGGAAGATATGTAGCGGCCATGGCTCTTGGGGGACGTGGCACTCCAGTGCTGGTAGTTGGGGGGGGGGATTTGAAGATTCTGGTACTTGGGCGTGATGCGGCAGTGCTGGTACTGGGCCTAGGCATTTCTTGTGGTCTTTCGCTGGCGGCAGCGCTGGTACTGGGCCTGGCAATTTGATCCTGGGGTATATTGCTGGTTGCTTACTGGTTTCCACAGCACCGTGCCCATTTACGAGGGATCCATTTTTCCTCTGCTTCATTTGCCGATGCACTACTATCGATCGGTTCAAATGCTGAATTTGATTCCTAATCGGAATTCTCATTTTAATCTAATGGAACTCCCCGCTGCTCTCATCAGTCATGGCGAGGATCTGGAATGTCTCCTCACTGGTAAAAACTCTTTTAGACATTTTTTCTGATGGGCTGTGCGACGGGTGGCGGTCACTGATGGACACTTTGACGGGTGACAGACTAGTGACGCTCATTGACCGGTGCACTTTGAGACTGATAGGTGACTGAGCGTCAGTGACGGGTGACGACTGACTGTCACTGACTTTATGGGCACTGATGTGGTGACTGTTAGCTGCAATTGGGGGGAGATGTGACAGTTCTTTGTGTGGTGTTGGTGCAGACACTGACACTACACAGATCGGTAACTCGCTGCTGCTGGCTCTTCTCACACTGGAAACTGCGTGAGGCGAGAAGAGCTGATAACAGCTAGTAACCACTCTGTTTACATTTAGTGATCGGCTGTGAATGGATCACAGTCGATCACGTGGTAAACGGCTGGCAGCCATTGGCCGACGTTTCAGCCATCATGACAGCACAGCGAGCTCCCAATCGAACTAATGCGCCCCGTCTGCAAAAGGGGGTACCATTGTGACGTAATCGCGGCCGATCACGTGGTAAACGGCCATGCCCAATGGCTGTTCACCCCTGTCGGTGACGCACTGTGTCTTGGACACACCGGCAGTGCAAGGCTGCGTGCGCGTGCCCAGAACGAGAGCCGCCCCGTCGTCATGATGGTGGGCGGGGCGGCAACTGGTTAAAGGCTTCCTTTTCCTTGGCCAGTTATGCTATTCAGCCAGCTGTCACAGCAATTGGAGTCTGCCAGTCCCTAAATCAGGTCAGACGGCCTGACAGACCTTACCAGGAGGATGATCTTGCTGAAAATAGGGCAGATGTTTCTCGAGCGCTGTATGTTGCTGTAGATCCCTTTTTAAAAAAAAATAAAATAAAATTAAAAAAATAAGGGATCTACAGCAAGTGTCTTGTTTCGCTCTCCTGTCTACACATGCGCAGACTTGTGTGGCTTAAGAACTGGTCAGCTGAGTTTCCGTGTGAGAAGTTATGGCCAGGGTTCCCCTTTCATGGGGAACGTTTGGTGATCTGGACAAATGTATCCAATCGATTTCCGGAGGAAAGTTCTTTACTTCACGTAAAGAGAAGGACCAGGCATCCCTCGTTTTTAAAACCTCTGAAACTTCCTCAAGTATTTCAGTGCCAAGGCAGTTCTGCTGCCAACAGGGCGCTAGAGCCAGGGGTATGCCACAGGGCTAGGGACAGAAAAAACCCTGGGCCAATAACTCTTCTAAACCCGGCACCAAGCCCTTCTTTTGTGAGGACACCCCCACTCTATCGGGTTGGGGGGGGAGGCTTCTCCAATATACGGCCATTTGGAGAACAGTGCACAGGACGAGTGGGTCACCTCAACAGTGTGCCGTGGTTACAAGCTGAAATAAGAGGTTTCCAACGTTCCTGCGGATCCTCCAAAAAAAACTTATTGTTTCAAGCACTAGAGCAGTTAGTGCATCAGGGAGTGATCATACAGGTTCCTGTGTCCAAAAGAGGCACAGGGTTTTATTCTAACCTGTTCACGGTTCTAAAGCCAAAAGGGGACATAAGGCCAATCCTTGGACCCAAGTTTCCTGAACCAACATCTGTTAATCCAATCCTTCAGGATGGAGCTAGTCCGCTCAGTAGTAGCCTCGCTTCAGATGGGAGACTTCTTAGCCTCCATCGATATCAAGGACGCGTATTTACATGTACCTATCTTTCAGCCTCCTCAGATGTTCCTGCGATTTGCAGTAGAGGAACGTTATTTCCAGTTTGTGGCACTGCCCTTGAGGCTTGCCACAGCACCTCAAGTGTTTACAAAGATCCTAGCACCTGTACTGGGCCTTTTTAAGGGCCCAGGCGATCTTTGTGGTCGGATACTTGGACGACCTCCTGCTCAGAGTTCACTCACTACAGGCCCTGGAACACCATGTAGCCTGCACAGTGCGGTATTTAGAAAACCTGGGCTTGGTCATAAATGGGCAACTCTCTATTGGGCTCTGTATGAGTCTTCTGGGAAGGATGGTGTCCTCTTTTGAGGCAGTTCTGTATGTTCAATTCCATTCCAGGCCTATACAACAAGACATCTTGTCGGCTTGGAACAGGCATGCGCACAAGCCCTGGATTACCCTGTGTCCTTATCTCCCCGGGCACGCTTAAGAGAAGTATGAGTATCCTCCTTTTTTTTTTTTTTTTTTTTGCATGCATCTATTCTATGTGGGCTGCTGATATCTATTAACCCTTCCATCCCTCTCAGAAGTGCCCCATTCTGTTAAAATTTTGCTAAATACCTGTGGGAGGTTCTACAGTCTTTCATACAGCATCAGCCAGACAATGGTTTGGATATGAAGTCTGGATCCACCCCCTTTCCTGTCATTTTGCTTGATGTCCTCCCTCTGCTCATTCCTGAAACTTCAGAGCATAGCTGCTCCCCCCTCCCTTCTCACTCCTCTCTCTCCTCCCCCTCCCTCCTCCTCTGCAGCATGTTTCAATGGTCAGAACAGAGTTGGCAGAGATTTCAGCACTTCAGTGCGTGTAATGTGAGAGAAGTCACTGATAGTGCTGTGTATGAGAATCTACACCAGTGTTTCTCAACTCCAGTCCTCAAGGCGCCCCAACAGGTCATGTTTTCAGGCTTTCCATTATTTTGCACAGGTGATTTGATCAGTTTCACTGCCTTAGTAATTTCCACAGCTGTTTCATCTGAGGGAAATCCTGAAAACATGACCTGTTGGGGCGCCTTAAGGACTGTAGTTGAGAAACACTGATCAACACTATATATTTCTATCTATCGGCACAGCCACGTCTCTTAGGGGAGGGGGGGCAGATGCAGGGGGTGTGTTGGTGCAGATGTACACACCCCCTGAGGACTTTTCAAACTGAAAATGGACCGTTTTTGCCAGCTGAAGGAAAGTTCATGTGCACATGTTGTAAAAACGAAAGGTAGGAAAAAAAGATTGGCTGATATGTGACTAATGTGATATGTACTAGTTATTTAACCCATCCCATACTTCTCCTTTAACCACTTGCCGACCGCGCCATGGACGAAAGACGTCTACAGCGCGGTCGAGGTATCCTGAGTGGACGTCCTCACAGAATCTTGCTCCCGCGCGCCCCCCTGGGGCGCGCTCCAGGAAATGTCCGTGACCCAGCGCATCACGGATCACGGTAGATGGCCGCTAATCGCGGCCGTTTACCACGTGATCGCTCCGTCAAATGACGGAGCGATCACTTGTAAACAGACCGGCGTCATGTGATGACGCCGGTTACCTCTCCCCTCTGTGTACCGATCGGTACAGTGTGAGAGGAGAGGGGAGGTAGCGGATCATGGCAGCTCCCTCCCTCATGTGGGCTGGATCTGTGACAATTGCAGTCACAGATCCAGCCATCCATCCATCCCTGCTCAGCCATCCCTGGTGCAATACCCTGTGCAATACTCTGTGATACCCTGTGCCATACCCTGTGCAATACCCGGCCATACCCTGTGCAATACCCGGCCATACTCCGCAATAACCACTTCCCGCCCGCCGGCCGTCGTATGACGTCCTTGACTTTGTGCGGGGATAGCTGAATGATGGGAGCAGCTACAGGCATCATTCAGATATTCGCTTTTTCAGCCGGCAATTCCCTACACCATAAGAACGATCATAGCGGCTGTTCCACCGCTTGATCGCTCTTACAGGAGGTGAGAGGGGATGCCCCCCCCTCCCGCTGCCCTCCGGTGCTTCTACCGACTCACCGCTACGATCAAAGCCAAGATTGTGTTTTTTTTTTGTTGTTTGTTTTTCAGGTTTCCCAGCCTAGAGGTGAGATGTGGGGTCTTATTGACCCCATATCTCACTGTATAGAGGACCTGTCATGCCATATTCCTATTACAAGGGATGTTTACGTTCCTTGTAATAGGAATAAAAGTGATCAAAAAAAAATTTGGGGCGGAAAAACATGTCAAACTAAAATAAATAAAGTAAAATGAACAATAAAATATATATATATTTTTTTAAAGCGCCCCTGCCCCCGCGAGCTCGCATGCAGAAGTGAACGCATACATAAGCCCCGCCCACATATGAAAACGGTGTTCAAACCACACATGAGGTATCTCTGCGAACGTTAGAGCGAGAGCAATAATTTTGGCGCTAGACCTCCTCTGTAAATCAAGACATGTAACCAGTAAAAATATTTAAAGCGTCGCCTATGGGGATTTTTAAGTAGCAAAGTTTGGCGCCATTCCACGAGCGTGTGCAATTTTGAAGGGTGACATGTTGGGTATCTATTTACTCGGCGTAACTTCATCTTTCACATTATGCAAAAACATTGGGCTAACTTTACAGTTTTTTTTTTTTTTTTTCTTTTAAGCACAAAACAGTTTTTTTCCGTAAAAAACGCGTTAGGAAAATTCTGCGCAAATACCGTGCAAGATAAAAAGTTGCAACGACCACCATTATATTCTTTAAGGTCTTTGCTAAAAAAACATATATAATGTTTTGGGGTTCTATGTAATTTTCTAGCAAATAAATGATTTTAACATGTAGGAGAGAAATGTCAGAATTGGCCTGGGTGCTCCAGAACGCCTGAAGGTGCTCCCTGCATGTTGGGCCTCTGTATGTGGCCACGCTGTGTAAAAGTCTCACACGTGGTATCGCCATACTCGGGAGGAATAGCAGAATGTGTTTTGGGGTGTAATTTGTGGTATGCATATGCTGGGTGTGAGAAATAACCTGCTAATATGACAATTTTGTGAGGAAAAAAAAGGAGAAAAAAAAATCTTGATTTTGCAAAGAATTGTGGGAAAAAATTACAAAAAACTCACAATGCCTCTTTCTAAATACCTTGGAATGTCTTCTTTCCAAAAAGGGGTAATTTGGGGGGTATTTGTACTTTTCTGGCATGTTAGGGTCTCAAGAAATGAGAGAGGCCATCAGTACTTCAGGTGTGATCAATTTTCAGGTATTGGCACCATAGCTTGTGGACTCTAACTTTCACAAAGACCAAAAAATACGCACCAATTTGTACTTATTTTTACCAAAGATATGTAGCAGTATAAATTTTGGCCAAAATTTATGAAGAAAAAATACTAATTTGCAAAATTTTATAACGGAAACAAAGAAATTCATTTTTTTTTTTTACAAAATTTTCAGTCTTTTTTCTCTTTATAGCGCAAAAAATAAACCCAACAGTGATTAAATACCACCAAAAGAAAGCTCTATTTGTGTGGAAAAAAAGGACAAAAATTTCATATGGGTACAGTTATATGTAATTGTCATTCAAAATGTGAGAGCGCTGAAAATTCGTCTGGTTAGGAAGGGGGTTTAAGTGCCCAGTTGTCAAGTGGTTAAGCTGGTGGTTGCAGGATCAGAACCTGCAAAAGGCAAGATCGCAAGATCGTTCGATCGCAAGATCGTTCGATCGTTCGTTTTCTTAAAAACAAGGGAACCCCCCTTTTTTCATATGTGGATTGTAGAAGTGTGGGTTATTGGGAACACGCAGGAATGCACAACATGAGGATTTGATTGATTTATTATTATTATTTTTGTAATGTGATTTTTTTTATATGGTTAGGTGTGGTGTTTTTCAATTATATATGACCATTGATTAATGTATATGTAATACATATGTTCCTTGTAACTCAGAGATTTTTTATGTTCTATGGGGAATTAGCGTCCAATCCGGTGTTTCTCCTCCTCTTCAGCTGTCCCATCCTTTGATTTTTGTTCACATCCGTTCACCAAGGTGGAATTTTTGGCCCATCACCCCTTTAGGCACCGGTGGTTTTTTGTCCCTGGTTCAGAGCGCCCCAAAGATATTCGGGGACTACTCTGAATCATTATCCCGGCTTTCTTTCCATTCTGACCCACTGTGATTGCTTCTCCATATCACCATTGGCTCTGTGCAGTTTTTTTCTGCCCGTTTGAGTTTTCCCATCCTTTTTCCCTTATCCAAGATGGGCGTGTCTGCATTTCTTGTGATGCGGAACGTTCACAGGTAAAAGTGAACACATCCATCCTAGGAGTCATGTGACCGGTGGGAACCAATCACAACTCACTGGGGGGTATAAAAGGACACCAGGGAGTCTATTGGCGTCATTCCATTGCCTCTGCCACAGGCGGAGGATCTAATATATCAAGCTCCCATACAAAGAAACCTTGCAAGAACTTATGGATCCCGATTTTGTCTTTGGGTTGTTAGTGATTACTGGTAAGCATATAGGACTTTCCGTTTATTCTGAATGGATTTGTTTTCCTTTTTTAATGGGAATATACAATTTTCTCTTGTCATCCATGGACTGACACAGCGTGTCTTATACACCTTTACACGTGGTTATGTCCCTGCTTGCAGGAGAAGACCTAGGCAGAATGTGAGATGTTATACATACATTCTAAACAGCCAGAGCTGAACAGCCCCGCCCAGGGGGCGGTCCCTCCGGACATAACCCTCCCACTGCAGTCAGCAGACCTCAGCTTTTTTCTGCCTAGCAGAAGGAGAAGACGTGGCTCTCTCAGGAGCCAGTCTCCTGACCTATTTTTATTCCTTTGGGAATTTTTTTCCTATTTTATTCTTTTGAGATCTTCTATCAACTGTCGGCTGGGCAACAGGTTGGGTACAAGATATCCTCGTAGTCTTCCCTGTCCGACCATCGAGCGTGCTGATCCTCGCCTTGTGTGCGTGAGACTCAGTTCACGACATGCCCCACGACTCCAGGGGTGGCCGGTGGGCTTCCAGCTCCGCGGTCCTCTCAAGATAGAACAGTCCGGCTGTATCTTTCGCGTTGGACCGGGCCGACAGCTACTCAGTACCGCACTGTGATAGTTCTGTCAGAAACACACCAGTGGGTCCCTCAGGGGACGGGTAAGTAGTCTCTCCTGGCTGCAGGTGAGTACATGCTGTGTGTTTCTTGTGTGGGGGATTTCCCTGTCTCCCCCTGTGTTTTTTAATGTCACTCTCTGTTCACTAGTGCTGGCGCTGTACTGTGTGGGGTGCCTGGGGGCCATACTGTCCTGGGGGGGGCTCATGCTGCTCTGCATTCGCTGGGGCTGTTTTGTTTTTGGATGTGAGGGGCCTGGGCGCCGTTCGGCGCCATGTTTTGTGTGTGTGCTGATTTTTACATTGGCGGCCATCTTGCCGGGGCCCGCCGGAGCACATTGCGGCGGCCATTTTCTTGTAGCCGCACGTTTTTCTGGCACTAGTTTGGCCTCTAGCGCCGCTGGGAACGGCGCGAATCTCCTCACACTCTCTCCTCAGCTCACTCACGCTGAGCAGCGCGGCGCAGTGAGACAGAGCAGCGGAACCGAGCGGTCCTGGTCAGGTTGGTGGGTTCCCTGGGCATTCCCCTACTTCAGTCAGCACAGCCTGTGGGTGGTCTGAGAGGGACATTATGGAGTCAGAGTCACCAGCTTCCCCTCACATGCCAGAGGCAGCAGCCAGTGCTCCAGCACCTGCGGTCCCTATGGACCAGTTGTCGGCAGTCCTGGAATCATTTCTGACCAGGATGGAAGCTGTGTGTGAGCACAAGGGAGCAAAAAAGCGCCCTCTCCCCACTTTATCTCCACAAGGGGAGTGCTCTGTTTCAGATATGGGCCTAGCTATTGCTGCTCAGGACCCTAGCTCTGAATATTTGGATGGTTTTGAACAGGACATTCCTTGTGAGGAAGACTCCAGTTCTGAGTCAGTAAATGACAGGGCGCTTGTTAGTGAACTCATTGATGCTGTGAGGGACACTCTCAAGCTAAATGCTGCGACCGCAGAACCTCAGGCGGATACAGTCTCCTTTGGTATTTTTAAGACCAAGCCTTCTAAAAAGGTTTTTCCATATGTACCTTTCTTTGACCAGCTAATTGACCAGGTCTGGGAAAAGCCGCAGAAGACTTTTTTTATGGTCCCGCGGCGTTTGTCTATTAGATACCCCTTTGAAGACGCCCTGCTTAAAAAGTGGGCTTCTCCCCCGGTGGTCGACCCTCCAGTCGCCCGTTTAAACAAGGCCACCACTCTCCCGATGGAGGGGACTCCTGCGTTTAAGGACCCCACTGACAGGAGGTCAGAAGTGGTGAGTAGAGCCATGTTCGCCTTGTTGGGATCCGCCCTACGGCCCGTAGTAGCGGCGACCCTTGTGTCTCAGACACTCACGGAATGGGCAAAAATTTTGCACCAAACTGTGCAGGAGTATAACCTTCCTCCAGACACTATTGCTCTGGCCCACCAGATGGTGCAGGGTCTGATATATGTGTGCGACGCCACGTTGGACGCGGCCCCTTTAATATCCAGGGCCTCTGTCTCGGCGGTGGTATTGCGTCGTCTCATCTGGTTGAAATGCTGGTCTGCTGACCTAGCCTCTAAGAAGCTCCTGACGGATCTACCTTTTAAGGGTGGTAGACTTTTTGGTGCTGCTCTGGATGACATCATCAAGGATGTCACGGGAGGTAAAAGCACTCTCCTTCCTCAAACTATCAAGGGTAAGGAGGCCCGACGTAAACCGGGTCCTTCCTTTCCAGCAAAAAAGGTTTTTTTTTCGTCCGTCAGAGTCGGTGGACCTCCCGGATCTCCGACCGGTGGGTGTGCGAGGTGGTCACCTCAGGATACAGAATAGAGTTCCGCTCCTGGCCCCCAGACAGATTCTTTCCCTCAAATCTCCCTCTCCTTCCTGCCCGTCGGGCAGCCCTCTTGGGGGCTGTACAGGATTTGATCGGGTCTGGAGTAATTGTGCCGGTTCCGTCCCAGGAGAGGTTTCAGGGGTTCTACTTGAATCTGTTTGTTGTTCCAAAAAAGGACGGGGTTCGGCCAATCCTGGACCTCAAGGCCCTGAATGCCTTTGTGAAGGTGCAAAAATTCCGCATGGAATCCATTCGCACGGTGATCGCTACACTCCATCAAGGGGATTTTCTGGCATCCTTGGACATCAAGGACGCCTACTTGCATGTTCCGATCTGCGCAAGCCACCAGAAGTTTCTGCGCTTTGCGGTCGGCGAAGTCCACTATCAATTTGTGGCTCTTCCCTTCGGCCTAGCCTCGGCACCGAGGGTCTTCACCAAGGTGCTTGCTCCGGTCCTAGCTTTGCTGAGACAGCGAGGCATTGCCATCGTGGGCTATCTGGACGATTTTCTTCTAAGAGCAGACAGTGGCTCAGAATTGGAAGAAAGTGTGACTATCGTCAGTCAGACCCTCAGGGAGTTTGGGTGGCTCCTGAACGTTCAGAAGTCGGTTCTAGTCCCGACTCAGCGTCTGGAGTATCTAGGTCTGATTCTGGACTCCTTGGAGGCAAGAGTCTTCCTACCTCCAGACAAACTACTGACACTTCAGTCTGCAGTAGGGGTGCTGACGTCCCGAAAATGGTCGTCAATCCGCTTTTGCATGATTCCTGGGACTCATGGCGGCCTCCTTCGAGGCCGTTCCTTATGCCCAAGCGCACACCAGGGCTTTACAGAAAGAGATCTTGTCCACTTGGGACAAATCCCCGTTGTCCTTGGATCTTCAGATCCAGGTGAGTCACCTGGTCAGGGCGTCCCTGACGTGGTGGTTGAGGTCCCCGGCTCTTCGGCCCGGGAAGTCGTTCCTCCCCATCCAATGGACGGTGATCACGACGGACGCCAGCCTGACGGGCTGGGGGGGGGGGGGGGAGTCTGGGGAGTCCTGTCGGCCCAAGGGCTTTGGACTCCGGACGAAGCCCTCTTACCGATCAATGTGCTGGCGATACGGGCAATCAGACTGTGCCTCTCCTCATGGTCGGAGAAACTACAGGGTCACTCTATCAGGATCCAATCGGACAACGCCACAGCAGTGGCGTATGTCAACCATCAAGGGGGGACTCGGAGCTCAGCTGCGGCTTCCGAGGTCGCCCACATCCTGAGGTGGGCCGAAAGAAGCGTGCCGGCTCTGTCGGCCGTCTACATTCCGGGCGTAGACAATTGGCAGGCGGACTATCTAAGTCGCCAGACGCTGGACCAGGAAGAGTGGTCCTTGCACCCGGAGGTCTTTCAACTCCTTTGCAGACGGTGGGGCACGCCGGATGTGGACCTGATGGCCTCTTGACTCAATCGCAAGGTGTCGAGGTTTGTGGCCAGATCCAGGGATCCCTGGGCGGATGCCTCGGATGCGTTGGTGGCCCCATGGGGTCAGTATCACCTGATATACGTTTATCCTCCGCTGCAGTTGCTCCCTCACCTGCTCCGCAGGGTAGCGACCGAGGGAATTCCGGTGATCCTCATTGCTCCGGATTGGCCTCGGCGTCACTGGTACGCCGATCTGGTGCGTCTCGTCGCAGACGTTCCCTGGCGGTTACCAATACGGGGGGACCTTCTGTCTCAAGGTCCTATATTTCATCCTGCTTTACAGTCTCTGGCTTTAACGGCATGGTTATTGAAAGCCAGGTGCTGAGAGACCGAGGTCTCTCGGATTCGGTCATTTCGACCATGTTAAGGGCACGGAAGTCTTCCTCCAGAAAGATCTATCACCGTACTTGGAGAGCTTACATCGCCATGTGCGAAGAGCTGGACTGGCGCCCAGAATCCTGCATTTTCTGCAGCGTGGCGTGACCCAAAAGCTCGCTTTGAGTACCATTAAGGGTCAGATTTCGGCCTTGGCCATCTTCTTTCAGCGACCGCTGGCGGGTCATCCCTTGGTTAGCACCTTTGTGCAGGGGGTTCGCCATGTGCTCCCCCCTGTCAAGCCTCCTCTCCCCCCGTGGGATCTGAATTTGGTGCTCTCGGTCCTCAAGGAACCTCCCTTTGAAAATATTAGAGATATTCCCTTCTTGACTTTGTCTCAGAAGGTGGCCTTCTTGGTGGCCATTACTTCCATTAGACGAGTGTCTGAATTGGCGGCCTTGTCCTGCAAGTCGCCCTTTTTGGTCATCCATAAGGATAAGGCGGTGTTACGTCCGCGACCTTCTTTTCTGCCAAAGGTGGTCTCGGCCTTCCACTTAAACGAGGACATTGTCATCCCGTCCTTGTGTCCTCACCCATCGCATCCCAGAGAGTTTGCGCTTCACACTTTGGATGTGGTACGAGCCTTGCGGGTGTACCTGTCTGCTACTGCTTCTATTCGGAAGTCTGACTCACTATTTGTGGCTGTCTCTGGTCCAAAACAGGGCCAAGCGGTTTCGTCTGCCACCATTTCTAGGTGGATCAGACAAACCGTCATTCAAGCTTATGCTCTCAAGGGGCGGGCGCCTCCCTTTCCGGTTACGGCACATTCCACCAGGGCAATTGGTGCTTCCTGGGCTTTCCGACATCAAGCGTCGGTTGCACAAGTGTGCAAGGCGGCGACCTGGTCGTCTGTTCATACCTTTTCTAAGTTTTCTAAGGTTGATGTGGCTGCATCTTCGGATGCTTCCTTCGGCCGCAAGGTGTTGCAGGCCGCTGTTTGATGTTGCAACTCCTCCGTTGAGGAGCTCTGCCTTGTTTGGAGTGAAGTTTTTGGTTTTCCATTTATACTGCTCCCATCCCTCTTGACACTGCTTTGGGACATCCCACGTGTAAAGGTGTGTAAGACACGCTGTGTCAGTCCATGGATGACAAGAGAAAATAGGATTTTTGTACTCACCGTAAAATCCGTTTCTCTGGCATCCATGGACTGACACAGCACCCACCCTTCTTTTTAAGTTTGTACTGCTTTGTTACGAACTGAGGTCTGCTGACTGCAGTGGGAGGGTTATGTCCGGAGGGACCGCCCCCTGGGCGGGGCTGTTCAGCTCTGGCTGTTTAGAATGTATGTATAACGTCTCACATTCTGCCTAGGTCTTCTCCTGCAAGCAGGGACATAACCACGTGTAAAGGTGTATAAGACACGCTGTGTCAGTCCATGGATGCCAGAGAAACGGATTTTACGGTGAGTACAAAAATCCTATTTTTCCCATTTATACTTACCTGATCTCTATTTTATTCTTTATAGAAAATTCTGGTTTCTCCCTTCTTTCCCACAATACGCCATCCATTTGGATTGCACCTTGTTGCTAAATCCTGACTCCTTTTGTGAACATGCAATGGTGAGTGCAGCATTGGGAGGGGTAGATGGAGGAAGATGCACCTCTGGTACATAAATTGGAACATGGAACATATGTATTTTAAATGAATATGATTCAGTAAGTTCTTTTTTTTTCTTCCCTTTTTTTTTTCTTGATACCTTTTGGAGGTGGGATTGAGAATATTGTGATTTAATAGAACTCTATAAATCTGTCTTTAGATAAATGAATGCAACATCCCTGAGGAAGAACATCTTTTTACTATGATTTGAAACGCGTCGGATGAAGCCTGTTTCTGAGTGATTTCTGCAAAAATCTTGAGTCACCGATCTAGGCATTGTATTCATAATTGTTCATAAATGCAGATTTTTATGGAGATGGATATATACACAAACATATTTGTGTATCTATATAAAAACGATTTTGATACATAGTTTTCCTAGAAATGCAGGGCAGTTTGTGCTTCTTTCACTGTCCAGTCCAAGTGTGGAGGTACCGTATATACTCGTGTATAAGCCGAGTTTTTCAGCACATACGGCTTATACTCGAGTCTGTCCATCTTCACTTTGTGTGCCTGATCCTGGCCAGCTGTAGGTCCCCTGAACTCTAAACTTGGCACACTTGTAGCCCCACTCTTTCTCTACAAGTGTGCAAAGTTTGTTGTCCGTGGGACCAACGGCCGGTGAGCACCGATTTTTCAAAGCTGGACACCCCTTCCATAGACTCCCATGTTAAATGGTAATTTATCTGGTGATTTTGGGGACCTGGTAACGGCCGGCCCTAGGTCCTCTGGACCCCAAACTTGGCACACCTATATAGAGCCCCACTCTTCATCTACAAGTGTGCAAAGTTTGTTGTCCAGGGGACCTATGGCCAAGGAGCACTGATTTTTCAAAGCCGGACACCCCTTCCATTGACTCCAATGTTAAACGTCAGTCTAGTCACACAGCGCCGGAGATCAGGTAGGGAGGCATGGGCACAGTGAGGCATGCACATGGACACCCTAGGCCAGTGATGGCGAACGTCGGCACCCCAGATGTTTTGGAACTACATTTCCCATGATGCTCATGCACTCTGCAGTATAGTTGAGCATCACGGGAAATGTAGTTCCAATACATCTGGAGTGCCAAGGTTCTCCATCACTGCCCTAGGCTTATACTCGAGTCAATAAGTTTTCCCAGTTTTTTTTTTTGTGGTAAAATTTAGGTGCCTCGGCTTATATTCGGGCCGGCTTATACTTGAGTATATACGGTAAGTGAAACTTCAGCAGAAAAGTAACTGGTCCCCATGCATGCCAGGAAGGGCTGTGCTTTGTGACAGTGGTGCGTGAAAACTAGAATTGGATAGACAGACATTCAAATCCTTTTTGGAAGGTAAAATTACTTCATTATGTTTTTAATGTGTATATTTAGCTGGTTGCCTGGGGTTCAGCTTTAAATTGGTTGTAAACCCTTACATATACCCAGTAAAGTGACTTGCCTCAGGTGATAGAGATGAAACAAATTCCTCTACATAAGTTGTACCCTGTTATCTGCAGTCATCTTTTCAGCCGTTTAAAGTCCAGAATTTATAAATTTGGGCGTTCAGAAAAGAGGATGGAGAGCTGAAGGCTCAGTGAGGAGAGCTCTGAGAGCTGTGTGGAGGGAAGGGACAAATCGTACTTTTTTTAATTTATTTTTGTAGGATAGTTTTGAAGAATGAACTTTATTAGCGATAATTCGATTTTTTTTTTTTTTTTTTTTTTTTTTTCTCAATGTGATACAGCATTGCTAATACAAGCTATTTTTAACAAGTCCACTTAAACATCAATGTTGGAGAAATGCAGTTTGTAGTTCTATAAATATACTACGTCAATGTTGGTGACCTGTACATGCTAAATTTAAGCACTGGCTTTCTTTATGTACAACTGTCTTAGCCAAGTCGGCTTATGTTTTTAATAACACATAGGGTCTCTGTTACATGGAATTTTAGAACACTGCAAGTAATAGTGTGACTTCTTTTTTTTTTTTTCTAAGGCTGATAACCTGGAAAATGCTCTTTTTATACCCGACCTCAAGCTCCACAGTAACCCTTCAGCATTCAATGTTTATTGCAATGTCCGTCACTGTGTCTTGGAATGGCAGAGGAAAGAAACCTCCCTTCTTTTATCCTCAAAAAACTCTGTGCAGAGTGGGGAGTCTGACACCGATGAAGAGGAGGAGTCCAAAGAGCCACCTACTAAGCTTCCAAAGGTAAGTACTTACAATGTTTGTGAAATTATAATATTGTAGGTGCATTGACCAATAAGGAGTCTGTTCATTATGTTGGTGCCTGGCCTGTCCTGTCCTGTCCTGTCTGTCCTGTCTAAGAAGTCCAACCAAAAGCTTGTTTGGCTGGGCTTCTCTATGGATCACAGAAGGGCAATTAGTTTTGCACTCCTGTGACCCTTTTAAGCAGAAACGGACTGAAGTCCGCTCTGACGTCACGGATATCAGTCCATGCACCGCGTCATCCTGACAATGGAAGTCTGGATCCGCCAAGTGCCTGGACTGACGCCCGTCTCAGCCTCACAGTGTTATCTGCGAAGAGCCTGAGATGGCCTACTTTACTCCCTCCGCAGCTCAGCACTCCAATGAGCAAGGAGGGAGATGAGCAGAGCTGTGACTGACAGTCTACAGCTTTCTGCTCACGGAGCTCTAAAAACAAGCGATCGGCGGGGGTTTGCTCGGTTTTCAGTGCAGAGGCGCAGCGGGACAGATGCAGCATCAGGACCGATGCTGCATCCTCCTGCAGCATCAGGACCGATGCTGCATCCTCCTAGGTAAGTATGATTCCCAAAAGAAAATTATACTTTTTAATGGCATCCCAGTCTTGGTCCGTAGGGTTCAATATTGAGTTGGCCCTCCCTTTTGCAGCTATACCAGCTTTAATTCTTCTGGGAACACTGTCCACAAGGTTTAGGAGTGCTGAGAAGCGCATTTGTGATGAGCTAGTTTGGTGTGGAGGAAGTTGTCTGGCCTGCAAAGAGTCCTGACCTCGACCTGATATAATGGGGGGTAGTTTTATGGCATTTTTATTTATTTATTTTTACTAGTAATGGCGGCGATCTGTAATTTTTATCGGGGCTGCGACATGGCGGACAGATTGGACACTTGACACCTTTTTGGGACCATTGACAATTTTACAGTGATCAGTACTGTAAAAACGCACTGATTACTGTAAAAGTCACTGGCAGGGAAGGGGTTAACACTAGGGAGCGATCAAGGGGTTAACTGTGTTCCCTCACTGTGTTCTAAATGAAGGGGGGATGGGACTTGGAGAGATGACAGATCGCTGTTCATACTTTGTATGAACACACGATCAGTAATTTCTCTCCTGAAAGAACCGGGATCAGTGTGTTTTACACGCACAGATCCCGGTTCTCGGTCTGTCACGAGCGATAGCAGATGCCTGGCGGTCATTGCGCCCGCCGGGCACTCGCTCCGACGGCGAGCCGCGTACGCCACTAGTGGCCACAATGGGAAGCGAAGTGAGGTAACGTTGATTTCCCTGGGTGGAAGTGCTGGGTGAATGGGTATGAGTGTTGTGTGAGTGAATGCAAGCACTTAAGTATTACTGAATAAGGATAACCGAATGAGTCCTGTGAAAATCACAGTTAAATACTCTCGATACACCTTTGGTATTAGGGTTTTGTGTTTCTTTTTTTTTTTTTCTTCTCCTCCGTTGAACTGGGACACCTATGTGGCCACAAGCTGTAGGCCTTATTAGGCTTGAATGTTATTTCGAGACTATATTGTTTATGCTCCCGCTTCACGGTGTAATACTGGTATATTGCTACTGAATACAAGAAAATAATGTGTAAGCGTGTATGTTGATATGCTCTGTAATTTTTCTCTGTTCAATGGAAAAATCAATAAACATAAATTCAAAAAAAAAACAAAAAACGTTGATTTCCCGAGCCAACCTGCCGCAGTAAAACTGCGGTGGCTGGTCGGCAAGTGGTTAAAGTGGTTGTAAACGCACTAAAACAAAACCTTATACTAGCTCATTATGAATTACTTACCTTGGACCGAAGCCCCCGCAGCGGTCCTCGTACACCACTCCAGCCGGCAACATCGCTCCCGGAGTTTCTTCTGGGTATCGCAGACTTCGGTGCTGTGTTTGGCCGGAGCCGCGATGACGTCATGCGCGCGGGAGCCGCCAGTAACTGCATACTTGCTGAAGCAACGGCATGGGCGTGCTATTGCTTCAATGCACCGAAGACGTCGGCACATGCTGATACAGGGGATATCTCCTAAACCGTGTAGGTTTAGGAGATATCTGGGGTAGCTACAGGTAAGCCTTTATAGGCTTGCCTGTAGCAAAACGTGGTTGTAAAGGGTTTACAACCACTTTAAGAGCCTTTTGGAAACTTCAGGGTCATGTCCAACGTTGAGCTTATCCCATATATGGCATTTCACTTATGCATGTAGAGTAATCCCAATAACTTTGCATATTCCCAACTTACCTTGGTTTGCGGTTTAGACATAGATAATGTATGGGATTGTTACTTTCCTGCCCTCACCTACTACACTCCAGTTTCAGTCTGCCTTCATTATGCACAGTGTCTCTGTCTGTCTCTGTCTGTCTCTGTCTGTCTCTGTCTGTCTCTGTCTGTCTCTGTCTGTCTCTGTCTGTCTCTGTCTGTCTCTGTCTGTCTCTGTCTGTCTCTGTCTGTCTCTGTCTGTCTCTGTCTGTCTCTGTCTGTCTCTGTCTGTCTCTGTCTGTCTCTGTCTGTCTCTGTCTGTCTCTGTCTGTCTCTGTCTGTCTCTGTCTGTCTCTGTCTGTCTCTGTCTGTCTCTGTCTGTCTCTGTCTGTCTCTGTCTGTCTCTGTCTGTCTCTGTCTGTCTCTGTCTGTCTCTGTCTGTCTCTGTCTGTCTGTGTCTGTCTGTGTCTGTCTGTCTGTCTGTGTCTGTCTCTGTCTGTGTCTGTCTCTGTCTGTCTCTGTCTGTCTGTCTCTGTCTGTCTGTCTCTGTCTGTCTGTCTCTGTCTGTCTGTCGTTTTATGTTGGTATAAATGCAGTGATTGTAAATGACCTGTAAAACAAATTTAATAAAAGCAGGAGATTCCATACAATGTCTGCTATGAACTTGCCAGTCCTCTTATATTTATAATGCTGCACCCTCTTAATACAAATATTTTCCCTTTTGCTTTTTCCTCAGATAATTGAAATAGGTTTATGTGAAGTGTTTGAGTTGATAAAGGAGACACGCTTTTCTCACCCATCACTGTGTTTGAGGAGCTTGCAAGCCCTCCTCAATATACTACAGGGTCAACAGCCAGAGGGACTCCAGTTGGAACCCCCAGAAGTGTTGGGTAAGGCTAGACACAAACCAGAGTGCTCTTGGCTTTATTGTACATTCTCATTAGATATATGGACAGTAACAAAATGCTGAAGACTTGGGCCCCTTTCACACGGGAGGACCGTTCATGTCCGCCTGTCAGTTTTTTCGGCGGACATGAAGGGGAGCTACATGCAAGCCTATGGAGCGACTGATGTCAGCGGTGACATGTTCGCTGACATCCGATCCGCTAAAATCAGACGTATGGCGATACGTTGCCATCCGTCCATATCGGATCGGGTGAGATCTGATGAAAACGGACATGCTGTCCGTTTTTCGTCCGATCTCTCAATAGGAGACAGCGGCGCTCTACAAGCCCCTCCCTGCTCAGTGAGCAGAGAGAGACCTGTCATCCGCCTGCTCAGCGGAGATCAACGGAGAGATCAACGGAGAGATCTCCCGTGGAGCTGGCGGACTCCACTACAACGGATCCGCCTAGTGTGAATGAGGCCTACAAGCTGCCCTTCACCCATTACTAAAACTATTTTTGTTCTAGTTAATCCTCCCTCTTATGAAAATGAAGTGTGTGTTTGTTTTTTTTATAAAAAAAATTTCCCCTTTAAATCAATGAAACCTTTTTGTGCGGATCCCTTTGAGCTGGTGAAAATTACGTAGGCTCACCAGTGCCTCTTGGGTTTCCTGGGAGGAATCAATGTTTTACTTGGGGGTGTAGACACATAACTAGATTCCGTGTGTGTGCAGATTAACTGCAGGTCTCTGCCTGGTATTTATGCCCTGCAGCACATTTGTGCTCGAGCGGGCGGGATTCCTGGTAATGCACACAGATACCAGAACGCAGTGACAGATTTGCATTTCCTCACGGTCTGGATGTGCGCTAAATAAGAACATTGTCTGCTCTGCTCCTCCGGTTCTCACTGGAGCACTGGGCTGTGGAGCGGCTGGCTTTGTCACTTGGCTGCTTTCTGAGAGGCTGAGCTGGGTGCCGATCCAGGCATCTGGGTGGATCCCGCCTATTTTGTCGCAATCTTTTCCTAGGCTGGACCAGCTAAGTGATGTCAGCCTGCTTCAGCACGCTGTCGGCGCAAAATGGATCACAAGACTGCAAAACAAACCTCACTCCTGTGATCCACATGAGAAGTACAGCAAAACGAGCTTTGGCTGTACTACTTCTCCTTTTTTAAAGTAGAATAATAAGGTTTAACCTTCTCTTTTGCCATCTGTGTCCCTTTGTGGAAATTTCCTTTCACTTTCTGTCCCATTGTCAGAACCGTAAGTAAGCGGAAATCCCTGCTAATATAATTCCTTGGGTCCCCCAGGTCACCATGAACTAGTGTCCCAATTTGGAAGATTTTCCCTCTATTACTTTTCTGGGGACAACCCAAAATTTGGGCTTTTCTTTTACTTTCAATGATGGTAAACAGGACACATGGGGTGAATCGCTCTAATGGGGACATAGACAGCAATAAAAACAGACAGGTGTTCTAATACCATTTCACCAAAAAAAGCCTTTAAATTATCATGGGGGTTTAATGCTAATATTAGTAAACAAAACACCAGGCGGTAATGTTTTATGTTTGAGAGACTCGCTACTACACATGTACTACAGATCTAGGTCAACTGCATTCTAAGGCCCCATGCACACGAGACGCAGGTGCAAACTCTGCTGAACACACGTTTTTAAACGCTGAAACCGGCGTTTATAAACACGCGTTTTGCCGCGTTTGTGGCCGCGTTTAGCGGCGTTTTACCGCGTTTGCGTTTATAAGCGTTTCATCATAGACCCTCCCTAAGCTCAAAAAACAGTACATTTTAACCATTTCAGCCAGTTTGTGAGACCAGAGTGAGTAGCAGCAGCTGAGAGAGCAGCAGTGTACTTGTATTTAGTGTATCACTTGCCACAAGTTGTGGATTGTCCACCTGCCATGTCACCTGGCCACGTCACCTGCCACAAGTTGTGGATTGTCCACTTGCCACGTCACCTGGCCACATCACGTGCCACGTCACCTACCACAAGTTGTGGATTGTCCACTTGCCACGTCACCTGGCCACGTCACCTGGCCACGTCACCTGCCACAAGTTGTGGATTGTCCACTTGCCATGTCACCTGGCCACATCACGTGCCACGTCACCTGGCCACAAGTTGTGAATTGTCCACTTGCCACGTCACCTGCCACGTCACCTGGCCACGTCACCTGCCACAAGTTGTGGATTGTCCACTTGCCACGTCACCTGGCCACGTCACCTAGCCATGTTACCTGCCACGTCATCTAGCCACGTCACCTGCCACAAGTTGTGGATTGTCCACTTGCCACGTCACCTGGCCCTGTCACCTGCCACAAGTTGTGGATTGTCCACTTGCCTTGTCACCTGGCCACGTCACCTGGCCACGTCACCTGCCACAAGCTGTGGATTGTCCACTTGCCACGTCACCTGGCCACATACCCTGACACAAGTTGTTGATTGTCCACTTGCCACGTTACCTGCCACAAGTTGTGGATTGTCCACAATTTAATGCAAGCAATTACAGTTTTCTTTTATATTTTTTAATAGTTTTTCATCATTTGCCATCATTTTTGAGATTTCTAATGTTAAAAAATAGGTCACCTTTAAAAACGCTTATAAACGCAAATGCGGCAAAACGCCGGTACCGCGTTTAGCCGCGTTTAGCAGCGTTTAGCGTCTGAAACGTGGAAAACTTTTGCGTCTGAACCCATTTATTTGCTTCTGGAAAAACGAGGTTAAACGCAATTGCTTGTAAACGCCAAAAAACGAGAGTGTGTGCATGGACACATAGGATAACATTGAATGGGTTCAGGAGCAGTTGAAAAAAGCGTCCAACTGCCTCTGAACGCGCGTTCAACAGCAAATAACAGCGTCTCATGTGCACGGGGCCTTAGAGGTGAAAAAGTTCAACACTGAAGGCAGAAAAACCGTTTCTGTTGTCCAGTATTTAATAGCTCATATTGGGGACATAGTTGTCTTTTAGTTTGGTAATTTAAGCTCACAAGATTTGTCAAAACCAGTTCTATAAATTTTAAGGTTTTGTAGGGATTAGTGGGGTTTTTGTGTGCGTCAATTAGATGCCACTTTACTGCAGTCCAGACAAGCCTCCCAACTTTCTGAGTTTGGAACGAGGGACACCTTTTAGAAAAAGTATGTAGGTATACAGCACAACCTGCCATGCCCCCTATAGGAGAGTTGTACAAAAAATGATTAGTTCAACCCACAAGTGCTTTTTATATCACTACTATTCCCCTTTTTATACTAGCTTTTGGTATTTACAAATGCAGCAATTTAGAAATTGGATAAAAGGTTTAGCATTGTTAAACACTGTTTGATAAGTAGTGCATTTTATATACAGTTGTATATAGCTCATAACAAAATAAGGGACAAATGAGGAAAGAGGGAATTTGTCCTGAAATTGGGGACGGTTGGGGGCTATGCAGGCCTATACTATGAAATCTTTCCTCTAAAACAGGGATCGACTTAAAACTATATTGCTGACTTTAAGCCCCTGCAGCTCATTTTGCTCCCACATGTGTCAAAAAATAAGGGTCTGAGTTGTTATGCAAGTTCCTTGGGTACAACACCTTCTCCAGCAGGCTCTTTACAAAAATAAGCAGCACAGTAATTGCTTCCAACAACTGGCACTGCGGTGCTCGGGAAGACACTTCAGTTCTGGTGAGAATTGCAATTATCAAGCGCAGGAACAGGCATGTTCTTCCTTCAGTGACTTTACTCTGCGGATATCTAGCTACAAGAACGGGGTTGTCAAGGCAATGTAACACAGTTTCTTATGAGAAATTCAAAGCAAACTGCATATTTTAAGGCCGGGTTCACACCTATGTGAATCAAATGCGCACTTCCCCGCATTCAATTCGCATAGCAGGAGAATGTGACTGGCTCTCTATGGAGCCGTTTCACATATCTACGCAGGGGATGGGTGTGGTGTGCCGGGAAAAACGCGTGCCTTTTTTTGTGCGTTTTAGGTTCGATTTTAGCCCAAAATTCGGGCCGAGTTCGGACCTGAAACAGTGAACCAGCACGCACCGGACCCCTGCTGTGCGCCGCATGCGGCGACAGTGTGAACCCAGCCTAAGTTTTTTTAAACCACGATTATCCAGGTTAAATATATATTTTATGACATCATATCTTCACTTTTTCAGTATGTCTGCTTTAAACGATTTCTGGCTAGTTACTACCGGGTTACTGCCTTTTATTGTGTGTGCCATCTTAAAATATTACTAAACCCACACCAGTAAAATTGGTCTCTCCTATGCAGTTAAAGCATGCTTGTTATACTCACTGTGGAACCTAAGGGGTTAATCTTCCATATTGCGAAAAAAGGCTGTTTGTCTTCTTCTGATCCTCCCCTGTTCCATCAGAATTGGTAACGGAAGTGACGTTCCATCGCCGCCATCTTGCTACATCCCGCGCTCCTCCATAGTAAGGATTCACTGAGAAGGAGGAAACTGACATCTTGTTACACCCACCGGAGTTTTGCTTTGATTTAAAAAAAAAAAAAAGGTTTTTATTGAAGTAGACAGTGTATAAATACGAAATACAAGAACATACTGAGCACGTCGAGTAATACCATATCAATGACATTGTATTTCTTTTTTTTTTTTGTGGTACTATATGGTCAATCTATGGTGCTAGTGTTTCCAACAAACATGTATAGGCCGCAAAACTGCACACATCAGGACATTGTATAGTATGGAAAACAAGCCATATTTCACATATAGAGTGAGTATCTCACTATCAAATACATGTATCCGAGTTCTGTAGCCAGTGGTCCCAAATTTTCTCGTATTTGGTCGGGCACCCCCTGTTTATATAGACACATTTTTTGTAGGGCATAGTGACATTGACCTCCGCCAGGGTGGGAGGCAATGGCCTCATCCACTTCCTGGCAATGATTTTTCTGGCCGAAAACGGGGTCTCCTGAAGGAATATTTTCGTATATTTGTCTAATCCCGCTGGATAAATCCCTAGAAGGCACTGCTTCGGATCTAAGGTAAGAGGCGAGCCCATATCATCGTGCAGGAAATCCACCACCTGTTTCCATAGATCCTGGATCTTAACACAGGCCCACAGCATGTGATAGAAGGTGCCCGTCTCGGAGCAGCAAAGTGGACAGAGGGTAGACTGTCCCCTCTCATATCTGGCCACCTTAAGTGGGGTAAGATATGCTCTGTGTACAATATAAATCTGTGACAACCTGTCCGACAACTTTGGGGACACCTCCCTGCAGGTCTCAAGGGCCTCCTCCCATTCTTCATTCTCCAATGGACCCACATCCCTCTCCCATCTGGGCTTCAGAGCCTACGCCAGTTTGCTGGACACGGGTGGAAAGCATGTTGTAGAAGTATGATATCAGGCCCTTTGGATCTGTACTCTTAGCAACGGCCATAATCGGGTTGGACTTGGGTTGTGGGGGAGATTGCGGGAACTGTGTCTGCGTCGCGTGGCGGATCTGGAGGTGGTTATGAAGCATATATTGTTCTTTTAGCACATCAAAGGGTTTAAGATTACCGTCAGAAAGAATGTGATGCAAGTAATATATGCCTCGGGAACTCCATACCCCCGGATGTAATATGCGTCCGTATTCTGGCAGGGATTTGTTATACCACAGAGGCATAATCATTGTGAGGCGGAATTTTGAGTTTGGTGGAAGCCAAGTTCCACACGCGCCTATAGTGGTAGAGATTTAGTACCCCCTTCTGGAGCTGCACTGCCTGTCCCCAGGGCCAATGGATAGAGGGGGTCTTGGGTTTGTTGCGCCCACTTTGGACATATTAAAATTCGAAATCGCTCGCTGTCAGTCTTATCTATATGGTAGAACTGGGACAATTGGGCCGCAATGTAATAAATGTTGAAGTCCGGCAAGGCCGTGCCACCCATATCCGTCGGGTTTTTAAGTGATTGCCAGGAGAGTTTATGACTGGGTCCCCAAACAAAGGGTTTAAGTAGGGCTTCTGGGGATTTAAAGTATTTTAATTGAAGATATACAGGGGAATGCCAGAGAATATATAAGACCTTTGGCAAGAGGACCATCTTTATAAGGTTAATACGACCCCACACCCCTAGGGGCAGCCTGGCCCACGTACGGATTTTGGTCCTGACCAGGGCAAAGAGGGGTTCAATATGAAGGGCAAGATAGTCCGAAGGGGTCCTGGATATATGTATCCCCAGATACTTTATGACCCCGACCCTTTGAAGCGGGAGGTTGGGGGGGAGAGAAACTATCAAGTGGATCTGCCCGAACGACCATGGCCAAGGGTTCTGCCGCCAGAGCGTATAATAGGGGGGAGAGCGGGCAGCCCTGTCGTGCCTCTACTGAGGCTGAACGACGAAGAGGGCCACCCATTCGCCACCACCCTGGCTGATGGGTCTCGATAAAGGAGCTGAGTCCACTTCAGAGTTCGGTCCGAATCCATATCCCTCCAGGCATCTCCAGAGAGAGTCCCATTCTACAGAGTCAAACGCTTTTGCGGTGTCCAGCGACACCACTACTCGCGTTCCGACTGTCTCGTGTATGGCTTGCAAGTTAATAAAGAGCTTCCGTAGGTGGAACGAGGTATTTCGGCCAGGCATAAAGCCTGCTTGATCAGGGTGTATGAGGGACAGGATAATCTTATTGAGGCGTATGGAGAGGGTTTTGGCTAGAATTTTAATGTCCACTTGTAGTAGGGAGATAGGGCGGTAAGACTCATGAAATCCCGAGTCTTTTCTGGGTTTAGGTATGAGTACTATCGTGGCTCAACGCATGGAAGGCGGCAATGCAAAGGACTCAAAGGTCGTTATAGAGTGCCAGCAATTTGGGAATGAGAGAAGTTCACCAAACCGGGGGTAAAATTCTATGGGGAGACCGTCAGAGCCTGGTGACTTGGATCTGGCAAAACTTGCTATGGCTATCTCACCTTCAGTGAGAGGAGCCTCGAGGAGGGCAACCTGGTCTTCCGTCAGTTTTGGAAAGGGCACATTTGCGAGAAAGGTCATAAGGTAACTATTGGGAGGAGCTGTGGATTTGTATAGGTCAGCAAAAAAGTCTTTAAATTTAGAAGTTACCGCGTGGGGTCCGTAATCTGGGTCCCCCCAGGCCATGTAAGGTGATAACTACTGGGGGTCTTTCCTCACTGTGAATCAAGTATGCTAATAATTTAAGAAGCAGAGAAAGGGAGCCGCTCAGGTGTAGATATCCTCCAAACGACCTCCTCCCAGCAACAAAGGGTGCAAGCAATGCAAGTATGAGCAAAACAAGAAAAGGATTTTTCTGGATAGCAGCACTCCAAGATAAAAAGCCTTTATTTCAAAAGTCCAGGAATCCAAAGCATACACTGCACATCACGACACACTGATCAAAAATTAGCTGACGTGTTTCACATCAAATGATGCTTACTCATAGCTACCCAATGCACAAATGTTTACTATAATATACCCTAAAAGAAGGTCATGTGATCCAACACCAAGGTGAAAATGATTGTTCAGTGATTGACTGCATGTGAGGAGATTCAAGTAAAAAGGGTGTGGTTCTCTAACCACAGTGATGGAGAAATCCCTCCTTAGAATGTGCAATCAGTAAAAATATATAAAACATGTATATAGAGAAATGTGTATATACATAAACTATCTGAAGGATGTGAGGTAAAAATGTAGAAATAAAAATAAAAGAATAAAAATAAAAGTAAACATAAAAATAAATATGTATCAAAAGAATATATGAGAATGAGCTAAAAGAAATGTGAATGAAGTAAATGTCAATGCAAATGCATAAATAACTAAATTCAAAAAAAAAAATCTCTATATCTATATATCTCAAGCAAGACAAAGTGGAGAGGCGAATGTGTAAAAGTGAATGTGTGTGTGTGTGTATATAAATCAAGTGTGTTTAAAAATGAAGTGAAATTACATGAAATATGGAGAAACTAGTGAAACCATGGAATAGTAAAAAATGACTGGTACGAACAGCAATAGTAAAAAAGAAAAATTCTAGTGGTGAATTAATAAAACAGATATGTTCTATACCAGAATTTATTTTATTATATGCAATATATTCATGGGATTACAATAACATGATGTTTTTGTCTTATGAATTTATTTAATTAGTGTGTTATGCTTTGTTTTTGCATGTTTAATTTACCTTTTTCAGTATTTGATTATTATCTTTTATTTTTTATATATTCTCTATTCGTTTTTTTACTTTTTATTAATTTTCAATTGTTTCTTTACTTTTATTTTTAAAAATGCGTAAAAATATAGTGGGTGAAAATACTAATATACCAATTAAACTTGTGCTATATAGTGCGGTGTTATATTTATATTAATAATAATAAAAAATATGTGTCTTGTTTGAGGCGCGCCAGACTGGTGCATCTCATAAAGTAGAAACCTCTTGTTTGGTTACACCATGCATGGATCAACATTATTAGGTGAATGTGCAATGAGAACACACATACATATACAAAATATATGCATGTGTCTCTGTAATTGCGTATAAAAGTAATGTGTTCCATGAACACCAATGTTGTTGAACCCATGCAATATGCATAATCAAAATGTACAAATGCATGGGAAGAGAAATGGAAGCCGTGGTCGTGCCAGACACTCCTAAATGAATAATACATAATAGAAGTGGCAATAATGTACTGTGTAGATCTATATATGTAATTTGAGAGAGTAAAAATAAGTATTTCCCGGACTAGAGACTGTGTAGTAAAATTATGATATAAAATTGGAAAGTGTGTGTGTGTGTGTGTGTGTATATATATATATATATTGTATGAACCTAAAGAAAACATACTTATAAATATAAATAAGGATACATGTATTCATGTAGGCATATGCATAGATGTACATGTTATGTCGGATGTGAAAAGAATATTAACTCAAAAAACCTCCAGCCGTAAATGCCTCGATTGGAATCGATCGATGGTGTATGGGGTCGGTCCACTAGTATGGCCTAAACAAAACCAGGTGTCATGTAAATGTAAAAAAGCCTTGTGGTTGGATCTTTGAAAAATTCTAAATCAAACATTCTATCAGCATAAATATCGAAAATATATATACAAATGCCCATCTATTTTCAAATGAATAATATAATTACACAGATAAACCAATAACCCATAACTGTTACAGTATATACACATTGGCGCAAAGATGGAAAGTACGCTGTGTTATATATGTTAATATTCCTATGGGCTCGGAGTAATCCATAATCTCAAAAATAAAAACAATATAGACTAGAAAGATTTTACAAAAAAGACACGCATACTAAATGAATTAAACACACACTAGATATGTCAGCACAAACATAATGGATCAACCACTAGATAGTGTTTTGTGCAAAGGAAGGGACCAAATCCATTTGATTTCTTCAAGAATGTGTAGATAGTTATTCAAAACTAAAAGAAGAAAAAAAGAGGAAAAGTCGAGGGTCCCTATAAAATAGCAGAACTCTTATGTTTCATATGTCTAGCAAGCAGCAAAGAAGATATTATTAAAATTGGGAATATATGGAAAACAGTCAAAATCATGATATCTGAAGATAAAGAATGAAGGGACTCCAATAATAACCTAATGGTGTGCATATATAGCTAAACGTATGCAGCATATGAAAACAAAAACCTCAACTCAAATTCCAGCGACCAGCACCAAGCTACAATTTTGAAAGGACACTGTGCAGGACGTTGAGGGCTAATCGTAGTAATGAGAAACATCCCATTCGAAGTTTAGACCGGCCGGTATTCTCGTATTCAATGAAAAAATCCAATAGACCTCACATCTGCACAGTGTCCTGAACCTGTCTCCCCCTCTAACCGGGGTATTGATTTTTTCCATCCCCTGTATAGAGGCATGAGACATTCTTGTGATGCACAGAGACCCAGTGCCTAGCAACATTAGTATTTCTGTCCTTCTGTATGTCGTACAGATGATCATACAACCTGTCCCTAAGTCTACGGGTGGTTCTCCCGACATACTGGATATTACACAATTCGCACTTAATTACATATACCAAGAATTTGGTATTGCAATTAATGAATTGCTTAATGTTAAAGATGTTATAATTGGTACTAGACTGGACTGTGTCGCCTGTTTTGATGTGTCTGCAATAATTGCAGTTTGACGCTCCACATCTGAAAGTGCCCTGAAAGTGCAGCCAATTGGCTACTGGTGGTTTACTAAGGAACAGACTGGGTGAAAGGCGACTACCTAAGGTGGGGGCTCTGCGAGACACCGATTTGACCCTCCTAGAGAGTATCTCATGATAAGCGGGGTCATTCAGTAGAATGGGGAGATATTTCTCAATGGTGGATTTTATTTTGCCAAATTCAAAGCTATATGGTGTGGAAAATACCGGTACACCTGAAAGACATCGCTGATTCATTCTTATGTTTGTTGGAGTGTTTCTGAAGCAAAGTCTCTCTAGGGATACCACTAGCGGATGTAAAAGCTCTTTTTACAGTATTGGGGGGGATACCCTCTACTGATAAATCGCTCAGTCATATTGGCAGCTTCAGTGATAAAATCTTCATGTCTACTGCATAGACGTCGGAGCCTGAGAAATTGTCCAACTGGAACTCCGCGAATGGTATGGTTGGGGTGACCCGAATCCGCTCTAAGGAGAGTGTTGCCGGCTGTAGGTTTCCTGTAAATACCTGTGACTACCATATCGTCGACAACTGACAAATTTACATCCAAAAATTCCATCGAGGTAGCACTGAGTTTCCCCGTGAAGTGGAGATTCATGGAGTTATCATTGAGATGATCTAACCAAGTCTGCAACTAAGTGTCCCCATTAGAAGAAACAAACAGGAGGTCATCAATGAATCTACAGAAAAAAACGGTGTCCAAACGTCGGGGGCTATCATGTCCAAAAATGCAGGACCTCTCCCAAAATCCCATGTAGAGATTTGCTAGGGAAGGCGAAAACTTTGCTCCCATAGAGGCCCCGCTTTTCTGAAGATAATAACCCCTGTCGAACATGAAAAAATTATGTGTAAGTAGATATTCCAATGATAACAAAATGAACTCCTGTAACGCCAACTAATACTTCCCAGATTCTTTGAGAAAAGTGGAAACTGCCAAAACTCCTAGGTCATAGGGAATGCTCGAATAGAGGCTGGTCACATCACATGTGATCCACCTGTACTCCGCCTTCCACTGAAAATCCCTCAGTTTTATGAGCAATTGTTTGGTTTCACGTAAATATCCAGGGAGATTAGTGACCAATGGCTGTAGTTGGCCATCGATCCACTCTCCCAGGCGTTCATTTAACGATCCAATACCTGCCACTATGGGCCTGCCCACTAATGGGTCAAGACCCTTGTGGATTTTCGGCAGATGGTGGAACACTGACATTACGGGACTGGCAGGAATAAAGAGCAATTTCTCCTTATCTGAAAAGATACCTGTATGGACCGCTAAATCTAATAGGGACGAAAGTTTGGCAGAAAAGGGGATAGTGGGGTCACTCTTAAGTGGGATGTAGGTGTTGTGATCAGATAACTGCCGTAAAGCTTCACTTTTATAAGTATCGGAGTTTAATACAACCACCAGCCCACCTTTGTCTGCATTCCGAATAACAATACTAGTGTCCATTTCTAGATTCTTAAGAGCTCTATGTTCTAATGGGGACAAGTTATTGGGAACCGACCTCCTACGGCAATCAAGAGCCAAATGGGTGAGATCCTTTTCGACCATCTTTTGAAAGAGGTCGAGATCCCTGCCCCGCGATCCCACCAGATAAAAGTCCGATCTAAGTTTAAATGAAATACTGTTGGGAACATCAGTGGGATCAACGGGGCAGGGACTGGACTCAGTGGCCAAGTTCATGGAACACATGACTTTTTTACGCAATTAGGCTGGTTTCACACTGGGGCGCTGGGGGCGGTGGCGGTATAGCGCCGCTATTTTTAGCGGCGTTATACCGTCGGGATTGTTGAGCTATTCGGCCGCTAGCGGTGCGGTTTTAACCCCCGCTAGCGGCCAATAAAGGCTTAATACCACCCGCAAACCGCGGCTACAGCCGCGGTTTGCAGGCGGTATTACCGCGGTATCCCATGCATTTCAATGGGAAGGAGCGGTGTAGGAGCGGTAAACACACCACTCCTCTCACCGCTCCTCTCACCGCTCCAAAGATGCGGCTAGCACGACTTTTTTTACCGTCCTGCTAGCGCACCGCTCCAGTGTGAAAGCCCTCAGGGCTTTCACATTGGAGAGAAAGGTGCCGCTGTTTTAGGCTCGATTTGCAGGCGCTATTTTTAGCAAAATAGCGCCTTCAAACCGCCCCAGTGTGAAAGGGGCCTTACAGAGACACATGCATATATTTTGTATATGTATGTGTGTTCTCATTGCACATTCACCTAATAATGTTGATCCATGCATGGTGTAACCAAACAAGAGTTTTCTACTTTATGAGATGCACCAGTCTGGCGCGCCTGAAACAAGACACATTTTTTATTATTATTAATATAAATATAACACCGCACTATATAGCACAAGTTTAATTGGTATATTAGTATTTTCACCCACTATATTTTTACGCATTTTTAAAATAAAAGTAAAGAAACAATTGAAAATTAATAAAAAGTAAAAAACAACGAATATAGAGAATTTATAAAAAATAAAAGATAATAAATAAATAATCAAATACTGAAAAAGGTAAATTAAACATGCAAAAACAAAGCATAACACACTAATTAAATAAATTCATAAGACAAAAATATCAAGTTATGGGAATCCCATGAATATATTGAATATAATCAAATAAATTCTGGTATAGAACATATGTTTTATTAATTCACCACTAGAATTTTTATTTTTTACTATTGCTGTTCGTACCAGTCATTTTTTACTATTCCATGGTTTCACTAGTTTCTCCATATTTCATGTAATTTCACTTCATTTTTAAACACACTTGATTTATATATACACACATTCACTTTTACACATTCGCTTCTCCACTTTTTGTCTTGCTTGATTGATTATATATATATATATATATATATATATATATATATATATATATATATATTTGAATTTAGTTATTCATGCATTTGCATTTTCATTGACCTATTTACTTCATTCACATTTCTTTTAGCTCATTCTCTTATATATTCTTTTGATACATATTTATTTTTCTTTACTTTTATTTTTATTCTTTTATTTTATACCTACATTTTTACCTCACTTTGTTCACATCACATCCTTCAGAGACTTTTTTATGTATATACACATTTCTCTATATACACGTTTTTATATATTTTTACTGATTGCACATTCTAAGGCTCCATTCACACTAATGCGTTTTTTTGGTGCATTTTGCAGAAATGCATGGAAATTTTTTAACATGGGTTCCTATGGAACATGTTCACATCAATGCATTTTTGTGCCTCTGCGTTTTTGGAAAGGGTGGGGGACTTTTTTTCCTGCAAAAAGCAGCGTTTTGCATGTAATAGAAGTCAATGGACCAGCATCAAAAATGCAAATACCGCGTTTTTACCGCGATTTGCGTTTTTTTTTTTTTTTTAAGGGAAATGTATAAAAATTACTGTATAAAAATTATGAAATATAAAAAAAATAATGCAAAACGCATGTTGAAAAACGCGGCAAGCACCGCAAAAAGCAAGGCAAAAAACGCTCAAAAGCAACATGCATAGGTGTGAATCGAGCCTTAGAGGGATTTCTCTATCACTGTGGTTAGAGAACCACACCCTTTTTTACTTGAATCTCCTCACATGCAGTCAATCACTGAACAATCATTTTCACCTTGGTGTTGGATCACATGACCTTCTTTTAGGGTATATTATAGTAAACATTTGTGCATTGGGTAGCTATGAGTAAGCGTCATTTGATGTGAAACATGTCAGCTAATTTTTGATCAGTGTGTCGTGATGTGCAGTGTATGCTTTGGATTCCTGGACTTTTGAAATAAAGGCTTTTTATCTTGGAGTGCTGCTATCCAGAAAAATCCTTTTCCTGTTTTGCTCATGCTAATAATTTACCAGCCTTTTCCCCATGTTCAAACAGTTTTTGACTAGTGAAAAATAATTTGCGTTTGGCTTTTTCAAAATGAAGTTGGTTAACCACCTTAGTCTGAAGTTTGAGTAGACTCGCATTGGAAGGGGATGGGTCAGTTGCATACGTGCTCTCCAGATTGGAAAGTGCCTCCATCGCCTTAGTGAAGGCCTCAGAAGAGTCTGCCTTAATCTTATTAATGTAAAAAATTAAATGGGCCCTGACGTGTAGCTTGAACGATTCCCATACCATTGCGGGGGAGGCGGAATGATCATTCTCTGAAAAGAATCTACTCCACTCCTCTGAGTTTGTCCTCCTCTGGTAGGAGTGAAAGCCAGAATAGGTTCAGGCGCCACGTCCGCAATGGTTTTGTCTAGGGGAACACTCAGTGTGATCAAGTAGGGACTGTGGTCAGATAATCTAGGTCCAAAGGCTGCAGTCTGTAAGCGTGGGGCCAATGCCTGAGTGATAAAGATAAGGTCTATCCTAGACATGGAGTTGTGGTATGCGGAGAAACAAAGAGTATGCTCTAGTTTGGGGAAACTTATATCTCCATGTGTCTGAGGTGGAAGGAGGAGACTAGTTTGGAGAACTTGGTGTCCCCAGCTGGGGTCACCATCCCCTGGGAGGTCAATAATCTATCCATATCTGTGTTTAACACCATATTAAAATCCCCTAACCAATTTGCCTGTGTAGTAGGGTGTCTAGCCATGAATAAGATGCCATTTAGTATTATGGATTCACTATATGGGGGAGGCACATAGAAGGCTAAAATTAGAAGGGGTTCCCCATACAGTTTGGTTGACAGGAAGACATAGCGACCTCCAGGGTCAGTCGCCTCTCCCAGCTCAAAGTGTACAGACTTTGCCACCAGCACTGAGACACCCCTGGAATGTGATGTGTGGGTCGAGTGATACGCCCATCCCACCCATGGTCGGCGAAGGGCCATCCGGAGCCGCCCCTCTGTGCGTCTCCACCAGGACCACCACATCCACCCTTTGCTTTTTCAGGAATGTTAGGGCCGCCGCCCGCTTAATTTTGTCACGCAACCCCCTCACATTCCAGACCAAGAATTTTAGACACCATAACATTCCATCCCCATCAAAGCACCCCCGCAGATTACCCTTCAACATTACAGTCCCGTATGGCTTGGGCATAGTAAACCATTGATGCACATAAAGGAGTAGCAGTAATGAGCGTAATAGCGCATAGAAACACCAGATTAGCGCTGGACAACGTTGCATGTGTTGTGTCAGACATATATACACTGTCATGAATTTCAACCATAACTGTACCTCCGCCGAGAAATCAGGAAATATGGCCACTGTAGCATTTCCAAAAGCGATGTTCCCCTTCAATCTGGCCAATCTAAGGGCGGCATCCCTGTCTTTGTAATTCAGCATTTTAGCTATAAATGTGCGCGGTGGAGCTCCCTGCGGCGGTGGCTTGGCTGGCATGCGGTGGGCCCTCTCAACTGCCAGTAAGGGGGAAAAGGCCTCTCTCCCATAGGTGGTGATGAGGAGCTGTTCCAAAAATGTGGTGGGGTCCTTGCCCTCAGGCAGACCGATCAGGCACAGGTTGCACCTCCGAAGCTTGTTCTCCATCTCGTCCTGCTTAGAGAACAGCGGCATGATTTGTTTCATACGGTCTGCGCCCGTCTGTAATGACGGGAGAGCATCCTCCACATCGCCAAGGCGGGTCTCCGCAGTTGTCACCCTCTCGCGCAGAGTTTGAAGGTCTTGCCGAATGTGAGATATTCACCCTCACCTCCTCGATCTGTGTTGTCAAGGATGTGCGGCATAGGGTGATGGCTTCTAGAAGCTGAGCTGTATCTCCCGCCGGCCTTCCAGTCTCCTCCGGCGCCGCCATCTTCTCCCGTCTCACCTGAATCTATATGCCGGAATTGTGCCAGCTTCGCCGCCGCGGATTTCTGCGATTTCGACGGCGACATGTTGGTCAGGGTGCAGGGTATCCAGGCAGGTAAGTATGGTGTAAAGGTTCAGTCTGGATTACAGGATCAATGGCTGGAGCTCCGCAGCAAGCGTCCTACTCCATGCATCGTCAGGCCACGCCCGGAGTTTTGCATTTTACACTTATTTATAACAGTGAAGTGAGTTTTTATATAGTGAAATGCAGTACTTGTAACTCCGTCTGACTGGTTAGATGTTGGAGTTTTAAAAGCAGGGGCAAGCTTGCTAATCTGACAGAAGTTTGCTGCTTTTAAAATTCAACATCTAAACATTCATACCGAGTTCTGAGTTCTCCATTTCACTATATAAACTCACTTTACTGTTAAAAATGAGTGTAAAATGCAAAACTCTGGTGGGTGCAACAAGATGTCCGCTTTCCCCCCTTCTCAGTGTATCCTTACTATGGAGAAGTGCGGGGTGTAGCAAGATGGCGACGACAGCACGTCACTAACGTTACCATATCTGACGGGACACCCCCAATCCATCTGCTGATGGTGCAGAGCCTTTGAGGCACACACTGCACATGCTCAGTTTGGTGTGTATTGCTGGAGAAGGTTTTTTTTTTTTTTTTTCTCCCCCCCACCTTGGGTGGGTGCATGTGATCAACACAGGGCCAATCTGCACTATCCAAAGGGTCCAGGATCCTGCAGCCTCATAGGACAGTCGACGACTCCTACAAACTTCAACTAGACCCCGATAGTTGCAAGACCCCTATATACTGCTGATGAGAAAAGGTATTTAGCCGTTTATATTTACTAAAATTGCATTTTTATGTTGTGTACTGTGGGAGACCAGATATAGGGAATGCGCAGGGTCCTGGGTTTAGTAACACTTTAACAAACCATTTGCATTTTTAATTGAGCTATTAGTCTGAAATTTGTTTTTATAGATGGATATAGAACTTGCTGTCTTGTATGCCTTACTTGTGATGTTTTGTGTTCACAGAATCTCTTCTTCAACTTATTCTGGAAATCACTGTTCGTAGCACAGGAGCCAATGACACCACTGGACAGTCACTAACTGCACTTTCCTGTTCCTGCCTATTCAGTCTGGTGGTAGCATGGGGAGAAACAGGAAAAACCCTTCAAGCCATTTCGGCTATTCTTACCAACAATGGCAGCCATGCATGCCAAACCATTCAGGTAAAACTTTTATCCCCAAAAGTGATGCAGCTCATTAAAATTGAGTAATGTTGACATTAAATGCATAGAATTTTGACTACAAGAAAAAAAAATTTTTTTTTTTTACCTCTGCTAAAGTACATTTTCAAAGACTGGGAATCGCCTGGTTTTGGAGTCTCTGAAATTACACTGTAAGGTGGATTCAGACCACAGTAACTTCTATAGGGAAGCAGAAATTGTATTTAGTGAGAGCCAGGGACCTTTCTGGGGGTACTCCTTGTTTCTGCATTGATGCTCCCCAAACAGAAGAATATAAAATTTTGGTGGAAATTAGGGAATTTTTAGCTTTTGATTTAATGGCTAATAGGGCATTGCGCCTTTTTCACATGGTTCTTGAACACTGCTAATACAGATCACTTTTGTCCTGTCCACTGTTGCCATGTCAGCTGATGTAAAAAGTGAATAGAAAAAGTAAAAAAGGTTTACGTAATCCTCCAACTTCCATGTATTTTTTACTTTTTGATTCCAGTGTGTACCACGGTCGATGGTAATAAAAACCTGCTATGACACATTGTGATTATGCTGAAGTGGATAATTGGTTTGTGATGGAGTTTTCCACTTTGTAGCATCCCCTTCTTCTTTTTATTTTTTTTATTTTTTTTTATTAACTCTGTAAAGGTCTGGGAACTGAGGAGACCAGTTGCTGGAGTTTTGGGAGAGGAATGTTACCCCATTCTTGCCCAATATAGGATTTTAACTGCTCAACAGTTCTGGGTCATCTTTGTCATATATATATATATATTTTTTTCGCTTCAACAAGCACCAAATATTTCCAGTTGGTAAAAGGTATTGACTGCAGATAGGTCAGTTAAGCACCAAGACTCTTCTATTACGAAGCCATGCTGTTATAGATACAGTATGCACTTTAGCTTTGTCCTACTGAAAAGCAAGGCATGCCCTGAAAAGACATCCTCTGGATGGAAGCGCGCACTGCTCCAAAGCCTGGATATATCTGCATTTATGGTGCCTTTTTAGATGTGCAAGCTGTCCATTTCATACGCATTACTGCAACCCTATACCATCAGAGATGCAGGATTTTTAAGTCGTGCTGATAACAAGCCAGGAGGTCCCTCTTTTAAGTCCAGAGGACACAGCGCCCCTGGTTGCCAAAAAGAATGTCAAACTTCCATTCGTCTGATAGCAGAGCAGTTTTCCACAAGGGTAACTTGCCCCTTTTTGTTTCTAAAGTTTAGAGACCCCTGCTTTAGCTGAAAACTAGAAAATGTAAGTTAATAAAATTATTAAATACCTAAAACATCTGTTTGAATCACTGGTGGGTGTATGTGTGGGTGGAGTTCAGTAAGCACATATGTATGGACAAACTCATGCATTGAATATATTTTGGATCTGTTGTATTAAATATTCATATCTGATAAGGGCCATCACACTTTTTAGAGATTCTGGACTACTTCTTTTCAGGTGTAGGTTTTCTTAAGAAACGAAACCAGTTTTGCACCCATATTTTACTTCTGTGTTCTACTGCCTTGCATCCCAACCATAACCTTTTTATTTTTATATGTGACAGGTGCCAATCATTTTGAACTCTCTGCAGCGGAGTGTTCAAGCAGTTCTGGTGGGTAAAATTCAGATCCAGGACTGGTTTACAAGTGGGATTAAAAAGGCTGCCTTGATGCAAAAATGGTCTCTGAAAGAGATCCCTGTCGATGAAGACGACCAGTGTCTCCTTCAGAGCGATGGCTTCTTCCTCTATCTTTTATGCAAAGATGGCCTTTACAAAATTGGTTCCGGATACAGTGGAACAGTGAGGGTGAGTATATAATCTGTCTTCTGCTTTGCTGAAGGCACTCTGGACGATTTTCAAGCTTTTTTTGTTGTAAATTAAGGGAGGACCTACAGTGATCACCAGTGAGTGACCTGAATTTTATAGATTTTTTGCCTTTTGTAGATGTTAATGTTTCATCTATATATCTTTTTAGTAGACCAGAAAGATCAATGGGATCTTGCTGCCAAACCATACCCTTATTTTTTAGTTTGCTGTATTGATCTTTTGGATACTAAATCTTCGTTTTTTTTTTTTTTTTTGGTCATGATTCTGTACCTAGGTAATTTTGGGGGCATGTATTTGATTGCAGTATGTGAAATGGGCTGAGAATATGAACCGCTGTATGACTAGAAGCAACTGTGTGCTTATTTATAAAAGCAAATTTTGTTTGTTTTTATTTCCAGGGCCACATTTACAATTCCACATCCCGCATCCAGAGCAGAAGAGAAAAGAAGTCTTGGTTAGGTTATGCTCAGGTACATTGAGGATTTTTCATTGTGTGCAGTTGCAGAAACATCACAATACACAACCCATTCCAAGTCCTATAAAAGTGCTGTAGTACCTTCAAAGCCATTTTTTTTGGCTTTGCAGACAGAGGCCTCATGGGTCTCTTATACCCACGGAGTTACCTGGGTGACTAAGGTGTTTTATATACAAGTGCTTCAGCAAGATGTGCTTTAATAGAACTGCACCTTTTATCACCTATTCGTGTTAGTACTGCAGCTCGTTTACTTGATACTTGAGCTGGTCTGGCTAATTAGGAGAGCACTGACTGTGTCCCAGTGATAAATATAAATTGTAGAGAATAGTATCCCATGATGTATATTAACTTTGCTGGCCAAAAAGTCCTGGCCAAGCACCTCTCATTTAGTTGCGTTGTTACAAGTGTTACCTATCATCTTAGTACAATGACTGCATTTCATTGACCTATTGGTTCACTCTTATTGGATGTAGTGTGATATTGAAGGACTTAAAGTAGAATTCCAGTTTAAACCTAACACCTATGCTGGATAACATGTGTAAGAATGATGTATGTACTTGCCTATTACCTACTTCAGTCTGATCAAATGTTCCCCTCCGGGTGTGGAAATAAAGAAAAAAAAAAAAAAAGACTTGTCCAAGGCACTAAATTGGTTTCCCAATCTACTTTTCCTGATTTAAAATAACAAAATGTTTAACCAGAACTGTATTTAAATAGTTTTAACATTGTGCTGTTGATCTCCTACCCTTCTCCCTGCCTGTCTAAAGCACTACACCCGGGGACTAGCAGAGAGGTGAGAGAGCTTGCAGTGTGACGCGCACCGATTTGGGTGCTAGTCGGGAAAGGGGTTCTCAGCAGAAGTAAATGAGGCGCTGGCCCCAATGAGAAAAAAAAACGTAATTTCTTCAGGTTATCCTCGCACACGAAAGCACTCGGGTGCTCAGTACAAGCCCAAAAAATGGGCACGTATAGATATATTTCTTACACAGGTTAGTCAGCATAGGTGTTAAGAGGGGGGAAGTGAGTCTTTTCAGGACTAGTTGGGTTTAGCCTGGAATTCTACTTTTTTTTAAATCCGAAGTAGTAATGTGTAGTTAAATCAAAGTAGTGCCCTTTTATGAGCACTAAACATGGATGCATTTTCTAAACTGAATAGCCAACAGGTTAAAGTGGAGCTCCACCCTAAAGTGGAACTGCCGCTCATCAGATTTGCAGCCACTTCCGGGCATAGACTGTGCGGAAGACTGTGGGCATTATGCCACTCCCCCCCGTTGTGTTCTGGGAAACACACGGCTCCCAGAACACAGCGAGGACCTTTGAGGACGGCACTGCGCGACTCGCGCATGCGCAGTAGGGAACTGGGCAGTGAAGCCGCAACGCTTCACTTCCTGATTCCCTCACCGATGATGGCGGTGGGGGCAGCTGAGAGACGAGCGATTGCTCGTCTTCTGCTGCGGACATCGCTGGACTCCAGGACTGGTAAGTGTCCATTTACTAAGTCAGCAGCTGCAGTAGTTGTAGCTGCTGACTTAATAATTTATTTTTTTTACGGCGGAGCTCCGCTTTAAGACTTTAGTGCACCAGAATGTTTTATCAGGCCATGGTCCTGTCATGAAAATGTAACTTTCAGGTACACCAAGAGGCCGTTAAGAACATTCACTGTAAGGGCTTGTGTACACAAGCTTTTTTGTTTTTATTCCCATACAAGCCAATAGAAATGCAAAAGCATCGAATGTGGCAAACCAGCTTAAAAATGCAAGTTCGGAGGTTAAGAGCACTTGTAAAGGAAGTCAGATGTAACTCAAGCACCTGAAAAGGAAGCTGCATACATCTAAAAGTATGCAGCATTTGCTCATCTACAAAAGCTCTTTTAAAGTACCTAATGCTTTCCTACAACAAAACTGTGCTGCTCACTGTTACTTGCCTTACTGGAGGCTCTAACATGAGGATACAAAGCCCTGCCTCTACCAAGATGGCCGCTTCTACAAAGGCAGTGCAGCACACAGGGGTGTCTGGTTTTGTCGGTAATGGGGAAGAATCAGCTGCAGGGGACCTAATGTGGGACTGGTGACTTGGTCCTTTACCCTCTGCCTGTCGTTTTTGGACACGGCTCACTTCCACTTTTTAATTACCCAGTTATTTTTCGGACTAAATGCCGATAGCACAAAATAAGCAGTGTTTGTAAATCGTACTGAAAATGACATACTTCTTGATCTGCTTTACCTTTAGGGTTATTTGCTCTACAGAGATGTGAACAATCACAGTGTGACAGCCATAAGAATTAACCCAGAGACTTTGGAACAAGATGGAACCGTAACAGTGCCAGGTAGGCTGCTTTGTGATTTTGTTCTTTCCCAGTGGATCATTTAGCTTGGGGTACAGTGTGTTTTTTAGGAATAATTATTCTGAAGTATTTTTCCTTTTTAGTCCTGGTTCACACTGCATTCCTTTGCAAATCGCACGTGATTATGTGCTGTGCAATTTGAGCCCATTCAGTTGAGTGACCCAAATCACACTGCTTCTCACACTGGAACTGGATTTTGTGACTGGAGTTTGTGACCTGCTTTTGGGGTGTCAACTTAATTGACTCTCGAAGCCGATCGTATGAACACATGTGATTGCTATGCACAGGAATCGCTGAGTTTCCCACACCACATCGGTGTGAACCAGGGCTTAAGGCACGTACACACGATCAGATTTTCCGACGGGAATTGTATGATGACAGGCTGTTGGAAAATTTGACTGTTTGTATGCTCCATCGGACAATTGTCAGAATTTCCTCCAACAAATGTGGGGGATAGCATGCTTTAAAATTTTCCAACAAATGTGTGTTGGATTATCCGATTGTGTGTAAAAAAAACACAAAATTAGCAGAAGTTACCCAAAGGGTGGTGCTAAATAGCTGAAAAAACATGTAGTTTTGTGTTTGTTGGCCAACAATTCTTTGCAGTTTGTATGCAATAAAAGTTCCTGGCCAACGACCTTTGGACAAAATTCCGAGGCTTTGTCCGGAAAATCCGATCGCGTGTACGAGGCTTTAAAGTTACTGAAGTGTGTGCGGAGGATGTTTTTTTAATTTCCAATAAGTGTCGGAAAGAGCACTCGGTTCACACTGCTGCGACATGGATCCAACTTGTGAGACTCCCAAGTATTCTCTACGAGAGCCATCTTAAATGATACTACAGAAGTCGCTCCGACTTTAGAAAAGGTTCCTGCACTACTTTGGTACGATGTCAGCCCTTGTATAGGTTTCTAAATGGCATCCAAGTCAGAAGTCACAGGGAAAAGTCATACAAAGTTGCCGTAGTGTGAACCAAGCCCTAGATTCTCCTGATACAGGAAAAAGTAAGGGGTCTGTTTAGATTTTCACTCCAGATTAATGCATTTTTTCTCTTATCGTCCATGGACTGACACAGCTGGATACTGTAAACGTGTGGGTATATGTCCCTGCTCGCAGGAGAAGATCTAGGCAGAATGTTAGATGTTAAAACATTCTAGAACAAACCAGAGCTGAACAGCCCCGCCCAGGGGGGCGGTCCCTCCGGACATTACCCTCCCACCTGCAGCTAGCAGACCTCAGTTTTTTTTCTGCCTAGCAGAAGAAGACGTAGCTCTCTCAGGAGCCAGTCTCCTGGAAGATTTTACTTTTAAATTGTATTCCTTTGGGAATTTTATTTATTTTTTTGAGACCTTCAATCAACTGTCGGCTGGGCAACAGGTTGGGTACACTAGTATCCTCGTAGTCTTCCCTGTCCGACCATCGAGCGTGCTAATCCTCGCCTTGTGTGCGTGAGACTCAGTTCACGACATACCCCATGGCTCCAGGGGTGGCCGGGTTGCTTTCATGCTCCCGCGGTCCTCTCAAGATTGAACAGTACTTGACTGACTGTATCTCTCGCGGTGGACCGGGCCGACAGCTACGCAGTACGACTCTGTGATAGGTCTGTCTGAAACAAGCCAGTGGGTCCCTGAAAGGGACGGGTAAGTAGTCTCTCCTACTGCAGGTGAGTACATGCTGGCTGTGTTTCTGTGTGTGGGGGTTTCTCCCTGTCTCCCCCCTGTTATGCTGCTCTCTGCACCCTGTACTGGTGCTGTGCTGTGGGGTGCTTGGGGTCACTCTGGCCTGGCTGGGCGCTCATGTCTGCAGTTTTTTCTGGTGTGTGAGGTGGTTATTGCGTGCGCCATTGGCGCGCATTAGAGCTTTGAATTTCGCGCTCGGCGGCCATCTTGGCGTTCAGTGGCGCAGTTATAGGTGCGGCCGGCGGCCATTTTCTTGTGGCCGCCGCGCATTTATTTCTGGCGGCGGCGCAAATCCCCTCACAATCTCCTCAGACTGAGTGGTCCTTAAGGGTTGGTGGGTCCTCCCGGGTATCCCCTCCTCAGCGTAGCCAGTGGGTGGACTGTATATTCACTGTAGTAGTGTATAAGGTCTCAGAGGGTGGCGTTATGGAGTCTGATACACCTGCTCTCCACACTTGCCTGAGGCAACTCACAGTGCTGCACAGTTAAACATGTTCATATGTTTCCTGCACCTGCGGTCCTTATGGACCAGTTGTCGGCAGTCCTGGAATCATTCCTGGTCAGAATGGAAGCGGTGTGCGAGCGAAAGGCGCTATAAGCCCCCTCCCCCCCACAAAAATCTTTAGTGAAGGAGTGCTCTGAGTCAGATATGGGCCTAGCTACTATGCTCAGGACCCGACCTCTGAATATTTAATGTTTATGAACAGGATATTCCCTTGTGAGGAAGACTCCAGTTCTGTGTCAGTGAATGACAGGGCGCTTGTAAGTGATCTCATTGATGATGTGAGAAACACACTCAGGCTGAAATTGCTGTGACAAGCTTTTCTTTTACACAGTTTCCTCACTGTTTTCCTCACATGCTGCCTCAAGAGCAGCATGGATGAGGGAGGACTTTATTCATTTATGTCTCTAATCCCTGTGAGCCTTGTGTGTGATACCTGAGGTAACATTTCCCGCCATTTCCTGGGGAATGATTTGAGCTCTGACAGACACACGGTCTGAGGATCAGAGGTTACCTGCATGCTGCTTCAGCAGCACAGTAAAGCAGGTTGGAATGATACAGAGAAGATTATGCGCCTCTGCGCCATAATTTAAACTCATCCTATACCTCTACACTGCTTACATTCACAGTGTATGTATGTGTTCTTGGTCTCTGTGTCTGCGTGGCTGTCCCCACGTTCCAATGCTGTTTCAGTGCCATACATGATATAAACTTACAAAATATGTTTATGCACGACTCCAGATACATTCACAGTATATGTATGTATCATACTCTCTGGGCTGGCGGGTGCTCCGGTGTCCTCCCGCACTCTCATGGTATGTGCGCTTCGGCTCTCTGCACAGTATAGACATGTTCAATATGTTTATTGCACATATATTATACATGTTTACAGTATGGGTATACTGTTTGCGCGGGGTTCCTCCGGGTACTCTGGTTTCCCCCCACGCTCCAATGGAAATGCACAGCATAAACATGTGCAATATGTTGATTCACATGCTATCATTCCTACACGGTATCTGTGTGCTGTCTGCATGGAGTTTTTCTGAGTGTTCTGGTTTCCTCCCACGCGCTGACGGTATGTGCGCCTTTGGCCTTCTGCACAGTTAAACATGTTCAATGTTTATCACGCATGCTATAATACCTACACGGTATGTGTAGGCAGTCTGTGTGGTTTTCCTCCGGGTACTCCGGTTCCCTCCCACACTCCATTGGTATGGGCGCTTTGGCGCTATGCACAGTCTAAATTTGTGCGATTGGATATCCACATACTAACATACCTACCCGGTATGTCTTTGCAGTCTGCGTGGGTTTCCGCCCACGCTACATGACATGCATGCCTTTGGTGCAATACACAATGTAAACATAAACATTGTTTATACACTACACTAAATACATTCACAGTAGTTGTAGGTATTGCATTCTCTGAGTATGCGTGGGGTACTTCGGTTCCTCCCACGCGCCAATGGTGTGCGCGCCTTCGGTGCTATGCACACATGAGCTTGTGCAAAATGTTTAGCACACACACTATAATACCTACACGGTATGCGTATGCAGTCTGCGTGGGTTTCTGCCCATGCTACATGACATGCATGCCTTTGGTGCAATACACGGTGTAAACATACACATTATGTTTATACACTACACTAAATACATTTACAGTAGCTGTAGGTATTGCATTCTCTGAGTATGCGTGGGGTACTTCGGTTCCTCCCACGCGCCAACAGTGTGCGCGCCTTCGGTGCTATGCACACATGGGCTTGTGCAAAATGTTTAGCACACATACTATAATGCCATACACGGTATGCGTATGCAGTCTGCATAGGTTTCATCCGGGTGCTCAGGTTTCTCCCCTGCGTTAATGTGCAATTTGTTTATTCGCAGGCTAACATACCTACACGGTTGTGTACGCAATCTGCGTGGCTGGTTTACGTCCAGGCCCCGATGATGTGCGCGCCTTCGTCGCTGGCACAGTATATACGTGTTTAATAGGTTTATCCACAAATACTAAACTACATACGCCGTATGTGGTGGTATTATGCTCTTTGTGGCTGGGTGGGTTTCCTCCCACACTCTCCATTTGTGCGTTTGACGCAATACATAGTATAAACTATGTGTTTGCACAATCAGCACCTATCCATGGGTAGCTGCTGGATGGAGCATTGTCACAAGGACCCCTGGTTTCAGGGGTATCACTTTCCACCTGCTTTCAGTGGTGATCAGAAGCGCTGGCTTGGACTGTGTTCGCCAGGCTGGGGTTAGCGTTACGCCCGTTAGTGGCTGCGTCTCTGGCATTTTTTGTAGCTCAATGACTGGGCAAAAGCCCCTGCTTCATCCATCAGTCGTCTAGCAGGTGCACTACAACTGCTTTAGCCTTTAGGGTCTCTGTGCCCGGGGTGGGTTTGCGCCACTTGTGGAGGCTGAGGTACTAGTCCTCTGACCGAGTTTCTAGGGAAGTTCCGTCAAGTTGCCTTTATTGGCCAACATTTGAGGCACCCTGTACGCTGGGGCCTCCCTTCTCCGATACATTGCGGAGTCTTTTTGGGATTTTCATACGTCTCGCTGCAAAACGGTCCTGTCGGCCGTGTGCATTGCAGGCGAAGGGTCCTTGCATCCGGAGGTGTTTCCACCTTCTTTACCGGAGGTGGGGCACCGGAAGTGGACCTTGTGGCCTCTCGACTCACTCGCAAAGGTGGCAAGATCGTGGTCAGGTCCAGGGACCCCTGGGCGGACGCGTCAGACGTGTTGGAAGCCCGTGGGGGCAGTTTCGCCTGATATATGCTTACCCTCCGCTACTGTTGTTGCCTCGCCGGCTTCGCAGAGTAGGGGCTGAGGCCATTCCGTAACGGCGACATTGGTACGCCGATCTACTTCGGCTAGTCGCAGACATTCCTGGCGACGGCCTATTGGGGTGGACCTTCTGTCTCCTGATCCCATACTTCATCCTGCTTTACAGTCCTTGGCTTTAATGGCATGGCTGTTTAAAGCCAGGTGCTGAAGGACCGAGTTCTCTCGTATTCGGTCATCTCTTCTATGTTGTTGACACGGGAATCTTCCTCCAGAAAGATCTCACCATACCTGGAAGGCTTACATCGCTATGTGCGAGGAACTTGAGTGGCATCCTTGGATGTATTCCGTTCCAAGGATTTTGCTGTTCTTACAGCGTGGTGTGACCCAAAAGCTGGCCTTGCATACCTTTTTTTTGAGGGTCGGATTTCGGCCCGGGCTGTGTTTTTCAACGACCGCTACCGGGCCATTCCTTGATTAGCACCTTTTGTGCAGGGGGTTCGCCATGTGATCCCCCACCCTGTCAAGCCTCCTCTCCCTACTTGGGATCTGATTTTGATGCATCTCGGTTCTCCAAGAACATCCCTTTGAGAATATCAGAGAGATTCCTCTCTTGACCTTGTCCCGGAAGTTGGCCTTAGTGGCCATTGCTTCGGTTAGACGGATGTCTGAGTTGGCGGACTTGTCCGGCAAGTCGCCTTACTTGGTCCCCCATAAGGATATGTTGGTGTTGCGCCCACGACCATCCTTCTTTTCTAAGGATGGTCTCGGCCTTTCACCTTAAGAAGGACATTGTTCTTCCGTCCTTGTGTCCTCACCCATCGCATCCCTGAGAGTTTGCGCTTCATACATATGATGGGTAGAAGCCTTACGAGTGTACCTGTCTGCTACTGTTTCCATTCGGAAATATGTGTCTGGTCCAAAACAGGGCCGAGCGGTGTCGTCTGCCACCGTCTTTAGGTGGATCAGGCAGACCGTCATACAGGCCTATGCCCTTAAGGGGCGGGCGCCTCCCTTTCCGGTTGCGGCGCATTCCACCAAGGCAATTGGTGCTTCCCGGGCCTTCCGACGTCAAGCGTCGGTTGCACAAGTGTGCAAGGCGACGACCTGGTCGTCCGTTCATACCTTTTCGAGATTTTATAAGGTTGATGTGGCTGCATCTTCGGATGCTCCATTCAGCCGCAAAGCATTGCAGGCCGCTGTTTAATGTCGCAACTCCTCCGTTGAGGAGCTCTGCTTGTTTGGAGTGAAGTTTTGGTTGTTCCTTTACTACTGCTCCCACCCTTCTGATACTGCTTTGTGACGTCCCACACGTTTACAGTATCCAGCTGTGTCAGTCCATGGACGATAAGAGAAAATAGGATTTTTGTACTCACCGTAAAATCCATTTCACTGACGTCCATGGACTGACACAGCACCCACCCTTCTTTTTAAGGTTTGTACTGCTTTGTTACGAACTGAGGTCTGCTAGCTGCAGGTGGGAGGGTAATGTCCGGAGGGACCGCCCTCCTGGGCGGGGCTGTTCAGCTCTCGTTTGTTCTAGAATGTTTTAACATCTAACATTCTGCCTAGATCTTCTCCTGCGAGCAGGGACATATACCCACACGTTTACAGTATCCAGCTGTGTCAGTCCATGGACGTCAGAGAAATTGATTTTACGGTGAGTACAAAAATCCTATTTTTTCAATGGGATCCAATTGAAAGAAATGCATGAATCATAAGTAGATTCCCATATGCCTGGCTGCTGTGTGAAAATCAAGTTTTAGTATTCCTTCATATCCTTTATTAAATGTTTTTTGCTCTTAAAATAAGCACAATTAAACATTAAGGGAGCATGCGCAAGTGTGCATTTCTCCTCACTATGTACATACTCTGTATTTTGGTGTCTGGGAGCTCTAGTGCTGCGTACAAGCGGCCCTTAGACGTGAATGGTTGTAGGCACTTGTATGAAGGTATGCACCGTGACCTGTGTAATGTGGCACATGGGATCAAAACGGAAGTCTCTGAATGCAGACTGTCTACATTTGGAAACTTGTGTCTATATGTATGTGCCACTTTAAAAAAATTGCGGTGCATACATGCAGGTTACTCCAAATGTTTGTTATAAAGAAAATCCAGTTAACAGGACATGATTTAATGTAAAGGCCTGTTCTGATAAAAAAAATAAACTTTGAGATGCATACAGGAAGCCTCTCACACAATCTAATATAACATTTTAAAAATTCCAGTATTTTGAAGTTTCTCACCACCGTGAATGCTATTTCAAACCTTCTTGGCATTTTGCATGTCATTGGTGCAGAGATGGGGAAACGTAAACAACATTATAGATTGCTTTGTGGGAGCATTATTAACTTTAAAGTGATACTAAATCTTCATTTTTTTTTTTTTAAATAAACATGTCGTACTTCCACTGTGCAGCTCGTTTTGCACAGAGTGGCCCCGATCCTCCTCTTCTGGGGGCTCTCGCGGCTCCTCCCTGCATTGGATAACCCCCTAGGAGAAGAGGGGGTTACCTTGCGGGCACGCTCCGGAGTCATACACGCGACGTCCATAGACGCAGAGTGTATGACTCGGTCCCTGTGCCCGCGTCACTGTATTTGATGGCTGCGCTGCTATCAAAGCCGGGACTCCATGGAGATAAGGATGGCGGGGAACGCGCCCATGGAAATTCGCAGCTCAGGTAAGTAAAACGGGTGTTGGGGGGCCGGACACTGCAAGGTGTTTTTTCACCTTAATGCATAGGATGCATTAAGGTGAAAAACCCAAAGGTTTTACAACCCCTTTAAGGTAAATTGAAAAAAAAAAATCGTTCATTGGTGGACTCTTGAAATCCATAACAGATAGGGTTTTATAGTGCCACCTACCAGGAGTAGGACGCTAGGCAGAAAAAAAGCTCCTCCCATTCCTATGGGCAGTTATTTCATAAAGCCCCCCTTCGCACCGCATTCCTCTTTAAATTGAATGCGATTCTTTGCAGTGCAATTTGAGCCAGTTCATTTTGTAAGGGCTCAATTCTCACTGCATGGAAAAGGTGGCGGCATATTTTTTACTGCACCGGATTGGATCACATGGATTTTCACACCCATGTGATCAGATTCTTGAAATGAACGCAATTTTCAATGTGGTGTGGGAAATGCTTGGGATTCACTGTCATTTACAGCAACAATTGAAACTCTTGAATACAACCAATAGAATTTACTTTGTAAATGTTTAGTTCAGGCTGGTCAGGTTATTGCCGTTTTTTTAACAAATCATTTGCATATGACAGCAAACAGGCCTCATTCACACATGTTGATGTGTATGCCTGTGTGAAGGGCCATCTTCAGCCACTCAGGGCGACACAAGTGTTCCCCTGCAGGGGCATGCAGGCAACCTGTTGATCGATGATATGCGGTTGCCTGCTCTGACCACCTGGCTATCGCAGAGTGTTTTTGTGGGTCCAATGCACAGATGACATTGGAGCCTGTCTGCGTCGTGATCTGTGCGTCGGACTCGCACACGTGTACTTTAGAATGGATTTCCATGCAGGTACAGGCAGCTGGCTACCTGTCGCTGATTCTTAAGATTGTCTGCATGACCCTGCACCGTACACTTGTGCATTCCAGGAGGGCGAAGAGGGCCCTTCATACAGACGTACAAATCAGTATGCCCATGTGAATGAGGCCTTAACTGATTGTTTTCAGATTCAATATTGATGCATGCACAGGATTTCATAGCCATCAATTAAATGTGACTAGGTTTATTCAGATAAGGTAAAGTTGTTGTCTGTATTTCCTTCACAATCTAGATTGTAATGCTGATGGCCAGAACATACTCTTCACTGATGGGGAGTTTATCAACCAAATTGCTGCTTCTAAAGAGGTGAGAGCCATTGTTTTGAATATTTTCTCTGGATAAAAAATTATTTCCCTAAGCTTGTCTCACAGATTTTTGCTTTTGATTTAAAAAAATCTTTCCAGATTACTTACCTGTAAACCGTTTGTTTAAATTATGCCTGATTAAATGGACTTTTACACTTGCATTTATTGGGTAAGCTTTGTTGATTGGACAGATCAGAAATGCAATCAAATCTTAGGGCCCACTTAGAGTGCCTTAAACGCAGACGCGTTGTTGGGGGCAGCACCTTCAAATGACTGCTCCAAAATGGATTATAAAAACACATATGCATCATTTGACAGCACACTGCAACACAAGTGCACTGAGGTGGTGTGCTGCGGTGTCATTCAGAATGACTGTCTGGCCCTGAATTGCACCAACATGCGTATTGCGTCGTACTGCAGCGTTATGGTGTGAATAGGCCCCAACGCAGGGGCGTAGCGGGTCATATAAAAGTACTTGTCACTTTTCAAATTGATAAACTGACAGCTTTAAACTGTTTTGTATTAAACAGACTAATTTTAAAGTGGTTGTAAACCCATACATGTACCCAGTGAAGGAACTAAGCCTCAGGTGATGGAGAGATTAAAACAAATCCTCCTACATAAGTTGTACCCGTTTATCTGCAGTCTTGTCTTCTCTACATCCGTTTTAAGGTCCAGAATGTATTAAAGTGTGTGTGTGTGTGTGTGTGTGTGTGTGTGTGTGTGTGTGTGTGTGTGTGTATCCAAAAAAATAAATATCCTGTTCCCTTAAAACATGTTATACAGCACAGTGCTTGTGCTGTGTCATTTGGCCCCCTGTAACACCTAAAAACCTGGTTGATCCCTACAGTTTCTCCCCACCCCTCTGTGCTGACTCCCATGTATCAGGGCTGCAGATCCCTGACACCGGAGTCATCAGTACGTGCCTCCGTCATCCGCAGCTGGCTCTCCATTGTCTGTCTCCCTCTGTCCTTTCCCCCCTTCCCTCTGAGTGTCGGCTCCCCTCCTGCCCTAAAAAACTGTTTTGTTTTTCTCACGTTCCATCTGATATATCACAATAAGCTTCCCAGTGAATGTTTTTTAATTTTTTTTAATATTTTTTTTTTTTTTAAATCTGCTGTAGAATAGCTTACTTCAGAGCGCCGTTTGGCACTCATGTTACTGCCTGCCTGTTCACTCCCTTCTTCCCGACTGACGTCAGCGGGGGTTTCCCAGCACCTCCCCCTGCAGCCATCGCATCGGGAGAGAAGCCCAACGGACAGTCAGCTGAGTGCCGAATGGCGCTCTGAAGTAAGCTATTCTACAGCATTATTTTATAAATGACCTGCACTGCGGCGCTTACTGTGATATCAGAGCGAACTTGAGAAACAAAATTTGTCCTGACAAACACTAGCTTGTCTGAGATTTCAGAAAATGGGTCGGAGAGCTGAAATTGCTCTCCAACAGAGGTCAGTGAGGAGAGCCCTGTGAGGCTGATGGAGGGAGGGGTCGTACCTCTCCCTAAAACACAGCACACAGGGACAGAGCTGTGGATGTAAATCGCAGGCTGTGTGCTAGAGCTCCCTCACCTTTTTATTTCTTGGTGTGAGGAAAACTTGCCAGAAGTGACTCGGTGATAGTAGAGCAAGGAAGCAGCAGATTAGAGCTCTAGGTTGAGATGAGTACACGCTATAGAAGGGTCAGATTTCATGTCTGAGAGTTCGACACTTTATTACAGTAAATCATTTTTGGAAACTTTTATCTTACAAGGACCCACTTCCTTTATGATAGCTTGCTTTTCAGATGTCATGTATGAATTATTGGGTTTGTAAGTGTTCACAGTTTGATGGTTATTTACAACTTGGAGAAAAAAGTGATGCAAGATGTACAACCCCCCCAAAATAAATTGTCTGATGTAATCTGCTACTATAGCATGCTTCTCAAAGAGGACCATCACTACAGAAATCCCTTTTTACCTCTGCTACCCTCACCCCTATGCATGTTTTAAAAAAAGTACATCTTTTTATGTTTTAACTTAAAAAAAAAAAAAGTCTAGCCCCGCACCCCCAAACCCAACCACCACCCACCCTACTACCGTTCTTTCCTAAATGAGAACAATCATGTGTAAATTGGGTGTCATGACACCTTTTTATAGGCCTTTATTTCCACCAGATAAGTGACAAGAATGCCATCCCCAAGCTGTCATTGTAAAAATGTAGTTTCCTCTCTTGATGGGGTCCTATCAATCTAAACATTCTAATTTTGCTGATGGTCATTTGGAAACCTAATGCTTTACTGTAGAGCCATAAAACTTTTTTTTTTTTTTTTGCTTGCAGTAGACAGTTTTTTCCATTTTTGGATTATTTTTCTAACAGAATTTATTAGATTTTGAAAACATTGTGCTGAGGGCTTCTTTTTTTTTTTTGTTCTTTATTTTAACATGTTGTTCTTCTGCAGGATGGATTTGTTGTTCGAATATTTGCTACCAGCACAGAGCCTGTATTACAGCAAGAGCTACAACTTAAACTGGCTCGGAAATGTTTGCATGCCTGTGGCATTTCGCTGTTCGATTCGGAGAAAGATTTGCACATCCTAAGTAAGGATTACTGAATTGATTTGCTCTTGGTGTTTGTATGCAGCAAAAGTGTGGGTTGCTGTATCCATGGTTTCAGAACATAAGCGCTTACAAAATGTTAGTCGTTTAAAGTTGTGTGTTTTCTATCCCCAAAAAAAAAATTCAAAGCAGAAATTACCTTAACTAACCTGTTTGATACAGATGCGACATATCTCACCTTTTTCAAATGCCAGTCAATTGTTTGGTTCTAGGTTCATTGAAAAATATGCATGCAGAATTTGTTCGTTTGCCTCCTTTTTTTTTTTTTTTTTTCTTCCCCATTTTCGGTCTAAAAAAAAATTGGGGCTACATTTAGATTTCCGGAATTCTTTTTCCTTGACTCATTGTTTTTGGCGTGTCATGTGGTGTGTTTTATTTTTTTTATTTTTTTAAAGCATGCTCTGTAAGTGAAGAGTGCTCTGTATTTTTGCATTTAGCTGCATACCATAATTTACTTGGTAAATATGGCTATTTCATTTTTATGTGTGCTTCCATTTATCTTTAAGTTTATTTACACCTAAGTGTTTGTTTGGTACAGTTTATTACACAATTCTGCACACAAAATGCATGATATGATCTGTGCAGTTCTAGTCAAAGGCCTTGTTTCAGGCTAGGTTAACGTTTCTGTGGCTGTGTGAGCTGTGTTTTGCACAGCAGCCCTTTTTTTATTTGAATGGGCTGCTGCACCTCTTGAAACACAGGAAAAAGATCCCTGCACCATTTCTGGAATCGCAGCCCGCACAAGAACAGAAAGTGCAGTGCAATGTCTATCTAGTGTGTGCGGCGTGCCATTAGGATTAATGTGTGGGTGGTTGTGGCTGAAGGAACAGGTTTGGACCCGTAGAAGGAACCACACCCACACAGATGTGAACCTAGCTTTAAGCAATATGTGTTTGAAGAAAATGGCCATCTTTATAACCTTGGTTTATTTTGACCCCATGGGAGCCAGGGGTTATTTTTCCTGCAAGCTCTTGTCATTATTTTAATTTGGCACACACTTGTGGTCCATGGTTACAGCCACTAGCCCTGCAAATTAAAGGTCCATATCTCTGATTGCAGTTACAATGCATTGCAGACACAATACAATATTAAATGCACATTTCCTATTTATTGGGGTGCATTTATTTATTTTTTTTGGAAAGGGCAGAGTTGGCTTTTTTTTTGTCATGTATTTCAGCCAGACGGGTAATGGAACAGAATTCTATTCCTTGAGGGCCAGATACTTGCATAGTTCTAGGATTTCGCTAATTGTCAGAGCAGTGAATTAAAGGCCAACTCCAGCTTTAAAGTGATTGATTGTAAAGGCATAGAATGCATGAAAGAAATAAAAATGTAAGTGTGCACCTCCCCCATCAGCCCCTCGCAATACTTGCCTAAGCCTGACCTCGAACCAGCAAAGTGCACGAGACCCGGGTCTCTCCCTCCTTATTGGCTGAGATGCAGCACCAGAAGCCATTGGCTCCCGCTACTGTCAATCACAGCCAGTGAGGCGGGAGGTGGCGCTAAGCCACGTTCTGTGTCTGATCGACGCAGAGAGTTGGCTTAGGAGTGAGCATGCATGAGTGCCCCCACAGCAATTGGCTTGCTATGGGGGCACTCGGCGAGGAGGATTGGGGCTGCTCTGTGCAAATCTATTACACAGAGCAGGTAAGTACTTGGTTTCCTTTTACAATCATTTTAAGATCATGTTACATGTTCAGCTCATACTTGGGCTGTAACCTGTTACCAAGCAGACCTATGGCCCCTCCTTTGACAGCTTGTGAGGTTCTTCTCCCCCACAGCAGCCATAAGATTTAGCTGGTTTATTTATTCAGAGCTCTGTGAATGATTAAGACCCTGTTCACATTGGCGTGATTTGACATGTCATATCTAAGCCTATTGCTGGCAATGGCACTGTCCAAATCTGTGTGACGCCACACTGATTTTCAAAAGTAGTTCCTGCACGACTTTTGGTGACTTTGGAGTTGATTGAAAGACATCTGTGCGGGTTTATGCAGATGTTTATTGAAATCGAAAGAGCCCACCGAACTGAGGGTAATGCACCTTTTTTTCCATGTGTTGGTGCACTGCAGTACCATAGGAAGCCAACCTGATCCTTTGCAGAAGTTGTTTTTAATTCGTTTTTTGCTTGTCTCCGATTTGCAGTTTCACAAAAAAGGCAAAATGTAAAATTTACAAATTTGTATTATCTATACAGTTTTAGATATGCTGGAAAATGTATGGTTTGTTTTTGTTTTTTAAAAAAAAGCTTAAGTGGAGAAAAGTGAAAAATTACAAAAATGGTCTAGCCACCTGAGTTTTAAAGTGAAGGTCCATGGCCTTGTAGTGAAAAGGGTTAAACTGTCACTATTATCAAGCCATATAGTCAGTGAACATCTTCAACATGGTTACTTGAAAATTGTTGAATTTTTCTGGTTATGTTCTTTTCTCTTATCGTCCATGGACCGACGCAGCTCTCATACTGATTACATGTGGGTATATGTCCCTGCTCGCAGGAGAAGACCTAGGCAGAATGTTGGAGGTTAAAACATTCTAGAACAAGCCAGAGCTCAACAGCCCCGCCCAGGGGGGGCGGTCCCTCCGGACATTACCCTTCCACCTGCAGCTAATCAGCCTCAGTTTTTTTCTGCCAAGCAGAAGGAGAAGACGTGGCTCTCAGGAGCCAGTCTCCTGGAAGATTTTACTTTTGATTTTTATTCCTTTGGGAATTTTATTATTTTATTTTTGAGACCTTCAATCAACTGTCGGCTGGGCAACAGGTTGGGTACACTAGTATCCTCGTAGTCTTCCCTGTCCGACCATCGAGCGTGCTGATCCTCGCCTTGCGTGCGTGAGACTCAGTTCACGACATGCCCCATGACTCCAGGGGTGGCCGGGTTGCTTTCATGCTCCCGCGGTCCTCTCAAGATTGAACAGTACTTGACTGACTGTATCTCTCGCGGTGGACCGGGCCGACAGCTACGCAGTACGACTCTGTGATAGGTCTGTCTGAAACAAGCCAGTGGGTCCCTGAAAGGGAGGGGTAAGTAGTCTCTCCTACTGCAGGTGAGTACATGCTGGCTGTGTTTCTGTGTGTGGGGGTTTCTCCCTGTCCCCCCCCTGTTATGCTGCTCTCTGCACCCTGTACTGGTGCTGTGCTTGGGGGTCACTCTGGCCTGGTTGGGCGCTCATGTCTGCAGTTTTTTCTGGTGTGTGAGGTGATTATTGCGTGCGCCATTGGCGCTGTTTGAGGTGGTTATTGCGTGCACCATTGGCGCGCTTTAGAGCTTTAAATTTTGCGCTCGGCGGCCATCTTGGCGTTCAGTGGCACAGTTGTAGCTGCGGACGGCGGCCATTTTCTTGTGGCCGCCGCGCATTTATTTCTGGCGGCAGCGCGAATCCCCTCACAATCTCCTCACAGACTGAGCTGTCCTTAAGGGTTGGTGGGTCCTCCCGGGTATCCCCTCCTCAGCGTAGCCAGTGGGTGGACTGTATATTCACTGTCTAGTGTATAAGGTCTCAGAGGGTGGCGTTTATGGAGTCTGATACACCTGCTCTCCACATTGCCTGGGGCAACTGGCAGTGCTGCACAGTTAAACATGTTCATATGTTTCCTGCACCTGCGGTCCTTATGGACCAGTTGTCAGCAGTCCTGGAATCATTCCTGTCAGAATGGAAGCGGTGTGCGAGCAAAAGGAGCTATAAGCCCCCTCCCCCCACAAAAATCTTTAGCGAAGGAGTGCTCTGAGTCAGATATGGGCCTAGCTATTGGGCTCAGGACCCTACCTCCTGAATATTTAATGTTTATGAACAGGACATTCCCTTGTGAGGAAGACTCCAGTTCTGTGTCAGTGAATGACAGGGCGCTTGTAAGTGATCTCATTGATGATGTGAGAAACACACTCAGGCTGAAATTGCTGTGACAAGCTTTTCTTTTACACAGTTTCCTCACTGTTTTCCTCACATGCTGCCTCAAGAGCAGCATGGATGAGGGAGGACTTTATTCATTTATGTCTCTAATCCCTGTGAGCCTTGTGTGTGATACCTGAGGTAACATTTCCCGCTATTTCCTGGGGAATGATTTGAGCTCTGACAGACACACGGTCTGAGGATCAGAGGTTACCTGTTACCTGCATGCTGCTTCAGCAGCACAGTCAAGCAGGTTGGAATGATACAGAGAAGATTATGCGCCTCTGCGCCATAATTTAAACTCATCCTATACCTCTACACTGCATACATTCACAGTGTATGTATGTGTTATTGGTCTCTGTGTCTGCGTGGCTGTCCCCACGTTCCAATGCTGTGTTTCAGTGCCATACATGATATAAACGTACAAAATATGTTTATGCACGACTCCAGATACATTCACAGTATATGTATGTATCATACTCTCTGGGCTGGCGGGTGCTCCGGTGTCCTCCCGCACTCTCAAGGTATGTGCGCTTCGGCTCTCTGCACAGTATAGACATGTTCAATATGTTTATTGCACATATATTATACATGTTTACAGTATGGGTATACTGTTTGCGTGGGGTTCCTCCGGGTACTCCGGTTTCCCCCCACGCTCCAATGGAAATGCACAGCATAAACATGTGCAATATTATGTTGATTCACATGCTATCATTCCTACACGGTATCTGTGTGCTGCCTGCGTGGAGTTCTTCCGAGTGGGCGATTTGGCGCTATGCACAGTCTAAATTTGTGCGATTGGACCTACCCGGTATGTCTTTGCAGTCTGCGTGGGTTTCCGCCCACGCTACATGACATGCATGCCTTTGGTGCAATACACGATGTAAACATACACATTATGTCTATACACTACACTAAATACATTTACTGTAGTTGTAGGTATTGCATTCTCTGAGTATGCGTGGGGTACTTCGGTTCCTCACACGCGCCAACGGTGTGCGCGCCTTCGGTGCTATGCACACATGGGCTTGTGCAAAATGTTGAGCACACATACTATAATACCATACATGGTATGCGTATGCAGTCTGCATGGGTTTCATCCGGGTGCTCAGGTTTCTCCCCTGCGTTCCAATGGTGTGCGCATTCTCAGCGCTATGCACAGTATAAACATGTGCAATTTGTTTATTCGCAGGCTAACTTACCTACACGGTTGTGAACACAATCTGTGTGGCTGGTTTACGTCCAGGCCCCGATGATGTGCACGCCTTCGTCGCTGGCACAGTATATACGCGTTTTAATAGGTTTATCCACAAATACTAAACTACATACGCCGTATGTGGTGGTATTATGCTCTTTGTGGCTGGGTGGGTTTCCTCCCACACTCTCCATTTGTGCGTTTGACGCAATACATAGTATAAACTATGTGTTTGCACAATCAGCACCTATCCATGGGTAGCTGCTGGATGGAGCATTGTCACAAGGATCCCTGGTTTCAGGGGTATCACTTTCCACCTGCTTTCAGTGGTGATCAGAAGCGCTGGCTTGGACTGTGTTCGCCAGGCTGGGGTTGGCGTTGCGCCCGTTAGTGGCTGCGTCTCTGGCATTTTTTGTAGCTCAATGACTGGGCAAAAGCCTCTGCTTCATTCATCAGTCGTCTAACAGGTGCACTACAACTGCTTTAGCCTTTAGGGTCTCTGTGCCCGGGGTGGGTTTGCGCCACCTGTGGAGGCTGAGGTGCTAGGCCTCTGACCGAGTTTCTAGGGAAGTTCTGTCAAGTTGCCTTTATTGGCCAACATTTGAGGCACCCTGTACACTGGGGCCTCCCTTCTCCGATACATTGCAGAGTCTCTTTGGGATTTTCATACGTCTCGCTGCAAGACGGTCCTGTCGGCCGTGTGCATTGCAGGCGAAGGGTCCTTGCATCTGGAGGTGTTTCCACCTTCTTTACCGGAGGTGGGACACCGGAAGTGGACCTTGTGGCCTCTCGACTCACTCGCAAGGTGGCAAGATCGTGGTCAGGTCCAGGGACCCCTGGGCGGATGCGTTAGACGCGTTGGAAGCCCGTGGGGGCAGTATCGCCTGATATATGCTTACCCTCTGCTACTGTTGTTGCCTCGCCGGCTTCGCAGAGCATACTTCATCCTGCTTTACAGTCCTTGGCTTTAATGGCATGGCTGTTTAAAGCCAGGTGCTAAAGGACCGAGTTCTCTCGTATTCGGTCATCTCTTCTATGTTGCTGACACGGGAATCTTCCTCCAGAAAGATATCTCACCGTACCTGGAAGGCTTACATCGCTATGTGCGAGGAACTTGAGTGGCATCCTCGGATGTTTTCCGTTCCCAGGATTTTGCTGTTCTTACAGCGTGGTGTGACCCAAAAGCTGGCCTTGCATACCTTTTTTTTTTTTTTTTTTTTTTTTTGAGGGTCGGATTTCAGCCCGGACTGTCTTTTTCAACGACCGCTGCCGGGCCATTCCTTGATTAGCACCTTTTGGGCAGGGGATTCGCCATGTGGTCCCCCCTGTCAAGCCTCCTCTCCCTACTTGGGATCTGATTTTGATGCATCTCGGTTCTCCAAGAACATCCCTTTGAGAATATCAGAGATTCCTCTCTTGACCTTGTCCCGGAAGTTGGCCTTATTGGCCATTGCTTCGGTTAGACGGGTGTCTGAGTTGGCAGCCTTGTCTGGCAAGTCGCCTTACTTGGTCCTCCATAAGGATATGTTGGTGTTGCGCCCACGACCATCCTTCTTTTCTAAGGATGGTCTTGGCCTTTCACCTTAAGAAGGACATTGTTCTTCCGTCCTTGTGTCCTCACCCATCGCTTCCCTGAGAGTTTACGCTTCATACATTAAGATGGGTACAAGCCTTACGAGTGTACCTGTCTGCTACTGTTTCCATTCGGAAATCTGTCTGGTCCAAAACAGGGCCGAGCGGTGTCGTCTGCCACCGTCTTTAGGTGGATCAGGCAGACCGTCATACAGGCCTATGCCCTTAAGGGGCGGGCGCCTCCCTTTCCGCTTGTGGTGCATTCCACCAAGGCAATTGGTGCTTCCCGGGCCTTCCGACATCAAGCGTCGGTTGCACAAGTGTGCAAGGCGACGACCTGGTTGTCCGTTCATACCTTTTCAAAGTTCTACAAGGTTGATGTGGCTGCATCTTTGGATGCTTCCTTCGGCCGCAAAGTGTTGCAGGCCGCTGTCTAATGTTGCAACTCCTCCGTTGAGGGGCTCTGCTGGTTTGGAGTGAAGTTTTGGTTGTTCCTTACTTTTTTTGCTCCCACCCTTTTCTTATACTGCTTTGGGAGGTCCCACATGTAATCAGTATGAGAGCTGCGTCGGTCTATGGACGATAAGAGAAAATAGGATTTTTGTACTCACCGTAAAATCCGTTTCTCTGACGTCCATGGACCGACGCAGCACCCACCCTTCCTTTTAAGTTTGTACTGCTTTGTTACGAACTGAGGCTGATTAGCTGCAGGTGGAAGGGTAATGTCCGGAGGGACCGCCCCCATGGGCGGGGCTGTTCAGCTCTGGCTTGTTCTAGAATGTTTTAACCTATAACATTCTGCCTAGGTCTTCTCCTGAGAGCAGGGACATATACCCACATGTAATCAGTATGAGAGCTGTGTTGGTCCATGGACGTCAGAGAAACGGATTTTACGGTGAGTACAAAAATCCTATTATTCTTGCTACCCAGTATTGCCAAAAAATTGCTTTCAATGTTCATTTCTCTTCCTAAAGGCACCAGCTTTGATGAAGAATTGGCTGTTCTGGGAGCAGGAAGGGAATTTGCTCTGATGAAAACATTTAGTGGAAAGGTACATCAAACTATATTTTTTACAAAATGAGCCTTTTCTATTAAAGGGAACCTGTGCTGACAAAATGCTTAGCTTCCGGTTTATAATGTCTGCTGTCATGCTGATCTGGGTCAGCAAATCAAAAAAGTGTTAGTCAAGCTTTGTCATTCTACTACACGTGAGGACATACAGTAGAAAGAAATGTCATATCTCACAGGGCCACGTTGCTACATGCAAACTAAACATAATAATTAATATACAAAGAATAAAAACACAGTGAAGGACAAAAACAGCATGAAGAAATAAAATGACTAGAACAGTTGAGGACTTCTGACTGTCTAACATTTTTGGCTCTGTGACTCGAGGTATAGAAGAGAAGTTTAGTACCAACTGACATTTTAAGAAAAGGATCGGCAGGGGTGGACATTCATATACCACTTGGTACAGGTTTCCGTTAAACTGATGAAAGACTAAAATTTGTGTTGGTAAAAATGTTAGAATACTTGTCCATTATTGGGAGTGAACCAATCGGTGGCAGCAGAGGTGTTACCCTACCCAAAGTCGCACATGTACGCACCCTTTGTATATGTGTGACTGCAAGGCAGAGAACGGACAAACCACTATTTTAAGTACCACATCCCTTAAATTTGAATAGGTACAAGAGGATTTATGGAATTTTTAAAGTGTAGGTATGCTACAGTGATCACCAAATTTTTTTATATAAAATTATTTTATTAAACGGATAAGTTGTCTAAAAACAATTCTAGCAAGTACACAAAACATGGTTCTTGTGGATACAGCACTTTAGATGGAATTCCCCAGGTTTTGACAGCTTAATTGTAGAATAGCTCTCTCATGTCCAAAAATTCCTGATCTCATCCCTATCCACTAATAATGCCTGGGTTTACGGGTTACCTTTCCCCCCCGTGATTTGACAAGTGTTTTCATAGATGGCCCAAAGATTCGGTAACTAATTTTTGACTGGCTCTAGCAAAAGCATTGCTGACTTTGGGGAACGTCACATAATGTCAGAACCTCCACTTGAAGGATCATTTGGTTGGTCTAAGGCCTTGTTCACACCTATGCATCTTTATTATTATTATTTTTTTTATTTATTTTTTTAGTGCAGTTTCATTTTTGCAGAAACATACCACAGTCCATTTAACATGGTTTCCTATGGGTGTAGTTCACATCTTTGCATTTTATGGAAAGGGCCAGGTTTTTTCTGGTTTTTGGTTTTATAGACTTCAATGGTTTAAAGATGTGTATTAAAAAAACGCAAAATGCACCTGCATAACGCAAACTGCAACCTGCACAGGTGTGAATCAGGCCTAACTGGACATTGGTAACAGACAGTGTTTTTTAGTTGGAGCAATGACTGAATCTAGACTTTATGCACCCATGTGTGTACATCATTTCATTTTGTTAACTAATATTCAGCAGTCACTTTTTGTCCAACTTTATTTTTAAGGGTTGTTTAAAAATCATTCATAGTTATAAATGCCACAAACTTTACTTTTTATTTTTAATTGAACATCTACCCAGGTGTATTACACTGGAAAATATCAGAGCCTAGGCATCAAGCAAGGTGGTCCCTCTTCTGGGAAGTGGGTGGAACTTCCCATAACAAAATCTCCAAAGATTGTCCAGTTTTCTGTTGGTCATGATGGTTCTCATGCCTTACTCGCTGCTGATGATGGGAGTGTATTTTTCACTGGGACTGCAAGTAAAGGAGAAGATGGTGAATCAAGTAAGTATCTCACTTGGTTGGTTTCCCCATTAGTGTCGTCATTGTAATGTATCCTCGTTTTCATATAAAAGGGCTTTGAATGAGTTTGATACCTGTAAAAGTATTGGGCATTTTTTCCATATAGCCAAATTTGTTGTACTTCAGTCTGCATCACCTCATCGCCCTCCCCATTCTAAAAAAAATCAAACCTTTGGTTATACTGTGTTGCACAACAAAATGTGCAATCTTTACATGTTCAGATTAGTGGGAGTGTAGCAAGAGGTCTATTTTACAAAGTAATATCCTTAAGAAAAAAATAAATAAAAATTATGCGATCTCAGAGTTTATTATAAACTGCTGTTATGCAGTATTGAATGGCTTTAAAGTGGTTGTAAAGGTAGACATTTTTATACCTTACTGCATCCTATGCGGTATTGTAAAACCATCTGCATGCTGCTTATTCCCCCCCCCCCCCCCCCCCCCGAAAAAAAAATACATGCTTGACCCTAAACCAGCGATGTGCATGTGAGCCCAAGGCTCTCTTGCCCCTCATTGGCTCAGATGCAGGAGCCATTGGCTCCTGCTGGCGTCAGTCGGAGCCAGTGACAAGGGGTGGGGGCTCGGGAGTGAGTATGCACAAGCCACTTGCTATGGGGGCACTCTGCTGGGGAGGAGTAGCCAAGAGAGCCGGCGGGGCATCCGACAATAGGGGGATCGGGGCTGCTCTGTGCAAAACCATTGCACAGAGCAGGCAAGTATAACATGTTTTGACAAAATATTACATGTTCTGGGAAATTGTAAATTTTATGTAAATTGTTCCTTATGCCATTTTACTTTTTTTTTTTAAAAGCTTGGGATTTGGTGCGTATGTGATGCCCTCAAAGTGTGAAAAAATAAGCAAATATTAAATAACATATTTGAGAAAATAATTATAAATAGCCTCATAAAGCCTTGGAGAATAGTATGCTACATAGTATCACAAATTGAAGATAAAAAATGTTGCATATCATAACATTTCATCACTGACGATTGAAGAATGGTGTGAAAGCATAACATCCTTTACGCAAATCCAGAGACCCAAAATGTGTAAAGGACATCATTTGTGTGTTAACGCCGTTCTTCCATATATAAAAAGTCTCTCTACTAACTCTTTTTTTTATTTTATTTTTTTTTTTTCAGCAAAGAGCAGAAGACAGGCTAAACCATACAAACCTAAAAAAATGGTCAAAATGGAAGGTAAATTTGTTGTGAGCACAGCGTGCAATAATGGGAGCAGCTCGGTCGTTACCAAGGATGGCGAACTGTATATGTTCGGGAAAGATGCCATCTATGCTGACAACTCAAGTAAGTGATGGAAATTGAATGTGACCATTTTCCAGCCAGGCTGTCATTTCACTTAAATGCTAGGATTTGCACACTGTTCAGTTTTAGCAGTAGTTATACATGTATCCATTTGGTTATGCTGGCAATTTTTGTACCTTTTTTATAATGGCCGATAGCAGAATTTCTGATTTTGCTGAAACCAAATTGTATGTCACAAAGGGGGGTTGAGGTAAAAGGTGATAAAGCTATAAGGTAACTCCACTTGTGGCATAAATAAATAATAATAAAAAAAAAAAAATTATAGAGATATAAAAAAAATTTTTTTGCTTTGCGACACAAGCCGTATTGTACTTTATGCAAAATTGCAGCACTTCCTTTTAAATGCAATGTGGCACCTCCAAAAATATAATTTTCTGCTAATGCGATTAACTCGCCGATTTTCCAAAGAAATCTACACTAAGATACAACTCAGATTTTAGGCACCCCTTGCAACAAATGTAATTTTTGGTGAGGGATTTCATAGGTGTAAACTACATCTAAAGGAATGCAGATATTGCAAAAGCTGCTTATAATGAACCAGTCATTCCCATTCCAAATCTGTAAAGGTTTAAATCCTTGCAATGTATATTGATCACCCAGAGGGAATTGTTTGTCTCAACAAAAGTGGTTACTCTTTTTGGAGAGTAACTACCTTCTTTCTTGAATTTATTATTTTTTTGGTCCCCTCATGCCTTTGCTCAATATACACTTGGTGGGATATATGCTTATTTTTTTTACCAGAAGTATCAAGCAGAATACAAATTGGTCTAAATTTATAAAGAAATTTCTTCTTTTTTTTTTTTTTTTGGATGTTGTTCTAGCAGAAATTAAAAAAATATTGTGTGTGAACAAAAACTGCAGAGGTGATCAAATACCACCAAAAGAAAACTATTTTTGTGGGTAGAAAATACATACATTTTATTTGGGTACAGCATCACATGACCGTGCAATTGTCAGTCCAAGTAACGCATTGCAAAAACTGGCCTGGTCATTAAGGGGGTAAATCTTTCGGTGGTTAAAGCATAAGCACAAACAATGTACTAACTATTTTTCAATCGGTATCCAGTGGCTATTGGTTTATGTTCTAGTAAATGATTGTAGAGATGTGTTCATGAACTGGAATGTCTTCTCTGCATGTCATTCTTATTGGAATTCAGCATTCAGAGAGTGGCGGGGGTTATTCAAGACACTCTTCAGCCAATGAACATTGCTACAGGGCAAAGTAACCAGTTGGGTGCTTTTAGAAGGCAAATATTCTCCCCCCAACCCCCACCCCCGTAAAGCTGTTGTGGAAGGTGTTCAGGCTACAGATCTATCTTAAAGATCATCTTTACTGATCTCGTTGACATGGCTAGTAAATCAGCTGTTGGCAAACAGAAAGTGACGGACTATATTTGGATCATTAGGAGTCCTAGTGTCTCTGTTCAGAATCTGAGTATTTTAAATGTCACAGCATTATCTAGTGCTCAGATCATTGTCTACCTGCTTTTTTTTCAGCCATTAATATACAGTGCTCCGCATAAATGAGTACATCCCTTTTTGAAAAGTAAGATTTTATTCAATATTTTAATGAACACGAGAACAATTTCCAAAATTGACAACTGAGTTTTTTTATAGAACACTTTGTTTAGCTCATTACATGAAAAGTAAGGTTAATCACAAAGGTGTTCAATTGGGTTCAGATCAGGAGACCTACTTGGCCACTGAATCACTTTCACCCTGTTCTTCAGAAATGCAACAGTGGCCTTAGATGTGTGTTTTGGATCATTGTCATGTTGGAGAAGTGCACGACCAAGGGCATGGAGTGATAGCATCTTCTCTTTCAATATAGAACAGTGCACCAGTGAGTTCATGATGCCATCAATGAAATACAGTTCCCAGACACAAGCAGCACTCGTGCAACCACCATGTTTTACTGTAGGCACCATACATTTTTTCTTTGTACTCATCTCTGTGACGCCATACAGTTTTGAAGCCATTAGTTCCAAAAAACATTTATCTTGGGCTGAGGTTTTTTTTTTTCTGCATGGACATTGGCAAATTCTAGGCTGGCTTTTTTTTTTTTTTTTTTTTTGTGCATGGGCTTTAGGAGAGGCTTCCTTCATAGACAACACCCATGAATGCCATTCCTCTACAGTGTACACCATATTGTGTCATGGGAAACAATCACCCCAGTTTGGCCTTATTAATTCTTTAGCCAACTGCAGTGAACTTGATGATCTTCAACCCTTCTCATGAGAAGATGCACGTGTCGAGGTGTTTAACTTCTGTGGTTGGCCTGGACGTGTGAGATGGTTGCAGTTCCATCTTTGTAAAATCACTTTTGCTACAGTATTCTGACGGGACATACCCCGTAAGCTTGCCCTGAAAAATTGTATGTTGGTGCAAATAAAAAAAAGTAACAGATGGTACTCCATTTTCTCTGACTGATAAGTAAAGCTTTGCTGATATTTATTTTTGTAGCCTTCAACTTTCTTGTGTAAATGTTTTTTCTCGGGTTTTGTGACATTTCTCTTCCTTGTGGTGCCATTGCTGACCGCATGAAATTGGAAGGGGTATTTTAAATCAACTGTCTGCTGGACACCTGTTTAATGCATAATTAGGCTCGTCTAGTTGGAATTGTTAATTTTAGGATTTTGTCAAAAATGTAGCTTTGCTCCTAAGATTTTCTTTGGGTTGCATTCATTTTTGCAACATGGTTTTGAATGAATTTGTTAGGAAAAATACTTAATTTTTTTTGTGTGCAAATTAACAAATCATGGTTGCAATCACTGGCTTGCATTTGACAAATCTGTTGGGGTGTTTTCATTTATGCTGAGCACTGTACATGGCCATGGTTTGAGGAAAAGCAAATCATATTTGACGCTTGCCATAGGTAAGCCTCAGGTGATGTTCGAGATCAATCCACTAAAAGATGATTTTGTGACAATGTAATAAAATGTTTTTTTTTATACTGAGCCAGTCTAGTTCTTTAGAGATTGGTTGAACCTTGAAAACACGTATTGTGCAGCACATAATAAAGGACCGTCATCTGTTCTGGCCAAAATTATGTCATTGGGAACAAAGATATGCTCATCCAAGTCGGTTGTCTTGCTTCCCTGCCAGCACCTTGTTTGACTGTGGGAAGCCATACCAGCTAATCGCTACTGTTGACTCTCATCTGGATCATAACCCCACACATCCAATAGACTACACTTCCTGGAAATCCGCTTTAATTAATGCTTTATAGAAATACAAAAAAAAATAAAGAACCAGAAGCGGTGGCCCGAACGGCCTCTTCTCTGGTGCCACCGCTTCTGGTGCCACACAGCATGCAGCTCGGCCACACTCCCTACTCTCTTCTCACTGGTTTCTGCTGCTTTACAATACTATCATAGTGAGGTACTGTAAATATTTAGGGGGCTAGGAGGTGGGGGGTAGGGGCTGCATGTAGAATGTTTTGTTTTTTACATTTAAATTCTACATTTAAAGCCCACTTTATTTGAAATGTAACATCTTAAACATTTACAGACTTGATTACAGACCTGAAGGGACATGTCGTTACACAAGTAGCCATGGGAAAAGCTCACACTTGTGTGCTGACTAAGAAAGGAGAGGTATGGACTTTTGGTGTAAATAACAAGGGGCAGTGCGGAAGAGAAACTGGAGCTATGAGCCAAGGAGGCAAAGGTAACGGTTTTAAACATTTATTTTCTTATTTTAGTTCTTGTACGTTCATTATTTTAATAATTTTTTTATTTTTTTTTATCTTCATTCGTTTGTTTTATATAAAACTTTACGCGTGTATAGAGTTGTATAACTGCTCTCTAAGCGTTTTAATGACCTTCCTTTTTTATATTTCTAATCTGAATTCTATTTAAGGATAAATTCACCATCGGGGAACATGTCACATTCCATCTTTTTTTTTTTTTTTTTTTTAAGGGTGAAACATGTAACCTGTTTCCACTCATGCAGCCTACTGTCAATCTCCTTTCCCTGTGACAGTGGGCTGGGGATCTTCTCCCCACACCAGCTGTCATGATTTTTGAAAAGCTCCGCCCACACTGCCGCAGCATTCGTTCAGTTTCCTGTAAATGAGTGCTTTTTTTTTTTTTTCTGGGTGAACTTATCCTTTCAAGTTCATCACCTGTTTAGTTCTTGTTCAAATAATGTTTTATATATATATATATATATATATATATATATATATATATATATATATATATATATATTGTGACAGCAGGAAGGTAAAGTCACCTGGTTGCATCCAGGGGGGTAGATATATTTCTCCCAGATTCAGGCTTTATGCCGACTTCTACAACTAGGGAGGGAGTTGATGTAGCCCAGCTGAGGCTAGTGGGCTCATGGATGATTCATACCTCTAGGGAGAGTGCTGGGCGTCGTGCAGGCAGGGAGTTGATGAGACCAGCTGAAGCTTGTCAACTCGTTTAAGGCCTCTATAAAAACTCCCAGCTTCATTAGGTGTTTGCTCATGCCTGGAACCAGACCTGTGTGGACTGTCTAGGGAGAGTGAACCCCTGTGCGGTGAGACAAAGCCTGTGTGGCTATTTGTTTGGACATTTACTAAACCAGGGACTTAGGGACTAGGACAGCACCAGGCTGATCCCAGTTGTTAGGAAACCTGCATGTTTAGTCAGAGGTCAAGCTGACCAGGGTTTATTTTGTTTGTTTCTTTTTGCTTTGCTGTGTTTTTTTGTCACTGTAAATAGAAAAATAAACCGCACCTTTTTGATCTTGAAAACCACAACCTCCGTCTGCTGGGCCTGTTTTTGTGTGGGGAGCCCATCCAGGGGATCACACACACCCGCTGCCGAGCTAACCCCCCCACAGTTGGTGGAGAACCAGTGGCAGTTTTTTTTTAAGCCAGCATGGAGGAGATACTGAAACAGCTGGCTCTAGCAAATGCCAATCAACAGCAGACAAATGCAGGTTTACAAAAGAGCCTTGCAGCTCAACAACAGAGCTTCGCAGCCCAGCAGCAAGCTCATCAACAGAGCCTTGCAGCCCAGCAGCAAGCTCACCAACAGAGTCTGGAAGCTCAGCAACAAGCCCAGCAGCAATCTGAGGCCCGCTTCATAGACCTGTTACAGAAGCAAGAGCAGAGACTACAACAAATGGAAGCAGTAATGCAGCAACGTCCGCAGACCAGTGAGGAAAGCCGTCCCACTAATACCGCGTCCTTTGGGGTGAGTCGTTTATTGACAAAAATGACTGGAGAGGATGATCCAGAGGTATTTTTGACCACATTTGAAAGGACTGCTGAAAGAGAAAAGTGGCCTGAGGAGCAGTGGGCTGGACTGGTGGCTCCTCTGTTAACTGGTGAATCGCAGAAGGCTTACTATGACCTAGAGCCTGACCAAGCAAAAGACTATGGGATGCTAAAAGCTGAAATATTGGCAAGGCTGGGTGTCACCCTGGCTGTCCGGGCTCAGCGTGTGCATAACTGGACTTTCCAGCTTGGAAAACCCCCCAGGTCTCAAATGTATGATCTCATTCACCTGAGCAGGAAGTGGCTACAGCCAGAGACTTTGTCCGCACCAGAGATTGTGGAACGTGTTGTAATGGATCGGTTTTTGAGAGCTCTTCCTACTGCCATCCAAAAGTGGGTAAGCCATGGAGACCCAGAGACGGCCGGTGGTCTTGTGGATCGTGTAGAGAAATACTTGGCTACAGAGAACCTGACGGCCTCTTCCAGAGACTCTCGGACTTTCCACCCGAAGACCAGACCATCCCCAGGGGCGGATAAGAGGATTCCAAGGGGTGAGGGTGGAGAGAGTGAGAGGGTGGGAGCTCTACCCAAAGTTTGGCGAGAACAGCCTGGGAAGTCAGGGGCTCGAGAGGCAGCCAAATGGATTGTTTGCTACCGCTGCCGGCAAGCGGGACATATTGCAGCAAATTGCCCGGTTGTGGAGGAACCCATGCAATGTGACTTTCTGACGGACAGACGTCAGTCGCTGTGTGCGACAGTCGCATGCACTGCCATTCGGGGAACTGAGAAACATTTATGCAAAATGTGTATTAATGGTAGAAATGTTGTGGTATTACTGGATTCAGGTAGCCTTGTGACCCTAATAAAGGCTGAATTAGTTAAAACAGAGGTCTCTGGGAATAGCAAGGTAGCTGTTATTTGTGTGCATGGGGACACCCAAGAGTATCCAGTGACTACAGTGTGTTTCAAGACCCCCAAAGGTACCCTCTCTCATCCAGTGGGGTTAGTATCTCAATTACCGCATGATGCCATTGTGGGAAGGGATTTTCCGAAGTTCTGGGAACTGTGGGATGATCCTGAGCCCCCCACTGGTGCCCCTATGTACCAGGAAGGTGATAGCCAGAACTCCTCTGAGAGTGGTGAGGACTCTCCAGAATTTCCCTTGTCAGTATTGGCAGGCGAGACTCAAGAAACTGGAGAGGAGCCCACCTCCTCAGACGAAAACCTACCGTCTGTGGAGTTTTCTGATCTTGAGGTTCACAGGGAAAATTTTGCCACAGAACAGTTAAAAGACCCCACCCTAATAAAGGCACGGGAAAACGTAGTGGAAATAGATGGCGAGTTAGTGAACCCAGATAATACCTGCACTTACCCATACTTCAGCGTAGAGAAGGACCTACTGTATCGGGTGGCAAAAAGGGCAGAAGAAACCGTTGAGCAGCTTGTGGTGCCCAAACCTTACAGGAAGTTGGTGTTGGAGTTGGCCCATGGGCACATTCTTGGAGGTCATCTGGGGACAGAGAAAACCCGAGAGAGGGTATTAGAGATTCTATTGGCCTGGGGTGATGAAGGACATAGAAAATTATTGTTCCTCCTGCCCTGTGTGTCAGAGGTCGGCCCCGATGCCACATTTCCGTAGCCCGCTGGTCCCTCTACCCATCATTGAGGTCCCGTTTGAGAGGGTCGCAATGGATTTGGTAGGTCCTATAATCAAGTCCGCTAGGGGGCACCAGTACATATTAGTTATAATGGACTATGCCACCCGTTATCCAGAAGCGATCCCTCTCCGAAATACCTCGGCCAAAACCATAGCCAAAGAGCTATCTCTTGTTTTTAGCCGGGTGGGTATTTGTAACGAACTGCTTACGGACCAAGGTACACCCTTTATGTCCCGGGTTATGAAAGAGCTGTGTAAATTGTTCAAAGTGACGCAATTGCGTACGTCTGTGTATCACCCCCAAACCGATGGGCTGGTTGAAAGATTCAACAAAACCCTAAAACAAATGTTGAAGAAAGTGGTGGATAGAGATGGAAAGGATTGGGACTGTCTACTTCCTTATTTGATGTTTGCTATTAGGGAGGTGCCCCAATCCTCTACGGGATTCTCCCCCTTTGAGTTACTGTATGGGAGACACCCAAGAGGACTGTTGGATATTGCCAAGGAAACTTGGGAAAGTGAGAGTTCTCCCCACAGGAGTGTGATTGAGCATGTCGCCCTGATGCAAGATCGAATTGCACAGGTAATGCCCATCGTAAAGGAACATTTGGCCCAAGCGCAGTTGGCACAGCAGAGAGTGTACAACCGTGGAGCCAAGACCCGTACCTTTTCCCCGGGGGATAGGATATTGGTACTTGTCCCTACGATTGAAAGTAAATTCCTTGCCAAATGGCAAGGCCCCTACGAGATAATGGAAAAAGTGAGCGAAGTGAATTACAAGGTCAGACAACCAGGAAGGCGAAAGCCCGAACAGATCTATCACGTTAATCTGTTGAAAGCCTGGAGGGATAGAGAGTCCCTAGTCGCAGAAACTTGGTCACCAGCTCAAACTGGTTGCGTGATTCCGGAGGTTGGAATAGCAGCCACCTTGTCACAACCCCAACAACAGGAGGTGAAGGAGTTTGTGCTTCGCAACAAGGAGGTGTTCTCTGAGCTGCCGGGACAAACATCTGGGGTAGAGCATGATATTATTACCCCGCCCGGTGAAAGGGTGAAGTTAAAACCCTATCGGATCCCAGAGGCCCGACGGGAGGCAATACGGGAGGAAGTACAGAAAATGCTGAACTTAGGGGTGATAGAGGAGTCCCAAAGTGATTGGTCTAGTCCCATTGTGTTGGTGCCTAAACCGGATGGGAGCTGGCGATTTTGTAACGATTTTCGTCAGTTGAACAAAGTTACAAAATTTGACACCTACCCCATGCCACGTATAGATGAGTTGATCGACTGGCTGGGAACAGCCCGATACATGACGACTCTTGACCTCACAAAAGGGTATTGGCAAATTCCCCTGGCCAAGTCGGCCAAAGAGAAAACCGCATTTGTAACCCCAGACGGGGCGTTCCAATATAAGAGAATGCCGTTCGGGTTACAGAATGCGCCGGCCACATTCCAGCGGAAAATGGACCAGATACTGAGGCCCCATCGGAAGTATGCTGCGGCTTACCTGGATGACGTAATTGTCCATAGCACAGATTGGGCCTCACATCTGCCAAAAGTGCAAGCAGTCCTAGACTCTATCCGGGAAGCGGGGTTTACGGCTAACCCCAAGAAGTGTACCATTGGGCAGGAGGAGGCCAAATATCTTGGGTACACCATTGGCAGGGGAGTAATAAAACCCCAACTCAACAAAATCGAGGCCATCCAGAGTTGGCCACGTCCCAACAGCAAGAAGCAGGTACGAGCCTTTCTGGGAATCGCGGGTTATTATCGGCGCTTCATTCCCCACTTTGCTTCTAAGGCTGTGCCCCTAACCAACCTGACGAAAGGGAAAGGGTCGGTCATGATTAAATGGACCCCCGAGGCTGAGGCAGCATTCCAATTCTTGAAACAAGCCTTATGTAGCCAGCCAGTGTTGTACTCACCCGACTTCTCTAAAGACTTTGTCGTACAAAGTGATGCGTCAGATGTGGGGTTAGGAGCAGTATTGTCCCAGGTCTGGAACGGGGAAGAGCACCCAGTCATTTACCTCAGCAGGAAGTTGAAGTCCCATGAGGTAAATTACGCCACGGTTGAAAAGGAGTGTTTAGCGGTGAAGTGGGCTCTAGATTCCCTTCGGTACTATCTGCTAGGTAGGCACTTTGACATGGTTACGGATCACGCTCCGTTAAAGTGGATGGCTCAAAACAAGGAGACAAATAGAAGAGTGAATAGGTGGTTCCTGGCCCTACAAGAATTCAACTTCACAGTAAAGCATCGCCCTGGCGTTCAAATGGGGAATGTGGATGCTTTGTCTCGAGTACATGAATGCCTGATTGCTGGTGTTCCAACCCCAAGGTTAAAACAAGAGGGGGGGGGGTATGTGACAGCAGGAAGGTAAAGTCACCTGGTTGCATCCAGGGGGGTAGATATATTTCTCCCAGATTCAGGCTTTATGCCGACTTCTACAACTAGGGAGGGAGTTGAAGCCCAGCTGAGGCTAGTGGGCTCATGGATGATTCATACCTCTAGGGAGAGTGCTGGGCGTCGTGCAGGCAGGGAGTTGATGAGACCAGCTGAAGCTTGTCAGCTCGTTTAAGGCCTCTATAAAAACTCCCAGCTTCATTAGGTGTTTGCTCATGCCTGGAACCAGACCTGTGTGGACTGTCTAGGGAGAGTGAACCCCTGTGCGGTGAGACAAAGCCTGTGTGGCTATTTGTTTGGACATTTACTAAACCAGGGACTTAGGGACTAGGACAGCACCAGGCTGATCCCAGTTGTTAGTTAGGAAACCTGCATGTTTAGTCAGAGGTCAAGCTGACCAGGGTTTATTTTGTTTGTTTCTTTTTGCTTTGCTGTGTTTTTTTGTCACTGTAAATAGAAAAATAAACCGCACCTTTTTGATCTTGAAAACCACAACCTCCGTCTGCTGGGCCTGTTTTTGTGTGGGGAGCCCATCCAGGGGATCACACACACCCGCTGCCGAGCTAACCCCCCCACAATATATATAATTTTTTTTTGTACCATAATGCTTATGCTTTGTTTTTTGTTAGAATAGCAAGTTAAACTCTGCATATTTAGGATCACAATCATGATACACAGTCACTAAAATTTTATATTCTTTGGTGTTTGAGTATTTGTCAAATTTCAAGCAGCAACTTGAAATAAGTAAAAAATAAAGTAAATGTATCAGATTTTGGCTCTTTCTCTGCTTTTTTTTTTTTCCTGTCATACCAATACAAACAAAATAAACATGAGAATTAGAGCCCATTCACACAGGGGCAACGCGACTTCCAGCGCAATTTTATGAGGCAACTCCAACACGACTTGAGTATGAATCACAGCGCGACCTGGAGCTACTTACAAGGCAACTCCAAGACATTCCAGTGGCCAATCAAACAAGAATCAGCTCTGTGGGAGGGAGAGGTTTGCCTGATAAATGTATGTTTTCTTCCTGGAGAGTTGCTCCTATTAAGACCGTGAGAGGCGACTCCCATTGAAATGAATGGGTACAGGTCGCCTAGGAGTCGGACTGAAGTAGTACAGGAACCTTTTTTGAAGTCGGAGCGACTGCAGTAGTGTGCATAAGGACGGCTCCATTAACTTACATTGATTTCTTCAGCCAGCGCGACTAGGGGCGACCTGGGGCGATTTGGAGTCGGATCAAAAGACTCCCCTGTGTGAATGGGCTCTTAGGCTTCGTCCGAATTTAGCAACTTTCGGACATTCGGAGGCATTCAAATTTCCAAACAAAGCGATGAAGAATAAAACCAAATCCGAAATAAATTATATCGCAAATAGTGAATGCCCGAATGTCTTCGGCATAATTCGTTATGAAAAAGTTACATATGTACGAATCCATTAGAAGCACAATAACACTCTGCTCTGCTTCTTCCTCACTGTGCTGAACTCCCTCTCAAAATGGTGTACAGAGGCGGAGGCTGTAGCCGCATGTAAAATACGAGATTTCAAATCGTTACTTATAACCACTATGTATTTAGAAAAGTACAAATCCATTCGAAGCACATTAGGCATAATAGGCAGCGTCGTTGTGAGAGAGACACGGAAAATTACGAATCAACGAACCCGAAAAAAGTTACGGAAGTAGGAGTTGTGTCCAGAATCAACGAAAAACAATGTACTCTACCGAAAGTACGAATTATAAATCAACTAAAAATAAGGCTTACATTAATACGAATCATTCCGATTCAACGATAAATGTCACTTGCGAAAATACGAATTAGTCCGAACACGAAAAATCCCGCCTAGCAAAATTTGATGAACAATTATGAATCAACAGGACCGAAAAGAAACAAACCGAAACTAAACGAATTTTTCCGTTGTGCACAAGAAACAAACCGAAACTAAACAAATTTTACTCTTTCGTCCATGGACCGACACAGCCTCTCTATTGACAAAGTGGGTATTATCCGTTAATTAGGAGTGACTAGGCAGAAAACTTGTAAAAAGTGTTGCATCACACCTTCTACAGTACCACCCAGGGGGGGGACCCTTCTGGGTATATCCCCTCAGTCTGCATCTCGCAGATCAGTTTTTTTTCTGTCTAGCAAGGAGTAGGACATGGCTCCCTTTGGGCCCATTGGTCCGGGGGAAAATATATATATATATATATATATATATATATATATATATATATATATATATATATATATATATATATAATTTTTGCTACATTTTTTGTTTCCTGCGATCTTCGATCAACTGCCGACTGGGTGACGGGCTGGATCCTCGATCCTTGTAGTCTCCCCAGTTCGGCCATTGAGCGTGTGCCGACCCTAGCTACGCGCTGGGTTTTCCACGACATGCCCGTTGCTCCACGGGCTTCAAATGGTCTCAGAGGCTGCAAGGGCGTCCAGTCAGGATCCAGTCAGACAACGCCACAGCAGTGGCATATGTCAATCATCAAGGAGGAACAAGAAGCTCAGCTGCAGCATCGGAGGTCGCTCGCATCCTGAAGTGGGCAGAGAGGAGCGTACCGGCACTGTCGGCCGTGTACATTCCGGGTGTGGAAAACTGGCAGGCGGACTACCTGAGCCGCCAGATGCTGGACCAGGGAGAATGGTCCTTTACACCCGGAGGTGTTCCAACTCCTCTGCCAAAGATGGGGCACACCAGACGTAGATCTTCTGGCTTCCCGACTCAATCGTAAGGTATTGAGGTTTGTGGCCCAGTCAAGAGACCCATGGGCAGACGCAACGGACGCGTTGGTGGCATCGTGGGGTCAGTATCGGTTTATCTATGGCTTCCCTCCCTTTAAGGCTTCCTCTTCTGCTCTGCAGAGTGGAGGCAGAGGGAATTCCAACGATCTTAATCGCTCCAGATTGGCCTCAGCGTCCTTGGTACGCCAATTTAGTACGTCTGGTAGCAGACGTCCCCTGACGCCTACCACTACGGAAGGACCTGCTATCACAAGGTCCCATACTCCATCCTGCTTTACGTTCACTGGCTTTAACGGCATGGCTGTTGAGAACCAGGTACTGAGAGACCGGGGCCTGTCAAATTCAGTAATCTCTACTATGAGAAGTGCTCGGAAACCGTCCTCTAGGAAGGTTTATCACCACACTTGGAAGGCCTACATCTCCATGTGTGAGGAAATGAAATGGCATCCGCTTACTTATTTGGTTTCCAGAATCCTGCTGTTTTTACAGCATGGGGTGGACCAAAGGCTTGCCCTAAGTACGATTTAAGGGACAGGTATCTGCCCTGGCTGTCTTTTTTTTCAGCGACCCCTGGCGACTCTCTCGAGTACATTTGTGCAGGGGGTTTTGATTTTCCACAAGGATAAGGTGGTGCTGCGGCCACAGCCTTCCTTTCTTCCGAAGGTCGTTTCGGCTTTTCATCTCAACAAAGACATTGTACTTCCATCCTTGTGTCCTCACCCGTCGAATCCTAAGGAGTCGGCGTTGCATTCCTTGGACGTTGTCCGAGCTTTGAGAGTATACCTATCTGCTACTTCCCTGTTCCGGAAGTCAGACTCACTGTTTGTTAAGGTGGCTGGTCCCAAGAAGGGCCAAGCAGTCTCGTCGGCCACCATCTCTAGGTGGATCCGACAGTAATCCAGGCTTACGCCTTAAAGGGTCAAGCGCCCCCCTTTCCGGTCACGGCGCATTCAACCAGGGCTATAGGTGCCTCTTGGGCTTTCCGACATCAAGCGTTTGTTTCCCAATTATGTAAAGTGGCGACTTGGTCGTCCGCTCACACTTTCACAAAATTCTACAAAGTTGATGTAGGTGCATCTTCGGATGCCTCTTTCGGCCGCAAGGTTTTGCAATCGGTTATTTAGAGTTGCAACGCCTCCGTTGGAGTGCTGTTTTGTGTTTGGGGTGAAGTTTATTTTTATACTGTTACCACCCCTCGTTTTTTCTCTGACACTGCTTTTGGGACGTCCCACTTTGTCAATAGAGAGGCTGTGTCGGTCCATGGACGAAAGAGTAAATAGGATTTTTTACTCACCGTAAAATCCTTTTCTCTGAGTCCATGGACCGACACAGCACCCACCCCTCCTTTTTAAGTTTGTACTGCTTTTTGACGAACTGATCTGCGGGATGCAGACTGAGGGGATATACCCGGAAGGGTCCGCCCCCTGGGCGGTACTGTAGAAGGTGTGATGTAACACTTTTTACAAGTTTTCTGCCTAGTCACTCCTAATTAACGGATAATACCCACTTTGTCAATAGAGAGGCTGTGTCGGTCCATGGACTCAGAGAAAAGGATTTTACGGTGAGTAAAAAATCCTATTTTTCCGTTGTGCACAAGTCTAATGCGAATGCTTAAACAGTTGTAATTGCAACAATTTTCTGGGTAAAGTGGTGTATTATCTGACAAATGCAGGAGTGACAATATTTTTGGTCATTATTGTAGTTAAAGCGAAGTTCCACTCGGTTTTGTGTTAAGTCAGCAGCTACAAAAAAGTGTAGCTGCTTACTTGATAAACACACATTCGATTGTCCCACGATCCAGCAATGTGGCCGCCCAAACCCTCGGTTCTCTCTGTCATCACAAGTGTGGGCACCCGGCTGTGAGCTTGCGGCGAATGCGCTAGTTCTGCGCCTTCTTAATGGGCAGGCAATCTTCTGGGACCTGTGACGTGTCCAGAAGATTGCAGGGAGGAAGGCAGAGAGGAACTTCAACTTGAGGCGCCTAGGCGGCTGAAGTGAGAGCTGGGTACCTGTCAAAACTAGGTACACCCCCCCCCCCCAAGGACGGAGCCTTATCCGCCATTGACATAAAGAAAAGACAAAACGTTTGAGCCTCAAGAGTTGTAGCTCGGCCGCCTGGGGTCATAAAGGCCCCAAATTTAGGGGGTAGGAAGCCAACATTCCACCCCACACCACTGGTTCCGGAGATACGGGGCTACTTGCACAGCCTGTCAGAAGCTACATACAGTGCTGTCAGTTTAAATACAAGCTGGCACATGCGGTTTGCAGCAGACTGAGAGGATAAGCTCACGGTGCCTGACTTGTCAGAAGCACTGAGCTTTATGGACAGCTTGGAGCCTTGGACCAATGGTAAAGCACTATTGGTCCAAGCTCAACAAGCTGTCTAATAAAAATGCTGCAGTGGAGGCATTCCTCTCACTGCAGTGTCATAGAAGGGGGCATGTGTCTAAGTGACAAATTATCCCTCCCAGCCCTCTTGACTACAAGGGTATGAGGTTTACCCATAATCCCATGTTTTTTTCCCAGTTAAGAGGGAGAATGAGAATCTGCTGCTGTTGAAATGGTACTTTTTTTATTTATTTATTATTATTTAAGCTAAATATATCCTTAGATAAATTATGTTATATCATATAAAGCATATTTACTGTGAAATTCCTGGTTTGAAGTTATAACTTCAAACTTTAGTAATTTGTCCGTTAAGCCACCTACTGGAGTACAGATTTAGAAAATATTTAGTAAATTACCTTTTATAAACAATATATAATTTGTATATTACTTATGGTAATTAACCACTTGCCACCCAGGCCAATTCTGACTCTTCTCTCCTACAAGTAAAAAGCATATTTTTCTCTTTTCGTCCATGGACGGACACAGCTCCTTAAATCTTGACAAAGTGGGTTATGTTCCTGTTCATAGGAGAGGACTAGGCAGAACATGTTGTTGGTTATCTTAAAACATGTAACTTTAACAGAGTTGAACTGCCCCGCCAAGGGGGTGGTCCCTCCGTACATAACCCTCCACCCTGCAGTCAGCAGCCTCAGTTTTTTTTTCTGCCTAGCAGAGGACGACTTGGCTCCCTTTGGGCCCAGAGTCCTGAAGAATTTTTTTTTTTTTATGTGATATCTTCTATCAACTGCCGGCTGGGCGACAGGCTGGATATTATAGATCCTTGTAGTCTTCCCAGTTCCGTCCATCGACCGTGCCAGTCCTTAGCTTTGCGCTGGTTCTGCCACTACGTACCCCATGGCTCCAGGGGTGGCCGGTGAGCACATGCTACAGGGTCCACATATGACTGGGCTGCTTGTTGTCTCCCTCACTGTGGACCGGGCCGACAGCTACTCTGTACCATCGGTTGTGGGTCTGTCAGGGACGCGCCAGCATGTCCTCGTAAGGATGGGCAAGTACGGTTCCTCCTGTCTTGGCTGGGTGGAACAGCTGGGCATTCCCGGGATTAAGGGGTTCTTCTGTCCTCCCTTTCCCCTCCTGCCCTAGGACCTGCTGCGACCGGGAGTGTACCTGTGGGGGGGGGGGGGCTCAGAGTCCCTGTGGGGCGCCAGGGTCCGCTTTTCTGTCAGGGGGGGGTCTGTCTCCTGGGAAGTCTCTGCAGGCTTTCTCGTCCACATCCCGGGGCTCGGGCGCCATTTTTAGTTTCTTTTTTCTATTTTAAAAATTTCCATTGACCATTTTGTCGTGGCCACGCTGTGGCGCAGGTCGGTATTGCGGGTGGACATTTTCTTGTGGTCCGCGCCCTTTTTATCTGAGGCATCTGGCGGCCATTTTGGAGTGGGTTTGGCCTCTAGCACTGGCTTCCTGAACCGCACTCAGTTCATTCTCAGTTTTTTCATCACACACACGCGCTGTGTATACAAGGCGGGCAGCGGTGCTGAGCGGTCTCCCTCTGGGTGGTGAGTCCCCTTGGTGTCTCAGACATTCACTAAATGGAGGGCAGCACAGTGGTTTAGTGGTTATCTCCCTCACCTGGCAGCAATGGGGTCACTGGTTCGACCCGGTCCCCGTCACCATCTGCATGGAGTTTGCATGTTCTCCCTGTGCCTGCGTGTGTTTCCTCCCACACTCTAAAGACATGCGCGCCTTTGGCGCCACAGTGAAAACATATACACTAATACATACTCTGGGTGTGTGTGTGTGTGTGTGTGTGTGTGTACAATAATTTCCAGAGCCCTCTGTATCTGTGATGGTACTGCGCCGCCTGCTGGCTGGAATGCTGGTCCGCTGAGCTCTGGCAGATTGCCTTTCAGAGGTTTTTTGGTACCTCGCTGGACGTCATTAAGGATGTCCCTGGAGGTAAGAGCACACTTCACCCTCAGTCCTCTGAGGGGAAGGAGCCGCGCCGTTGGCCGGGGCCCTCCTATTCCACGCAGAAGCGGTATTTTCGTCAGTCAGCCGGCAGATCCTCCCAGACTGAAAAGGCTCCAGCTGGGGGACAGAAGCGTCCCTGGGCGCGTACGCCGAACAAACTGGCTAACATGCCTGCTACCGCATGAAATTTTGTCCCCGCCCGACTCAAGGGTGGGGGGACAGCTAGCGAGTTTGCAGCTCGGTGGACCTCCCTGCTCTCTGACTAGTGGGTCTGCAAGGTGGTCACTTAAGGGTACAAGATAGTTTCTTCTTGTCCACATAACAGATCTTTCCCTCAAATCTTCCTCCCCCTTCCGGCTCGTCAGTCTGCCTTGATGGGAGCAGTACAAGCCTTGCTCTGGTGCGGAGAAATTTTACCTGTGCCCCTGGTGGAAAGGTTTCAGGGATTCTATTCGAATCTGTTGGTAGCCCCAAGGAAGGACGGTGTCCATCCAATCTTGGCCCTCCGATCTTGGCCCTCAATACCTTGTGAGGGTGCGAAGTTCAGGATGGAATCCATTCGTTCGGAGGTTGCTGTGCTCCTTCTGGAGGATTTTCTGGCGTCCCTGGACATCAAGGATGCATACTTGCATGTCCCCATCTGCAACAGCCATCAGGTTTCTGCGCTTTGCGATTTGGCATAGCGTCGGCACCGAGGGTTTTTAACAAGGTGCTCGCCCCGATCTGGCTTTGCTGAGACAGCGAGGCATTGCTATCGTGGGCTACTTGAACGATCTTCTGGGAGCTGCTTTTGGCTCAGAATTAGAGGACATGTCTATAGCCAGTCAGACCCTCCGGGAAATTGGTTGGGTACTGAACATATACAGAAGTCGGTGTTGGTACCGACTCAGGGTCTGGAGTACCTAGGCTTGATCCTGGACTCCTTGAAGGCAAAGGTCTTCCTTCCTTTTGGAGCAGTTGCAGACGCTCCAGTCGGTGGTGCAATTGTTTACATCCCGCAAATGGTCGTCTCTCCTTTTTTTGCATTAGAGTTCTGGGCCTCATGGTGGCCTCCTTCGAGGCAGTTCCGTATGCCCAATTCCACTCTCGAGTATTACAGGAGGTGATCCTGTCCAATTGGAACAGATCTCCATTGTCTCTGGATTCAGGAAAGTCACCTGGTCAAGGCTTCCCTGAGAGGGCGGCTAAGATCCCTGGCTCTTTAGTCCGAGAGGTCGTTCCTTCCTTTCCATGGGACTGTGATCGCGACCGACGCCAGCCTCACAGTTTGGGGGGGGGTGGGGGAGTCTGGGTGGTCCAGTCGACTCAAGGTTGCTGGACTCGCCTGCCGATCAATGTCCTCAAACTTCGAGCGATCAGACTGTGCCTCTCCAAGTGGTCGCAGAGGTTTCAGGGGCGTCTGGTCAGGATCCAGTCAGACAACGCCAGGGCAGTGGCTTCTGTCCACCATCAGGGAGGAACAAGGAGCTCGGCTGCAGCGTCGAAGTCACTCACATTCTAAGGAAGCGTGTTGGCTCTATCAGCTGTTTACATCCTGGCGTAGAGAACTGGCAGGCGTACTATTTCTGAGTCGCCAGATGCTGGACCAGGGGGAATGGTCGTTGCACCCGGAGGTGTTTCAATTACTTTGTCAGAAATGGGGCACACCAGTTGTGGATCTCCTGGCCTCTCGACTTAATCGCATGGTGTCGAAGTTTGTGGCCAGGTCCAGGGATCCCTGGGCAGACGCGTCGGACGTGTTGGTGGCTCCATGGGGAATTTATGCCTTTCCCCCCAATGAAATTGCTTCCTCGTCAGAGTGGAGGCTGTGGGGATTCTGGTGATTTCTAATTGCCCCAGACTGGTCCCGGTGTCCCTGGTACGCCGACCTCGTGAGAATGGCAGCTGCCAGGGAGCGTCAGCTACCAATGTGGGAGGACCTTCTGTCTCAAGGTCCCATTCTTCATCCTGTCTTTAGAGTCGCTGGCTTTAACGACATGGCTATTGAAAGGCAGGTACTAAGGGACCGTGGTCTGTCAGATTCAGTAATCTCCTCCAGGTTGAGGGCCCGGAAATCTTCCCAGATGATCTATTATCACACTTGGAAGGCCTACATCTCTGTGTGAAGAGTTGGCCTGGCGCCCACAGGCATATTCGGTTTCTCGGAACCTGCTGTTCTTACAGTGTGGAGTAGATCTGAAACTTGCCTTAAGCACTATTAAGGGGCAGATTTCAGCCTTGGCTGTCTTCTTCCAACGGCCCCTGGCGGCTCACTCACTGGTAAGTACGTTTGTGCAGGGGGTCCGACACGTGGTTCCCCCCGATTAGACCACCGCTTCCCCCCCGGACTTGAATCTAGTGCTCTCGGTACTTCAGGAACCTCCCTTTGAGTACATCAGGGAGATTCCTCTTAACGCTTTCTCAGAAAGTTGCCTTTCTAGTTGCCATTACATCGGTCAGAAGGGTTTCTGAATGGCGGCCTTGTCTTCCAAGCCGCCTTACTTGGTCCTCCATAAGGATAAGCGGTGTTACGCCCGCAGCCTTCGTTCCTTCCTAAGGTAGTTTCGGCTTTTCACCTAAACTTGGACATTGTACTTCCATCCTTGTGTCCTCGGCCGTTGCATCCCAGATGGCTGCGCTACTTACCTTGGATGTGGTACGTGCCCTATGGGTGTACATATTTGCTACTGCTCCGTTCCAGAGCTCTGACTCACTGTTCGTGTCGGTCCACAGAAGGACCTGGCGGTCTCCTCGTCCACCTTTCTATTGGATGACCTTTCTAGTGTATCAGGCAGGCCGTCATACAGGCCTATGCCCTTAAGAGGTGGGCGCCCCCCTTTCCTGTCACGGCGCATTCAACCAGGGCAGTTGGTGCCTTCTGGGCTTTCCGACATCTAGCATCTGTCTCCAAGGTGTTTGAGACGGCGACCTGGTCGTCTGTTCACACTTTCTCCGTTTTTTTACAAGGTTGATGTGAGTGCATCTTCGGATGCTTCCTTTTGGCTGCAAGGTTTTGCAGACGGCTGTTTGAGGTTGCAACTCCTCCTTTTGAGGAGCTCTGTTTGGGGTTAAGTTAAGTCTTCGTTTGATTGCTGTTCCCATCCCTCTTTTTTTCTGACACTGCTTGGGGACGTCCCACTTTGTCAAGATTTAAGGAGCTGTGTCCATCCATGGACGAAAAGAGAAAATAGGATTTTTTTTGTACTCACCGTAAAATCGTTTTCTCTGTCGTCCATGGACAGACACAGCACTCACCCCTCCTTTTTTAGTTTGTACTGCTTTTCTAAGAACTGAGGCTGCTGACTGCAGGGTGGAGGGTTATGTACGGAGGGACCGCCCCCCTTGGCGGGGCTGTTCAACTCTTTTAAAGTTGCATGTTTTAAGATAACCAACATGTTCTGCCTAGTCCTCTCCTATGAACAGGAACATAACCCACTTTGTCAAGATTTAAGGAGCTGTGTCCGTCCATGGACGACAGAGAAGGATTTTACGGTGAATACAAAAAAATCCTTTTTTTTTTTGCTAGAAAATTACTCCGAACCCCAAAACATTATAATATTTTTTAGCAGGCAACCTAGGGAATAAAATGGTGGTCGTTGCAACTTATGTCACATGGTAGGTGCACAGAATAAAAATAAAAAATCTATACAATTTGAAAGATGTTACGCCAAGTAAATGGATACCCAACATGTCATGCTTTGAAATTGGGCACACTTCTGGAATGGCGCCAAAATTATTTGAATTTTTTTTTTTACAAGTTACATGTTTAGCGTTGGTCTAGTGCTAGAATTATTGCTCTCGTTCTAACGTTTGTGGCAATACCTCACATGTGGTGTTTGAACGCCATTTACAACAGTGCCTCATAGTGGTGCAACGGATCGGTGGTGATCCGTGATCCGAACGGGTCACCCTGTTAGGATCACCACGCGATCCGCGGAGCGCTCCGGAGCCTCGGCCATAGGAAAAGCCACGGCTTCGGCCTAGCTCCGGAGCGGCAGCCATCTTGGTACACCCGGCGGCGCCGCTGTTAATGACGTTTCGTCGCCGCCATCTTGCTCCACTCACTCCTGCACAGTATGATAGTAAGAAGGGGCCAAGCGGACATCTTGTTACACCCAACGTAGTTTTCAATTTTACAGTTATTTTCAACACTACTGGAGTTTATATGTTTAAATACATTATTTGTAAATCCAACAGACTGTTTACATGTTACATTTTAAAAGCAGCAGCAAACCTGCTGACCTTACATGCTTGCTAATGTGACAGAACACCTCCTGATTTTCACATTTAACATTTAGTTAAATGTGAAAATCAGAGGTTTTGTGTCGCATTAGCAAGCATGTAAGGTCAGCAGGTTTGCTGCTGCTTATAAAATGTAACATGTAAACAGTCTGTTGGATTTACAAATAATGTATTTAAGCATGTAAGCTCCAGTAGTGTTGAAAATAACTGTTAAATTAAACTCCGGTGGGGGTAACAAGATTTGTGTGTTTTATTGTTGCCGATCCGAAAATGATCCGATCCGTGACCCCTGATCCGAGGATCGATCCGATCCGTGAGTTTTTTGATCCGTTGCACCCCTAGTGCCTCACCAGCCACTGACCTCACTGCATATCCCTGATCTGTAGCTATTATGGAAATTCATCTGAAAAGTTCACAGCAGAGGCACAGAATCCTCAACTCCTTTTACTCTTTAGTCCCCTCGCACACGGAGGGAAAGGTTGCTGCTGGTGGCCTGTCAGTCTATGGCAGTTTGCTGCTGGACGGGGCTGCAGTGCCCACATTTAGGGCACTGTTTTCAGGGAGGCACAGGGCTTTTAACATGTATCCTACACATTACATCTTTCTTTCTCGTACATTACGGGACACAGAGCGACATAGTCATTACTAATGGGTTATATAGATACCTTCAGGTGCTGGCACTGGCAACTTCCAAAACCGGAAGTACCCTCCCCTATATAAGCCCCTCCCATCCGGGAGCACCTCAGTTTTTTGCCAGTGTCTAAGGTGTTGGCCAAGAAGTAACATGTGTTTTTCACTGAGCTTGCGTACAGGTTCTTTTGGGCCTCAGTAAGCTATTCCGGATCCGACCAAAAAAGCTTCATAGCTAAACGGTCGGTACCCGGGCCTTGCAAGAGAAGAGCAAGGTTTTGCCTGTAATGCCTCTCTTAGGAGGGCTGGACCCTGGGATCCAGAGCTCTGGTCATACCCACGACCAAGATGTTTTCTGTGCAGGGTGCTATACAGGTCCAGGGGAGTGGAATCCTTGGGAACCCGGTCCCTGAAGGTTTAATTACAATGCCTGCCGTGATAGGTGAACTTTGGGCTTCTGTGGACCAAACAGAGTCCTGCGGGGAGGAAAAGGTAAGTGGGGGCCCTCGGGAACTTGGTCTTTCTGCCTGTTACCTAAGGTATTCCCGCTAATATTCTGTGTATGCCTGTTACTACTGAGAAAATGTAAAAATTTTAATAGTAGGCAAGAAAAAAAAAAAAAAAATGTAAGACCGCGGTACCTGTGTTAGACACTAGAGGCCGCTATGGTTCTTTTTCTTGTAATGTGGATTTTTTTCTTCCAGAATCAAATCCAGGCAGTTGGTATGTTCTCTGCTGGGAAGCTGTCTCCTCTGCCCTGTTGCTGCGCTCATCCATCCCCGGGTCCTGCGGCAAAGGGACCTGGCTCCCATCTAGCTCCTTATTATTTTCAAAGAAGGCGCACGTGCCGTGCGCCTGCGCGTGCACGCGCCTCTATATATAGAGGCGATCTGGAAAAAGGGGCGGAGCGGGTGGATGACGCTCAGGTGTGCGCCGCGGCGCTACTGCGCATGTGCGGGCGTCCAGCGTGTTTTAAAGCACATTATAGCTGGCTATTGAAGTGCACAGACAGAGCTAGCAACAGTATAAAGGCACACAGAGGCGGTTGATGCAGGCATCCCCTAGAAAGGCACTTTAGTAGACACCAACTGTGATATAGCAGCAATTGTGCTAGACTATTCTCAGTAAAAGTGGTGTATTACGGCTGGAATACCTCAGCTTTAGGCTTAGGAATATGCCGTCCAGAAGCTCCGGAACTGAATCTTCCAGGAAGCGAAGGGGGTCTCATCGTGCTCTGAGGATCTTGGGCATGCTTCTGCTGCACCAGTCTCCCCTGAAGTTCAGAGGTAAGTGACCGTAGAGACCCCGCAGGGGTACTTGGTACTGTGGCTGTCCTCAGTTCACCTGCTCCTGTGTATGTAACAGAGGAGGTTTTTTCCTCAGCTCTGGGAGGATTAGAGAGAGATTGTCAACATTGATCGCTGCCTCCCTGTCAGGGAAAGCACGCCCGATCTCCGTCTCCTCCTTCAGAGTGCCTGTTAGCAGAGCAACAGTCCCATACAGGGATCGACCTGCCTGAAGGGGATCAGGATGAGGTTGATTCTGTTATAGAGGAATCAACAGTGGGGGAACCTTTTCTCAGCATCTCAAGCTGAAAGATTATGGGTTCAGTCTCTGACTAACATGGTCCGATCAGCATTTAAAAATGCACCTTGCGGAACCATCAACCACTACCGTATCCTCGTTGGGGTTGCTAGAAGCCCCCAGACTGTCTGTTCTTTTCCACTTCACCCTTTACTGAAAGGGCTCATTTACCAGGATTGGGAACGTCCTGAGAAAATATTTATTCCCCCAAGAGATTTCCGGTGGTCTATCCCATGAAGGATAAGTTCATCAAAAAATGGAAGGTCCCTACAGTGGACGCAGCCATCTCTTGTATGTATAAATCACTGACATGTCCAGTGGATAATGTCCAAATGTTCAAGAACCCAATAGATAAAAGATTGGAGTCCTTATGAAAGTCTGCTTCTTTCTACAGCAAGCTTGGTGACACAACCAGCAGTGAGGTCTGCTAAGCAGTAAAGGATCAGTTGAAACAGGTCTTGAGGGACTTGACAGATCAGCAGGCCTTGCCCTAGCTGATCTACCTAGAGCCTTAGGCTTTGCGGTTGACGCCATAAAGGATTCAGTCCATCGGGCCTCCCGCCTTACGCTGTCTATAGTACATATGCGTAGGCTTCTATGGCTCAAAAACTGGTCTGCTGAAGCTCCCTGTAAAGAATGGCTGGTTAGCGTCCCATTTCATGGTGAACGCTTATTCAGGGAAAACCTGGACAAATATATCCAGAAAATTTCCAGCGGTAAAAATACGCTCTTGCCGGTTAAAAGCAGAGTTAGAGGTCCCTCTTTAAGAGGCCTGCTTCTCCAGTCCCTGGGGCATCGGCTGTGTAACAGTTCCGACGGCCTCCTCGGTCAATTCCCGGGGGTAAAAAACAGGGAAAATAGCAGGGTAATGAGAAACCCTGGGTCAGGGGAGGTACAAAACCTCCCCCAAAGTTAAATTCATTGAAGGGTTGCCCCCACTCAGTCGGGTGGGGGGAGGACTCCAGTTGTTCGCAAGAGACCTGGCGTGACACGATCAAAACAGATAGGTGCTCTCCGCAGTATGTTTGGGATACAGTTTGGAGTTAAGACTCTCCTCCTTCCCATTTTTGAGGTCAAACTTGCCAAGGGATCCCCGGAAGAGAGAGTCCCTCCTGTTGGCACTAGAACAACTATTGCTCCAAGCAGTAATTATGGAGGTTCCCCTGGAAGAATGAGGGTTCGGGTTTTACTCAAACCTCTTTACAGTCCCGAAGCAAACGCGGACGGGAGGCCCATATTAATTCTAAAAGGGCTATACAAATTCCTGTATATCAGGACTTTCCGATGGAGTCGATCCGATCGGTGGCCACTGCCCTACAAGGGGAGGATTGGTTAGCCGCGATCGACATCAAAGATGCTTATTTGCACATTCCCATCTTTCCAGTCCACCAAAAATTTCTACGCTTTGCAGTAGAAGGGCGCCATTTTCAGTTCAGAGCCTTACCCTTCGGTTTGGCCACAGCACCACGAGTGTTTACAAAAATTCTGGCCCTTTATTGGCCAATCTAAGAACACAAGGTGTAATGATAATAGCATATCTACATGACTTGTTGCTGATAGACCACTCAGTGAAAAAACTAGACGTGGTCGTTCACAAGACAATCAAGTATCTGGAATCTCACGGTTGGATTATCAACCGAGACAAGTCAGCCCTAAAAACCAGTCAAAAGTCTGGAATACTTGGGGCTAAGGTTGGATTCAGGCCAGAGAAAAATATTCTTGCCTCGAGGAAAGGTGTTGTCTTTGAAAGATTTGATCCACTTAGTGGGTACAAAAAAGACAGCCGTCCATACGCCTGTGCATGAGGCTGCTGGGAAAAATGGTGGCATCATTCGAAGCAGTACCCTACGGTCAATTCCATTCAAGGAATTTGCAAGGGGCCATACTGTCAGCCTGGAACAAAAAAGTTCAGGCCCTAGACTTACAATGTCCTTGTCCCCTTCCGTTCGCAAGAGCCTCCGTTGGTGGTTGGTTCCCCAGAATCTGGAAAAAGGGAAATCCTTCAGTCCGATTTCTTGGAAGGTGGTCACTACAGATGCCAGCCTTATAGGCTGGGGAGCAGTACTGGAGCAATGGTCTCTCCAGGGCAGATGGTCAGATGCAGAAAAGGCCCTGCCCATCAATCTCTTAGAGATACGAGCAGCCCGGTATGCCCTAGTAGCATGGACATCCAAACTCCAAGGGTCCCCTGTCAGAATTCAATCAGACAATGCCACAGCAGTGGCATATATCAATCATCAGGGGGCACCAGGAGTCGTGCAGCCCAGAGGGAAGTAAATTACATCCTGAAATGGGCAGAAGGATATGTCCCAGCCATATCCGCGGTATTCATTCCAGGAGTGGAGAATTGGAAGGCGGACTTTCTAAGTCGCCAGCAATTATGCCCAGAGGAATGGTCCCTTCACCCCGAGGTTTTCTGGACAATATGTCAGCGGTGGGGAACATCGGATGTAGATCTTCTAGCATCCAGATTCAACGCAAAGGTGGACAGGTTTGTCTCTCGGACAAGGGATCCCCTAGCTTGCGGCTCGGATGCCCTAGTGTTCCCTTGGGATCAGTTCAAGCTGATATATGCATTCACACCGCCACAATGGTTACCTCGATTACTCCGCAGAATCAGGGTAGAAAAGAAACCAGTGATTCTGGTGGCTCCAGCGTGGCCCCGAAGAGCGTGGTACGCGGAGATTGTAAAATGTCAGTGGGGAGTCCTTGGACTCTCCCACGTCGTCCGGACCTGCTTTCGCAAGGACCGATATACCACCCTTCCTTACCAGCCCTAGGTTTGACGGCCTGGCTATTGAAGCCCACATTCTAAAAAAAAGAGGGCTCTCTAATCCTGTGGTATCTACCATGATCAATGCCAGGAAGCCGGTATCCAGGCAGATCTACTATAGAATCTGGAAGGCGTACATTGCGTGGTGTGAGGCCAAGAAATGGCATCCACATAAGTACGTAATAGGTAGGAGTCTGGACTTCCTACAGTGGGCTGTAGATGGGAAGCTTGCCTTGAGTACTATCAAAGGTCAGTTTTCGGCCTTGTCAATATTTTTTCAAAGGCCCTTGGCTTCGCATTCACTAGTCAAAGCCTTTAGATAAGGAGTGATGCGTATTAGTCCTCCCGTTAATATTCCCATATGTCCATGGGATCTAAACCTGGTTCTGTCGGTTCTACAGAAACAACCATTTGAACCATTACAGCATAGTTCCTTGGTTCTTCTCACCAGGAAATTGTTTTTTCTAGTAGCCATTTGTTCGGCTAAAAGTGTCGGAATTAGCAGCTATGTCCTGTAAAGAGCCATATCTGGTTATCCATAAGGACAGAGTAGTGTTACGTCCTCATCCAGCCTTTCTTCCTAAGGTGGTATCAAGGTTTTCATTTGAACCAAGATGTGGTTCTTCCTTCTTTTTTCCCCAAACCTAGTTCGGTAGAGGAAAAGTTATTGCATTCTTTGGATGTAGTAAGAGCAGTTAAAGCTTATCTAAAAGCCACTGCTCAGATTCGCAGAACGGATACTTTGTTTATTCTGCCGGAAGGCCCCAGAAAGGGTCAGGCAGCGTCAAAATCTACTTTAGCCAAGTGGATTCAACAGGTCATTATGCAAGCCTATGGCTTGAGAAGGAGACCGCCTCCGTTCAAAGTTAGAGCGCACTCCACGAGAGCAGTTGGAACTTCATGGGCAGCGCATCACCAGGCCTCCCTGGCTCAAATCTGTAAGGCCGCAACAGGGTCTTCAGTACACACGTTTACTAGGTTCTACCAGGTGGACGTTAGAAGTCAGGAGGATGTCGCCTTTGGGCGCAGTGTGTTGCAGGCCGCAAAAGATCCTCATGTCTGATAGCGCTCAGCTTATGTATGGTGTATCCCCCCCCTCGTTGGGCATTGCTTTAGGACATCCCATTAGTAATGACTATGTCGCTCTGTGTCCCGTGATGTATGAGAAAGAAAATAGGATTTTTATAACAGCTTACCTGTAAAATCCTTTTCTTGGAGTACATCACGGGACACAGAGCTCCCACCCCTCTTTAGGGACACTTATTGCTTTGCTACAAAACTGAGGTGCTCCCGGATGGGAGGGGCTTATATAGGGGAGGGTACTTCCGGTTTTGGAAGTTGCCAGTGCCAGCACCTGAAGGTATCTATATAACCCATTAGTAATGACTAAGTCGCTCTGTGTCCCGTGATGTACTCCAAGAAAAGGATTTTACAGGTAAGCTGTTATAAAAATCCTATTTTTAACCCCATCCATACGCATCCTGCCAAAGCACCTGTCCTTTTTCAGGTGCACTAAAGCGCCAGGAGGTACTTGTGATCTTGGACAACCCCATGTGCAAGCCCCAGACTTTGTAGAAGCAGAATCTGGGCAGCCTGCTAGCCTTTCAATGTAGATGAATTGCCTGCAGTAAATGCAGTGAGGGCTTGTCTTAAAGCGGTTTCTGTTCAATACATAAGCCCGTTCACACCAGGGTGATCTGTTGCTGTGCATTTATTACACAATTATTACACACTAAAGAGGGGTTATGATCACAAAATACACATTTTTGAATAGTGACTAGCATTGGGAAGAAACCATTTAATCCAAAGTCTCTAATGACATGCGGCCACGCAATGACGTTTGATAAAGGATTCAATCTTAAATTGCATATTGGCGTCTTTACTGTTAGTGGCTAGGATTTAAAACCTTCCTTCCAAAGTTGGTGGTTTCAGCGGGGAGTGGTGTTCAATTTTTTTTTAAACGTTTCTTGGCAAAAACAATGTTACAGAGATATGGAAAATGGTAGTGACATACTCACTGACATGTTGAACTGGATAGATTGGGGTCTTTATTCAACCTTGCCAACTATGTAGGGATATCTGAAATACAAATGTATCTATGTATGCTAAAACTTAATGTTTAACTGCAGTATGTAAGTAAGTTATGCACACTGCTTAAATAATTCATTGGATATTTGCTTATAAACATCCACTAGCTTCAAGGGTGAAGTCTTTAGATTGGATACCATCTTGTATTTGTTTTCCCTTTAATTTTATATATTCTATACAGCAGGATTTGGAGCTGAAAACATGGCAACCGCCATGGATGAAGACTTGGAGGAAGAGCTGGATGAGAAGGATGAAAAGTCGTTGATGTGCCCCCCTCGAATGCACAAGTGGAAGTTGGAACATTGCATGGTCTGTACTGTATGTGGAGACTGCACTGGATATGGAGCTAGCTGTGTTAGCAGTGGACGGCCAGACCGCGTTCCAGGAGGGTATGGATATATAATTTTAGTGTTTACTGAAAAGGTCTTAAATCCTTCCTTTGGCCCAGTATACACAGACATCTTTGTATGCACATTCTATGAGCATCGACAAAACAATTTTTGAGAAAATTACACTAACAAATGCCCACAAATGCAATCGCATTAAAATTTTTGTTCAAATATAAAAGATCGTGTTAGGCTGAGTAAATGGATACGTAGCTGGTCATGCTTTAAAATTTGTGGACACTCATGGAATATTTAAAAATCTCCATCGGTGACTCTTTTAAAAGCCTATACAGGTTATCTGTTTAGAGTTAGAGGAGGTCTGGTGCTAGAATTTTTGCTCTCGCTCTGATGTTCGTGGCAATACCTCGCATGTGGTGTGATCGCCCTTTACATATGCACAGGGGGGTGGGGGAGCTTTCAAGAAGGTTTTTTTATTTTGACATAGTTTTTTATTTTTGTAATCATATTTATTAGTCACAAGGCATGTAAACATGCCTTGTGACAAATGTATAAAAAGAAACTAAAACTTGCGCTTAGGATAATAATGTGAAAAATAATTTAACACGCAGCTGCTGCAGCACTAGGCACTTAACGCCTTAGATAGAATGGAAAATAAATAAAATGCAGCGCTAGCGGAAAATTAATTAAAGTGCAACAACAATCAACAATTGTGACACCTATATGCAGAGGTGGCTCTAGGCTTTGTGAGGCCTTAGCCAAAACTTAGACATGAGGCCCTACTCACGCCCATAATAGGAAAAATAATTCAAACAAGAAAAATGGCTGCAGAAAATGCACAGATCTAGCACACAGGTGATCAGCGCCACTTCTAGGGCACCCTCCTCACCCATCAGACATGTTCAGCCAATGCAAGAGGGGGGAGAGAGGGGGAGGTGACAAAGAGAGGGGTAATAGCGAGATCCGATGATGCCGACATTAGTATTGATTACAGGCAAATAAGGTGGCCGTGAGGCCCCTGTGAGTGAGAGGCCTTAGGCGACCGCCTAACTTGCCTAATTAGAGAGCCACCTCTGTCTATATGTCAATCCTGGAGATGTTGTCACCCTCCAAAATTTAATACAAACTGGTGAAAAAAAATGTATGAATTCATATAATCAATATTAGTAGCACATGTCTGCGCTTACAAAGAAAATTCAAATGGTATATGCAGTAGTGATAAATATATAAATAGATGAGAGATAGATATAGATATATATATATATATATATATATATATATATATATATATATATATATATATATATATATATTATTTCCTCTTTGAGACCCCACCAGCCAAAAAGAAACAGCAGCCAACCAAGATTTGTTAACGACCCGTATACAACAGGCTGATTTGAGTTCAGCAGTTCATCAAAAAAGAGTGAATGAGGAAAGAGTAAAATGAAAACATCACCCAGCATCTAGCTGCATCCGGTAGGTACGATGTAATTCAGCAGTTGGACTTAATAACAGCAATGATCAAGATGTCATGTGAGGGAAAAAACAACCTGTGAGGAACAATAAAACATAACGCTGTTCTTTGAAAGACTTACGAGACTTCTATGAAAAACGAGCGTCAGTGTGTTCCTGGTTACACAGCATGCTTTGCACGGGAACCAGAAGCGAACATCACTGGTTCAGAAGTTGGCCGGAAATTGCGTCAACGCGTTTCGCCCCTCCTCCAGGGCTTCAAGGACATCAATGTCTTTGATGCCCTGGAGGAGTGGCGAAACGCGTTGACGCAATTTCCGGCCAACTTCTGAACCAGTAACGTTCGCTTCCGGTTCCCGTGGAACGCACGCTGTGTGTAACCCGGAACACACTGACGCTCGTTTTTCATAGAACTCTCGTGAGTCTCTTAAAAAAACAGCGTTTTGTTTTATTGTTCCTCAGCGGTACCTCACAGGTTGTGGTTTCCTTTTTACCTTGCATGACATCTCGATCATTGCTGTTACTGAGTGCAACTGCTGAATTACCGTATTTATCGGCGTATAACACGCACCGGCGTATAACACGCACCCCAAGTTTAGGAGGGAAATTCAAGGAAAAAAAAACTTACATTTAAATGCAGCATGCAGCCTTGCCCAGTGTCCATCTGCAGCCTTGCCCAGTGTCCATCTGTCCATCTGCAGCCTTGCCCAGTGTCCATCTGCAGCATTGCCCAGTGTCCATCTGTCCATCTGCAGCCTTGCCCAGTGTCCATCTGCAGCCTTGCCCAGTGTCCATCTGTCCATCTGCAGCCGTGCCCAGTGTCCATCTGCAGCCGTGCCCAGTGTCCATCTATCCATCTGCAGCCTTGCCCAGTGCCTTTGCGATCGTGTCAGTCCCGGCGGTTTTTAAAATTTGGCGCCGATTTCTGTGGAGAGGAGCGAGCGGGGCCGAGTGTACTTCGGCTGGACTCGGCTCCTCTCGCAGTTCCGCCCATCTCCACTGACTGCGCCGCTGACGGAGAAAGCCGAGTGTACTTCGGCTAGACTCGGCTCTGCTCACAGTCACAGGCAGGACTGCGAGAGGAGCCGAGACTAGCCGAAGTACACTCGGCTTTCTCTATGTCAGCGGCGCAGTCAGAGATGGGCGGGACTGCGAGAGGAGCCGAGTAAAGCCGATTGTACTTCGGCTTCGGCTCCTCTCGCTCGTTTTCAGCAGGGGAATTCGACGGAGTATCGGCGTATAACACGCACCCACGATTTTCCCCTGATTTTAAGGGGAAAAAAGTGCGTGTTATACGCCGATAAATACGGTACATCGTACCTACCGGATGCAGCTAGATGCTGGGTGTTTTTTTATTTTTTATTTTACTCTTTCCTCATTCACTCTTTTTTGATGAACTGCTGAACTCAAATCAGCCTGTTGTATACGGGTCGTTATCAACAAATCTTGGTTGGCTGCTGTTTCTTTTTGGCTGGTGGGGTCTCAAAGAGGAAATATAATTGCAACCAGTTTTTTTGATACAATTTATGTGCCGATGATATATATATTATTTATCACTACTGCATATACCATTTGAATTTTCTTTGTAAGCGCAGACATGTGCTACTAATATTGATTATATGATTATCATATATTTCCCTATTCGTCTTTCAGGACAGCCACAATGAGAGACCTAGGCTCCTCCCTTTCCACAGGAAACACTGCGCCAGCACATATAAATTCTTACTTCCCCTGCCGGCCTTCAGTTGTTAGTGTTTCCTCCGGAGGGGAGACACTGTGCAAGGAGCCAGACTAAATCAGTCAGGGGACTGAGGCATTTCTTACCTGAAAGGAAGCAGGGGCTTCCAGGGTTTTATTGTGGGTTAGTCACCCACCTTCCGTGAGCCACCCCAGCCTGGTCGAGTGCGGCTGAAGGCTGAGGGGGACCCTTATCACGTCCACAGGGCCGCAGCAAGGAGGCAGTCCGCCCTCCGTGTATATGGATACATGCCGCATTTTTGGAACCCGCGGGCCGGACGACGTGGCAACGTCATTTCCGGCGGAGGACGGATGCTTTCCCTTTAACCTGCGACTTCCGGTTCCGGGTCACGGCGCTGATAGGGGCCCAGGCAGAAGCTGGAGAGAGTCCAAATCGCGCAAGGCAGCGTGGGATTCAACGGAGGCAGCCACCTGCAGTCAATATGTCGGAAGCAGAGGCTCAAGCGACACACACTGACTCCACCTCCAGCCTTCCTAAGGTAAGAGTACCCTGGGGTGGGTTCCTCTCTACCTAGGAATACCCCTCCATGCATGGTTCCTGTCCATGGGGGGGTAATCCCCCTGGGTGGTCAGGGGGGGGAGACACTGATGCCTTACATATAGAAGGTTCAGCGCTCTCCGGGGGTTGTACTTATTTGTCCAAAAAAAAAAAAAAAATTATATTTTTGTACAATTTTTTTTTTTATATGATTTTATTGTCTTCCTGTATTCTAGAAGGCTACAGAGAAATCAAGATCAACCCATACCTCTAAAAAAAAAGTGTGCCTCCTGTAGGGACACGCTAAAGGAGGCATGGGGGAAGGTCTTATGTAAAAATTGTATTGACACCCTGGTGAAAGGAAGGGATTCAGAGCAGGAGTCTGGACTGGCAGCTTCCGTGAAGGAGCTCTCGTCCACCTTTTCATCTTTCAAAAGTTTATTTGAAAGATTTCAACTCCCCTCTGTTCCCTCTTCCCAGGATACAACCCCCCCACCGGCTCAGGGCCCTGTACCGGCTAACCCTGCCACTACTTCAAGGGCAGAGGAGGTTGCAGGCCCTTCCGGTGTACAACAGGCACATCCAGATAGTGTCACCTCTGAGTCTCAAGAGGACTCAGACGGAGAAGCCCAGGACGGGGAGTCCAGGAAAACCTCCAGGTATAAGTTGTCCCTGGATGAGGTAGATGACCTCTTGGGAGCAATTTATACCACCCTCGGTATACAGACCGATAAAAAACCCTTGACCCTTCATGATAAAATGTATAAGGGTCTGGGTGAACAGAAGAAAAAAGTCTTCCCTGTACACGAAGTACTGATTGACACTGTCAGAAGGGAATGGCAGGACCCCGAGAGGAAGCCCTTCTTTTCTACATCTCTAAAAAGAAGTGGCAAGTGGCATAGGCTGGGGGGCACACCTGGGATCCCTTCCAGTACAGGGCACCTGGGAGTTAGAGGAACTAAACAGGTCGTCCAACTGGAAAGAGCTGAGAGCAGTGGGTCTAGCGCTCAAGTTTTTCCAGGAGCAACTCCGGGGTCACGATACTCGGGTGAGGTCAGACAACTCTTCGGCCGTAGCCTATTTGAACAAGCAGGGCGGCACAAGGAAGCGGAGTCTTGTCGGCCCTAGCAGCAGACATTCTGGGCTGGGCCGAAATCAACACACTCTCACTCTCAGCAATCTTCCTGAGAGGCGAGAGGAACGTCATAGCAGACTTCCTCAGTCGGACACAACTGAGAGAGAGCGAATGGGTCCCCATCACGAGGTTTTCCTGCTCTTAACCAGGAGGTGGGGCCCACCAGAGGTGGACCTCTTCGCGTCAAGAAAAAACGCGAAAACCCCCTGTTTCTTCTCTCTAAAAAGGGGAGAGGGAGAGTTGGGAGTGGACGCACTAACCCAAAGTTGGGAATTCAGAATGTGTTATGCATTCCCACCACCGGTTCTGTTGCCCACTGTTTTAAGGAAGTTTCAGGTAGAAAACACTTCCCTGATTCTAGTGGCACCACATTGAGACCTGAGAACCATGCTCTCTTGGGCCAAACAGTTGGCTGTAGAACCCCCCTTCTTCCTCCCACCTCAAGAGGATCTCCTCTCACAGGGTCCAGTCCTTTGCCCCCAGGTACACAGATGGAGGCTAGCGGCTTGGCTACTGAGGAGGGCATGTTAAAAGCCAAGGGCTTTTCAGAAAATCTAGTTACCACCCTCTTTAATAGTAGGAAAAAGGAGACTCGCCAGATCTATAGAAGAGTCTGGCTCCGCTTTAACAATTGGTGTGCGGACTGTTCCTGTTCGGTCCATAATTCCACGTCCATCCTGGAATTCCTTCAATGTGGGGCAGATAAGGGACTTTCCATAGCTACCCTTAAAAGTCAGATCTCAGCACTCAGTGCTTGCTTAGAGAAACCTCTGGCCTCCGATCCCTGGGTTGTCAGGTTTTTCAGAGCCCTATCAAGACTTAGACCAACTCAGAATCCACCATTTCCCAGTTGGGACCTGTCTTTGGTCTTGCAGACCCTTACGGGCGCTCCCTTCGAACCCTTAGAGAAGTGTCTAATAAGGGATCTAACTTTAAAGACAGTTTTTTTTATTGCAGTGACCCCTGCTAGGAGGGTCAGTGAGTTAGAAGCGCTATCCATTAGACCCCCTTTTTGTATTATTTTTCCGGATCGGGTCGTTTTAAAGACCGATCCGGCATTTTTGCCCAAGGTTACTTCAAAATTCCACAGGAATCAGGAAGTAATCTTGCCTTCTTTTTGTCCAAACCCCTCAGGTGAAGGAGTTGAAATTTCACACCTTGGATGTCAGGAGATGCATCCTGCACTATCTTGAACAGACAAGAGTCTTTAGAAAGTCAGACTCTCTGTTTATTTTATTTTCTGGGGCCAGAAAGGGTTACAAGGCGTCTCGACGCACTATTGCCAGATGGCTCAGAACAGCCATAGGACAGGCATATTCTTTAGCGGGTAAAGAGGTCCCTACAGGAATAAAGGAACACTCCACCAGATCTCTGGCAGCCTCTCAGGCAGAAAGGGCTGGAGCAACGCCAGAACAAATATGCAAGGCAGCAACTTGGTCCAGCTACGCTACCTTTGTTAAGCATTACAGAGTGGATCTGGTGTCGGCAGGTGAGCAAGCCTTTGGGCGAAATTTTTTGCAAGCTGTAGTCCCTCCCTAGTTGGTAAGTGCTCGTCTATCCTCTCATTGTGGCTGTCCTGAAAGACCAATAGGGAAAATTAGAGTTACGCTTACCGGTAACGTCTTTTCCAGTAGTCTTTCAGGACAGCCCTAGTACCTACCCTAAAAAATTGGGGGGTCTTACTAAAGACCGGAACGCAGCATGATAGAGATAATAAGTATGCTATTAATGTGTTCTTGTGTCTCCCCAGCTGTCCGGAGGTGATCTCAGAAAAAATGAAGGCAGGCAGGGGGAAGTAAGAATTTTAATGTGCTGGCGCAGTGTTTCCTGTGGAAAGGGAGGAGCCTAGGTCTCTCATTGTGGCTGTCCTGAAAGACTACTGGAAAAGACGTTACCGGTAAGCGTAACTCTAATTTTTTTTCACCAGTTTGTAGTCAATTTTGGAGGGTGACAACATCTCCAGGATTGACATATAGGTGTCACAATTGTTGTTGCACTTTAATTAATTAATTTTCCGCTAGCACTGCTTTTTTTTATTTATTTTCCATGCCTTGTGACAGCCACAGGCAGTGACAGGCACTCTTTATGGAGAGATCTGGGGTCTATTAGACTCCAGGTGCCTCATCTGCCCTTAAAAGTATCTGATCGGTGTGATCACATACTTTCCAAATTAAAAAATGGCACTGTTTACATCTGGTTAAACTGGAAGTGACAATACACATCGCTTCCAATTTCCTATACCATAGTGCTCATCGGGGACCTTCCTGTCCTCGGCAAGCTCTATGGTAAGCCAGCGGAAGGGCCGACTTCATTCTTGGTTCGCCTGTGGGACGGTACAGTTCAAAGAGGCACCGGCTTGAGGGCTACCCCTCCCCCTGCCTGTAAGTGTCATCCAGCTGCTAATTGGCCGCTAGGATGGATTTTACATAAGCCAGTCACCTCCCTGATAACAGTATCGGGATGATGCCTGTAACTGCAGGCATCATCCCGGGAAAACCACTTGGATTTGAATGATGTACATGTACAAGATTTGGTGGCAAGTGGTTATAGCTACAGTTAATAACTGCCCTTTAGAATATGAATTTAGCTTTCCAAGACAGAAGTTAAAAGTTGCTTAGTGGGTTTTAAGAAATTTGCTTAATGCTTTTTAAGGTTAGCTTCATGTCTGTACATTGCAGTAATGCATGGTAAAACACACACTTTACAGTAAACCATGTCTGGTGTGTTGCAGTTAGTTATTCTGAAAGATGCCCAAATATACCTTGCAAATGCTCAGCACCTTAATGAATAGATGGGAAATCATTTGTGTGTTGTGTGTGGCACAAACAAAGAACTTGTCTGCTTTGTGTGTTGTGGTGTATTGATGGCCCATTAGAAATTGGCAGGATTCTACAACGTACTGCAGAGGAGTGAAGAGGGCCTGAATGTCTTGTAGAAGCACAGGGAATGTACATACTAGCAGTAACCTAAGACTGAAAAACTGTGTCCTGGGCCTAATGATACTTTCAGTTGCCTTATTTTCCTTCTTGCATCCTTTGTATTTCTCACATTCCTGCTTTATTTTTATGTTGCAGAGTTTGTGGCTGTGGTTCTGGAGAGTCGGGCTGTGCAGTGTGTGGATGTTGCAAAGCTTGTGCCCGAGAACTGGATGGACACGAAGCACGGCAAAGAGGAATTCTTGATGCAGTGAAGGAGATGATACCTTTGGACTTGCTCCTAGGTAAAGGTATGAAGTCTTCCTTTTTTATTCTCATGTCTGTTTGTCCCTTGATTTGGGTTTTCACTAGGTTTAGGCTTTACATTAAAGTGTACATGTGGGCAAAATATAATGAAGGAACATGTTTGGCTAAGCTCTTGTGCAAATGTATTTTTCTCCATTGTATAATTTAAAATTAAGTACAGTAAAATTCTGTATTTTACCGCTAAGCATGCAGCAGGTTAAGGTTCAGCAGCACTGATGGTCTAAAATGAGCTGCAATTTCAGATAATTTGCATATGTATTGCTAGGTTTACAGGGGACTTTGAACCAGTCGATTGCATGGGGATTTTCAGTCCCCCAAATCCTTCTTCTTTTTTTTTCTTTTTTTTTTTTGGAATGGGGGTTATTTGGTTCTGAAGAGAAGCGGGGTTAACATTTTATGTTTTTGTCATCTTGAAACTTTCAGCTGTGCCAGTGCCAGGAGTTAACATTGATGAACAGCTTCAGTTACGTCAGGATGACAAGAGACAGAGGGCGGTCGTCAGGAGACACAGGATAGATGAAGGAAGAGGTAAACTTGCCTATTGAAGTTGTTTGTGCTATACTTTTGCAGATGAAATAATGTCTTGGATTCTATTGGTGTATATCTTTTTTATTTTATTTATTTTTTATACATGTTAACACCTTTCATTAATACAGCGGTCATTGTAACTTCCTATCTGAATTGTATAAAAAAAATTTAAGCTTCTTGTCCATATTTGTCTCTAAAACTAAACAGAAGCTGTATTTTTTTACTGTCATTTTATTTTTTATTTCTCCTTTTTTAGGCAATAATAATAGACCTAATGGAAATATAGGTATGACGACTTTCCCGATAACTGGTAATTGTAATGAATGTATACTGTGAGCCTGTAGGTAAACACTTGCACTTCTTACAAACTTCAGGAGCTTTGTGAATCACATGGTGTTGGTTTCAGATTTAGTATGAATTGCTAAAGGTATCTTACTTAGATTTACATTTTTTGTAAGCATTTCTCTGCCATCAGATGTCAATCCTATTTTTCTTTATTTCTGTGTGTGTATATTTTAGTGTGAGTGGTGTTACTGGAGCTTCAAATCTGATACAGCCTCTACTGAATACTGGTAAATAAAGGACTAGAGTCCCAATCATAAATAATTGCAGCACATATCAAAGTCTGCAGTGTGGTGTCTGGGAAGGTATAAATGGTCACCTTTTTGAAGAAAATATACGCTCAGGATGGTGATATAAACCATTTACTCATTTATATTTTTTTAGTAACAAAACTTCATTTTTATTTTACCTAAATCTTGGCTACTTTAGCGAGCTCTGGTGACATACCATCATGGAAAAAGCCATGCTTTTTTCTGCTCAGCTTCTTGGTGCACCATCTCCCTGTAGGTGTTTGGAAAAGCTGATCTCTGTATTTGAAAAGTAATCTAAAGCCTAGGCTAATGCCAAAAAATATTAAAAAAATCCCCCCGCAGCTTTAAAGTAAAATAGTAGCCCAGGTTGTCCTCAGCCTTGTGGCTTGAATGACGGCTATACACAGTATATCCTGTGAATGCAAGGTATTATGGGAGGGCCTCAACACAGTGCTGTTTGTTTATTGGGTTATAATGCAGAGAGGACTGACCACTGCCGGAGAAGAGGCATGCTATGTGATTGGCCTGAAAAAGGTTTGTATAAAAAAAAAAAACATACAGTAAAACCTGAGTGCCTCCAGGGGACAGGTCACTGGAAAGCAGATGTAAAAATAACATTAAAGTATATGTAAACCCTCACCTTGTAAAATGACCCATTCAATTTAAAATGGAAATTAAAGGAAAAACATTTGTGTAGATATAAAAAAAAAGTGATCACTCTTCCTCTGTTCTCAGTTGCATAAGAGCTGGGGAGGAGAAACGGCAGCACACAGATCTTGTCTTCGGAGAGCCTTTGCATCAATTCCATTTAGCTTGACAGATTGCAATAAAAACCTGAGGCTCCAAAACGTCCCTATTCTATAGTTACGATTTAAAATGGTTCTAAAGCCTGAACATTCTTTAACCTTAATACAGGGAATGCATTAAGGTAAAAAAAATGTTTGGGTGTATCTTTCACCCTCCCCCCCTCCAAGTGCCTACCTGAGTCCTATGCCGCCTGTACTTACCGGCACTAATGCCCATCTGCAGCTGCTTCGTCTTCCCTTCCTGCTTTCATAGGGCAGACTGGCTCCCACTGCTCTGTCAATTCCTGTAATGGGAGGCGGGGCTTGAGCCCAAACGGTCTGTGTCTATGGACGGAAGCACGGTTCGGGATCGAGCCCGCATGCATGCCTCCATAGAAAGCGGCTTCCTATGGGAGCACTTGCCAAAAAGGAGGAGCCAGGCCTTCCTCCGTGGGACCTGGGGAGATTTGGGGCCGTTCTGCCCAATTCTATTGTTCAAAGCGGGTAGGTAGGAGTCCTAAAGGAGATCCTTGCATCTGTGTATATTTACTTTCCCCATTTCATTTTAAAAGGCTGAAACTGGCTTCCTTACAGTGTTCAGGCACAATTACTGAAGGTTGTCTTGAGGCAGCTCGGTTCCAAAATCTGGAAAAACCTGCTTTGAAACCAAAAAAGTGAAACATGTTGTTCGTAGGAGTTTTGTTCTACCAACTTCCCTTTTTAGGTAGGTAATTTTACATAAACATGCACAGTACAAAGCAGTTCATTCCATGAAGCGCAAGAACACCATTACATGTGCTCTGGAACATGTTTGAGGTAGCATGTGACACATAAAGTGTTGTGTTGTCCATAACCAGCAATACATTTGGAAAGAAAATGTCTGCTTTATCGAAAATCCCTCTCGCCTTAGGCTAAAAGTTTTTATTAGGCATTTTATATAGCTCTGTCAATCATCCATATTGTTTTACATATAATATTCACCTGCATCAGTTCCGGCCCTCAAACAACTTACAAGCATAAGTGTCCCTACCTCACATACTAGGGCCAATTTAAACAGGAGCCAGTTAACCTAACTGCATGTCTTTGGAGTGTGTGAGGCTAATCACACAGGCACTGAGAGACTAGGCAAACAAACTAGTTTGAGAGACTAGGCAAACAAACTTTTAACCAATGACCCTTACCACTAAACTACTGTGCTGCCCCTATATTAATCTTAAAACAATAATTGATGTTACTAAACCCACAACAGTGAAATCAGTCTGTATATGCAGTAAAAGCATGCTTGTTGTACTCGCTGTGGAACCTAAGGGGTTAAGCCTTCGCATTGTGTAAAGGGTGTCTCATTCTGTCTTCTATGAGCCTTCCCGTTCCACAGCCCCCCAATCCATCTCCTGAGTGCAGAACCTTTGGAGTCACTCTGCACATGCTCAATTTGGTGTGTTTTGCTAGAGCATTTTTTTTTTTCCTCTTGGAAGGATGCATGTCCTCTGCACAGGGCCAATCGGCTCTGTCCAGACAGAGAGGGTTATGGGTCCTGAAATCTCTTAGGACAGTCAGAGGAGAGTGAAAACTCCTACAAGCTTTAACCAGACACTGATAGAAGTCACAAGACTACTATATACTGCTGAGAAAAGGTATTTAGCCGTTTATATTTACAAAAATAATTGCATTTCCATGTTCTGTGTACTGAGAGATCAGATATAGTGAATGCAGGCTCCTAGGCTTAGTAACACTTTAAAACAATTGAGGGGATTTCCTTCTAGTTACTTTATTATCCAACAGATAAATATTCCTCTAAGGCAAGGGTTTCCAAACTGTTTAAAGTGCCAAATTACTGTCCTTTTGACTATAGGGGGGCTGGTTTGTAGCCAGTGGGGGTAGAAAATGTCCCAGGCCCAACATCAATTAGCAAAAACATGGCCTCAGGGTTGGTGATCAGTAGGAGGAAGAATAGTACCCCATCATTGATATCGGTGGTAGGAATTGTACCCCATTGCCTGTGTCAGTGGAAGGAATGGTGCCTCATTTGTTAGTGGCAGGAATCATGCCCCACTGTGTTAATGTCAGTGGGCGAAATGGTGCCACAAGGGCCAGATAAAGGCTGGCAACGTGCCACATCCAGCCATCGCGCAGCAGTTTGAAGGCCACTGCGCTAAGGCTCCTTTCACACGGAGCAGGGGATCTGTGAGCAGATCCCCATGTAAATTGTAGCCGAACGGGACAGATGTCTGTTATTTGACATATGTGCTTGTTCAGTTTGTGCCTGGCAGGCACGGGAAGCTTGATATAAATTAACTTGGTTGTCTGTTTACATCTATCTCCGATCTGTCACATTTTAGGTCTGGGGAAAATTGAAAAAGGACACGGTCCCTTTCCATTTTTTTTTGTTCCTCTTCCTGACCTGAACAGTCTCCAGTAGGCAGGTATAAACAGACACAAGTCTATCTGCCTTTCCATAGGGCTGCAGGGAGCTTCTAATTAGGTCTCCCTGAAAAACTGATGGGCAAACCTGATTGTAAAGCCTGTGTGAAAGGGTCCTTGAGATGAAATTGTACCTGAGCTCAAACTATGCACGCTAAAATATTTACATATTCTAAATGGAGTAAAAGGATTTCAAAACATATCCTCTTTAATTTCTGTAGCTATAGGCTGTAGAGAAATTCTTGGCAGCCTACCAGCCCTCTAATGTAAAAAGTGTGTTTCTAAGCTTCTTGAAATCTGTTGCTTTTGATGATATTTGAGAATTGGTTATTTCACAGTACATGCAGCTAAAGTCAGTGAAGGCTTATTCTAAAGTTTTTACTGCTTGTTATGGAAAGACTTAATGCCCATAGTCTGGGCACAGGTGCACTTTTAAAGTAAACCAAATGCTCCTGTATATCCTGTATAAGTCTATCAAATCAAGTTACTATATGACGCACAAGCCTCCTAAACAGAAAAACTTCCTTTACCCTCTGAGCAAAATTCCCCTTCTTTTAAAGTGATACTAAAGTCTCATGTTTTTGTGAAGCACAACAAACATGTCTTAACTTGCCTGCTCTGTGTATTGATTTTGCACAAAGCAACCCAGATCCTCCATCTCGGGTTCCTCTTCCACTCTCCCTGGCTCCTCCCTCCGGTTGAGTGCCCCCACAGCAAGCAGCTTGGTAGGGTGTCACCCAAGCTGGGCCACAGCTTCCTGTGTCGATTCAGACAGAGGCCCACCCTTCCCCTTCTCTATCCTCATTGACCACTGAGTTTAACAACAACGGGTGTCAATGGCCCTTCGATGCTGTCTCAGCCAATGAGGAGGGAGCCGCGTTTTTTGTGCAACATTGGTCGATCGAGATGGGTTCTGGTAAGTATTAAGGGGGCTGCTGCACACAAGGCTTTTTATTTTAATGCATAGAATGCATTAAGATAAACTTTCTGACTTTACAACTACTTTAATGCCCCTCCCAGAAATTGTAGCTCAGAGTGGGAGTTTCAGCAATAGTGGCAGTGTTTTTAATTCAGAAATCAATGGGCAAGACTGGCTGCAGGCAGTGACAATGTCCCATGCAACATGTTTTCATTTCACTGTGGGGCAAGCAGGCACAGTTTGCATGAGAGCGACTACGCTGAATACAGGAGCAGTGCAACAACATTGCCACACCATCACAGGAGGGGAGGACTTCACTAACATGAACAGGTATTTGTAGGACTTTGCAGGGGGACTAAGAGAAAACAGTAAGTGTGGATACACTTGCTGTATAATTACCGTATTTATCGGCGTATAACACGCACTTTTTTCCCCTGAAAATCAGGGGAAAATCGTGGGTGCGTGTTATACGCCGATACTGTCATCCCTGAGCTGTCTCCGCTGACTGTGAGCGGAGCGAGATACACATAGCCGAATGTACTCGGCTATACTCGGCTTTTCTCGGCTCCGCTCACAGTCACGCCCAGTCCCGCCATTGGACCTGTGTTATGTCCATCATAGGGCGGGACTCGGCGTGACTGTGAGCGGAGCCGAGAAAAGCCGAGTACACTCATCTATGTGTATCTCGGCGGCGGCTCCGCCCAGTCCCTGCGTCCCCGGCGTTCGCACAGTCTCGGCGCCAATTTTAAAATGATGCACGGCGACACTGGGGGCAAGGCTGCACGGCGACACTGGGGGCAAGGCTGCACGGCGACACTGGGGGCAAGGCTGCACGGCGACACTGGGGGCAAGGCTGCACGGCGACACTGGGGGCAAGGCTGCACGGCGACACTGGGGGCAAGGCTGCACGGCGACACTGGGGGCAAGGCTGCACGGCGACTCTGGGGCAAGGCTGCAATGGACACTGGCAAGGCTGCACTGTGACAAGGCTGCAATGGACACTGACAAGGCTGCACTGTGACAAGGCTGCAATGGACACTGACAAGGCTGCATTTAAATGTAAGTTATTTTTCCTTAAACTAACCTGCTAAGTTTTTTTCCCTAAAATTTCCTCCTAAACTTGGGGTGCGTGTTATACGCCGGTGCGTGTTATACGCCGATAAATACGGTAAATGCTGCAGCACATATTTTTTAATGGGAGGCCATAGTTTTACTTTAAGAATCGGGCCCACTAATTGGGATGTGCAAGGTAGTGGTGAATATAGGTGTGACACAGATGACGGACATGTTCTATGACCTTGTGAGCCATTCCAACTATCCGGAATGGATCTGTTAATACCCCGAGACAGATGTCCTAGAGCCCAGCACCATTTAAGGATTTGTCAGATTGCCCTACCTCCACACATTTACACTATAACAGCTTCTGATCTGAATTCACATCCTGTAGGAATTTATTTTTGGAGTCATGCTCTGCACTGCTTTACAAATATTTTTCTTTTTCTGACCTACTATTTCATAGTACTCTTACTTGCCAAACCTCTCTCGGCCTATTTTCCAGATATGGACAAGTGGTATTCATGTGCGCTTTGTTTACACTCTTTGTTTTTCCGTAAGCTTGATTTTGGCTAAGCCCCAAACCCACCTTCTCATAAGGGGTACAGTGGTCCATTACTTGCTCATGGAAACTCAATATTCATTTGAACTTCACTGTTCTCATCATGTGAAAATATATATTTTATCAGACGCCTAACATTTAAAGATCCGCAGAATGCCCAGCTTTCTTTAATATTACAATGATGCTTTAAGAAGTGATAACATTTTGCTGGCAAGCCTATAACTCGGCATACTGGCAATTCCTTTCCTTTGAGCTAACATCTTTGGTAGAGATCATCTGTGCTTAAATTAACAAACATTTGTTCTTTTAAAAATCTGATAATCTATTTCTTTTTGGCACATTTTAAATGTCTGACTCTTTGCATCCTGTAGTGTCTACATGTTCCGCATTTTATGGTTTTTGAGTTTATGAAGGACCCGATTGTTTAAAAAGTTGTAGCGTAGCAATGGAAATTAATTGCCTATTGTCCACAATAAGCAGATTCGTTAAAGAAAATTCAATGAAAATGTTTTGCTGAAATACATGTCTGCGTGGGTCTATTTTTTAGGGGGTTTAATGTAACTTGGTCCATATCGGCCTTCATAATAGGCAAATGTGATCTCCTTTTGTACTACAGAAGCAGCACCTCTTTAGTACCATCACGGGCCGTAAAGGGACTACTTGCCAAATCATAAAGATTTGGAAGCTCCTGTAAGAAAGGAGCTTGATTAGGAGTAGAATAACTGTGAGGGCAGTTCAGACTCTGGAAAGACAGCATATTGGAGGATACTGTGTTGGCACCTGGTGGTAAATTGCTTTCCCCAAGGTGCATGGACTGGTGCTTACTGGATCTGTTGAAATGCATAGGAGACTTGATCCCTCAGACAACTGGTATGTGACCCAGAGGATATCTTAGCTGGACAAGTAAAAAAAACACAACTTAAACAGACAAAGTGATAGACAACAGACCAGGATAGCTTGACCTGCAGCCAAGAGAAACAGGCAAATAGACCTGATTACAGTTAAAACGAGTACAGGCTAAGTAACTGGGTCAAAACCTAAAGCCAATTTGGTTCAAATTTGAATATACAAGACATTGCGGCCTAGGCTACTAAAACAGAGGCTGAAGTGTGAGTCTGTGCAGACTAAAGCAGGCCATACACGGTTGAATTTCAAACAAATTTTTCTTTTCAAAATCAGAAAGTTCATTTTTTTTGTGATCCGATGATGCCACCATTGATTTTCGAAATTCGGCCGGGAATTTTCTTCTCTCCGGGAATTTTTTCTTTTCTCTCCGGGAATTTTTTCTTTTCTCTCCGGGAATTTTTTCTTTTCTCTCCGGGAATTTTTTCTTTTCTCTCCGGGAATTTTTCTTTTATTGCACATGCGCATTTTTTTTCTATTACATTTCTCGCACGATTCTCCCAACATGTCCGATTCCTCAAATTTGATTGCCGCACGAAAATCGGCTGTTGCTGCAGCCCACTAACAGTGCGAAATTCATACGAAAATTATTTGAAGCGATTTTCGAAAGAAAATTCTTTCGAAATTCGAACTGTGTATGACCGGCTTAACACAGATGCATGCACCAGTACTGGCTAGAGATAACTTACCCTCTTAATAGACATAGAACAGATTAGTTGGAGGTAAAAACACTGAGAACAAACCTGACCTGGGATAACGCAGGTTTTTTTTTGTACTACTAAACAACTTTATTGGGTACATTTAAAAAGCAGTGTTGTGTCTGTACTTTGTCCAAACCACTGCATAATAATAATCTTAAGTGGTGCACTTTACAAATTGTTCCTTTGACATCGCACCATAACAAGAAATCAGGGGTTTTTTAATTTTTTTTTAGCTTTATAGCAGCAAAGGGCTCTGACTACAGGTTTTCCTCAAAGTACTCTTTAAGAAGAGTACTCATTTGCATAGCATACATTTTATGAATGGGCCATGAAATGCATGCTTTAATATTGAGCAATACTGTGGAGTACAGTATAATGGGAAAACTGGTAGCGCTATCTGCTCTTTATTATAAGTCAGCCCCTATGTTTTCCGTAAACGTGCTTTCTGTGTAGCACTCATGCACATATTACATCTGTTTGAAAAGCTGCTGAACCACCTCCTTTTTTTTATTTTTGTATATATTGATTATTTTAGTACACTCAATGATTAGCTATTGCCTAGCCCTATCAGCAAAAGTTATTGGTCAAGACATTTATTTAGTTAGTACATTGGTGGTGTATTGCAAATCATGTTGCCCCCACTTTTTTTTTTTTTTTTTTTTTGTGCAAGCTGCATATTCTGCACAACTAAGCCATCAGCATTGTAATTGTTTTAATGTTTTTACGTTTTAAGCTTAATTCACTGAGATGTGCTTTAGCATCACTGCCAAATGTTTAGTTTAAGAACGTAGAGATCTGTAATCTTTACTACTTGACATGAAATGAACATTTATCTGTTGCCTTACTTTCTAATAAATCCTCAATCTCACAAAGTGTTATTTTACCACCAGCTCAACCTGCTTTATTTCCTGCTCCCCTACATAGACACCCATTGAAGCTCCCAGGTATCACCAGCCGGAACCTAGTGTTCTTTTAAAGCGTATTGAACTGTGCAGTAATGTTTATAAATTGATTTGTATAATCAAATGACACTGACAGTTTTATAGCACCAGCAGTGGGAGAGCATGCTAAAGCTTCGTTATACATCAGTAGAATTTTGTTTAAAAAAAAAAAAATAGTTTCTGAAACGTTTTCCAATAGTTAATGGGAATCGATTTTGACAAAAAAAATTCAACCATAGTGATGAGGAAAGTTGGAGAAGAATTTGTATTTTTATTTTTTTTCTCCAACAAAATGCGAATTGTAAATGTGTGTTTTGTTTCTGAAAAATTCGTACTTATTGTAATGCGCATGTGCATCCCAAAATGGAACCTAGAATTCAAACGTTGACAATGCAGTCAAACGATTTTTCATACAAAATTTAGTCCATAATGGTACAGAATATTCTGATAAACCATTTTTATGAGATTCCATATAAACCATTGAAATGGGATATTCTACTGGTGTATGGGCAGCTTTAGTAATAGTATGAATCTTTATGAATTGCGATTTAAGAGGTAGATAAGGTGTGGTATCAAGAAAATAAGTATTTTAGCTTATAGCTCTATGGGACACAAGATATATGACCTACCTTCCAAAGTTCTTGTCTTCCCTAGAGCCATGGCCACTACTACCTTGTTTGCTATTAGAAGCCATGCAGAATTAAAGCTGGCCATACACATAGGTTTTCATACAAATGTGAACATTCGTATGAAAATTCTCTGTGCATTTTGAGGTCTCGACCATTGTCGTTTTTACTTGTAGCATTTTAAATTTTAGAATAAATGTAAATTTTCCAAATGAAAACAACATTCTCTGTTAGCAATTCATTGATTTTGAGAATTTTTTTATTTATTTTTTTCAATCCTGCTCCTTGTTACTATGGTAAGAAGTGAACGTTGATTTGAACCTGCTAACAATTAGGAAAGTTGAATAAACATTCTTAAAGTGAAAATTTTTGAATGAAATTCTTCTAGCATGTGGCCAGCTTCAGCATTGGGATGAATGTAAATCATAGTGAGGTGTTTAAAAGCCTAACAAGATAGTAGCTGTTCTATGAAAGGCAATACTTAAAGAATTTTTCCAAACCCCTGGTGTCTTCTATAAACTACTAATACCTAATGAAGATGAAAAGAGGAAAACCTAGTTAAAGTCAATGTAGCAACCTGGGTGACCACCTTGGCTCCCTCCGTAGATGCTTAGGAGCAGCAACTATAGCCACCTAGGGACAGGAAAGATTACTAGGTGAAAAAAGAGAGAAAATTGCCCCCAAAAAATAAAGAAAATAAATGCAGCCGCCACATAACCATTAGGCTGCAGTATATAAAATGATGGTATTCAGGGTTAGATCTGCTTTATTTGTGCTGTCCCAGAAAGGTATAAGCAGCTAGTGTGGTGCAGAATACCCTTGGCCACCCAACACCAAATTATCAGTTTTTAGTTGTGTTAATTTTCAGGTATGTGTCTTGCCATTGTTTTTTCATAATTTTATGTTCGTTTTTCCACTAAACTTCTTTTTATTTTGTGAGCTTTCCCATGCATGTACGAAATGTCTCTTCCCAGAACCCTTTGTATTTCCTGCTAATTTTTACAACAACCGAGGGCAGGCTGTAGCCAAACTAAGAATTCTACCAGCAGCACAAGTAAAAGTTAAACGGAGCAAGAAAAAAGGTATTTAGTCTTCCTTACTCACTAGAGAGGACAAACACAAATCTGATCCTTTCCTGAGCACATGGCATCCATTTCTTTTTATACTTTCCTTTTCACTGGGGATGGCTGTCTTTATCACTTGATTTGTATTCGTAATCCCAGATTTATGAGCAGTTTTTGACACCTGATGCAAAAGTCCACTGCGACTGAGATGTGATATGTCCTTTCATTTGTCCTTGTGAGGAATTTATTTAGTTGCTTGCATTTCTGGACTCGTGTCTGGCAGGGTAGTATGCCAGACAGACCTTAATTAACTGATGTTCTGTAATTTCAAGAGTAATTATGCTACTATTCTAGAGAGATTTATTTATACCTTAAAGACCAACTCCGGGCAAAACCATTTGTGTAAATGCAGAAAGGTTGGGGTTAGGTTTCTATTGCTGTCAGTATGTTCCTATTCCCATTTCTTGCCTTACTGTCACAGGGGTGTTAAAAAAAGGGGTGGACGATTCGCTAATGGAGTTTTAACCTTTCCCCATTGTCTTCAAAACATAAAAAAAAAAAAAAAGTCTGGAGTTGAGCTTTAAAGTACATGTCATTGGAAAAATATTGTAGATTTATTTGCCTGGCTTCAGTACTGTTACGCTGCTGACCTAGAACAAGCATGTAGCAAAAGAGACAGACTTTTGATCAGTTTCTTTATTTTCATTGACTCAATAAAGCCAATGCATTAGTAGGGCAGATCAGTGAACATGAGGGCAGAACGGCAGCTTTGTGTCCTTATAGTCTGAATGTATTTCCTGCTTGTTACACGATAACCTATTGGAGCTCGGTGTAGAATTTTGGAATTAAGCAGTTTTGTTTGGGCTTAATCCAACATCAATTTATTCACAATGATTTCCTTGCTTTGTCATATGCCTCTATTGTGATTATTGTACTACTTTGTGCTCTTTCAGCCTTTTTTACATAATAGAAGTTCTTGTCCGCACCGTGTTTGTGTGTGTGTTTGTGTGTGTGTGTATGTATGTGTATATATATATATATATATATATATATATATATATATATATATATATATATTCGGGTATGTACTTTCCCGGGTGTAAATTTGAACTTGGCAGAGACATCAGTGATGTGTAATTCCCTGCAGCCCAGCAGCTGGCGCTGTCACCCTGGGCTGGGGTTGAATCATTTCTGTGTGCTGGGCTTCCTTTTTGTCCTCCCTCGGCAGCAGTATGGTGGGGCGGGGAACCCGCCGTGCTTGCTGGGAGAGGGTATAAAGGGGCCGGCCATCTTTGTCACGGGGTGGAGTCCCAGGCACCTTCAGCCTGTGGGCGGTGGTTCGTGTCGGTCCTCTAGGCGGCCTAGGCGTAGAGGACAGCCGGAGGTCGTGTTCCATCCCAGGCACCTTTAGCATGGGGTGAGGTACTCGGATGGAGGTCTGGAGCTCAGTGCCCAACACTGAGTTCCGCGAGGGAAGGAGATCCTAGGGTACCCAGGGATTGGGTACCCGAATCCGGAAGGCGTAATGGACCGGGGGGAGCTCCTCACTCGAAGACATGGTGCAGCATATTGCCAGTGACGGGTGAGTCTCTCATCGGAGACCGCCTGGAGGGAAATCCCCCCCCCCCCTTTCGCTCGGGGACCGCAGCCCACTTTCAGGGAGGAAAGTGGAGAACACATTGTGTCTGGGCCTATTCGCATCCACACCTCCTTTTCTGTTCTGTTTCTACCAAGGGAGTTCAACTGATTGTGTTCATTCAAGAAGAATAAAGGAGTGTTGAACTTTAATGGTGTGGGACTCATTTCCTGACACATTGTTCAAGGTAACTCTCGGTGGAGGCTCCAGGTGCACAACACTGACCCGAAGGTAAAAGAACTTTGCTTATACCGCACTGACGCCTGTGGTGGAGGCCAGGCGTGGTGTCCCCGCTCCCTTCCCCTCTGGAGGGACCCCTAGACAAGAGACAGACGAGCTGAGAGAGAAGAAAGAGGGGAGTGGGGGCCGCTATATGTGTGTGTGTGTGTGTGTGTGTATATTTCTTTTTCGTACATCACGGGACACAGAGCGACTTAGTCATTACTAATGGGTTATATAGATTACCTTCAGGTGTTGGCACTGGCCAATTCCAAACCGGAAGTACCCTCCCCTATATAAGCCCCTCCCATCCGGGAGCACCTCAGTTTTTTGCCAGTGTCTAAGGTGTTGGCCAAAGAGTAACATGTGTTTTCACTGGGCTTGCGTACAGGTTCTTTTGGGCCTTAGTAAGCTGTTCCGGATCCCACCAAAAAAGCTTCATAGCTAAACGGTTGGTACCCGGGCCTTGCAGCAGAAGAGCAAGGTTTTGCCTGTAATGCCTCTCTTAGGAGGGCTGGACCCTGGGATCCAGAGCTCTGGTCATACCCACGACCAAGATGTTGTCTGTGCAGGGTGCTATACAGGTCCAGGGGAGTGGAATCCTTGGGAACCCGGTCCCTGAAGGTTTAATTACAATGCCTGCCGTGATAGGTGAAGTTTGGACTTCTGTGGACCAAACAAAGTCCTGCGGCGGGGATCAGGTAAGTGGGGGCCCCCAGGAACTTGGTTCTATTGGGGGACCCCCAAGCCTAATTTGTCTTTCTGTCTGTTACCTAACGGTATTCCCGCTAATATCTGTGTATGCCTGTAACTACTGAAAATGTAAAATTTTAATAGTAGTCAAGAAAAAAAAAAAAAGGGACCGCGGTACCTGTGTTAAACCACTAGATGCCGCTGTAGTCCATTTTTCTTGTCATGTGGATCTTTGGTTTTCTCAAGTCAAAAGATCCAGGCAGTTGGTAAGTTTCTCTGTGGGAATCCACTTCCTCTGCCCTGTTGCTGCGCTCATCCACCGCACAGGCCCTCCGGCAAAAAGGGCCCTGGCTCCTAGTCCCTGTTTGATTTTCGAAAAGGACGCCAATGGCGCGCGGGCGCGTGCACGCGCCTCCTAGGAAAAAAAAGGGGCGGGGCGGGTGGATGACGCTCGATGCGCGCCGCGGCGCTTCTGCGCATGTGCAGGCGTCCCAGCATGGTTAAAAGACACAGTACAAGTGTCAGCTGGATGCAAACAGAGCTAGCAACAAACAGTGGCACACAGAGGCGGTTGATGCAGGCATCCCCATAGAAAGGCACTTTAGTGGACACCAGCTGGTATATAGCAGCAACTGTGTTAGACTATTACCAGCAAAAATTGGTGTATGACGACGGGAATACCTCAGCTTTGTGCTTAAAGGATATGTCGTCCAGACGCTCCGGAAATAGGTCTTCCAGGAAGCCAAAGGGGTCTCCATCGGGCTCTGAGGATATTGGGCATGCTTGTACTGCACCAATCTCCCCTGAGAATTCAGAGGTCAGTAGCCGTAGAAACCCCGCAGGAATGCCTGGTGCTGCGGCTGTCCCCAGTCCACCTGCTCCTGTATATATAACAAAGGAGGTTTTATCCTCAACTCTGGGAGGATTGGAAGAGAGATTAACAGCATTGATCGCTGCTTCCCTGTCACAGGAAAAGCGCGTCCGATCTCCGTCTCCTCCTTCAGAGTGCCTGTTAGTGGAGGAACAGCCCCACACAGAGATCGACCTACCTGAAGGGGATCAGGATGAGGTTGATTCAGTTATGGAGGAATCAACAGTGGAAGAACCTTTCTAAGCATCTCAGGCTGAAAGATTATGGGTTCAGTCTCTGACTAACATGGTCCGATCAGCATTTAAAATGCCTCTGGCGGAACCACCATCCACTACGGTTTCCTCGCTGGGGTCGCTAAAAGCTCCCCAGGCTGTCTGTTCCTTCCCAATCCACCCTTTATTAGAAGGGCTTATTTACCAGGATTGGGAGCATCCTGATAAAATATTTGCTCCCCCCAAGAGATTTCCGGTGATCTATCCCATGGAGGATAAGTTCATAAAAAAATGGAGGGTCCCTACAGTGGACGCAGCCATCTCTTCTGTTAACAAATCACTGACATGTCCAGTAGATAATGTTCCAATGTTCAAAGACCCAATAGATAAAAAATTGGAGTCTTTACTAAAATCTGCTTTCTCTACAGCAAGCATGGTGACACAACCTGCGGTAGCAGCGATTGGAGTCTGCCAAGCAGTGAAAGATCAGTTGAAACAAGTCTTAAGGGACTTACCAGATCAGCAGGCTCTTGCCCTAGCTGACCTGCCTAGAGCCTTGTGTTTTGCGGTGGACGCCATAAAGGATACAATCTAACAGGCCTCCCGCGTTACGCTGTCTATAGTACATGTGCGTAGGCTTCTGTGGCTCAAAAACTGGTCTGCTGAAGCTCCCTGTAAAAAACTGCTGGTTAGCTTCCCATTTCATGGAGAACGCTTATTTGGAGAAGATCTGGACAAATATATCCAGAAAATTTCTGCCGGTAAAAGCTCACTCTTACCGGTTAAGAACAAGGGTAGAAGTCCTTCTTTTAAGAGGCCTACTTCTCCAGTCCCGGGCACATCGGCTGTGAAGCAGTTCCGACGGCCTCTGCGGTCAAATTCAGGGGGCAGAAATCAGGGACAATCACAGGGTAACAAGAAGCCCTGGATCAAGAGAGGTACAAAACCTCCCCCCAAGGCATGAAGCGTTGCCCCCACTCAATCGGGTGGGGGGGAAGACTTCAGTTGTTCACAGAGACCTGGCGGGACACCATCAGAGACAGATGGGTGCTCTCCGCAGTAAGTCTGGGATACAAGCTGGAGTTAAAAGGCACTCCTCCTGCCCAATTTATGAGGTCAAATGTGCCAAGAGATCCCCAGAAGAGAGGATCCCTCCTTCTGGCACTAGAACAACTATTGCTCCAAGGTGTAATCATGAAGGTTCCCCTGGAAGAAAGCGGATTCGGGTTTTACTCGAACCTTTTCACAGTCCCCAAACCAAATGGGGACGTGAGGCCCATATTAAATCTAAAAGGGCTAAACAAGTTCCTAAATATCAGGACCTTTCGGATGGAGTCGATCCGATCAGTGGCCACCGCCCTACAAGGGCAGGAATGGTTAGCCTCGATCGACATAAAGGATGCTTATCTGCATATTCCCATCTTTCCGGCCCACCAGAAATTTTTACGCTTTGCAGTAGAAGGGCACCATTTTCAGTTCAGAGCCTTACCTTTCGGTCTGGCCACAGCACCACGAGTGTTCACAAAAATTCTGGCCCCATTATTGGCCAATCTAAGAACACAGGGTGTAACGATAATGGCATATCTAGACGACCTGCTACTAATAGACCACTCAGTGGAAAAGCTGGAAGTAGCTATTCACAAGACAATCAAGTATCTGGAATATCACGGTTGGATTATCAACCGGGACAAGTCAGCTCTAAGACCAGTCAAAAGTCTGGAATACTTAGGGCTAAGGCTGGATTCAAATCGGAGAAAGATTTTCTTACCTCCAGAAAAGGTGTCGTCTTTAAAAGATTTGACCCACTTAGTGTGTACAAAAAGAAAACCATCCATACGCCTCTGCATGAGGCTGCTGGGAAAAATGGTGGCTTCATTCGAAGCGGTACCCTACGGTCAATTCCATTCAAGGAATTTGCAAAGGGCCATACTGTCAGTCTGGAACAAAAAAGTTCAGGCTTTAGACTTACCAATGTCCCTGTCCCCTTCCGTTCGCAAGAGCCTGCATTGGTGGTTGGTGCCCCAGAATCTGGAAAAAGGGAAACCCTTCAGTCCGGTTTCTTGGAAGGTAGTCACTACAGATGCCAGCCTCATAGGCTGGGGGGGCAGTACTGGAGCAATGGTCTCTCCAGGGCAAGTGGTCAGAAGCAGAAAAGGCCCTGCCCATCAATCTCTTAGAGATACGAGCAGCCCGGTATGCCCTAGTAGCATGGACATCCAAACTCCAAGGGTCCCCTGTCAGAATTCAATCAGACAATGCCACAGCAGTGGCATAGATCAATCACCAGGGTGGCACCAGGAGTCGTGCAGCCCAGAGGGAAGCAAATTGCATCCTGGAGTGGGCAGAAAAATATGTCCCAGCCATATCCGCGGTTTTCATCCCAGGAGTGGAAAATTGGAGAGCGGACTTTTTAAGTCGCCAACAATTATGCCCGGGGGAATGGTCTCTTCACCCCGAGGTTTTCCAGGCAATATGCCAGCGGTGGGGAACACCGGATGTAGATCTGCTAGCATCCAGATTCAACGCAAAGGTGGACAGATTTGTGTCTCGCACAAGGGATCCCCTAGCTTGCGGCTCGGATGCCCTAGTGTTCCCTTGGGATCAGTTCAAGCTGATATATGCATTCCCACCGCCACAATTGTTACCGCGATTACTCTGCAGAATCAGGGTAGAAAAGAAACCAGTGATTCTGGTGGCTCCAGCGTGGCCCCGAAGGGCATGGTACGCGGAGATTGTAAAAATGTCAGTGAGGAGTCCTTGGACCCTCCCACATCGTCCGGACCTGCTGTCGCAGGGACCGATATACCACCCTTCCTTACCAGCCCTAGGTTTGACGGCCTGGCTATTGAAGCCCACATTCTGAAAAAGAGAGGGCTCTCTAATTCTGTGGTATCTACCATGATCAATGCCAGGAAGCCGGTATCCAGGCAGATCTATTATAGGATCTGGAAGGCGTACATTACGTGGTGTGAGGCCAAGAAATGGCATCCACGTAAGTACGTGATAGGTAGGATTTTGGACTTCCTACAGTGGGCTGTAGATAGGAAGCTGGCCTTGAGTACTATCAAGGGTCAGATTTCGGCCTTGTCAATATTTTTTCAAAGGCCCTTGGCTTCGCATTCACTAGTCAAAGCTTTCATACAAGGAGTGATGCGTATTAGCCCTCCGGTTAGTATTCCCATATGTCCATGGGACTTAAACCTGGTTCTGTCGGTTCTACAGAAACAACCGTTTGAACCATTGCAACACATTTCCTTGGTTCTTCTCACCAGGAAATTGATTTTCTTAGTAGCCGTTTGTTCGGCTAAAAGAGTATCGGAATTAGCCGCCTTGTCCTGTAAGGAGCCATATCTGGTTGTCCATAAGGACAGAGTAGTATTACGTCCTCATCCAGCCTTTCTTCCTAAGGTGGTATCGAGGTTTCATTTGAACCAAGATGTGGTTCTTCCTTCTTTTTTCCCCAAACCTAGCTCGGTAGAGGAAAAGTTATTACATTACTTGGATGTAGTAAGAGCAGTTAAAGCTTATCTAAAAGCCACTGCTCAGATTCGCAGAACGGATACTTTGTTTATTCTGCCGGAAGGCCCTAAAAAGGGTCAGGCAGCATCAAAATCCACTTTAGCCAAGTGGATTCGACAGGTCATAATACAAGCCTATGGCTTGAGAAAGAGACCGCCTCCGTTCAAAGTTAGGGCGCACTCCACAAGAGCAGTTGGAACTTCATGGGCAGTGCATCACCAGGCCTCCCTGGCTCAAGTATGTAAGGCCGCAACATGGTCTTCGGTACACACGTTTACTAGATTCTACCAGGTAGACGTTAGAAGTCAGGAGGATGTCGCCTTTGGGGGCGCAGTGTGTTGCAGGCCGCAAAAGATCCTCATGCCTGATGGCGCCCAGCTTATGTATCCCTCCCCTCATTTGGCATTGCTTTGGGACGTCCCATTAGTAATGACTAAGTCGCTCTGTGTCCCGTGATGTACGAAAAAGAAAAAGGGATTTTTATAACAGCTTACCTGTAAAATCCTTTTCTTGGAGTACATCACGGGACACAGAGCTCCCACCCCTCTTTTTGGGACACTTATTGCTTGGCTACAAAACTGAGGTGCTCCCGGATGGGAGGGGCTTATATAGGGGAGGGTACTTCCGGTTTGGAATTGGCCAGTGCCAACACCTGAAGGTAATCTATATAACCCATTAGTAATGACTAAGTCGCTCTGTGTCCCGTGATGTACTCCAAGAAAAGGATTTTACAGGTAAGCTGTTATAAAAATCCCTATATATATATATAGATGAAAGTGCACAGATTTCACTTCTGTGTAATATTTGTGTATCAAACGTCTGCAAGGGCACAAAACAGTTGTTTTTCTATGTGCCTGCTCACACAACAATGTTGGTGTTCAAGTGTTGGATTTTTATTTTTTTTGGCATGGTGTGAACAAGGCCTCAGTAGAAATAAGTATCAGTAAACAAAATCTGAGGAATTGTTTGTAGACTTATTTGTTTAAGGGCCAGTTCACACCATATAAACGCAGTCCAGATGCATTCCAGATGCTTTTCTGCATGCGTGTTCCAGTGCGTTTTTGATGCAGTCCAGTGCATTTTTCCCCCTCCTTTTTTTTTTTTTTATCTTTTTTTGGTGCATTTAGGTATGTTCCAGTGCATTTTACAGTGCTTCACTGCAGGAAAAATACAGCATGTTCTACTTCATTTTTTTATTTTATTTTTTCTTGGAACTGCAAGCACTGGTGGGAACTACGCCATTGAAAACCATATAACACACTTTCCATGTATTTTTTGATGCAGAAAGACGCACTGGACTGCATGTGGTGTGGTCTGACCCTAAGTTTTAAGGATATCATCATAACATGGCTGCACATCAAATTAACAGGTTTCACAGTTATTGCTTGGTAAAGCTTGCTAAAAATGTTTTCTACTGTTTGCCATGACTGTCATTGCTATGGTAATCTTAGATATTATTTTGAGTCATTCATCTTCCAGTGCTAAAGCCTGGCGAAAAAAAAAAAGCCAGAGGGCTTACCTGGTTTATTCTTTATAAATAGAACCTCCAGTATACTTGGATCAGTGATGTCACTGATGGTAAGGTGATGCCAGTAGCGTATGGTACTTTACAAACTCACTAATTGAGAAAAGTCATCACCAATACCATTTTGTCTTCTGTTACACAACCTCATTATTTTTAAGAAATATTTGCCTGCATACAAATGAGAAAAATTAAGCATAATTTTTTTTTATTTTTTAAAGTGTGTACTCTAATTTTGTATCACAAAATGCCTTTATTCCTGCATCATATTCTCAAATTCATGTACGAGAGATTCTTTCAGCTCTCGTCATCTGCCATTTTGTCAGGAGGTGTGATGATTACCGTATTTTTCGCTCCATAAGACGCACCTGACCATAAGACGCACCTAGGTTTTAGAGGAGGAAAATGTGAAAAAAATAATTCTGAACCAAATGGTGGACTAAAATATTTACTAAAATATAACAGAATAATATTTCTACACTGACAACCAATGTAAGAGGGCACCCTCTCCAATGTAACTGAGACATTTACACTAACCTCAACACAACAGGAGTATTTACATCAACCACCAATGTAATTGAGACATTTACACTGACTAGCCATATATCAGGTGTATTAACAATAATCCCCCATCTCTCTACTAATCCTCTGCATTCTTATCTCAGTACAACTCTGCCCTTCTAACTCATCATCTGCTAACCTCTGTCCCCCAAACCCCTACTCTGCTAACCTCTGCACTCCAACCTCTCCTTCCCATTCAACTCTGCTCACCTCTGACTGCACACCTTCTCTGCTCACCTCTGCACCTCAAGCCCCCCTCTTTGATTACCTCTACATGCCCCCTATACTCACCTGTATGCTGTTTTACATCGCCCTAGGTGGGCGGCATGCAGAGGTGCGAGCGTAATTTGCATATGAATCGCGGCGGCCGACCTAATTTACATAACAATGCCCACGCAATTTACATGTGAATGCCGATTCTGTGGGGGGTTGATTGAAGAACAATGCCTTTTGTTTCACTCCCTTTAGCAGCTGAAGGCAGGGGAGAAACAGGATTTAGCTAAGGCAGAGAGATGTAGCAGCAGCTCTGCTGGTCAGTATTCGCTCCATAAGACGCACAGACATTTCCCCCCCTCTGTTGGGGGGGAAAAAAGTGCGTCTTATGGAGCGAAAAATACGGTAAGTAATGCTAGAGTTGTACCACTGTGCTTTTATACCTGATGTGCACTGTAGATGCCTGTAGGGTTTACTTTTTATTTTTTTCATGTCTTCCTTTGGCCATAGGTGGGCTTGTCTGCCTTCATCAAATGTTCCTTTTTTTTTTTTTTACATCACTAGGCATTCTATGAAATAAAAACCCCTCAAGCTTTGTGAAATCTTTGACAGTTAAGAGGTTCAAACTTGTTGGATAACCTCTATGAATGATCAAATTAGATTTTCATGGAAACTTAATTTGATGAACATGCTAGTATGCTGCTCAGCCCAATTGGTTGCATTGTACCTTCTATCTTATGTACTTAGTGCCTTCCCCCACAGGTATCTACAATGTGGCTTCTTTTTCCCTTCTGTCAGATTTCTTTGTGGCTGGAAGGAATTGGAAATCTGTTCTGTGGTCCTTCAAACACATTGATACAGCAGAGCATTTGGTGCCTACAATTTATGCTCATCAATCCCAATTCTCATTCTGTTTGGTGTGCTAGTGCTATTTAGAGGACCCCTTTGTTGTGTTTTTATGGAGTTGCAATGGGATTGATTAAATTGGTTGCAGTACCATCATCGCGGGCGCCTAGGACAGGTAAGTGTCCTTATTAATAGTCAGCAGCTACAGTGTTTGTAGCTGCTGACTTTAAAAAAAAAAAAAAAAAACAATTGCGGGTGGAATCCCGCTTTAAAGCCACATACACACAAGGCCGAATGTTGGGTGGCATTGGCCGGTTCAATAGAACCGTCTTTTGTCGAATGGACATGACCGAAAAAGGTCTGCCGACCAGCTCCCAATCATCGATCTCAGACAATGGCTGAGAGCGCTGACTGGAGTGTTCTGGCAGGGGGGCTGCTCCCCCTCTCAGAACTCAGTAGAATAGCAGGGGAGAACGGTGTTTAGTACAGCGGCTCTGACCTGAGCCGTCTTTTTTTTTTTTTCTCGTTTTAGCCCACTGGGTTAAACGAAAAAATAGCAGTGTGTACTAGGATTTACAAAAAAAACACATGCAGTCTGCAGCTGGCTATAGATGAGTCTGTTTTTGTTTGTTTTTCTGGCTCAGCCAGAGGGCTGATTGAGGAAAAAAGTGGAATGGATTCCCTCAATCCACACAAGGTGCATAGAGGAATCCTCCTAGCTATGCTATTGTATTCTGACAGCGGGGCCTTCTCCGCTGTCAGATCACAATGATCAGCACTGCAGCCACTATTTGAAAAATTTCAGCATTCCATTAGACAAAAGTCGATTTGTTAGACCGACTTCTATCGAGTAAAAACGTGTATAGATGAGCCGGGTTGGGTTCACACTTTTGCGAACTGGATGCGGATTTCCTCTGCATCCAATTCTCATGTCAGGAGATTGTGACCGGCTCTCAATGGAGCCAGTTCACACATCTCCAGGGCGGCTGCAGAGCAAATTGCACAGTCCTGTGCGTCGTCTGGTCCGTTTTTAGGTCTGAATTCAGCCAAAGATTTTGTGCCGAAATTCGACCTGATATAGTGAACAGGGACGCAAAGGACCCCTGCTGTCAGCTGCTCCTTACAGCAGTGTGAACCCAGCCTGAATCAAAATTCGACAGTTCTTTGCTGAAGGGAATTCAGGTTAAGCTCTTTAGAATTCACATGACCGAATGTGTTTCGCCTTGGAGTAGCATTGGGGAAAAAACTGGCGCAATACTTTTTTTACAGGAAAAGGGATTTCGGCCCTTCTATTGTATTGAGATTATCTTGCCTTTTGATAACCTTTAGGTTCCAATTTAAAATCTGTCTAAAACAAAAAACGAAATGTATATTGTCGCTTACCAGTCCTTGCATGCGGTGGCTGCATTAGGTTTCACTTTTTTCAGGCTAAGCCTTTTTTTTCAGAAAGTATAAGATCATGGCAGAAATGTAGTGCAAAACAAAGGAACCTTTTAAAAAAATGTATTGTGTAAATTTCTAGTCCCTTCAATCCACCTTTTTGTAATGGAGATAAGCAAAGGCAGACAGGTTTAAAGCCCAGTCTGTATGACAGCCAGGTCATCTCCTATAGATGCAATAGAGAAATGCCTATGGACAAGAAAAGTGAGAACATTTCTGAGAAAAGAAAATGAATGCAGACACCACAGTGAAGGATGGGTAAGCTGCAGTTGGTTATTCTAGTGTTTAGATACCCTTTTAAATGGGTATTTCTGTGTGTTGGTACATTGGGTAAGACGATCTATACACACTTCATGTGCATCTAATTGTTTCCAATTTTTAAATGACTTTTGTCAAGCCGAGGGTGCAGACAGGGCCATATACAGCTCAAATTTTGGTCGATTCAGCAGAAATTAACTGCAATTTTGAGGTTTGTCTTGCTTAATTTAGAGCGGTGTAGGACCAATGCAGACTTTAAGTTATTATACTTTTTTACTATGTGTGGTTATTGTGCCTGCCCAAGTTTGTTTCAGTGGGGTTGGTTTACTAAAGGCAGATACTGTGCACTTTGCAAGTGCAGTTGCGCCAGAGCTTGGTAAATGAGTACAAAGAATACCCAATCGCATGCAAAGAAAAAACAGCATTTTGCTTGCACTTTAGTTCAGTCTATTTGCCTTTAGTAAATCAACCCCAGTCTGTTAGAAATGTAATCTCTTCTCTTAGTTTTTATTTTTTTATTAGAATTTATTTGCCCCTTCTCCTCCTTTTTTTTAAAAGCAATTTTCTCTTTCACTTTTCATCCTTCATATGTTTCTTATTTCTAGGTGCTGCTCACACTTCTTCCTCTTTACTATGTTTTCTAACTGACTGCTTTTATATTTTACAGCTGTATCTGTTGTAGTCCAGCATACATGTGATAGAATTTGGCAATGTCTGTGTCTAGAATTCTGGATTATTTGTTTTGTGTTTTAGTGTTAAATTCCTGTAGCCTTATACTTGGGATCAACTGAGTAGAGGTTTCCCAACTATGCTTGTCATTCTTTCCTTTTTGTTGTGTTCATGGATTTTCTCTGATCTAGCACCATGGTGTACTTGTATTACTTTTCTTTCAGAGGGGCATTTCCCAAGAATGTGCACAAGGCCCATCTGTGCATATTTGCGTTGAATTCCCCTAAACCCCACCAGAATCGAGCTAAATTGTCTTTTACCTAGAGCAAACCCGACATGTTTTGTGATTTCTATGCCTATAAATAAATGCTCCTGAGAACAAAACTCAATGCAAACATGCCTGACAGTTCTTGTTTTGTCTCCCCGCTAATGTATTCAGTCTATAATGTTGTTTTTTACTTTTTTTTGCAGATGAGAGCAGAGAACAAGGAGAAAAAGATGCCAGCAAAATCACCACTTATCCTCCTGGAACAGTTCGGTTTGATAGTGAGCTCAGGGCTGTTCAAGTCAGCTGTGGCTTTCACCATTCAGGTAAAGCTTTTTGGTAAAGTGAATAGATCAGTGGCTGCCAACTTGTGAGGTATAAGGAACCTTAAAGTGATCGTAAACGATCACCTTGTGAAATGGCCTATTTAGTTTAAAATGGAAATGAAAGGCAAATCTGATCATTGGAGGAGGGCAGGCGAAGTTTCCAGCACAGCCAGAAACCTGACCACAGTGTGTTCGCCTGCTCAGTGTGGTCAGTTTTTAATAAAACAGAGGGACTGGAAGGAACACCAGGGATTTCACACAAAGGAAGCAATACAAAGAGAACAGAATGATTTTTCATAAGAGTACATGATACAGCAGGCACATTTAAGGACTATAAAATGTTGGGTTTACAAACACTTTAACTGCAGTGCATGGCATCTCCAAAAGACCACACACTCCATATACGTAATGTTGGAGAAGACTGTTCATATGTGCTTTAGGAGAAGGACTAGGAACATGTTACATAAGAGTGCCAGAGATCACTGCCTTTACATTTCTTTACAAAATCAACACTTCCACCACTGTTGAGTGCTTTGGTTTAAGGGCTGCATGGCAAGAAAATGGCCACAGGAATCATACTAGTGCAGCCTGTTGACATGGTAGCCCACACCCACATAGCTGATTGTGAATATCCTTGGTTAATGTATTATACACCACATGTACCTGTGTGTGTGTGTGTGTGTGTGTGTGTGTTTGTGTGTGTGTGTATATGTGTGTATATATATATATATATATATATGTATATGTATATGTGTGTATATATATATATGTGTGTGTGTGTGTGTGTGTGTGTGTGTGTGTGTGTGTGTGTGTGTATATATATATATTTATTATAAAAAATTTATGTTGGCCAATTTGTTGAAATGCTAGTAGCCATGCAATGAAACCTAATCTGTGTTTTACCAGTATCTGACTTTTAAGAAAAATAATCAGTGTAGGAGCTCTTTTAGTTAGTCTTTTCCCAATTTTCTTTTTGTCTGGTTATAGTGGTTTTAATGGAAAATGGAGACGTGTACACTTTTGGATATGGTCAACACGGGCAGCTGGGGCATGGTGATGTGAGTTGTAGGTAAGCATGAACAAGATTTATTTATTTTATATAAAGTGACATTTTAAATGTAAATTTCAACCCAATGGACGTTGTTCATGTGAATGACACTTCAGTAGCGGGAGGAAGGACACATGTTGCTATCTGTGTTGGATATTTTAGTATAAACCTTTCCCTTCATGCAGATATTGGAGCAGAGCTTAAAGTGACACTAAAGCAGCCTCTCGTTTCATTAAAACAACAAACGTGTCATACTTGCCTGCTCCATGGACAGGGCAGCCCCGATCTGCCTCTTCTGGGGTCCTCCACCGGTTCCTATGGGGACACTCGTGCATGCTCGATCCCGAGCCAGGCTGTTTGCGTCTATTCATACACACAGCCCAGCTCGACCCCCGCTCTCTGCTCACAGGTTTTGACCTACATCAGTAGGAGCCAATGGCTCCTGCTTCTCTTAGCCAAGCCTATGAGAAAGAGGAGAGGAGCTTCTGCAGACGTCCACAGCTCTGGACTGAGATCAGGGGTGAGGTGAGTGTTTTGGGGGAGCTGCATGTAAAATGTTTTAATCTTCATGTAGAAAATGCAAGAACGTAAAAAACATTTACCCTTACAACCTCTTTAAATGTCAAAAGAAGACGCAAAAAGGGTTATTTACTAAAAGCAAATTCACTTTGCACTACAAGTGCAAAGTGCACTTGAAATTGCACTGGAAGTGCAGTCGCTGTAGATCTGAGGGGGACATGCAAGAAAAATAAACGCATTTTAGCTTGCACATGATTGGATGATAAAATCAGCAGAGCTTCCCCTCAGATTTACAGCGACTGCACTTCCAAGTGCAATTTCAAGGGCCTTTTGCACTTGTAGTAAAAAGTGGATTTGCCTTTCGTAAATAACCCCTATAGTGTTGCGTGCGCATACCTTTTTATTGTCTTTTTGAGAAACTTAAGAGCCCCTCTTGGTGCCTTTTTCACCCAGATGCTAAAAGGGAGCATGCTTTTTACCATTCAAGCTCAACCCCCCTACCCTTGCCACCATGGCTGAAGGGGTGTTTTGAGAGGCCGCCACGTGGTACACAGGTGCATGGTGCCATGTTCACTTGTTGCATGCAGTGATGGCAGCTCAGGCAAGATAAAACCATACTGGTGCTAAATGCTCTCGTGCAACTACCACCTGTGTGGATGTTGCATATTTTTAGGCCTAATGCACACTGTATGTTATAAAAATGGCAGTAGCATTCGCTTTAGAATGGTGCGTTAAGAACGTGTGTTGACTTTTTTATATATATATATAAAATTTATTTTAAGCAAGACAATACTCCCGCAAGTCTGAGGCTCAAAGGATAGTCACATTTTAATGCATTTTACTGCGTTTTTATAGTGTTTTTACAGCTGAAAAACCCCCCATTCCAACGCAGTAGTTCAGGGGTGTTTTATTTTTAATTATTTTTTTCAGCCAGAAAACACCCCTGACAAAAAATGCTGATAAAAGCTTGTGTGTGTGCATGGACACACAGGTTAACATGCTGGGGAGTTTACTGGCTGTACAAATAAATGCCTGACACGCAAGTCCGCAGCTGTATAAATGCCCAGTGTGCATGAGGCCTTAGCTTTAAAGTGGTTCTAAAGCCTAAACATTTTTTACCTTCATGCATTCCTTGCATTAAGGTAAATGTTTAGACATCAGCACCCCAACCCCCCCCCCCCCACCTTTTACCTGAACCCTCATTCGATCCAGTGATGATCTACTTCTATCCCCTCACTTTTGGGTTTTGCTGGGGCACTGGGAGCCAAATCTAGTGAAAGTCGAGTGTATTTTGTGTGAAAACCTTTTCTAAATAGAGCCTATAGTCTTTACTTGTGGTGTAGCACTATATTTTGGTGGATTTGTAACCTGTTTTGTAGCAGACTTTTATGACACTGTCTTTCTTACCTCTAGTATTTCTGCTTTGAGCTTATATGGTGGGTGGAGGATGCATAACATGTTCTGTACAAGTCATTGCTGTATATGCATTTTATGTTTCCCTTATTGGAGACGGTCAATTTTCTCTGCACTGGTAGAAGTATTAAAAATCACTTGTAATGCATGAAACTGATACGTCTGCAACTTGTTCACATTAAATACAGCAAGACAGCTTGCTTGTGAGTTTTTTTTTTTTTTATATGATTCGGAGTTTCACACCATGTGTAAGTAAAGCGATTTGTTCTTTTACTTAGGGGCTGTCCAACACTAGTACAAGCACTGCCAGGCCCAAGTACACAGGTCACGGCTGGAAGCAATCACACTGCTGTTCTTTTAATGGATGGACAAGTATTCACCTTTGGAAGCTTCTCTGTAAGTGTTCGTTTTTTATTTTTAAAAATCTGCTATATTTGTAAAGAAATATATTTCCTGATAAAAGTTCCTAATTCTATTCAGAATCTTAATAAAATAAGTGCGGTCCCTTTAAAATAATCAAACAACATTTTATAAATCAATACCAATTATTTAAAAATGTTTCCAATGTATGCACATGATTCATAAAAGTGAATAAATAAAGAGCATTCCATATCATGTACTTATAGAATATGTAAATCGATTACCCATAGTTAATGTGCAAAACCATAATTTTCAATAACGATCCTGTAAATAAAAAATATAATAAATTCAAAGTTCATATTAAAAATATAGTGCATATTGTAACATCCAAAGTGCTTTTCAAGCGCTGGGTGCTCAAATAAAATGTAAAGGTGCTTCTCAAACGTTGAGGCCTCTTGCCAGACAGAAATGATGTAGACTTGCAGAGATCACATGCGCTTTATATCCAAACACAAGGCCGACACTCTCACCATCAGACCTTCCAATAGCTCTGTGACCACGTTGGTAAAAAAAACCCAGCAGCAGCTGTGTCCCCACAACAGGAATGCATGCCTTGGCCTATACTCAAATCAACCCTCTCCAGCCTTCAAACGTCTGTAAATCCTCCCCACACCTCTGCAAAGCTTCAACACTTCTTGGTAGTGTCAGTTTGCCTGTTTCCTGTACATTCTTTTTGGCTTGGTTGGCATATCATCATTGTGATGTGTCGATAAAAATGCATGGGAGGTAGGAGGCAAGAAGGCTTGTAATTAAAAACAAAATTTTCCATTCAGTCCAGGCTTCAGTTTCATATGTGATTTAGAGGTGTCTCCATTTGAATGTCAACTTTCAAACGTAATCTACTTTTTTAAAGAAATCTCTGACAAAGTGGATTGGTTTTTAAACACTGCAAACTTAGACTGGTTACAATGAAACTTTTCCCTGGGTTTGGGTTAGGCTCCATGTACACAGAAGCTGATAAACTGCAGTTTATTGGCGTTTTTGGTGTTTTTAAAAAAAAGCCCATTAACTGCACTCTATGTTAGCCTATGTGTTAATGTACACATAGCGTTTTTTTGTGTTAATGAGCAGTGGAGTTAATGGGCTTTTTTCTGAACGCAAGAAAGTGCAGTTTTTCGGTGGGAAAAACGCAAAACGCTAATAAACGCTCAAACGCTGGGCGCCAGCGTTTTTAGCGTTTTTTTGATCCATTGGGGGGAAAAAAAGCTAAAAACCGCTACACTGAAAAATGCTAGTAAAAAACACTGATAAAAGCTATATTTTTTAAAGCAGCTTTTTCTGCCAGAAATCTGGCATTCAAAACAACCGTTTTTGAGCTTCTGTGTACATGGAGCCTAAGGCCTTTCCCTGCTAGCCGGCATGAGACAACTGAAAAGTTTAACGCATGCGTTTTTTTAAATATAAAAATACAATTGAAATAATGCTCCATGGATTTTAATGTGACAACTAAACAAACAAGTGAATGCCTCCATACAGCAGCGTAGTGTAGTGTTCTGATTTTAATAGAAGTCTAAACAATAGGAATGCACTCATATTTAAAAAACAGAAATGGCAGCCTAACTGATGATGAGGGTATGGGAACTTTAACTCTGTGGCCAGGGCAATATGCTAGTATGCGGTGTTTTCAGGTTTGTTTTTTTTAGTGTCCAAAATGCTTTCCCAGACTGGTCACTGTAAGGTAACATTCAAATGGATAAAACAGATGCCTACAATTGAGCCATCTATTTTTTAAGTGGAGTTCCACCCTGAAAAAAAATTGAACAAAAATGCTGCAAAAAATAAATAAATAAAAATATATATATTTTTACTCGCCCGAAATACCTGTTGCTATGCGGATGTTCCTAATCTGCCTCTTCCTAGTCCGCGGCTGGTCTTCTTCCGCATTCTGGTGAATGGGGCACGCTGCCTTCTGGGAACTGTGTGTATCCCAGAGAGCAGCCGCCCATTCACAAAGCGGCGTGACCCTCACGCATGCGCAGTAGTAAACAGGCAGAGAAGCCGCAGGCTTCACTGCCTGTTTCCCTTACTGAGGATGATGGTGCCGAGACCTGCAATGACCCGGATCGACATCGGTCGGGGGGGGGGGGGCGGCGCCATCATCATCGTGGGTGCCTAGGACAGGTAAGTCCAGTGTTTGTAGCTGCTGACTTAAAAAAAAAAAAAAATCCCGCTTTAGGTTGTTTAAAAATAAATGCAATTGGTTAACATTATTTTTGACATTTTGATTTTTATATAGGTTCATGTAAACACTCAATTTTTTCTAAGGCCCATAAGGACAAATTGTGAATGTTTGTAGACACAGGTAGTGTTTACACTTATGACTGCAGTGATTGGTTTACAGCGATCAAAAAAGTAAAGAGCCGCTGACTGCACTGATGGTTCAGTCACAGAAATTGCACAGGCTCACTGGCTGCCAATCTTTTCTGCAGTGCCTTTTATACACCGCACTAAAGAAAATGGATTCCACCTGCTGCCCCCCCCCCCTCTTTTATTTTTATTTTACAATGACTTCATGTGGTCATAAGGTGCTTCAGATGAAAGTTCAGTTGGGCTTATAGCTGAATGAGGATGGCGCATTTTTATTGCAAAGCCACTTTATGGAATTGTATATACAGTACTTTATAGTATATGGACAATTCTGTTAATTACATATGCAGGCTCTGCTTCCTTTGAGCCTTGCTTAATATAGTGAACTTTAGGTCTAACCGAGAGGCTGTCTAAATCGGGGATATGCACTTAGCGGACCTCTAGCTGTTGCAGAACTTCACGTTCCATGAGGCATAGCAAGACTAACAGCCACAAGCATGACACCCAGAGGCATGATGGAACTTGTAGTTTTGCAACAGCTGGAGGTTCGCTAAGTGCATATCCCTGCTCTAAATGAAGACAGTTTTTGCAGTTTCTCTAATTGATGTCTAAAAATTATGCAAGTTGACCTGGTTTTGACAGGTAACCGATCCCACTCCTGGGGAATATCGCCTCTGTGATCTTTGCGTATGTCCAGAGCCCCCCACGCTGCCTTCTGGGGCAGACACGGATCCCCAAAGACGCGGCGGGACCATACTGAAGATGCTGGCTCCTGAAGCTGATTGAAGAATCGGCTCGGGTGCTGACATCGCTGGATTCCTTAAAAAGGCAAGTGTCCTTATATTAAAAGTCGGCAGCTTATTTGTAGTTGCTGACTTTTTTTTTTTTTTTTTGGGGGGACAAGCTCCTCTTTTAATGAGAAGTGTGAATGTTAATACAAGGTCCCCTTTATATTAAAGTGGTGTTCCACCCTGAAAAAATAAATGACACATAAATGCAAAAAAATAAATGTTTTTGTTTTTTACTCACCCGAAAAAGCGGTTGCTATGCGGAAGTCCCTAATCTGACTCTTCCTTATCCGCGGTGGATTTTCTTCTGCATCCTCTTCTAGTGAATGGGGCGCGCTGCCTTCTGGGAACTGTGTGTAATCCCAGAGAGCAGCTGCCCATTCACAAATCGGCGCGAGACTCGCGCGTGCGCAGTAGGAAATGGGCAGTGAAGCCATAAGGCTTCACTGCCTGTTTCCTTTAGTGAGGATGGCGGCGCGGGACCTGCAGTGATCGAGGGATCGGCATCGGGGGGCCATCATCTCGGGCGAGTAGGACAGGTAAGTGTTTGTAGCTGCTGACTTAAAAAAAAAAAAATCGCGGGTGGAATCCTGCTTTAACTTAAAGGTTGAAATGCCAATCCCAAGCTTTGTTTACAGTAAGTCTAATCTTTTGGATGCTGTTGCATTTCAATTTGTACTGATTTTAGATTTGCTACTAAATGTTCTTTTACAGAAAGGACAGCTAGGAAGACCTATTGTAGACATGCCTTATTGGAATGCAAAGCCAGCCCCCATGCCTAACATTGGCTCAAAGTATGGAAGGAAAGCAACATGGGTCGGAGCAAGTGGAGACCAGACTTTCCTGCGTATTGATGAAGCACTTATCAACTCGCATGTTTTAGCCACATCAGAGATCTTTGCAAGTCGTCACATAATAGGTAAGCAAACAAATTATTGTGCTGGTTTTAGTGAATTATGTTTAGTTGTATAATAACGCAGCCTGTCAAATGGTATGTTTTGGTAAAATATGGTATAGCTATCTACTCATTCAAGCTGTATATATTGTGTTGTATAAGCATATTGCTTATGTTTGTGTACTGAACACTGGCTAAGGTTATGCCTTAAAGAAGGAATAAGCTCTGGAAGCTGTGCCCAAAAAAAGGGCAGGCAAGTAGGTAAAGGACTAGTCATCAGCGATGCATGCGGTCCCCCTGCAGCTGATCTTTATCCTATGACTTATGTATTTCAGTGTGTAGGAAGCCATCTTGGCAAAGGCAGGGCTTTACTTCCTCCTGGAAGAACAGTAAGCTGCATAGTGGTGACATCACCAAATTATCACCAAACCAGTAAACCATTCAGAGAAAATAGTGCTTTAGATCACACACTATAGATATATACAGCTTAATGGCAGTAGGTACATAGGTTGAAAAAAGACCATCCAGTTCAACCATAGAAAAAAAAAAAAATCATATCCCATATACCTAATTCTATACCCACAGTTGATCCAGAGGAAGGTGAAAACCCCAGCAGAACATGATCCAATTTGCTACAGCAGGGGAAAAAATTCCTTCCTGATCCCCCGAGAGGCAATCGGATTTACCCTGGATCAACTTTACCTAGAACTGTTAGTACTCAGTTATATTATGTACATTTAGGTAAGTATCCAGGCCTTTCTTAAAGCAATCTACTGAGCTGGCCAGAACCACCTCTGCAGGGAGTCTATTCCACATTTTCACAGTTCTTACTGTGAAGAAACCTTTCCGTATTTGGAGATTAAATCTCTTTTCCTCTAGGCTTAAAGAGCGCCCCCTTGTCCTCGGTGTTGACCGTAAAGTGAATAACTCATCACCAAGTTCACTATATGGACCCCTTATATATTTGTACATGTTGATCATATCCCCCCTTAATCTCCTCTTCTCAAGAGTGAATAAATTCAGTTCCTCTAATCTTTCCTCATAGCTAAGCTCCTCCGTGCCTCTTATCAGTTTGGTTGCCCTTCTCTGCACTTTCTCCAGTTCCCCGATATCCTTTTTGAGAACTGGTGCCCAAAACTGAACTGCATATTCCAGATGAGGTCTTACTAATGATTTGTACAGGGGCAAAATGATATCTCTCTCTGGAGTCCATACCTCTCTTAATACAAGAAAAGACTTTGCTCGCTTGGGAAACCGCAGCTTGGCATTGCATGCCATTAATGAGCTTATGATCTACCAAAACCCCCAGGTACGGGAGTGCCTGGGCACCTTAACATACCAGGAAGTGCATTGTTTTATGAGGAAATTAAGGACAAAAGATATTCCACATGGTACTGCTTAGGCAAGGTTAACATCATAAAAGGATAACATTGGGAATCTTTTTTTGAGGTAATACTCTTTATTCTACATTTCCTTTATGTGTTTGTGGATTAGTGGTTAGCACTTCTTGCAGCGCTAGGGTTCTTCATTTGAATCCTGACGAGGACAAATGGAGTTTACATATTTTCCCTGTGTTTCCTCCCATACGCCAAAGACATGCTGGCTCAGTTTAGTGCATTCAAGATGTCTGCTTTATCTTCTAAGCGCTATGAAAATACAAATGGGGAAAGAAAAGTTAAATATCTCCTTCAAATTAAATGCCTATTGCAGTGAACTTTTATATTGAATCCAGCTACCTTTAAAGCAGGCATAAAAATAACTTAAGAAGACTTTGCTCATTTAAGGTTGTGTTGTACTGGATTTTTTTATCTGTATTCCCTTCTAAGAAGATGCTACTTTCTGTACATCAGTTTACATGTAATCTGAACTTATACCGTGTGCCCAGTCCAGTGACCGACCAAGTGAGCCACTAATAGCTGAAGGTTGGGGGACAAGGATTCTGGGCAGGTCTTTGACCAAGGGCTGTTGTCATGATGCAGTTTAGAGCAAGCAGTTTTATTTTAGTTGTTTTAGAAAGTAACATGCATACAAATTAAAAGGGGAAGCTAATATTTCCAACATTGTTAAAATAGAATTCTAGGCTAAATCCAAATAGTCTTCAAAATGCTTCCCCCCCCATCCCCATTACCTATGCTGACTAACCTGTCTAAGAAAAATGGATATGCTTTTTTTTTTTTTTTCTATTTTAAGCCTATTACCGTCTGGTTGTGTGATCCCTTGTCAGCCAGTGGTGCCTGCACAGGAGAGGGAAGAATGCTCAACAGCTGGCAATGCCAGGGAGCATTGCTGTCACCTAATAGGCTCCCATGGCTCATCTGTTTGCTCCTCCTCTCCCCTGCAGCCACCACTGATTGACACAAAGCTAGATCAGGTGACTGGATCAGAGCCGTCTGAAAATTAAGTGTAAGACCTTTTACTGTGCAAATGGAAGACTGCAGACTATGTTAATGCCTTCTTTTTTGAAGAGACAATTTGATGGATAAATATATTTTAATTTTAATTTTGGTTTGTTACAAGACAACAAAATAGTTAAGTCTTCAGATCTTTCTTACAGATTAGTCTTCATACTGTAGGTGTTTGGAGGGGGGAGAGGGCATTTTTAATATTGGGTTTGGCCTAATATGCTAATTTAAAATGGCTTGTTCAGCAGCTGCACATATTCTTATTACTTAAAGCGGTTGTATACCCGCTGAACTTTTTCTTTTAACCCTGTAAGGCAAAAGGCATAATGAGCTAGTATGCACCGCTAGTATGTTACCTTAGAACGAGGCGTCGGTAACTTACCTGGTCCATGCCAAGGGAGATGACATGTTGCCTTAGCGTGTCTTCCGGGTATCGCGGCTCCAGCGCTGTGAGTGGCTGGAGCCGCGATGTCACTCCCACGCATGCGCGCGGGAGACTTCTTTCTGGCAAGGTCCGGCGTCTGCCGGGCCTTCAGCCGAGAATCCCCTGTGCGCATGCGCCGCTGCAGTCAGCGGCTCATTGCGAGGGGAATATCTCCTAAACCGTAAAAGTTTAGGAGATTTTTTTTTACCTACAGGTAAGCCTTATTATAGGCTTGCCTGTAGGTAGAAGTAAAAAAAAAATCACTATACAACTACTTTTAAAAAAAATTAAAGACTTCAGTTTCTGCAGGGCTGACCATAACAAATTTCTGTTTAGCATTTACTGCATAGTTTTAGGGCCAAAAACAAGAAGCAAATTTTGGCAATAAAATAAGCTTTCCATTAATTCGGCAGGTCTTGTGCCAGCATCTATGACCGAACCTCCTCCATTTAAGTGTCTTCTCATCAATAAAGTGGATGGAAGCTGCGCTACATTCAATGATTCTGAACAAGAGGATCTGCAAGGGTTTGGCGTTTGTTTGGATCCCGTCCATGATGTTATTTGGAGGTTAGTTCTGAAAGTACAATTCTGGGCTATACCTGTAAAAAGTGCCAACCAGAAGTGATCTAGCAGGACTTCATTTTCTGACTAAAGTTCCACTTTAAATGCTCATTTTTGTGTGGGTCACCATCAAAAGGAGTTTTTTTTTTTTTCCTTTGCTCATCTGGCAGCCAGGGCTCTCCTCCTTCCCCTTGACACTCCTGGTTGTCAGCATCCTCGCTTACCATGCAGGACTGCTCGTTCTACATCATACATGACACCAGAGTGCCTGTGATAGATGGATCACCATAGAGAAGCAGCTTCAGGAGATTTATCCCACAGCAAACTTTTTTTTTTTTTGTTGCTCTCTATCCACATGGCTGCTGGTAGATTCTTGCTGTATATGAGTATGAGAGGGCTCTCTGGTCAGCCAGGAAGTGCTAGTAGATTCATGTTGGATATGATGCTAAATCCTGGAAGTCTCTCCAGTCAGTCAAGTGCAGGTTTTTCCAGGTTATACTAATGTTCTCGCTTTTTTTTTTTTTTTTACTTTTGCTGCAGTGTATTGAGAAACATAAAAAAACTCTGATGTAAGATGGTTGTGGGCTTGGGCCATCTGGTGCTGGCCCTCCTACTTTAGTTAGCAGTGCCCATTTCTTCTGCAGTTGGTGGTACAAACATGCATTTAACCACTTGTATTGTAGGTTAAGTTTTGAAATTTCCTCAGGGTTCAGCTTTCATTTAGCATACCTCAACATGTAATGCCTTGCCTGAGCTGAATGAGCCTTTAAGACTAAACCTACCACAAATTTCACCAAATAGCTTGAATGTTCTTTATTTAACATTGTTTGTATTATAGAGGAACTGCAGTCTGCTCACATAATTTCTAATAACCTTGTTGCCATTCTGAAGCTTCCCTCCAACCACTTTGCATATTATTTTATATATACTGTGATTCTGCACGTGCCATATAAGCTGCAGAAATCTCCCTCCACTGAGTGTGGTTGCATCCATTTTAACTGTGGGCAGCAGAAGCTGCTGCCTGTTCACTTCCTGGATTTACACAAAAAAACACCTAGCTCTGCATCTCTCATTGGCCCTCTTGACTCGGCACCCTCCCTTCCTGGCAAACGCTCATGAGAGTGAGAGAAAGAGCTGTGCATGTCATAAGCCTAGGCTTTTTACCAGACAAGAAACCAAGTGTGCTGTATAAGGTATTTACAGGCAGGAGAAAAATGTTTTACTATCCAAAGTTAAAACAACAAAGGCAGAAGATTTAATAGATGCAAAGTTGAACATTTTTTTTATTGAGGGTCCGCTTTAGGGAACAAGGAAGCTGTTGTATGGGCCAAGTAAAACATGTATGGTTCTCTGTGTTCTAGATTTCAGGCCAGCACGAGAGAGCTGTGGTGTTATAATGCTGTCATAGCAGACTCAAGGCTACCATCAGCCCCTGACATGCAGTTAAGATGTAGCATACTCAGTCCAGAGTTGGCACTCCCAACAGGCCAGAAAGCTGTAACTACTCGATCACATGCAGCTTTGCATATACTAGGTAAGTTCGTTTTTCTCTTTTTTTTTTTTTTTTTATATATATTTCAAAGCAGTTATTGGCATTTCTGGTAGTTCAGTCATTGCCAATATATGTGTTGGAATCTGTCTTTGTGCAAAATGAGTATTTTGGATTCAGGATAGAATCGGGAGTCTCAGCGAAACTGAGCAGTAGATTTATGTATGTGGCTCAGAGTTAAAACTGCCTACATACATAGAAAGTGTCCCAGCCTGACATGGCTACTTGTGATAGGAATGATGGTTTCTGTGTCAGGCAGTTTTCAGGCCTTGATTTGATGACCATGGACTGAGTGAAAGGACTATAGGAATAGCAGAAATATCCTGAGGCTAGAAATGTTGGCAAACGTAATTTTCTCTCAAGCGTCTTCCAGGACAGCCCATGAGACCTAGGGCTCCAACTACCAGGACAGGAAACACGTTACCCCCCACCAGATAAAAGGGCGGTCCTCCAGGCCCCACATCAGTATTAGGATTTCATCCGGACGGGGGGTAACATGTTTCTGGAACTGGTTCCCTTAGGTCTCATGAGCAGGGCTCCTGATGGCTTTTTTTGGGGATTTTTTTATTAATTTTTTATCCTACCTTCTCTTCCCAGAGCGGCACATCCACCAGGGGAGTTGGTATGTTGCGGCTGTCCCTGCTTCTCAGTGCATGGGGAATGCCAGTACCGCAGTGTACATCCGTGCTTCGGTCTGCGAGCCGCATGGCGGCAGTCAGCGTTTCTCTCCCTGCAGACAGCGTGGCTAGAGTATGCAGGGGACAAGAGGAAGCCGCTCGCGAAGGGGCGGAGCTTATGTGCTCCAAGCTGGCCCACAGGAAGTACCCGGCGGGGTTACTTCCGGGGCGTGTGATGTCATCAGCGGGTGCCAGAGACACGAGTTCCTGTCTCTAAATGGCGCGAACAGGGACGCTGGCGTTTAAAAACGGTGAAACCCAGCACAGGCTGCGGACCACTAAAGGGGCAGGATGGACTCCTCTGCAACACCTGCACAGGCAGCGGAAGCAGGCCCTAACACCAGCACCTCTCAGGTAAGCGTGAAGTGGCTGTACTTGCTTGCACACTCTGTGAGTGTCTTTTTCCCCTTGTAACTAGTAGGGACTAGGTGAAGGGGGCACATTTTCCTTTCCTCCTGCACGGGGTGTTTTGGAGTATTTGTGGCATGGTATTTATTGGGATCATTTGTTGTTTTGCAGGCCAAGACACAGGACAGGGCCCAAACGCAGCCACCTAAAAGGAAATGTGCGGTCTGCGGAAACAAATTGAGCTCCTCATGGAGCAAAGCTGTTTGCCACACCTGTATAGAAGGCCTAGTTAAAGATGACCCGGTAGCTTCATGTCAGAAAATGCTGGCTTCCGTGAGAGATGAGTTTACGTCTACCTTTAGCTCATTTAAGACTCAAATTGACAAGCTTCAGGTTCCTGCGGAGAATCCATCTCCAATTAAGGACTTCAGTCGTTAGCGCTCCACAGCATGTGGAGAGTGAGGACTTGGAGGCGGAGGTCAGATTTACCCGTGCTTCTCGTGAGGAATCTGGGACAGATACAGAGCCCAGGGATAGAGTCTGCTCGGAGCTCAAGATTTAAGTTGTCTTTAGAGGATGTAGATGACTTGCTTAAGGCTATCTATACAACACTTGAGATGGAAGAGGAGGAAGTACAATTGTCTAAACATGACCTTATGTACAAAGGTTTGCACAGAAAGAAATCTAAAGTCTTTCCAGTGCATAGTTCCCTCCTTTGATACTATCTACCTGCTTTCTTGCCCGCTATTGGGGCGCCCATTTTAAGTGCGTGACCCCCTGTGAGCAGAGTTGCCTGTGGGGCGGACCCACCTTGGAGCGGGAGGCGGACGCTTTGGCGGCATGGACCTCTCTTGGGAAACTTGGGGAGACCATACGGAATCTAGCTTTTTAAATCTCCGGTTCAGCCATACTATGTGGCAAGGAAGGTAAATAGGCAAATTTCTCTAGAAATAGATATATGTATAGCATTCCTTTTTTTTTTTTTTTTTTCTGCTGTCCCTCCATTACTGATATTGACTACTATGAAAGATATTGTGTATTAACTTCATGACTTGCTGTAACCAATGGGAGACACTTAAAGTATGCTTTAATTCTAATATATTGTTTATTGACATTCCATAGAATATAAGACCCCCTTGAGGAAGACCTTAATGGGTTGAAATGCATCGGGGCTCTCTTCTGTGCACCATATGCATTCAAGACGTATGATCTTATTATTCATCTTGTCCACCTTTGTACATGACTTGAACCATCTTTGTATACACTGTGTCTGGCTTTGTAAATACCGGAGCTCATAAATTTATGTACAAATTTTTAATCTACGAGGGCCAAGCGCCTTTTCATCAAATAAAACTTTTTTATTAAACAATGATTTCAATTATTTCTTGCTGCTAAAAAGTCCCACGGGAAACCTTTTCTATCCATGTCCAGCCCTCCTTTGATACTATCAAGCTGGAGTGGGAAAATCCAGAGAGAAAACCTTTCTTTTCTGGTAACCTAAAAAGGTTTCCATTTGATGAGGGCGCAGCCGTGGGACAAAAATCCGAAGTTGGACGCACCTCTTTCAAAAGTTTCAAAAAACTCTGACCTGGCGTTTGATGATATGGGCACGCTCAAGGATCCGATGGACAAAAAAGGAGATATCCTCCTTCACAGAGCTTGGGATTCAGCTGTTAAGAATCTTAAACCAGCTCTGGCCTCCACTTGTGTAGCCAGGAATTTGGAAGTATGGCTGACACAAATACAAACCCATTTGTTGGCAGGTACTTCTAGAGAGCAGATTCTAAAATCTTTCCCTCTCCTTTTTCGGGTCGTATGGTATCTAGCTGATTCTTCCGCAGTCTGTAAGAATGTCAGCCAGGACTTCGGCCTTAGTGAATTCGGCCAGAAGAAGCCTGTGGCTTAAAACCTGGTCAGGTGATGAAGCCTCTAAGTTGCGCCTATGTGGGCTTCCCTTAACAGGGGATCATCTTTTTGGCCCAGGTCTGCAGGAGGCACTGGAACGTACGGGCGATAAGAAAAAGGCCTTTCCAGAAAACAAGAAAAAGCCGGCAGCCAGAAAAAAAAATTGTGGCCAAAGTAGGCAGCAAGGTCCTAGAAAAAAGGACAATAGGCCCAAGAAACATTGGACTAGGCACAAAGGCAGAGGTAGAGGGGGCGTCTTGTTTAACCCTCCAACAACCCGCCAAGCCACAGTGACGTTTGTCTCCCAGTGGGAGGAAGATTGAGGGCCTTTCTCCCACAGTGGGCAGCAGCCACCTCAAGTCCATTTATTCTGGATCTAGAGGCCAATGGGTACAGGCTGGAATTTTCTTGCCAACCACCAGAGCAACTATTGGTCACCTCCCTTCCCAGAGATTTGGAAAAAGCGAGGGCTCTGGGTCTCCAAATTGGAGACTTGCTAGATCAAAGTCCTGATCCCTGTTCCCTGCTCAGAACAAGGTTTTATTCCCATATTTTTGTGATCAGAAAGCCATCAGGAAAGTATCGGCTTATTCTGAACCTTCGGTCTCTAAACCGATCGATCAGGTATAAGCACTTCCGTATGGAGACAGTGTTCACAATCAAGAACCTGCTTTACCCAAACTGCTTCATGGCCACTCTGGATTTAAGGGATGATTATCTTCACATCCCTATCCATCCAGCCTTCCAAAAATTCTTGAGAATAGCAGTCAAAATGGGAACAGAGATTCGGTACTTCCAATTTCAAGCCCTCCCCTTCGGTCTGTCCTCATCCCCACGCATTTTCACAAGTGTTGGGAGGCGCTGGCTCCGCTAAGGTTAAAGGCAATAACAATTATCCCCTACCTGGACGACCTCCTAGTGGTGACAGAGTCTTACCAAAGGTTATCAGCGGATCTCCAGACTGTACAAGACTTCCTTCAATCCCTAGGTTGGTTGATAAACAGGGAGAAGTCTTCCTTGATTCTGGCCCAGAAGGTGACATATTTGGGATACGACTTTTGCTCAGTAGACCAAAGTTTTTCTCCCACAGGAGAAGGTCTCAAAGATGGCGCAAACAGTCTCAGCTTTACAGACCAATCAATCGGTCTCGCTGAGAGAGGTGGCAAGAGCAGTAGGTCTGATGACCTCATGCTTTCCTGCAGTACCGTGGGCAAGATTCTATCAAAGACCATTACAGAGGTTTCTTTTGGGGAATTGGGACGGGGACGCAAGGTCTCTGGAGTCCAGGGTTTTATTACCTACCAGAGTAAAAAGAAGCTTGTGGTGGTGGAGGACAAACCTTCATCTAACGAGGTCTACCTTGGTCCATTCCTATATCCCAGAGGATCACTACAGATGCAAGTTCCTGGGGATGGGGAGCCCACCTCGGCAACAAAGTCGCACAAGGAGAATGGTCCTTGAGGGAAGCAAGAGCTTCGTCGAACCAGAGAGCTGCTAGCAGTTCAGAGAGCCTTGCTAGTTTTTCAGACGGAGATTAGGGGTCACAATCTCCAGATTCTTTCCGTCAACATTGCGACGGTTGCGTACCTTAACAAACAGGGAGGTACGAGGAGTCGGATTCTTCAATCGATTGCCCAGGAGATTTTATCTTGGGCAGAAGGGAATCTAGCCTCAGTTACAGCTGTGCACCTGAAGTGGACGCAAAACTGCTTGGCAGACTATCTCAGTCGCTACAGGGTGGATCGAGACAATTGGTCTCTTCATCCCGAGGTGTTTGCGGAGCTCACCGACAAATGGGGTTGTCCCGAAGCGGATCTGTTCGCAAACCAGGACAACCGCAAGACAGGAGTTCTTTTTTCTGAACCCAGCAGATCAATCATTGGGGGTCGATGCTCTGGCGAATCCATGGACATTCGGCCTCTTTTTTACGCCTTCCCGCCAATCTGACTTATTCCGGAAGTTTCTCCTAGAAGAAACAGACCTTATTCTGATCACCCCTTTCTGGCCCAAGAGGCCATGGTTTCCCTGTTACAGACTCTGGTCTCGAAGCCTCTGCTGAGGCTTCCGAAGAGAGAGGACTTTCTATCGCAGGGTCCAGTGTCACACCCACAGGTGGTTTCCTTAAACTTGACGTCTTGGTATCTGAAGAGAAGATAATAAGGGCCCAGGGGTTCTCTGACAAAGTAGTCAAGACCCTGGTCAATTGCAGAAAACCAGTCACTAGAGCCATATATTCCAAGGTTTGGAAAAAGTTTAATTCATGGTTATCTGAAAATCGAAGATTAACTCATGATGTTCCTTCTATTTTGTAATTTTTTCAAGAGGGTGTCGACAAAGGTATTTCAGTTAGTACCTTTAAAGGTACAAGCGGCAGCTATCAGTGTTTTTCTCCAGTTTTCTCTCCTGGAAAATCCCACTATAGCTAGATTTTTCAAATCTATTTCTAGGGCCAGGCCAGTAGTGGTGAGAAATTGTCCAACTTGGGACCTGTCCCTGGTGCTTCAAACTTTGGTAGAATTTCCTTTTGAGCCCCTAGAGGATATTTCTGTTAAATTACTTAAATTTAAAAACGATTTTTTTGGTAGCAATTACCTCTGCTCGTAGAGTAAGCGAGTTACAGGCCTTATCGGTGAGGGAGCCGTTCCTCACGATTTTTGAGGATCGAGTTGTGTTGAAAACTGATCCCGGGTTTTTGCCTAAAGTGGCCAGTAAATTCCACAGATCTCAGGATATTGTACTGCCAACCTTTTGTAGTTCGTCACGGGGCGACCAAAAAAGAAAGTTTAATTTTTTAGATGTGAGAAGGATTCTCCTCGTCTATCTTGAGGTCACCAAGACCTTTAGGAAGACAGACGCCTTGTTTGTCCTTTTTTTAGGTGTGCAGAGGTAGGAGTGCATCTAAAGCCACATTGGCTAGATGGATAAAGCAAGCCATCTCTGAAGCTTACAAAATTAGAGAAGTTCCTCCACCCTTTGTCACTGCGCATTCAACAAGAGCCTTGTCTGCGTCTTGGGCTGAGAGGGCTGGTGCTTCACCGGAACAAATTTGCAAGGCTTCCACGTGGTCCAGTTTTTTGACCTTCATGAAGCATTATCGCCTGGATCTCCTATCTGCGCAGGAGCAGGCGTTTGGTCGAAAGGTCCTTCAGGCAGTTGTCCCACCCTAGACTGGTAAGTTCTGTCTCATGGGCTGTCCTGGAAGACGCTTGAGAGAAAAGCTGAGTTAGACTTACCGGTAACTCCTTTTCTGAGAGTCATCCAGGACAGCCAGATTGCCACCTGGTTTTATCTGGAAGTTATGTATATTATGCATGTGTTTTTCAGGGTTGTCCTACGGTTCTCGAGTAGACTGATGTGGGGCCTGGAGGACCGCCCTTTTATCTGGTGGGGGTAACGTGTTTCCTGTCCTGGTAGGAGGAGCCCTAGGTCTCATGGGCTGTCCTGGAAGACTCTCAGAAAAGGAGTTACCGGTAAGTCTAACTCAGCTTTTTTCCAAAAATAGTAGCCCAAAATGAAAATGGTACTGCTCGAATGTCCCCCAAACCGGTTATCAGTCAGTTCAGCATGTGAATAGACTGGTGCAAGACACAGGATCAGCTGGTCATGCTCTAGTAGACGTCAACAAAATGGTATCTGTCTGCACACAGCCAATCCCTGTTGCTTGAATGTAAATAAAATGAGTAAAATATGTCTTTAGCGCCTGTTCTCCACCTGTAGAGAACTCCTCAGATGCATTTTTGCCCTTTTTCAGGGCTTACTTGTAGCGTTCGCTACGATAAAGGGCAAAACGTATCTGAGGAGCTCTCTACAGGTGAACAGGCGCTAAAGACATCTTTTACTCACTTTATTCATTCATTCAGCAGGGAAATGGTGTCACCTAGCAGATGGTCTCTATTTTGTTGATGCCAAAAATAGTTGTGTAATTCCTATAATACAAGCTAGAATATTTCTTGCTCAGCTAAAATGCTTATTCATTATCTTTAATTTAGACTACTTCTGTATCACATTTTTTCATTTCAGGCTGTCTTGACACTCTGGCTACAATGCAGGACCTGAAAATGGGAGTCTCAAGTACTGAAGAGGAAACTCAGTCTGTGTTGAAAGTTTATTCCAAGGAGGATTACAGCGTTGTAAACAGATTTGAGAGTATGATGCTTATGTCTATACTTGCAAAAAGAAAAAAATCACCAAACACTTGGTCCAGTTTCTGTATAAAAAAAAATATTTTTGTAATTTTGTTAAGGTCATGGAGGTGGCTGGGGGTATTCAGCACATTCAGTGGAAGCTATTCGTTTCTGTGCTGATACAGACATCCTACTGGGAGGACTGGGTCTCTTTGGTGGAAGAGGGGAGTACACTGCCAAAATTAAGGTAATATAGAAAATAGGTTAGTGTGTGTATTTGTTCACCTAGTACATTTTCTTAGAGGCACGTTTTCTGTAAGGATTTCTCAATATGTAATTTCTTGTAGTTGTTTGAATTGGGATCCGATGGAGGTGATCATGAAACAGATGGAGACCTTCTTGCCGAGACTGATGTCCTTGCATATGATTGTGCAGCCAGGTGACTACCTCTTTGTTTTCCTTCAAATTGTAAACTTTGACCTAGTATTTTATATAAAATGTAGTTAAATTCATATAAAAAAATGTTCATGTTAACAGAACCTAAAATCCTTTTTAGAACCTTCTCATCATGGTTGAAACCCGGAGCGCACCAATATTTTTACACGTCCACCACCCTCCTGCACCTCCTTTTGGTACATTGCTGTGATAGCAGCAACAATATGCAGAAGAGGGCAGGCCAGTTCTGGACTTTTTGGGTTCAGATAGGTCACATGTTTAACTGGCACTGCACTTTAGAAGGTCAGATTCTTTTGTGGGGGGGGGGGGAGACACATTTTGCTTTCACCCACTATTTGTAGCCGCCCTTCCAAAATCACAAAAAAACACCATCAATTCAAGAAGAGCAGAGATGGTGAATGGAGGGTGTTCACAAACTGTGGGTTGGACTTAAAGGAACATGGTCAAAACCCAAGCCTACCCTGGGTCAAGAATTTCTTGTCGCCCTGGCACCTGGGATTTGTCGAGCCCTGCCTTAGGCAGTTGGCTCACTCAGCCTCTACCATATTGTATCGCTGTCTACAATCCCCCCCCCCCACCCCCAGGTCTAGTCATGCCAATGCCATTTTGCAGTGAACTGTCCCAAGCAAACAAGGATAAATAACGAACTTAAGATAACTGCATCAAAAGGAAATGGCAGTCAGCCTTTATATTGGAAAGGTTGTATTTGTATGTGCTACGATGTTTGTCTTTTGGGTTTAATGAACCTTTAAACTGGTTACTTCTAACCTGTAAAGGTTACTTCTAAGATGAAAGCTGCAGTGCATGTAAAGCTGTCATTTTTAATTGTTGGCTATTTGTGTTCTTACGTTGAACACACTTTCTATTTATGCGAGGTATCATGCAACGGTAGCTACAAGGTCTGCTTAGTAGTCTTTTCATAGATGACTGGAAGTTGCTCTCCTGTGACCAGCTGCTTATGCTTTATCAGCTCATAGTGTGAAGCTAATTAAGAATGTATGTCAAGTCTAATTAACAAATTAGATTGTTTGACGGTTGATTTTGTTTTGTACCCTAGAGAGAAATATGCAATGATGTTTGACGAGCCTGTACTTCTACAAGCTGGCTGGTGGTATGTGGCATGGGCTCGTGTGTCTGGTCCTAGCAGCGACTGCGGATCCCACGGACAGGCTTCAATAACAACCGATGATGGGTAATGTTTCATTTTCTTCTTTTGATCCTTATTCTCAGCACCAGATCACTACACAGCAAAATATTTTACTGCATTCTAAAGGTTCTCTATCTGTAGTGACTGTCATAAATGGATTAAAATCCCAGCCAGGAATCCTTTGCTGAAGAGTGGGCTACATGGTGACTTTTTATTTTTTATAAATTGCATAGCTATCATGCAGATCCAGCAGCTTTAGAACTTTCCAAGTTCATCAGTATGCAAATTAGGGTGCATATGTTTTACAAATCGGTGACTAAAAAGGATTGAAGCCAGGCAGATAGTGTTTCCATGGATAGTTATTTACAGCCTACATAGTAAAGCTCAAAGTTCCAGTAAAGCAGGGGTTAATACCCAGGAGTATGTATATGCAATGTGGGTATGGGACCAAATCGCTGAGGAAAAAAACGGGTTCTTTGCATTATTGAACCTGAAATCAAAATGATGAAATCAACCAGATGTGACATGACATACTGTAGAAGTAAAATTGTCAGTCCCTACCTTGATTGCACACATACTGAAAAAATCTCACTACTTGTAGCAAGATTTTATCTGTGATATACTGTTTTTATATTTATCCTTATTCACTTATCTGTACTGTTCCTAGCTATTATATTTAAAGTAAAATGGCTATTTCACAGTCTGAAGTCACTGTGAGGACATATTGGGCAATTTATTGTCCGTGCAAGTCTAATCTTTGGAGGAGAGCACAGCCAGAAAACGGACCACGCTGTGCTCTCATGTCTAGTGTAGTCAGGTTTTAATGGGAAAGAGTGGCCGTTAGGAACATCAAGGGTTTCGTACAAAGGGAGCGGGATACTTTTTTTTTTTTTTAATACAAGTATAGCGGGTACATATCAGAAATATGAAATGTTGGATTTGCATATTCTTTAAGCCGTGTTGTGTGTTGACAACACATTGTTTGTTTTTTGTGGACAGGTGGATTTCAGCCCTGCCTTTCCTTCCCTTTTTTTTTTTTTGGTTTTTACTAAACTATTCAATCACTCCCACTCTGAGATCTGTACAATGTAAAGACTAATCATTCTGCAATCTGTAATAGGAATTTAAGAGGGCTCTCTGAAGAGAATGCAGGAATTGTGCACTGGACAGCGCTGAATTTCTTACATATGCCTATCAAACCGATAAAACAAAATGCTTCCAATAGTATATTAAACATACCAAAGGCAGCAAAAGCAAGAAGGTGTTTGAGGCGTGATTCACACATGCGTGGTGCGAATTCCAGCTCTGTTTTCTCTGCGAAGAGAAAAAAGAACTGTTCAGTGGTTCCTCTCCATTGTAGCTGCGGATCAGCTGACCTGGGAGAGGGGGAGGTGTAGCGAGCAGGGATAGAATTTGTGTTCACAACAGAACGCATCTGCGAGTCAGATGCGTTCCCATAGAGGATAATGTGCCTGCAATTCGCACCGCAATGCTTAGAAAACGCACACATTTTTGGGGCAGCGTGGATGCAATGCACATATGTGAACCAAACACATTGGAAAGAACAGATTTTAAAATGTTCTGTGAGTTGGATGCAGTGTATCCACTTGCATAGGTGTGAACCAGTGTTAATTTTGGCAGCAAATTTTGATTTAGTTTTAGTCTTAAGCTGCGTACACACGGTCAGACTTCCATCGGACTTTTCCGGAGATTTTTGTCCGAACGGAGTTGGCCGGTCACACCCATAGCAATACACACCACAGGACTTTTCTGCAAACTTTCCCTAAAATCGCATGTTTTTTCTGCTCTTTACCGCCACCCTTTGGTCAACTTCTGCTATTGTTTGTTGATTTTAACATTAGTTGTTTTGTCCATCGGACAAAAGTCCTATGGTTTTCTGTACACACGGTCGGACTTTGCTCCATCGGACTTTTGTTCGCCAAAGTTTGTCCGTTTGCAGACCGAACTTTTGTCCGATGAAAACCAAAAAAGTTGGTCCGATGGAGCGTACACACGGTCGGATTTTTTGGCAAACTTGCTCAAAATGAAGTTTGTTGGCAAAAAGCCAGACCGTGTGTACGGGGCTTAAGTCTTTAAAATGTCCTTTTAGTTTTAGTCCCATTTTAGTCTTCTGCAATTGTTTTAGTCGTATTTAGTCGACTAAATCTCCAGTACATTTTAGTCGTCTAAAATCGAATGTGTAATTAAATTGTAATGCATTCGTTAACATTTCTCTACAATTTCCAAACTCCATACTGCTGGAGTTAAAAATCGAATATGTTATTTATGGTATTGAGGTATGAACATGCACTACAGACCAGTGTTAATTTTGAAGTCAAATTTCAATTTAGTTTTATTCTTTGTCTTTTGACTAAAATGGCATTTTAGATTTAGTCGTATTTTAGTCATCTCAATTGTTTTAGTTCTAGTCATATTTTATTCGACTAAAATACGACTAAAACTAATAGTATTCATTTAGTCGACTAACACTGGTGTGAACCCAGCTTGATGGGGTTTTACATACCCTTTTGAGTACATTTGTCCCCTTTTTAGAGACTCCAGTCTGACCTAGATGCAGGGTATGATTATAGAAGCAGAGCTGGAATAGTAGAAAAGCAGGCACTGACTTGTCAGGCCCATTCATCTATTACAGTATATCATGCTAAATGGTGGCAGAGCTTACATTGGGGACAGCACAGTGGCAGTACCATCGTTTCACAAGTCTAGTGTCCTTTTTTTTTTTTCCCTTATGGAATGAAGTGGATTTGCGCTATTGACAGGGAGATCGGGAAATGTCTCCCTGGCTGTGATTAGCGCGGTGCCGACTTCCTGGCGGGCTCTGCACATGTACTATGCGAACACGCCGGAGCTCATCCTTGGTGACCACCATAAATAGTTTTCACAAAAGTTGTTTTTTTGTTTTTTTAATGGCATGTTTATGTGGAAATTTTGGGTACAAACAGTGCTTAGCAGAGTTCACTAACAGACCACAAAAACTTGAAAAGCAGTGGCCAATTAGTACATCTTTGCCCAGTCTTTAAATCCATCCCGTTGACTCAAAAGCAAATACATTACATCACTTTTTTGAAGTTTCCTGTCCTACGGGAATTTTTGCAACTTTAGTAACCTGTTGGTTTTTGACATGAGACTAGCATGCAAAAAAAAAAAAAAACCTCAATCATTCCTCCAATATTCTCATCCTTTGTACTGGGCTTAAGCAGCAGAGGTTTAGTAAATTACTATTTTAAATGTACCCTTTTCTTCTTACTCCTATTCCGTTAATGAGAAAGTACAGTAATATGTGGTATTCCATCCTGTGTGAGCATGACTCATAAGACAAAGTAAATAGAATTATTTTATAAGCTAATTACATGGTAACTTAAAGCATATTAAAGAACAAAAGCCTATTTAAAAAGCTCATAATTTTTAAAATGGGGAGGTTCCTGAATTACCAGACTTTTGGTATATATAAAAAAAAAAAAATCGCTGCCTTGCAGAAGCTTTCATGTTGGCTAGGACCCAACAGCTTGATTTAGTAGAGGGGTAGCCAGTGATGCAAAACATTTAAAATTGATCAATTTGTGCATTTTTGATTTATCATGTGACACTTTGGGGGCTATCTATAAAGCTGCAGGTGAATCTTCCAGGGGCGTGTGTGGTGTGTTTTTTTTTTTTTTTTTATAGTGGAAGTGTTTAAAGCCACTGTCTGGATTTTTGTTGCCATGTGTCTCTCTGCTGGTGAGATGGCTCCTTCCTTTTTATTTTGGTTGCCATTGTCCCTTTTTTTTTCAGTTTTTTCCAGAACAGGAAGGGAAATCTTCCATTGCAGACAGCGGTTTCAGTGACCGTTATCTAAAAGGGAATTTTCTACCGTTTTTTAGAGTGATTTCCTCTTACTTCCTGTTGGGCCTGAGGGAGAGGAAGTGGTGAGAGACTTCTAAAAATGCCTTGGACTTGGAAATTGAGACTTCTCCTTCCACTTTACAAAGTAGCTTTAAAAAGGGTTACTACTTCTCAAATGAAAAAGAGTGAGCTTTTCTTGCGTGTTTTAGGCCTCCTGCACGCACACTGGACATTTTTGCAGCTGCTCCTAGGGGCATCTGGTGTTTTTTTTTTTTTCTTTTTCTTTCCTACCTCTAAACTCCCTGCATATTATTCTATGTGTCCATGCACACATAGACTTTTAGTAGCGCTTAGAGGCAGGAAAAAAAACCTTCTGCCAGTGCGTCAAGGAGCTCAACTCCTGTAGATGTGTTTAGCGTTAAGTCATTTTATTGGCCAGAGTAAAAAAAAATTCTGGCCCATTAAATGATTGAACACCCAAGCCCTTGACACCTATAAATGCGCCTATGCGCTTGTAAAAGTGTTAATCACCTTTTACAAGTGTCTGCGTGTGCATGAGGACTTATGTGTCAGTCTTCACTCATCAAATACATTTCTTTCTTTTTTTTAGGGTTGTTTTTCAGTTCAAAAGCTCAAAGAAGTCCAACAATGGCACAGATGTTAATGCAGGCCAAATACCACAGCTGCTCTATAGGTAAAAATGTATTTTTATTAACAGTAAGCTGTGCAGTTTCTGTTTTTTGTTTTGTCATCAAAGATAATCTGTTATATTGAGTACATTTTAACGGTTTTAATACAGATTGCCTACAAGTGATGGAAGTGCCACTAAAGGAAAACAGCAAGTCAGTGAACCAGTTCACATCTTGAAAAGATCATTTGCCCGATCTGTTGCAGTGGTAAGTAACCTCAACCTTGCAGCTGCATTATGGGTTATAGAAGGCAACACATTTAAAGCAGTTTCATGACTCATCAGAAAAATCACCTGGTCATGAAAAGAGAAAAAAAAAATGCTCATAAACCTTAAATCAAATGTTCCTGTGAGGGAGCTTTTGCTTTTCATGGTACCGTTCAGTATCTCTGGCTTGCCTTGAGATTGGCCTAAAAGAGGCAGTCTTTCAATTTGAGTTACTGTGTGGAAAATAGAGTGGGGGCCAAGGTAAGCAGTTCCCAGCCTCTTCAAGTGATGCTAAACGCACACCATTTTATTTAACTTATCCCTTCTCTTTCTGCATGTGGATGATGGCACAGTAATTATTTTTAATTAAAAAAAATCGATACCCTTTTTTCTAATATGCAGCTGTCGCATTACCCCAGTCTTTCCCAGTACGTCTGTAGGGAAACAGTGGCAGTGGGGGAGCTTCTAGTCGTCTGCTGTTGATAACATTAAAAATAATAATGAATATTCAAAAACTGTTTTAAATTGTCATAAATATATATTGGAAATAAAATCTTTAATATTTTTGGGCAATAACATGTTGTGGGCAGGTTTCTGCCAGGCACAGGCTGTATCACGTCCCTCCAGCCTGTGTCTTAGAATAACGGGGAGGAGAAGCCTCCGTCAATCAAGATGTAATCTCCATGCCCAGCTAAAAATAGGGGTGGGATGAGGGAGGGAGTGGGCTGTCATATATTACTGTGTATACTCCCACATGTGTCACGTGGACTGCTCAGATGTGATAGGGAGGAAATGTTCAGGGTTCAAAATACACTGAAAACTGAGCATGTGCACTACCAACACTGCTCTGCAAAATTCCCAAATGTATTGGGGATATGGACAGAAGGGGGAGATGGAGGATCAACCAGGTGACTGAGTATGCATGTATGTAATACACAATTTTTTGATTTTAATGATGTGGGTTTAACTACTTCAGATCCACGCTATAGCCGAAAGACTGCTTCAGAGCGGACCTACTTTGCCGGGAGGGCGTCCATGGATGTCCTCCCGTGCTCGAGTGGCCTGCATGCCTTCCCTGCAGGGAGCGCGTGGCATGCTCTGTGATCAGCGAGTGAATGAGACTCGGCTGATCACAGATTTGAGTAAGGGGTCGACCCCTTACCACGCTATCAGCTGTCGGCCAATGACAGCTGATCATGTGATGTAAACAGAGTCGGTAATTGGCTATTTAAAAGCTGATCACCGGCGGCTGTCAGAGGGACATCGGTTCCCAATCAAGGAGAGCAGCCGCCTGCTCATCTGTGCCACCTACCATTGCACAACAGTGCCACCTACCGGTGCCGCCCATCAGTGTCACTCATCAGTGGCATCTTATCTGTCCCCATCAGTGCTGCCTTATCTGTGCCTATCCGTGCTGCCTCATCCGTGCTGCCTATCCGTGCTGCACATATCAATGAAGAGAAAAATTACCTGTTTGCAAAATTTTATAACAAACTATGAAACGTGATTTTTATTTATTTTTTCAAAATGTTCCATGTTTTTTTGTTTATCAAAAAATAAAAACCCCAGCGGTGATTAAATACTACCAAAAGAAAGCTCTATTTGTGTAAAAAAGAATTATAAAAATTTCATTTGGGTACAATGTTGTATGACCACGCAATTGTCATTCAAAGTGCGCCAGCGCTGAAAATTGGTCTGGACAGGAGGGGGGTTTAAGTGCCCAGTAAGGAGGTGGTTAATGACCCTTTCACTCTGAATAAACAAAGGTTAGTAGTACAATAATGAACAGTTACTTTGTACAACCAGTTTCCTTGCTGCACTAAAAAGATTAAGTCTGGTTGGCTGCTTTGGATAAGTGCTCCATATTGGCTTCTGCTAATCTGCCCCTGGGAATTAAACTGTTGGCTTCCACCACGGGTATTCATTTAAAAGCAGCATTCTGGACCTACCACATCTGTACCCCTGATTTTAAAGAAGGTGATGATTATAATTTACTGCACGTTTATAAAGCACAGTGGTTTTTTGCCTTTGGACTCCTAATGAAAATGATAGGTAAGATGTAAAGAAAATTAAAAGCTGGAAGGGGAGCTCATTGGTATAGTGACTATTTTTGTACTTGAATGCTTTTGTTTGCAACATATTTAATGCTTTCTTGATTAATTGTAAATGTTGTGCAAAGGTAAGCACTACCCATTCCCTAAAAACTATTTGTCTACAATTCCAAATGTATAATCATGTTCAAATCCTATATCCTAAATAATAATCGTGCTTAAATCGTATCTCCGCATTCTCACAACCATAGTAATACAGAATAACTCCCATATCACATTTGCACATCTTCAAGTCCATATGGATATTGTCCCACACACCATGTCTTTATGTGATCTTGTGAGATATTTCAATCAAATCCAGTGAAGTGCTTTACCACGTGGCCAAAAAATGCACACTCACTAACCATGTATAGCCACGCAGGACCTAAATCGCTTAATTGTGAAATTTACACAACGGTTATGGATTCTTCTCCTTTTTTTGAGAACAGGATTAATATAGAGGAGGTAATACAACACTCGGAAAAAGAACCCCCAAAGTAAAGCCTATATTTGCTAATATCAATGAAAATAAACTTGAAAAGTTTGTATATCCTCATCAAATGGACGAGGAGAGGAAAGTATAGGAGTGGGATCTTTCGGCAAAAATCATATATGTGTAACTCAAAAATAAAAAAAACTGACTTTAGCTCAACTGCCTCCTTGCTTGACCAAACAAAAAACTTACCGCCCACCGTACATCTCAATAAGGCAAAAAGATTAATGATATGAAAGTTATGGAAAACAACATATAAAAACATGCATATGACAAGACACATACATTACTAACAATGTGACCACCTCTACAGTTGTATTGTAGAACCATAAGTACTATTGTGTTGTGTATATATTGTCCTCTATATTAGCACTGAGCTACTTAAGAGAATAAACATAGATGCAATTGTACACCCTGGTAGCTGGCAAAATAGTCCTGTGAGGTAAAGGAGTGAAGCTGAACCACAGAAAGCATGGATGTTGCACCAGTCCCAGCTCCAAATGAACACAGACCAATGGCGAAGACAACTAAACACTGGATTAAATGTTTCCAGAGACTGGTAGTGGTCTAGAGGAGGTTCAAGTGTCAGGAACAAGATGTGAAAGTGAAGTATCTTTCATATGTTCATGTATTCAATTGTAAAATCACTCTGTATCGTAGACTCCCTCCCTTACACAGTCACTATTTCTTCAAGATAAAATATCGAACAGGTACATATCAGGTCCTGGAGTGCTTCATCAAACTCAATGCTTGGTCATCACAGGTAGTACCATGCTTCAAATCCTCAGGGTGATATTGTTGTGGTCACAACATCAGAGGTGGTCACATAAATTGCATGACCAGTTTCACCGGACATATCCCGGCTTCTTCAGAGGCTAAATCAAAAAAGCGGTTGGGAGGAGGTATTCCAATAAAGTGGAGAACCCAATGATCTAGATTCTAGAACAAGGGAAAGCGATTTTAGGTCCAGTGGTCATATATGGTTGGCGATTGCACATTTTTTCTGCACATGGTGGAGCACTTCACTGGATTTTATTGAAATATTCTCACAAGATCACCTAAAGACACGGTATCTGGGACAATATTTCTATGGACTTGAAGATGTGCATATGTGATATGGGAATTGTTATGTATTGCTATGGTTGTGTTAATGTGGAGATATGATTTAAGCACCATTATGATATAGTAATATAACCAATATTGTGGACTCTTGGATATTGGGGAAGGAGTAGCTCCTACCTTTTTACACGGTTTTGTGTGTTTTACACTTAAAGGGGCAGCTGCACTTTATGTACTTGCTATTGGGTTGACTCCTCATCATGCTTTTGTTAAAATAATTGTAAATGTTGCCTTCCTCAAGGAATGTTTTGAATCCTTACTGAGCATTTTACACTGGAGTTGGACCACTCTGGTTCTTGGGGTGGAAGAGCTCAGAGGACTAAAAGGTTTCCAATACACAGCAACCCTCCTGGATTTGGAAAGACTGCGTTTTGTGGGTACCTGCTGTTTGCGATTGTTGCGAGTCTACACATGTGAAATATACCCTATAGCAGGTACTACATTTTTACAGTTTTTTTTTTTTCCTATTTAGCTCAAAATTTAAAAGCATTTTACGTTCATTCTCATCAAATGTCTTATGTGTTTAACTGTACGCTGAAATTTTGTAAGTTTGGCAATTGTTGCATTTTGTAAAAATTAGGATTTATAGCTGCAATAAGTACAAGAAAGGAAAACTGTGAGGTGTCTGTCAATTTTGTGCTAACGTTTGCTCAATTTACCACGTGAGCGCTAATACATCCTAATATACTTAATTGTAGTTTGCATATATACACCATGTACAATTTTTGGTATACTTTTCCAAACTTCTCTTCTATAATTCTAGCTTCCACTAAGGCTGTTGTAGACGAGACAACCAAACTAGCTGAGTGCGTTGGAAAAACCAGGACATTGCTTAGAAAAATCCTCTCTGAAGGTGTGGATAACTGCATGACAAAACTGGATAATGACCCTCAAGGATATCTCAGCCAGCCATTAAGTCTGCTTGAAGCTGTTCTGAAAGAGTGTCATAACACCTTTACAGCCTGTTTCCACTCTTTTTATCCCACTCCTGCACTCCAGTGGGCATGTTTGTGTGACTTGCTCAACTGCTTGGATCAGGTAAACTATCACTTTTTCAGTTCTGGTTTGGTTGGTGTGTTTAACAGCATGTTCTGAGTGCTTGATTGGTCATTGCATACGGAACAAAATAAAAGTCCTGTTTTTGTTGTGGGTAAAGTCTTCTGTTTCAAAATGCAGGATTCTACATGATTCAAGTAGTTTTTTTTAGGTATAACATATAGTACTCGCTTTGCTTATAGTTGTATTTATTTCTTTCTTTAATTTGCTGAAACTTATTTGTGGACGTTCAAGCAAGTAAGCCATGTTCCTGAAAAGGTTGCTAAACACTAACTTTTCATAGTGATTGAACACTGAATTTTTTGTGTTCCATAACAGAGGTATAATGACTTTTTATTTTATTTTATTTTTTATTTTTTTTAGGACATCCAGGAAGCGAATTTTAAAACATCAAGCAGTCGTCTGTTAGCAGCAGTTATGTCTGCTCTGTGTCACACTTCTGTGAAGCTTACATCCATCTTTCCTATCGCTTATGATGGTGAAGTCCTACTTCGCTCCATGGTGAAACAAGTCAGCACAGAAAATGACACTGCATTGGCTCACCGCTTTCCTCTACTGGTGTCAGCAATGGAGAAACTCAGTCAGGTCTGCATAGGTTTTCTTTCCAAATTTTTAAAAGGCATGCAAGTAAATTTCTTTATATGACTTTTTGGTATTGGATTTATGAGCATATTGTCTTAGAAATCAGGGCTCTCCAGCTAGTTAACATGTCCTATTCTCGTATTCATATTAAAAATAAGCTTTTGCAATGTGGCCAGAAATAACTACCAACTGGAAACCATGTACAGCCGTGGCCAAAAGTTTTTTGAGAATGTGAAAATTAATATTTTGTCAGTCTGCTTCTTTTAGTGTTTTTAGATCTTTTTGTCAGTTGTTACTATAGTATACTGAAGTATAATTGCAAGCAATTCATTTGTTTTAAAGTTTACATTACGTTTTCTGCAGAGTCAATATTTGCAGTGTTGACCCTTCTTTTTCAAGACCTCTACAATTCGCCATGGCATGCTGTCAATCAACTTCTGGGTCACATCATGACTGATGGCAGGCCATTCTTGCATAATCAATACTTGGCGTTTGTCAGCATTTGTGTATGTGTTTTTTTTTTTTTATGTTCACCTGCTTCCTTGAGTATTGACCAAGTTCTCAATGGAATTAAGGTCGGAGTTTCCTGGTCATAGACCCAAAATTTTTATGTTTTGTTCCCCAAGTCAAGTCACTTTTGCCTTGTGGCGAGGTGCTCCATCATGCTGGAAAAGGCACAGTTTCTCCCCAAACTGTTCTTGGATGGTTGGGAGAAGTTGCTCTCAAAGGATGTTTTTGTACCATTCTTCATGGCTGTGTTCTCAGGCAAAATTGAGTGAGCCCCACTGCCTTGGCTGAGAAGCAACCCCACACCTGGATGGTCTAGGATGCTTTACTGTTGGCATGACACAGGACTGATGGTAGCCCTCGCCTTTTCTTCTTCGGACAAGGTTTTTTTCTGAATGCCCAAAACAATCAAAAAGGATTTATCGGAGAAAATTACTTTACCCCAGTCCTCAGCAGTCCAATCCCTTTATCTTTTGCAGAATATCAGTCTGTCCCTGACGTTTTTCCTGGAGAGAAGTGGTTTCTCTTCTGCCCTTGACACAAGGATATCCTCCAAAAGTCTTCACCTCACTGTGCGTGCAGATGCACTCACACCTGCCTGCTGCCATTCCTACGCAAGCTCTGCACTGGTGGTGCCCTTATCCCGCAGCTGAATCAACTGTAGGCAATGGTCCTGCCACTTGCTGGACTTGGGTGCAATTAAGCCACCTTCTCAAATGCAGTGGAAATGTTTTTTTATGGGCTTAAGTTTATTTTCATGGCATAGAATGACTTTGCAATTCATCTGATCACTCTTCATAACATTCTGGAGTATATGCAAATTGCCATCATAACTGACTTTGTGAAAATGTAATATTTTGTGTCATTCTCAACTTTTGGCCACAGCTGTACTTCTTGTTTCCACTTGCCTACTTTCCTTTCAGCTGCCATTTTCACCCTGGCTGTCTTACCCTCCTAACGCTCACTTCTTCCTGCCTCCCCATGCATGTCAATACTAGTGCCACTGCTCAGTATCGCCCCCTCTTATACAGCTCTGCCAAGGGTGTGTGAGAGTATTTCACTGCAGGCCACTGTGATTCCTCCCAACTACCATATGTCACTTCTGTGTTCTGCAGTGACTAGTGGTCAGCAGGGGGATTCTACAGTGGCCATTGGGGGACCTACTCTTAGACCAGCCCAAGGGGTTGAATAGGGTCAGCGCTGATAGCCCTCTATAGAGTGAAATTTCTGCAAATGTACTGCTGGACAGGTAGGTGCGTTTAACTTCATGTTCTAGGCACTTTTAATGCACCAAAGTAGATAAAAATTGAGTTATTTGTGACAAAGGCACAATTGCAAGCTAACCCAGTAGTGAAATGAATGCCTTTTTAAAACCTTGTAAAATGCACTACAATATATGGAACAGATCCTTCTAGGCTGCATTTAAAAGTAGGTAAATGGTTGTCTTAGAAACAGGCATCCACTACAAGTAGGTCTGTCAAGAGGACTTGGCTTTGGATGAGAAATTCTAACCACCTTGGATGAGTAAAACCTTTTGTCTGCCAGTTCCCAATCCTCTGGCACCATGTTATTGATGAGCTAATTGGTAGGCATATTTGCAAGGGAGAATCTTCTATAAAATAAGGACTAGGAAGAGAAACTGCACTGAGCGAGCTAGTTTTACCAAGTTGACTTCGGGAGATGAAACGGATATAATATAGGGGCTGACAAAGGCATGGCAGGGGGCTTGTTCAAGCACTAGTACAGCAAAGGACTGACCTTGGTTTGATTGTCTGGGGAAAGTAGACCAGGGTGAAATGGAGCTATACGAGGTAATAATTGCCAAATTGACATCCTAGACAACCAGTATATATTCTGTGTACACAAGTGTGAGAGTAAACATTTTTTGCTTTTGCAGGATAGAGCTCCAGTCCACACTAGTGCGGCCTTGACGTCATGCTACTTCAGCGCGATTTCAAGGCTGCAGATTTAACAGAAGTCAATTCAAGTTGCATTAAATGAACAGGAACCTATTTAAAAGCCGCTGTGACTTGAGTCGCAATGGTTTGAACAGTTCATTGCCAAAAATAGAATGCAATTTTGAACTGTCAAATCGCAGGACAAATCTCATTGGTGTGAGGACTGAAACTGTCAAAACCCTAGAGATGGGTAAATGTTTACTCTTTAATTATTGTAGATGTGCCAGAAGCTCAGCAGTCTGGCTGGCCCGACTAGGGGTAGGAGGGAGAGGGCATGCGGATGACTTTCTGGGTTGTGGGGCCCAACGTATGTGTTGTCAGACATATGCATTAAAGACGTAACTGTTTCTTGTAGAATGGTGTAGTGTTGGTGGCGTTGGTTTCATTCTGGAATGAAAGGTTATAACACCTCCATGTCCAGGCTTGAAGCATCTAGAATGACATCCTTGTATGATTGGGACTCTTCCGTCTCCATGCACCATGAGTAAGGATGAGCTCAGGCGCTTAAGCAACCGCACGTGCTGAGCCCGCCAGGAAGTCGGCAGTGAGACATCTCCTGATCTCTGCAGCCACAAATCGGGAAAATATCCCACTGCTTTTGATGAGCACTCCGCAGTGCCGACTTCCTGGCGGGCTCTGCATGTGCGGTTGCGAGCACGCCTGAACTCATCCTTAACCATGAGGACAGAGTTTATCTGCTTGTGCGTCTCATTTCTGAGAGTGGGAGCGAAGTCTTCTAATTAGAGCCAGGAGTTGAGGAACAGGATTTCTGGTGCCTCGCTCAAAGTTCCAGAGGATCTAGCCAAAGATGGAGTTGGCCGTAAACCTATGGGAGCTGCTGGAGTATGATCGCAGTATCTCACTAAAGGACTGAGGTAAGGTAGATCCAGTTTTTGGTACAAAGGGTAGCATTTGTACCACAGCTTCTACGATTGCCATTAAGTAAATATATTTGTGAACCACCTGGCTGGCTGGACCATTTTTGCTTATTCCCCAATCCCCCCCCCCCCCCCAGCGGTTTCTTTTCTCTTTGTATCACCTGTGTACCTCTCCAGCTTTGTATAAATCTGTTTCTATATCATGTTTTCCTCGCTCTTTTCCAATATTTGTTTTTTACACGTTTCTTTTTTTCTTCCTATAATCGCATTGCTATGTACATACAATTTTATTTGATTTTTTTAGAGAAAAATCCCAGGAGCCAGGTAATCAATGTGCCTAAAATGCAGATGCTTTTTCTGGCATGAAAGGATGAATACTAATCGTATAACAGTAGATCCACAGTTGTTCATAAAGTTGTATTTTTTTATTTTAGAGCGAGGAGAATGTTTCTGGGATGACTAGCTTTCGTGAGGTTCTGGAGAAGATGTTGGTTATTGTTGTGCTGCCTGTTAGGAACAGCTTACGCAGGGAACAGGAGCTCTTTTCTTCACACCTGGTATCCAACACATGTGGTCTCCTGGCCAGTATTGTTAGTGAACTGACAGCATCTGCTCTTGGATCAGAGGTACACTTGCGATTTTATCATAGAATACTTTTAAAAATTACACGTTCATTCTCATAATGGCCCTCATATACAAGTCCTTAAATATTTTTGTTCAACAGTTTATTTTAGAAGTGCTGGTGCAACTTTAGTGACTTTTCTATATTGGCGTAATACTGTTGCATTTTTAAAACACACAATGACAGCTGTGGAGTTGATTTATTACAAGTTTATCTGCAGAAAGCAAATGTTTAGGTGGCTTCAAGTGGTTGTAAACCCTTACATATACCCAGTGAAGTGACTGGCCTCATGTGACACACAGATGAAATGCATCCTCATGCATAAGTTGTACCCATTTATCTGCTGCATTTTCTCCACATCCGTTAAAAGCGGGCGGATAGTTGAAGTTGCACTCTGCAGAGCTCTGTGAGGAGAGTTCTGAGCGCTGATTGGAGGGAAGGGACACGCGTTTTCACACAGGAACAGAACTGAGACTGTCAATCAGCTGGAGCTCCCTCCCCTGTCATTTTTTTTTTCTTGGTGTCAGGAAAATGTCAGAAGTGACTCCTGGTTGAGGAACGAAGCAGCAGACAGAAATTACACTTGGTGCTCTCAATTGAGACAAGTACACACTATAGACGAATATGCTTTGTTCATATTTTTTATGTCTGAGGTTTTCAACCACTTTAAAGTGATTTGTAAAGTCTCTTTAAAAAAAAAAAAATGTTATACTTACCTGCTCTGTTGCAGTGATTTTGCACAGAGCAGCCGGGATTCTCCTCTTCTCTGGTCCCTCTTTGCTGCTCCTGGCCCCTCCCGTCTGATGAGTGCCCCCATAGACCAGCAGCTTGCTATTGGGCACCTGAGCCGAGTCAGAGCTCCATGTATCCATTCAGACACGGGTAAGTATTAGGGGGTGCTGGGGGGCCTGCTACAGTTTGTCTTCATGCATAGAATGTATAAAGATAAACCTTTTGCCTTTACAACTCCTTTAAAAGAGAAGTATGGGTTAAAAAAAAAAATTTTTATTCATACTTGCCTCGGTGGATGGAGCATCAGACTGATGCTCCATCTGTCCCCCACCGTCTCTGTACTGAGAACCGAGCCACTGAACATCGCCGATGGCTCGGTTCTCACAGATCCCTGAGAGGAAAGCCGCTGTCAGTCAGCGTCTTTCCTCTCTGCTTCTCCACGCTCATTGGAGCGCCGAGCAGTGGAGGGGAGGGGAGAGGCTGTCTCAGCAGCTCTCTGAGACTGCCATCAAGCAGGGCAGCTGGTGGATCCCGACTTGGAAGTCGTGATGACGCGCTGCCCCGACTGATGGCAGTGATGTCAGCGGAGAGCGGACTTCAGACCGCTCTCCGCTGAAAACTGGTCACAGGAGTGCAAAACGAATTGCACTCCTGTGACCCAGAGGAGAAGCCCAGCCTAAAAAAACTCATGCTGGACTTCTCCTTTAATGTTAAACCTCTGTCCCTTTTTTACCAACTGCAACCAAGTGTCACACCAAAACATGTGTAGGCAAGGCTTACAATAGAGTATTTGCCAATAATGGGTGTTGAATAACATATACACACAGACTGATATATTAGTTGGTTTTCTTCAGTTAAAGCCATAGATTGTCTTTTCAGTACAGTCAGTTAAGGATACAACTAATTAGAGCATATAATTAAGTATGGTATATACACTTCCTGGGTGGGATATATAAATTAATTTATGTGCGCTATCTTTTTCTTAATGTCAGGTTGATGGCCTAAATTCTCTACATTCAGTGAAGTCCAGTCCTAATCGTTTCACTAAAACGAGCCAAGGCAGAAGTTGGAATACTGGAAACGGATCTCCTGATGCAATCTGCTTCTCGGTTGACAAACTTGGGCTGGTCGTCGTCGGATTCTGTGTCTATGGTGGAGGTGGAATCCATGAGTATGAGCTGGAGGTCCTGGTAGATGATGTATGTTTAAAAAATGGCAAAAATAATGCCCATTTTTTATCCAGTTAAAGCTGTGTGTTCCAACCTCTTTCGGAATCTTTTATTAACATGCAACATCAAAAAGCTAAGGATACAAGCTTCCTCCCCTTTTAAGAGCAAGCGGCTGACGTCTTAGGCGGCTGCTTGCTTTTGGCCAACTGGGACCCCACTGAGAATCGGGAACTGATCATGTGACCACTATGAGCCTTTCCCAAATCCATACTTGCCCCAAGCCTTCGGCCACTGCCTGCAGAGGGAGCAACATTTTTGTGGGGGTACATTGTCCAAAAGTAGAGATATGTGTAGGTGTACATTGGTCAGGAGTAGGGCATGAGAGGGTGATGGAAGGAAGGGGGTGTGGATAGGGATAGAGTGGACTCTTGTGACTGTAGTGGTTTGGAGAGGGAGAATAATTGGGGGGGGGGGGGGGGAGATCTCTACCAGAGGCAGAATACTTCTGGCAAAATTACTTGGCCATCCTTAAGGAAATATGAAAGTGTAAAAACAGAACTGTAACTTGACTTTTCTATTGAATATACCCCAAGTCATCCTTTTTTTTATTTTTTTATTTATTTTTTATTTATTTTTTTACGGCAGTAGTTTAATAGAACACATGGGCCTTGTGGTACCAAGTAAACAGATTCTTGCAACACTGGAAACGAGAAGAAATACAAACCTTTTATTTTATTTTGCATAGAGGTGTGTAAACTTGTTTTTTTTTCTAACTTTTCACCTGTTGATTCCTTTTTAGAGTGAGAATTCTGCTGAGGCAGGCCACTCTCATAGGTGGACGTCACTAGAGCTTGTCAAAGGCACTTACACAACTGATGATTCACCAAGCGATATTGCTGAAATTAGGCTGGACAAAGCTGTGCCTCTAAAGGTAAAATATATATATATATATTTGTGTGTGTGTGTGTGTGTGTATCTCTCATTTATATTTATTTTTTAACCTTTTACATACGATTAGTGATGATTATATTGTGGAGGGTGTTTGTAACTAATGCACACACATTTGAGGCTATACGTTTATACACACACACACTAGTCTGTGGTAGACCTCTGTGTTTAGGGGTGCATAATATGGTAGAAAAACACTAATGTAAGTAGGTATTTTTAGTCTGTGTAATAGGCCCCCAAAATCACAATTATAATGAACAGATTATCAAGAGAATATTGTCCACGTTTTTGTTTCAGGAGAACATAAAGTATGCAGTGCGTTTGAGGAATTATGGAAGTCGCACAGCTAATGGGGATGGTGGAATGACCACTGTTCAGTGCCCTGATGGGGTGACCTTTACTTTCAGTTCCTGCAGTTTAAGCAGCAACGGTACAAACCAAACCAGAGGACAAATCCCTCAAGTATTATACTACAGGTTTGTTTTACTTTGAAAGTACTTATGTGTTGTGTGCCCTATATTAAAGCTGAACTTCAGGCACGTAAAAAAAATAAAAATGAATGCAGTTATGTCAGTGTTTCTCAACTCCAGTCCTCAAGGCGCACCAACAGGTCATGTTTTTGGGATTTCCATTGATTTGCACAGGTGATTTGAGCAGTTTCACTGCCTTAGTAATTACCACAGCTGTTTCATCTGCAGGAAATCCCAAAAACATGACCTGTTGGTGCGCCTTGAGGACTGGAGTTGAGAAACAGAGTTATGTCATTTAAAAACCTGTTAAACATATTTAGGGAAAAAATGTATTTGAAATACCTAAATTACACATTTTAGCTTTATGTAGTCCCCTGTGTAGCAACTTTCTTGGAGAGGGAAGGGCAGCGCTCTGGGCCAGTTGTATGCACATTCTGGCAGGAAGAGACCACACCACAGGGCCTCATTGAAGGGTTTTTGCCCCTTCGCTGTTTAAAGGCTAGGGGTAGAGAAGTGGCAAGACTATATTAACTGCAGTAGAAAAAGGTCTTCACCAACCTGGTTCTTCTCTCTGGTAAAGAGGTGTAAAGCTTGGGACTGTCTACACAGAAATGACTATCCTATAGGTATTTCAACTATTTTGTTTCATGTTTTCAATCCAACTGGGGTAGAGTTACCGTCTCATGGTAACCATCCTAATTGTACATCATAGGACACAGAGGACTTTATATACATGACGACTAGGGTTATGCTGCCAACTTCAGGGGAATGGACACTGGCCAGAAAAGGGGCAAAAGACCCACCCAGGCATAACTACTCCCAACTAAACTAATCCTCCTTTTTTAGCTAGTGACCTACAGATGTCTACCTGAAGATTTGCTTTCCCTAGTTCCTAGTTTGGCTTATTCTAAACATCCCCATTGAGGAAGAGGTGGCCTTCATCAATGGGAGCATTACACTGTAGTAGCATTTTTTAAAAGGTGAGGAACAACATGGCGCTGGTGGGCGACGACTTGGTTGCGAGTATCTACCATTTTGCTGGTTTTCCTGCTGTAGCTTCACATTTGTACACTTGCTGCTGGATCATTCCTGCCCAGTACATTAACAGTGTTTGTTCCCAAACTTAACCCCTGCACAGCTGCAGCACCCTTCAACATGGTCGGTTCCAGGACACACAAGTTTTGGGGCACTTGTTTGTGGTGACTTGCAACATAGGTGTTCTTACTTGGGCTGACACTCCTCAGCTGTATGGCTGCTCTTCTGTAGAGTATTACAGACCTATTAACCCTCAGCAAGCCATGGCATTGCACTGGCAGTAAGATGGGTGAAAGGAAAATGGAGTGGGCTCCAAAATCCCTCTATCAGGTAGGGAGAACCCACACTTTTTTTTTTTTTTTTTTTTTTGACTGCCCTGTTTGGAAGATTCACCCTCTATTTGTCATGTTTAATCTTGGGTTGTCCCCAGAAAATTAAGAGGGGAAATCTTTAAATGGGGACACTAAGTCTGGTGACCTTGGTGATGGGGATTTGCTCACTTTGGAGGGATTTTGTCTCGCTTCCTGTTTTGGCTGTGAGGCAAGAAGTAAAGGAAAGCCTCTAATAGAACACAGATGCCAAAAAAAACACTGACACAAATTAGAACCTTCAATTTCTCTATCCAAAATTGATATAAAAATAAATTGCCTTTTTAGTTCTGCTTCAATTTGGTTTTGTCTGTTATAGACTGCTTTGAGTGTCTCCATGAGATTCTTTATTTTTTTTTCCTTTTACCAAAGGTGGTTACTTAACTCCATCTGAATTTTTTGCCCAGTGTCCCTTCACCTGAAGGTGGCAGCATAACCCAGTTATGCCTAAATTGTGTCCTGTGATGTACTTCAAGAAAGGATTTTACATGTAAACTAGAAAGCCTAATTTCTGTTATGCCATGTCACGTTTTAGGAGATTCTCTTTTACTGTCTATTTGAGTATCGGACTGAACAGGAAGTAATTATGGCTGCCGTTGGGCATAAAAAAAAAAAAAATTCTCCATGTAAGCACTTTTTGAGGTCTACTGCATTTTGTTTCGTAGGAGTGAATACGATGGAGACCTTCAGTCGCAGCTTTTGAGCAAAGCCAATGAAGAAGACAAAAACTGCAGTCGGGCCCTCTCAGTGGTAAATGCTGTAACCAGAGTTGCTAAAGACCTGCTACACAGAGCGCTTGCTGTTGATGGTGAGAACTTCTTTGATATCTTTAGTGATTTGTATTGTGAATATATCACTATCTGCGTGTGATAAGTGTTTTGACCTGCTCTACCACATACTGCATGTCTATATCATTGCTGAAACATGGATTAGCTGAGAGGTAGTATGTTTCCTTATAACGGGGCTCGACAAACCCCGGGTGCCAGGTCGCAATTGCGATTAGAATTGGCGACCTGGCGGGGCGGAACTGCTGGGGTATCCTGTCTACGTGCGCACCCCCAAACCCCCCCGGATCGCGCCGGACGGTAATTGAGGCCGCGTTTTTGTGGCCTTCTGCAGTCCTATGCTTCCTTCTGGAATCCGGCGCCCTCTTGTGGTGGCCGTTGGTATGACAAGACAACCAGCAATGCTCATGCCGCTTCCCTGCCTGTTTTCATTGCCCGCCCATCTCCTTCCCTTTACTTAGAACTTCCAAACATTATATATCTTTTTTTATTCTTACACCCTAGAGAATAAAATGGCCATCGTTGCAATACTTTCTGTCGCACCGTATTTGCACAGCGGTCTTACAAGCGCACTTTTTTGGGGAAAAATACACTTTTTTTTAATAAAAAAAAAAAGACAGCAGTAAAGTTAGCCCAATTTTTTTTAATATTGTGAAAGATAATGTTGCGCCGAGTAAATTGATACCCAACATGTCATGCTTCAAAATTGCGTCCGCTCATGGAATGGCGACAAACTTTTACCCTTTAAAATCTTCATAGGTGACATTTAAAAAAATTCTACAGGTTGCATGTTTTGAGTTGCAGAGGAGGTCTAGGGCTAGAATCATTGCTCTCGCTCTACCAATGGCGCCGATACCTCACGTGTGGTATGAACACCGCTTTCATATGCGGGCGCTACTCACGTATGCGTTCGCTTCTATACGCGAGCTCAACGGGGACCGTTCCTGGCTCCTAACTTTTTTTATTTGGCTCCTAGATTCCAAGCAAATTTGTCAAGCCCTGCCTTATAAGGAGATGAAGTTCTGGTCTACAAATTTGTGGGTCATCTGGCTAGTCTTGTTTAGATAACGTCAGACATTGCAATAAAAGCTGTGGTGGACACATTGCTTTTTTACTATGGAGGTTTTTTAGCCAGTCTTTTGTTAATGAAAGTTTATTAGATTTAATAGAAATCAATGTGTTCTTATTTTATCTTTCTAGCTGATGACATTCCAGAACTGCTTAGTTCTTCCAGCCTATTTTCTATGCTGCTTCCCCTACTAATAGCTTACATTGGACCAGTAGCAGCTGCTATCCCAAAGGTAAGAGCCAGTCTTCTTTTAATTTTTTTTGTGCAAAAGTTTAAATCGAATTCAAGCGATTAATCCATGCACAGAGAATAAAATCTAAATGTATGCACACGCAAATGATGGGTAGGGACTGTGTGTTTACACAGAACAGTGTTAATTATTGCTCAAGTCAGTAACTCTAGGTAGAGATTCCCGCACCCTAAAAACCTAGTCAGCTAGTGCAGTTTTCCTTTAAAATGTAATGGCAGTTTTATTGAGAGGGTTATATTGCTAACTACAAGTGATTGGACGCTAGCAAATTAAGCGGTTAGCCAAATATAGCCCCTCCCTGCTTTAGTTTTTTTTGCTAGTGACTTATTGGTTCTAAAGGCAGAATGTTTTTTATCCTAATGCATTCTTTGCATTATGAGCAAAACCTGTGTGCGGTAGCCCCGCCAATACCTACCTGAGCCCCGTCTCAATCCAGTGATGTTGCACGAGAGACTTGGCTGTCTGGGACTCTTCCTCCTGACTGGCTGAGACACACAGCGAACGCCATTGGCTCACACTGATGTCAAAGTCCATGAGCCAGTGAGGAGAGAGAGGGGTTGGGGGTGAGTTTCCGCTCCGTGTCTGAACAGAGCAGCGGCTCTGCTCAGGTGCCCCCATAGCCAGCTGCTAGCTGTGGGGGCACTCAGCAAGAAGGAGGGTCCCGAGAAGAGGAGGATCTGAGCTGCTCTGTGCAAAACGACTGAACAGAGCAGGTAAGTATAACATGTTTGTTATTTTTAAACAAAAAAAAAAGTGATCTCTTTAAAGTGATCGTAAACCACAGCTTAAAAAAAAAATTCCCTGCAAGGCAATGTCATAATTTGCCTGTATGCATCGCCAAGATACCTGGTGTCTTGTGTGAGTGAGCCACAGTGCTTTACAGGTTCAGGGCTGTAGTACTCCCACTGAGGGGGCAAAGACTGTCTGGATGAGGCATGCTCCCCTGGATCATGCCTGGGACTCTTCAGCTTGTCTGCATTGTGGGAGCTGTATGTCATCTTCCTAACCCTTGCGGTTAGTTAACCACTTAAGACCCGGACCATTATGCAGCTTAAAGACCTGGCCACTTTTTGCGATTTGGCACTGCGTCGCTTTAACAATTGCACAGTCGTGCGACGTGGTTCCCAAACAAAATTGGCGTCCTTTTTTTTCCCCCCACAAATAGAGCGTTCTTTTGGTGGTATTTGATCGCTATAAACAAAAATAGAGAGACAATTTTGAAAAAAATGCAGTATTTTTTACTTTTTGCTATAATAAATATCTCCAAAAAATATATAAACTTTTTTTTTTCCTCAGCTTAGGCCGATATGTATTCTTCTACATATATTTGGTAAAAAAAATCGCAATAAGCGTTTGATTGGTTTGTGCAAAATTTATAGCGTCTATCAAATAGGGGATAGTTTTCTTGCATTTTTATTATTTTTTTTCTTCTAGTAATGGCGGCGATCAGCGATTTTTATCGTAACTGCGACATGGTGGACACATCGGATACTTTTGACACTATTTTGGGACCATTGTCATTTTTACAGCGAACCGTGCTATAGAAATGCACTGGTTACTGTAAAAATTACACTGGCAGTGAAGGGTTTAACCAGGAGGGGGCACTGTAGGGGTTAAGTGTGCCCTGATGTGTTTCTTACTGTGGGGGGCGTGGCTTAGCGTGTGACGTCACTGATCGTCGTCACCTATGACCGGAACAGACGATCAGTGACAGGCTCACTAGGAAGCACGGGGAGAGGTTTGTTTACACTTGCCTCTCCCCGTTCTTCCTCTCTGTGACCCGATCACGGGACACCGGCGGCGATGGGGTCCGCTGTTCCCGTGGGGACGGTCACGGAGAAGAGGACCGGGTCACGCCCACGGTTTGGATCTTAAAGGGGACGTACCTGTACGCCCTTGTGCCCAGCCGTGCCATTCTGCCGACGTACATCGGCGTGCGGCGGTCCTTAAGTGGTTAAAGGAGAAGTATGGGTTTTCGAGTTTTTCCCATATTTATACTTGCCTCGTGGATGGAGCATCAGACTGATGCTCCAGCTGTCCCCCGCCATCTGTGCACTGAGAACCGAGCCACCGAACATCGCTGTCAGTCAGCCTCTTTCCTCTCTGCTTCTCCACGCTCATTGGAGCGCTGAGCAGTGGAGGGGCAGGGAGAGGCTGTCTCAGCGGCTTGCTGAGACTGCCATCAATCAGGGCAGCTGGCGGATCCGGACTTCATACCGCTCTCCGCTGAAAATGGGTCACAGGAGTGCAAAACGAATTGCACTCCTGTGACCCAGAGGAGAAGCCCAGCCTAAAAAGCTCAGGCTGGACGTCTCCTTTTTTAAGGGCTTTGTCCAAAAGGGAGCCTGGTGCTATTGCCTTGGTTGTGCCATCGCAGAGGTTGACAATGGAGCTGCAGGCATGATGTTTTAATGGTTACAGGCCAACAGTGGGAATGGGGCCCTGCACTATTTTTGACCCTTGTTTCGCTGCACTGCATGTGTGCACGCCCTCTCAGCCATCATGGCATCTTCTAAGCCACACAACTGCCCTAATCCTTGCTAAACCATCATCCACAAGTTCCCGGCTGCCTCACAGTGATGAGGTCAAGGTGGGTCACAGCTGCTGCAGTTGGTCTATTGGTGTCCCATAAATGACGGTATGGTGGATCATAGCTGCAGAGGAAGCGGTACTGTAAGCCCTTCTGGCTTCTGATCCATTAGCAGCTCAGATGTGCTTTGTAGTGTCCTTGCCCAAGGGCCTAACCCCAAGCAACTTGGACCCTTTTGTCTTCATGGTCTTTAGTCTGCCCCAAGCTTGACCCCCCCTGCATTTTTCAGGAAGGAATTTTCTGCAACAATGTCAGATTTTGTGGCAAAAATAACCTCTTGTGACATCTGATTCAAAACGCAGTTGGACGCTTGAACTTTTTAACATTCTCCTTCAGTCTCTAAATTTGCCTGCTGCTGATGATGTCTGAATCTGCTGACATTCACCCCTAGGCTTAAAGGTATCATTTTTGTTCAATATTGACTGAGTATACTTGTTTAAGAAGTGCACTCACTTCTAAAACCAGTTTTTATGATGACTGGCCTAATCTGAACAAGTTACCCTGAGGAGGTGGTGTACCCTTTTCATTCTGCCTGTCTTCCATTCACAGATCATTTTTAATCATACAAGCTATACTTGTATGAATAAATACAACCTCTGTGAATGGCGAAGATGGACGAGCACTCAGGAGTGCCTGTCGCAGCTCCCTCAGCTCTTTTTAAGCCCCACCACCCTGGAAGAGTATGGCTGCAGGGGTGGGTTAAAATGGAGGAGGAAGATTTATACTAAACCAGGAGACGGCAGCACAAGGAGACACAGTGTACTGAGAATAAGTAATGTCCATTGGTATTTTCTCATTTTTATTTATTTATCTTTTTTTTTTAACACTTAGCTTAGGCTTTAACATCTGATTTACCCCAAGCATGTCTAGTAATTTTTGCCCATTCAGCCAAAAATGTAATTTGGACAAAGGGACTGAATTTGTATGGGAGGACCTGGCTCACAATCGGTGGTTAAGTATTTGGTGTCAGCGCTTTTTGGAGGTCACTCTTAATTCTTCCAGACTAAACATGTATTTATGGACCTGGCTTTTTGCATAATCATGCTAGAACAGAAAAAGGCCTTCCCAAAACTGTTGCTAAAAGTTTTGGAAGCATACAATTGTCTGAGGTAGTAATTTATATGTTGTAGCTGTGATTTATTGCAATGCTTAGCAAATTCTTGGCATGTTTAAAACTATATATTTTTTTCTTTTATTCCAGGCTGCTGTTGAAGTTTTTGGTCTTGTGCAGCAGTTACTCCCATCAGTCGCCATTTTGAACCAAAAATATGCCCCTCCCCTCTTTAATCCAAACCAATCAACTGACAGCACAACCGGCAATCAGCCTGAGCAGCTCTCTGCGTGTACTACCTCCAGTCACTATGCTGTTGTGGAAAGCGAGCATCCGTATAAGGCAGCCAGTGTGATGCAATTTAAGGTATAAGTTTGCTTTATACATCATTGCTGAAGCTTAATACATATCCTTTGAGGGACTCTTTACAATAAGTTTTTTAATCAAAATGGTTTTTATTAACCACCTCCTACAAATGGATGTACCTGTACGTCTTAGGGTTTCAGTGGTTCTACCAGGATCATGGCTGCAGCTCCTGGTAACATATGTTTTTAGAGCCAGCTGGTCTTTAACCACTTCAATACCAGGCACTTTCGCACCTTCCTGCCCAAGCCAATTTTCAGCTTTCAGCGCTGTCACTTTTTAAATGACAATTGCGCATGCTACACTGTACCCAAACTACATTTTTATAATTTTCATCCCACAAATAGTGCTTTCTTTTAGTGGTATTTGATCACCTCTGCAGTTTTTTTTTTTTTTTTCTTTTGCTGAACGAATAAAAAGACAGATTTAAGACCCCTTTCACACTGGAGGTGTTTTTCAGGCGCTTTGGCACTAAAAATGGCGCCTGTAAAGTGCCTGAAAAAAGCCTCATCTGCAGTCCCAGTTACGAAAGCCCAAGTGCTTTCACACTGGGGCGTTGCGCTGGCAGGGTGTCAAAAAAAGTCCTGCAAGCAGCTTCTTTGCAGCGCTTGTCTCCTGCCGTCAAACTGTGAGTGTACCCAATGCTCCAATCCCGATGCGCATCGTCACATCACGTGACTTCATCAGGGGATGACGCTAGGTACATTGAATGGGTATAAATAGTCTGCTTAATTGGATGCCTGTCAGCCATTTTCTTGAAGCCCGCTACTGAAATGAATGGGCTCAGTCACAATGCTCCGTCCGCCATTTTGCCTAGGTCTCAGGTATACAACCAAGCATATCTGGATATTTGAAAGACGGGCAGAGCATTCTCACCGAGCATGGACCGCGGGACAGGCAAGATACAGGGCTGGCAGTAAATACTGCATAAAAGGGAACTCTGCAAGTAACATAATCAGCGGTGAGATAACACCGTGAGATATATACTGTGTATGTATATGTGTGTGTATATATATATATATATATATATATATATATGTGTGTGTGTGTGTGTGTGTGTGTGTATATATATATATATATATATATATATATATATATATATATATATATATATATATATATATAGAATTATATATTGCAATTTGGGACACTACACTAAGGCATTACATAGGTATGCAGAGAGGAATGTTAAAAATGCCAGTAGGCTAAAATGGGGAATATATAATAAAATGTACAAAAATACAACATTTTTAAAACTGCAAATGCAAAATAGGAAATCATATAAAATGAAAAGGGGAGCCCCAGGGACATCACAGATGACTGGAGGAGGCAGGAAATGGTAAATCTCTAAACATATAGAGAAAATGTAAAAATAATAATACTATCCAAATAAGCATTGAAATACAAAATATGTTGAGGACCTCCAATATGGACGAGGAGGGAGGGGGGGGGGGGGGGCGCAACTAAAAGTCACTCAAGAAACAGTTCAGATTATACTCGATATTAAGTCCTCTTAGTGCAAAAGTATCCATAGGAAAAATCCATTTGGATTCGAGTTGACTGAGACCTCACCGTATGGCCCCCCGCCAAGGCCTGGTGTATGTCACAATACCCCAAAATTTCAGGTTAGAAGGAGCTCTATTGTGACATTCCGCAAAGTGTCTGGACACACTGTTTGACAAAACCATACTGAATATTTTGGACATGTTCTTTAACCACTTGCTTACTGGGCACTTAAACCCCCTTCCTGCCCAGGCCAATTTTCAGCTTTCAGCGCTATCACGCTTTGAATGACAATTGCGCGGTCATGCGACGTGGCTCCCAAACAAAATTGACGTCCTTTTTTTCCCACAAATAGCTTTCTTTTGGTGGTATTTGATCATCTCTGCGGTTTTTAATTTTTGTGCTATAAACAAAAAAGAGTGACAATTTTGAAAAAAACACAATATTTTTTACTTTTTGCTATAATATCCCAATTTAAAAAAAAAAAAAAAAATTCTCAGTTTAGACCGATATGTATTCTTCTACATATTTTTGGTAAAAAAAATCGCATAAAGCGTTTGGTTTGCGCAAAAGTTATAGCGTCTACAAAATGGGGCATAGTCTTACAGCATTTTTATAAAAATTTTTTTTTTACTAGTAATGGCGGTGATCAGCGATTTTTATTGTGACTGTGACATTATGGCGGACACTTTTGACACCATTTTGGGGCCATTGTCATTTTTACAGCGATCAGTGCTATTAAAATGCACTGGTTACTGTAAAAATGACACTGGCAGGGAAGGGGTTAACACCAGGGGGCGAGGAAGGGGTTAAATGTGTAACCTGGGAGTGTTTACTACTGTGGGGTGAGGGGACTGACTGGGGGAGGTGACCGATCTGTGTCCCTATGTACAAGGGACACAGCATCGGTCTCCTCTCCCTGACAGGACGTGGATCTCTGTCTTTGCACACAGAGATCCACATCCTTGTCTGTGTACCGGCCGATCGCGCGTGCCTGGCGGACATCGCGGCCGCCAGGCACGCGCATCGGCATGTCAGTGGCACGCCGCCCAGTGGCCGGAGGAGCCGAGGCCGTCAATTGGCGGCTTCCCAGATTTGTAGAGCCACCTTGAGGCCGTCATTTGACTATGGCCCGGATCTCAGATGTTACAAATTGTTAGGAGCCTTTTCGTGTGGCCTATATACTGAAGCCCGCAACTACACTCCAAAACGTACACTGCTCCCTCAGTATTACACCCAATTGAACTCTTCTATGTCATACTTGGTACCTTTACTGTTGGACTGGAAAGAAACTACCTTTTTGTTTGGACGTTGTGTACGAGTGCAAGCATAGCACCTTTTGCAAGGGTAAAAGCCTTTGCCAGTAAAGAAAGTAAATGTTTTTTTTGGAGGATCAATGACACTTTTGACCAACTGGTCGCGGAGAGTCGGAGCTCTTTTATATATAAATCTTGGCCTGATAGGTAACACATCTTTTAAGGCTTACATACGATCTCAATATGTGCCAATGGTCCTGTATTGAATGTTGTACTCCAATATCACAGGGACTAGATCTGGTTTACGTACAGACTTTCTATTTTCCAACAGACCTTCTCTTTGTATTTGAGTCACTTCCTCCATTTTCTCTTTAATAAAGTTTTCCTCACCCTTTTTGTAAAAATCTTTCGCCAATCATGTTGGCCTGTATTTGTAAATCTTCCACGTTGGTACAATTGCGTCTAAGCCGCATCATCTGGCCTTTGGGGATATTAAATAACCAATTCTTATGGTGACAACTTTTGATTGGCAGGTAGCTGTTACGATTAGCATTTTTGAAAAACGTTTTTGTGACGAATTTATCGTTTGTACGAGAAATCTCCAGATCGAGGAACGGAATAGTACTCTCTTCTATTTGCCATGTCAGTACAATGTTCTTATGATTAGTATTGAGTTTTTCAAAAATGAAATCAAATGGTTACGATCGCCTTTCCAAATCAAAAAAAATTCGTCAATGTATCACCTGTATAATACAAGGTCCTAAGGTTGATCAGTGAACACAGATTCATCTTCCCATTTAGACATAAAAAGGCCCACGACGCTGGGGGCAAACTTAGCCTCTGACATTTCACTGATGTTGTGATACAATATTATATGTTTTGATCACTGGCCTTCAGCTATATACTGATCTTTTGAGGTTTATGGTTATTATTCAGTATAGATTTATTTGTGTTCTCACTTGCACTTTGTGTTATTTACTAGTCTCCCTCTTCCCTCCCCCCCCTTTGTGTCACACAGTACAGATATCATCACTTATTTATTAACCTGTATGGAGTTATTAAATAACACATATTTGTAAATTTTAACTTATGCCTTTTTGCAAAATGGTGAAAATCGAACGTACCCAAACATTTCCTTAACAATCTGGAGGTTTTCATTTTTCACTTGCAGCTTTCAGAATTTGTAAAAGACCCCCCCCCCCCCCCAACCATACATTTTCTGAAGGCACATGGCCAGTAGAATAAAAAGAAGGTGCTACTGATTTTTAAGGCAGCGCCATATTTGTGAAAATGTTTAGTAAATCAATATTTTCACTAAAACTACACTAAAATCATTAATGGTGTACATAAACACATCCCAAAATTCCTGTTCACATGTGGCTAAAGGGTATTCATGGAGAGCCATGTTTATCCACACAGGGATGCACAGCTTTTCCGTTCAGCCCCATTTATGTCAATTGGGATGCAGTGGCTACACAGGCATAACTGCTGTTCCTAATCTGACATGCGTGTTGGTACATAAGCCCAAACGCAGACAGTGTGAGCTCAGGGACAGCCATGTGGTCCTACATGAATGTAAAATTGGGAGCAACGGCTCTGTTCATGCAGTTGCTGCATCCCAAATGACATCAATGGTACTGCCTGCACAGAGATGCACGGAACACCTGTGCGTCCCTATAAAGGTATGCTGTGTATGCCCGGTGTTAAACGAGGCCTTATGCCCCTTTAACACAAGCAGAGCGATTGGGTCTGCCTGTATGATTTCCAGGCGGGCCCAATCGGACCAGCCATTGTTCTCTAGGGAGAGTCCTGTACTTGTTCTACGATGTACTCTGCCATAAGCTTTTCACCCTTGCCAAAATCTACCTCCAGTGGATATAAAAAGTCTATACACCCCTGTTAAAATGTCAGGTTTTTGTGATGTAAAAAAAAAAAATGGACAAAGATGAATCTTTGCAGAACTTTTTTCACCTTTTAATGTGACCTATAAACTGTACAACTCAGTTGAACAACAAAATTAAATCTTTTAGGTGGCGGGAAGTAAAAAATAAAATATGGTTGCATATGTGTGCACACCCTTAAACGAAAACTTTGTTGAAGCACTTTTTGATTTTATTAAAGCACTGACTTTTTGGGTATTTCAGCATGGCACATTTGGCTTGGCAATATTTGCCCACTCTTCTTTGCAAAAACACTCCAAATCTATCAGATTGCGAGGGCACCGCTTCAGATCACCCCACAGATTTTCAATCGGATTCGTGTCTGGGCTCTGCCTGGGCCATTCCAAAACTTTAATCTTCTTCTGGTGAAGTCATTCCGTTTGTTTTGGATGTATGTTTTGGGTCGTTCTAATGCTGAAAGGTGAAGTTCCCCTTCATGTTCAGCTTTCTAGCAGAAGCCTGAAGGTTTTGTGCCAATATTGACTGGTATTTGGAACTGATCATAATTCCCTCTACCTTGACTAAGGCCCTTGTTCCAGCTGAAGAAAAACGGCCTCTAAGTATGATGCTGCCACCACCATGCTTTACAGTGGGTATGGTGTTCTTTTTGTGATGTGCAGTGTTTTTGCGCAAAACCTATCTTTTGGAATTATAGACAAAAAAGTTCAACACTGGTTTCATCAGACCATAACATTTTCCCACATGCTTTTGGGAGACTTCAGAAGTGTTTTTGCATAATTTAGCCCGGCTTGGATGTTTTTCTTAAAAGGCTTCTGTCTTGCCACTCTACTCCATAGCCCAGACATATTAAGAATATGTAAGTATGTTCTCACATGTACCACACAGCCAATACTTGCCAGATATTCCTGCAGCTCCTTTAATGTTGCTGTAGGCCTCTTGGCAGCCTCCCTGACAGTTTTCTTATTTTTTCATCAGTTTTGGGGGGACGTCCAGTTCTTTGTAATGTCACTGTTGTGCCATATTTTCTCCACTTGATGACTGTCTTCACTGTGTTCCATGGTATATCTAATGCCTTGGATATTCTTTTGTACCCTTCTCCTGACTGATGCCTTTTAACAATGATCTGATGCGTTGGAAGCTCTCTGTGGACCATGGCTTTTGCTGTAGGATGCGACGAAGAAAAAGTTAGGAAAGGCCTACTAGAACAGCTGAATTTTATTTGGGAGTTAATCGGAGGCACTCTAAATGATGGCAGGTGTGAACTTACTCCTATTTAACATCAGTTTGAATGGGATTGCTTAATTCTGAACACAGCTACAACCTGTTATTAGAGGGTGTGCGCACTTATGCAACCACATTATTTTAGTTTATTTTTACTTCCCCCTCCCTAAAAGATTTCAGTTTGTTTTTCAATTGAGTTGTACAGTTTATAGGTCACATTAAAGGTAGAAAACGTTCTGAAATTATTTCTGTCTCATTTAAGTATGTGTTTGATTCAAGCATGGATACCTCCTTTTTCGATCTACCATCTATTATTGTAGTACATAAACTACTTCATTATCTACAACAAACAGATGTTTAGGGTATTCTTCACCCTACAGGGAAAACCTTTCCCCACATGTCTTACAGTAGAGTAGACAATTTCTATATCTCCCATTCCTTACTAAGTTGGCAGGCCTCTTCCCGCATTGGCATAAAGTTGTGGTCTGATCGTTACCACCAGCCAAAACCATATTCCTCTTAGAGACTGAGTGAATTTCTACTCTGACACTGTAGTCGAAGTGCTTCACTCTACGATTGGAGACTTTGCGATCACCCACTCTGCAGACTCTACTCCTTTTCCGATCCAGTGGGATTCTCCCATAGTTTTACGGATTGCATAAAGTCAACATCTTTCGCCACTTGGTCACAACTATTGAGTCTCTGGCCACCCCCTTCACCTTACAAGAGCTCACAGCTGCCATACACTCACTACATTCAGGGAAAAGCCCTAGTCAAGCCCAAGAGATGCACGTAACCATTTTTCCCAAGTAGTGTAAGGATCCTGCCCTATGTGCCAGCTATTGACAAATTATATTTTAAATCTTAACTTAAAAATCTTTCCCAAAGTCGGAGCAGAAGTCTCAAACCTCTTATTCTGTCCTTGGTTCCTTTTGGATCAGTTGGGTTTTGTACCCCGCCGGGAGGCGAGTGACAACACCATTGGGTACCTTACTCTGATGGCCCATGCTAAACCTTCCTGCTCACCCCTGTCTTTTCAGTAAATGTTGAGAATCTACACTTACCCTGATAAACCTACCTATCATGCTTATTCGTAAAATTCTAGCACTATACTAAACTCCCTCTGTGAAAGCTTGAGTAAACAGTGTTCTCTCCGAATCTATAAACAATTTTTGGATGGACACGACAAGGATGTCCACCTCTGTGCTCAGGGTGGACTTGGGAACTGAGCGATCAGCGTTCTTTGATCACTCGGTTGCATCCACTTAGGCGAGTATGTATGCTTATTTTTATAATTCCCACATTCTTTGTTGGTTTTTCCTCCTGCCTTTGTTTCACAAAATAATGTTTGGGGATTCTAAGTAATTATCCAGTAAGGAAAATAAAAAATGCAGATTTTTACATGTATGTGAAGTATCAGCAGAATTGGTGTGGGAACAAGTGGTTAATTAGCAATCTAATTAGCCAATGTTTTCCTTGATATACTTGTTTACATAATAAAAAGTGCTACTGTTTTTTTCTGGTAAGGTTTACATTGCATCAATACACTTTTTTTTTATTTATTTTTTGTCTGCTCTTAAGGTATCTTTCCCTGAATGTGTGAGGTGGATATCTGTGGAATTTGACCCTCAGTGTGGCACTGCTCAGCCTGAAGATGTTTTGCGTCTGTTGATCCCAAGCCGGAATGCACATATCTCAGGTTTTGGACCAAAGCTTCCTATTCATGAAAGCCTTAGCTCCTGGGTTGAGCTCAAGAAATTTTCTGGCTCCTCTGGGTGGCCAACTGCTGTCCTAATATTACCAGGTAATTTTCATTCTTGATGCTTCTTTAATGGTTTTAAGTATAGCCATAGATCACAGTTGCTGACCTAAAATGTTTTACGTTGAGATGTCAAGTGTCAGTTTGCCATTGTTCTGGTACACCAAGTTGCTATAACTCCCTTTTTAAAACCTAGTTGTGTACCTGTATTCTAGACTTTTTTTTTTTCTTTTCCCCCTAGGCTAGTATCTCTGAGCTTTGCTTGCAATAAATGGTCGGTTTGTAAGCCTGAAAAGCAGTATAGAAATATTGTTAAAGGTTGCTTTTTTATATTAAATATGCGGTTGCATTTTGGGGTTCGGTTATACAGAATGAGAGCAGATCTCTTATCTTTTGTCATTACTTTTTTAATTCATCACTATATATGGCCATTTTGAGGAGCTCAATAGGTAGGGGGTACATTGGCGTTCTCTGTGTGCTGTAAGATAATAAGTTGGCAGTGACCTCCTGTCAATGAATTTTGAAAGTTTTTAAATTGATGTCCCAGACTCCAGTCATAATGATATAGAACGGGGGTCGGCAACCTGTTGATCACGGCCAGGTGATGGGTGGATCGCTTCTCTGCATTGCCAACCCCGAGCTAAACTGCTCCTTCCCAGTGGCATACTGGGCCGACCAGGGTGAGAAGTCCAGAGCAGGGAAAGAGCCGGGTGGGCGGATCGGGGAAGGGGAGAACTCAGGAGGTAGAGCAGGGAGCGAGAAAGCCTGGCAGGCAGATCGGGCAAGGAGGGCTACCTCTCTCACTGAAGCAGCTGCCAAAGTTTCTTTAGTGCTGTGTAATGCACAGAAAAAACGGTTAGTGTGGCCATAGCAGCCCAACTGAGCCAACACCTGCTGTGCTGCTTCAGGGAGAGGTAGCTTGGTGTCCCCCAGCACTGGACTACTCACTCTGAGCTGAGTGGTCTGTTCTTGCAGTTCTGTACCCTGGGGAATAGAAGAGATGAGGGGGTTTTCTGTATTGGCACCTGAACTGGAAAGGGATCTGTACAGGGAGGTCTGTACTGAGGCAGTAGGCTAGGAGGGAGGATAAGGGATGTCAGGCGAGGTCTCCTATTGTGAGGAATATGGTTGGGGAGGGAAGTGCATGGAGCAGAGGGAATCATTTTGGTAGTCCCTTGTAAAGTGAGATCTGGCTTGGCGCTTGTTCACACTAGTGGTTGGGGGACAGTTAAACCACTCAGCTGAGCTGCAGTTTTACCACCTCCCAACCACTCTTCCTTGAGCTGCAGTGGCTGAGGTACACACACTGATCGAGTTTCTTTGGGTTGTGGCCTCGGAGGGAATTCTAAGTCATTACTTTTTTTTTTTTTTTGAGGGCTTGCTAGTAAATGTATTTTCTCTTATCGTTCATGGACTGACACAGCTGTCATACTGTTTGTGTGGGTATATGTCCCTGCTTGCAGGAGAAGATCTAGGCAGAATGTTAGATGTTAGAAACATTCTAGAACAAAACCAGAGCTGAACAGCCCCACCCAGGGGGCGGTCTCTCTGGACATAACCCTCCTACCAGCAGCCTCCGTTTTTTTTCTGCCTAGCAGGAAAAGATGTGGCTCTCTCAGGAGCCAGTCTTCTGGAAGATTTAACTTTTTTCAATTTTATTCCTTTTGGGAATTTTTATTTTATATTTGAGACCTTCAATCAACTGTCGGCTGGTCAACAGGTTGAGTACACTGGTATCCTCGTAGTCTTCCCTGTCCAACCATCGAGCGTGCTGATCCTCGCCTTGTGTGCGTGAGACTCAGTTCACGACATACCCCATGACTCCAGGGGTGGCCGGGTTGCTTTTATGCTCCCGCGGTCCTCACAAGATTGAACAGTACCTGTCTGTATCTTTCGCTGTGGACCGGTCCGACAGCTACTCAGTACTACTCTGTGCTAGGTCTGTCTGAAACAAGCCAGTGGGTCCCTCTGGGACGGGTAAGTCTCTCCTGCTGCAGGTGAGTACATGCTGGCTGTGTTTCTTTATCTGGGGGGTTTCTCCCTGTCTCCCCCCTGTTATGCTGCTCTCTGCACCCTGTACTGGTGCTGTACTGTGTGGGGGTGCTTGGGGGTCACTCATGTCTGTTTTTAATGGTCTCTGGTAGAGGAGCAGTGTTCTGGTGTGTGAGTGTGGGGACTTATTGCGTGCGCCATTAGCGCTGTGTTCTGAGTTTGAATAATGCGCTCGGCGGCCATCATGCCGTGGTTCAATGGCGCTGTTATACATGCGGCCGGCGACCATTTCTTGAAGCCACAGCTTTCACTTTCGGTCTCTAGCGGTGCTGCTGCGGTGCGAATCTCCTCACGGGATTCCTGCACACTCTCCTCAGGCTTCACTCGCACTGCAGCGCGGTTTATACAGCGTAACTTAGCAGTCCTTAAGGGTTGGTGAGTCCTCCGGGTATCCCCTCCTCAGCCTCAGCGTAGCCAGTGGGTGGACTGTATTATTCACTGTTAGTGTCTAAAGGTCTGAGGGTGGCAGTATGGAGTCTGGTTCACCTGCTTCTCCACACTTGTCAGAGGCAACTGGCAGTGCTCCTGCACCTGCGGTCCCTATGGACCAGTTGTCGGCAGTCCTGGAATCATTCCTTGTCAGAATGGAAGCAGTGTGCGAGCGCAAGGGAAGCTGTAAAGCGCCCCCTCCCCACACATTCTCCTGTAGGGGAGTGCTCTGACTCGGATATGGGCCTAGCTACTGCTGCTCAGGACCCTAGCTCTGAGGATTTTGATGTTGTTTTTTTGGACAGGATATTCCTTGTGAGGAAGACCCCAGTTCTGAACCAGTAACTGACAGGGTGCCTGCAAGTGAACTCATTGATGCTGTGAGGGACACTCTCAAGCTGAATGTTGAGGCTGAGGAACCCCAGGTGGAAGCGGTCTCCTTTGGTTCCTTTAAAGCCGTTTCTTCAAATAAGGTTTTTCCATATGTGCTTTTTTTTTTTTATACATTCATTGACCAAGTCTGGGATAAGCCGCAGAAGACTTTGATGGTCCCGCAGCGCATAGACTTAAGGTACCCCTTTGAGGAGGACCTGGTTAAGAAGTGGGCTCTCCCCCCAGCGGTCGCCCGTTTTAAATAAGGCTACCACGCTCCCAATGGAAGGGACTCCTACATTTAAGGATCCCACTGACAGGAGGTCAGAAGTGGTGAGTAGAACTACGTGTTTACCTTATTGGGGTCTGCCTTACGCCCTATAGTGGCGGCAACACTTGTGTCTTCGACATTTACAGGATGGGCAAAGATTTTGCACCAGACGGTACAGGAGCATAATCTCCCTCCTGAGACCATTGCCCTGGCTCACCAACTTGTGCAGGGTTTTGTCTGTGTGCGATGCCACTTTGGATGCGCCCCCTTTAATATCCAGGGCCTCTATCTCTGCTGTGGTGCTGCGTCGCCTTATCTGGCTGAAATGCTGGTTCCAAAAAGCTCCTGGCTGACTTGCCCTTTAAGGGCGGTAGACTGTTTGGGGCCGCCCTGGATGGCATTAAGGATGTCACAGGGGGCAAAAGCACCTTCCTTCCTCAGTCTATTAAGAGAAAGGAGCCCCACCGCAGGCCGGGCCCTTCCTTTCCGGCAAAAAAGTTTTTTCCGTCAGTCAGATTCCACGGGTAAGCCCACCCAGACTGAAAAGAGTGCGGCTGGGGGACAAAGGCATCCCTGGGTGCGTAAGCCTACCAAGCAAGCTCCCAAGCCCACCACCGCATGAAGTCTTGCCCCTGCCCGACTCTGGGGTGGGGGGGGACGTCTTTGCAGGTAACGGTGCCGTGGACCTCCCGGATCTCCGACCGGTGGGTGTGCGAGGTGGTCACCTCGGGATACAGGATAGAGTTCCGCTTGTGGCCCCCAAACAGGTTCTTTCCCTCGAACCTTCCTGCCCGCTGGGCGGCCCTCTTGGGGGCCATACAGGATTTGCTCAGGTGCGGGGTAATTGTGCTGGTTCCGTCACAGGATGGGGTTTTACTCGAACTTGTTTGTTGTCCCGAAGAAGGATGGGGTCCGGCCAATCCTGGACCTCAAGGCCCCTAAATGCCTATGTGAGGGTGCTAAAATTCCGGATGGAATCCATTCGCACGGTGATCGCGACACTCCACCATGGGGATTTTTTGGCGTCCTTGGATATCAGGGACGCTTACTTGCATGTTCCAATCTGCGCAAGTCACCAGAGGTTTCTGTGCTTTGCCATAGGTGAAGTCCACTATCCGTTCGTGGCTCTTCCCTTCGGCCTAGCATCGGCACCACGGGTTTTCACCAAAGTGCTTTGCTGAGACAGCGAGGAATTATCGTGGGCTGTCTGGACGATCTCCTTCTAAGAGCAGAAAATGGCTCAGAATTGGAGGAGAATGTGACAATAGTCAGTCAGACCCTCCGGGACTTCGGGTGGCTTCTGAACATGCAGAAGTCGGTTCTAGTCCCGACTCAACAATTGGTGTATCTGGGTCTGATCCTGGACACATCGGCAGCGAAGGTGTTTCTACCCTCAGAAGTTACTGGCACTTCAGTTGGCAGTGCGGGTTCTGAGGTCCCGAAAATGGTCGCCAATTTGTTTCTGCATGAGTGGTGGCCTCCTTCGAGGCGGTTCCGTATGCCCAAGCACACACTCGGGCATTGCGGAAGGGAATTCTGTCTGTTTGGGACAAGTCCCTATTGTCATTGGATCTTCAGATCCAGGTGAGTCACTCTGTCACGGCGTCCCTGACGTGGTGGCTGAGATCCCCGGCTCTTCGGGCCGGGAAGTCGTTCCTCCATATACGGTGGTCACGACCGACGCCAGCCTGACGGGCTGGGGAGGAGTTTGTGGAGTCCGGTCAGCTCAAGGGCTCTGGACTCCGGACGAATCTCGTCTACCAATCAACGTCCTGGAATTGCGGGCAATCAGACTGTCTCAACGCGTGGTCGAAGAGGCTACAGGGCCGCTCGATCAGAATTCAGTCGGACAACGCCACGGCAGTGGCATATGTCAACCATCAGGGGGGCACTCGGAGCTCGGCTGCGGCATCCGAGGTCGCCCACATCCTAAGGTGGGGCGGAAATAAGCGTGCCGGCGCTGTCGGCCATCTACATTCCGGGCGTAGAAAACTGGCAGGTAGACTATCTAAGTCGCCAGTCCCTGGACCAGGGGGAGTGGTCCTTGCATCCGGAGGTGTTTCAACTCCTTTGTCGGCGGTGGGGCACACCGGATGTGGACCTGATGACATCTCGACTCAATCGCAAGGTGTCGAGGTTTGTGGCCAGGTCTAGGGACCCCTGGGCGGATGCCTCGGACGCGTTGGTGGCCCCCGTGGGGTCAGTATCGCTTAATGTATGCTTACCCTCTGCTGCAGTTGATTCCTCGTCTGCTGCGCAGGGTGGCGGCCGAGGGCATTCCGGTGATCCTCATTGCCCCGGATTGGCCTCGGCGTTACTGGTACGCCGATCTGGTACGTCTCATCGCGGACGTCCCTTGGCGACTGCCCTTGAGGGAGGACCTTCTGTCTCAAGGTCCTATCTTACATCCTGCTTTACAGTCTCTGGCTTTAACGGCATGGCTATTGAGAGCCAGGTACTGAAGGACCGAGGCGTAATTTCAACCATGCTTAGGGCACGGAAGTCTTCTTCTAGAAAAATCTATCACCGTACCTGGAGAGCTTGCATAGCTATGTGCGAAGAGCTAGACTGGCGTCCACGGAAGTACTGTCCCCAGAATCCTGCGGTTCTTGCAGCGTGGGGTGGCCCAAAGGCTGGCTTTGAGCACAATTTAGGGTCAGATTTCGGCCTTGGCCGTTTTCTTTCAACGACCCCTAGCAGGTCATTCATTAGTTAGCACTTTTGTGCAGGGGGTTCGCCATGTGGTTCCACCTGCCAAGCCTCCGCTCCCTCCTTGGGATCTGAACTTGGTGCTCTCGGTTCTTCAGGAACCTCCCTTTGAAAATATCAGAGATATTTCTCTTTTAACTTTGGCTCAGAAGGTGGCTTTCTTAGTGGCCATCACTTCTGTTAGACGGGTGTCTGAGTTGGCGGCTCTGTCATGCAAGTCGCCTTACCTGGTCTTTCATAAGGATAAGGAGGTGTTGCGACCGCAACAGTCTTTCCTTCCTAAGGTGGTTTCGGCTTTTCACCTTAATGTTGACATTGTCCTTAAGTCCTTGTGCCCTCACAATTTGGATATGGTGCGTGCCTTACGGGTATACCTGGCAGCTACTGATTCTATTCGTAAGTCTGACTCACTGTTTGTGTCTGTCCCTGGTCCGAAACAGGGCCAAGCGGTGTCGTCTGCCACCATTTCTAGGTGGATCAGACAGACCGTTATACAGGCCTATGCCATTAAGGGGCGGGCGCCTCGCTTCCCGGTTATGGCGCATTCCACCAGTGCAATTGGTGCTTCCTGGGCTTTCCGACATCAAGCGTCGGTTGCACAAGTGTGCAAGGCGGCGACCTGTTTGTCCGTTCATACCTTTCCAAAATTCTGTAAGGTTAATGTGGCTACATCTTGGGATTCTTCCTTTGGCCGCAAAGTGTTGCAGGCCGCTGTTTAATGTTGCAACTCCTCCGTTGAGGAGCTCTGCTGGTTTGGAGTGAAGTTTTGGTTGTTCCTTTACTATTTGCTCCCACCCTTTTTCTTATACTGCTTTGGGACGTCCCACACGTAAACAGTATGAGAGCTGTGTTAGTCCATGGACGATAAGAGAAAATAGGATTTTTGTACTCACCGTAAAATCCGTTCCTCTGACGTCCATGGACTGACACAGCACCCACCCTTCTTTTAAGGTTTGTACTGCTTTGTTACGAACTGAGGCTGCTGGCTGCAGGTAGGAGGGTTATGTCCGGAGGGACAGCCCCTCCTGGGCAGGGCTGTTCAGCTCTGGATTTGTTCTAGAAGGTTTCCAACATTCTGCCTAGATCTTCTCCTGCAAGCAGGGACATATACCCACACGTAAACAGTATGAGAGCTGTGTCAGTCCATTGATTTTACGGTTAGTACAAAAATCCTATTTTTTCTATGAATACATAAAGGCTCATTCTAGAGATTTTTGATCTTCATGTTCAGGTGGATCTCCACCTCTTAAAGGTTGCCTACCCCTGATCTAGAAAGATAATGCCCCTTATAGTTTTGCCTTCTGGTAAACCTTGTTATAGGTCTATTTTTTGTGGGTAATTAAACTGCTGATGCCAAATCTTTATTGTTCCTTTTTTTTTTTTTTTCTTTGCAGGCAACGAGGCTATGTTTTCACTCGAAACTGCATCAGACTATGTCAAAGATGAGAAGGCTAGCTTTTATGGATTCAAGTGTTTTGCCATCGGATATGAATTTAGCCAAGGACTTGATGAGGTTAGTGTTTACAATTTCAGGATAAATTGTAAGCAGTATATGATGGCCTTGGGCAGAAATATCCTTTACCAGGTAAAGTTGCAGTTCGTTAAAATATGGTACACATATTTGTTGGGCCTACAGTTTACTTTATTTACCATTTGCGCCTTGTTTTGCATGTGCTCCAAGAGTTTGAGACCCGGTTCACATCTTGCGATTTGGGATTGCGGGCAAAATTGCTGCAGAACACGTGACACTCTTGGGTGGTGCTATTCTTTAATGGTGCGCCATGTGATTTTGCCACGGCTGTCACAAAGCAAACCATGATTTTATAAATCGCTTGAAGCTCGTCACTCAGAGGAGCAGAAGCTTATTTTCAGGCAACAAAGGCGCATAGGGCGGCCAAATCGAGTAAACTGACCTGCCCTATGCGACACGCACAATCGAATTAGAACCTCTTTGAAAATTGCGTAGCGGAAATGCTCTGAACAGGGCCTGAGAGGTGTTTTTTTTTTTTTTTGTCAGTTTTGGAGCCTCTGAGAAAGTATCTAGGAATCGGTTGTCCTTCTAGAAGATTGATTTTCCTTCCAAACCTCTTGAGGCAGTAGGGGTGGCATGTTTATATAGAATAAAATAAACTATAATGAATTGGAGCATTATGACTTTTGTAAAGTCTTGTGAAATAAGTGTGTACTTTATTGCTCTAGAAGAAATGATCTTTCTCATGTATTGAGGGAAATTCGAATTCTCATACTATCAGGTTATACTGCCACCTTCAGGAAGGTTGAACACTTGGAAAGAAATAAGACTAGCCCAGGATAAACCTGCCTATTTCCAGACACTTTTTTTTTTTTTCCCCTCTGTTTTTTTTGGAGTTAATGGAAGAAGAGATTGACAATCAAGATTCCTTACTACACTGCTGCTTGAACTGGTCTCTTATTGGCAGCTATCTGGGTTGGCCTTTCCTTAGATTGACTTTGAAGTGCCGTATCCAGGCCCGACTGGATGTTGAAGTTTATTTTGTGTTGCTCGCCAGACCTTCATGTACTAGTAAAAGCTAGCCTCGGAGCACTTCCCTGTCTTTGAAGACTCTGCTTGGTGCCTTTTCAAACTTTCCGCTATTGCTGTTTTTACAGCATTAAAGGGTTTGCATGATTGAGGAATGGGGTGGTACATGCTCTATGCTGTCTTTCCTGCTATTCATTGTTGGAAGCATCCTAATGCTGCTCTTGCTTTGCAAAAAAAAACACCTGTAACTCGTTTTCTATTGTCTTGCTATGGTCTACCTATAGTAATCTGTTCTTCTGGTCATCCGACCATCATCAGCCACCAGCTGCCTGTGTTTGTGAGTACCTGGAGCCTTGCCTCACACTTGGTCATAGTTACATTACTGTCACACAGTTCTGCTATTACGGGTTGCCCCAGCCCATATGCTCATAGGTTTGGCGGTATTTACTCTGTACCCAGTGAGCGCCGTTCCTTCTGCAGAATCAGTCTGCCCTCTCTCTGGCTGTAGAACAGATCGGACTGCTGGTCATAGGGTCCATCCCTGACTCAGATTCAGAGTCGTACAGTCGCTTGGCATCACCCCAGAATTACATGAGGTTGTTTCAGCTATTGATGTAGTAAACAATATCCTACATTTGGCAGATCAGCCTGCTGTCTCCAGCTTCAGGTCTTTCAGAGCTTCTTCAGCTGCATGTATCTTTTATTGCATCTGATATTTGGAGTATCTCAACATAAAGCACCCAGCATGGTCCTCCTCGAATGTTTGAAATGATTCCCTTTGAAGGAGAAATTGGTAAATGGCAGTCTTTACCCACTGTGGATCTGACAATGATCCACCTTTGCAAGAGAGCCACTACACCTGCAGATGGCATACCTTTAGGGTATTCTATTGACCAGCAGCTAAAATCACACCTTTTTGGAGTCCCAGTTTTCCCTCTGTCAAACCATGGCAGAATGGGGTTAGATCTTTTCTTTTGCCAGGCTAGACTTCTTAGTACTAGAATGGGTGAAACCGCTATCTGAAACCTAGAATGTGTGGAACAGATATCTGAAGCCTTACACTTTAGTCCTGCTAGAAGCATCTAAACTTGTGACCTGCATGGAGTTAATGTCCATAAAAATGTGCAGAGCACTCTGGTTAAGGTGCTGAGCCACTGCTGGCATTCCAAAGAGCATTTAACTCACTTGACCTTTAAAGATCATGGTCTTTGTGGGTCTACTCTTGATGCCATCATCAAGGGTTCCATGGTAAGCCAAAGAATACATCTGCTTTGGCATATGAGATCCAAGGAAAGGTCAGCTGAATCGCCATCCTCCATCTACTGTAGTAAGTGTTTCCAGACGTTCAGAGTCTGACTCTCCGCCCACAATGCTGGCAGTCAGAAATCGGCTAAGTCTGCAGAAAAACTATCTGCACAAAGGTGCACCCCCACTCCATTAAGTGGGGATTGATTGTGCGTGTTTGTGGGTTGACCTTTGGGCACTGAAATGTGGATAGAACTCCTTTAGTCTCACAGGATTATCCCTTGCCTCTGGCACTCTCAAGCCATTTCTTCTGGTCTTACCTGTGCTACTGCAGACTAATGCACTGTCCCCTTGGATTACTCTCACCTCCAGCCCTCTTTCTACAGATGGTGTCAGCTCTGCCTCTGTAACTGTGCCGTGTCTGGGCCACCACTCTCCCCCTCAGGATAATTCACTTACCCCAGAACAAGGCCTCTGGTGTTTGTTATACCACACCATTCTCTCTCGCCAGAGGGACCCTCTGAGTTACTAGGTCCAATGGGACCAGCTTTTAGTGTCTCTCACCTGGTTAGGGATCTGAATCCTTGGTGCCAGCTAGGGCTGGGAAAAAAATCGATTTTAATCTTGAATCGAGTTTTGAGTTCAAATCGATTCAGATTTGAAGAAAATCTATTTTTTTTTTATTTTCTTTTTATTTATTTTTTTCCTTCAAAGTTTCCGTAGCAGGGCTGCAGGGGGCGTATCCTGGAATGGCACTGGGTGGCGTTACCCCAATTACATCTACTCGCCGATGTAATGTAACACTAACCGCAAGCTGCCGTCTGCCTACCTGATCAGCGTGTCATGCAGACAGACGGCGGCCATTGCAGTGTTCAAAAGCCGTGCCTCCCGAGTCCTCGTCTGTGATAGGCGGAACACTCAATTTCACAGCAGGCAGTGTTCAGCCTATCACGGACATCCTCTCATCCTCGTCTGTGTTATGAGGATGAGCGGATGTCCATGATAGACGGAACACTGAATGCTGGGAAATTGAGTGTTCCGCCTATCACAGACGAGGAGGAGGCGCGGCTTTTGAATACTGGAATGGCCGCCGGTGTAGCAGTAAAATCCATATCCCATGAAAATCTGCATCAAGCACGGGCACAGTGATTGAAGCACGGGCACAGTGAGACACGGGCACAGTTCAATTCAACTAAGAGTAACCTCAAGGTTTTTTGTTTTATTAGCTAAATCCAAATACAGTATTAATAATTTGGATGTTTAACAATCTTTGTTGCACACTGACTTTGCAGTTAGAGAAAGGGTTTGCCTTTGCAATTTTGTTTGTTGATGCACTTCAATTAATATAATAAAAAAAATAAAAAATTGAATCGTAAATCGAGTTTTTTATAAAAAAATCGCAGATTTTTTTTTAGGGGGAAAATCGCCCAGCCCTAGTGCCAGCCATGCACACCTGATACGTCAGAGCCTTGGCTCTTGTGTTTGGCCTAGTGTGTTTTTGTTATGTTTTTCTGGGACAGTTTGACTCCCGTAAAGAGTAGGCCTAATAGATCCCAGTGGAAAATCTCTCCCTCAAGGGTTTGTCTGCAAGATTCAGCTGGATCTCACCTTGTCTGGTTTCAGCTGTGAAAACTGTCATATGTAGTAGAGGGTGACTACCCTATTTCCTTTCAGAGACCTCTTTCTTCTTACCTTTTTTTATTTCTTATGTATTTTGGCCGCTTTCTCCACAATGAGGGTTTTTAGTTAGTGAGCAGTCTAAAATGTCTGCCCCTATAGACCAGATAGACTCTGACGTATTCCATTCAGCCTCGCTTCCAGGTGGCTAGTAAAGAGTCTGCTCCACATATCCTGGTGGTTGCTCCCAAGCCGTTTTTCTTATCTTCCAGAACAGTAGGTTCCCTTTACTTCATTGGATCCTGCGTCAGACTTTATTGGATACCATGAAGGTACTGCTGTGCCGCTTCACTACTGAGAAGGAATGGGAGTCCTTCTGCATCAAGTGAAGCAGCTCTGTTCTTGAGCTGGACCGATACCTTGAGTCTGTCTCGCGCCCATTTTTAAGTTTAAAATTTGACAAACGGCTTGATATGTAAGTGAAAGAATGAAAAGTTAATTCACACCTTGCTGTCAGAATACCATATTGTAGCAGAAGAGACTCCTGCATCCAAACTGCTTCTTGATGTGGGGATTTTTTTGTTTGTTTAATATATTTTTATTGAGAAGCTATGTAGATACAACTATAGAAACAGATACAAAGAAAATGGTACGTCGGGTTAGAAAACAAAGTAGAGTCAACCCGTTTTAGAATGAAAACATCTTGAGTAACCCAAGTACAATGAAATAAACAACAACTCAATTAACAAATATAGAAGAGAGGAGGAAAAAGGAGGAAGAAAAGAAAAGGTGAAAAAAAAGGGGGGGCTAGGAGAGAGGGGGCAAGGGAGGAGGGAGCAGGAAGGGGAGGCTGGCATACATGGCAGTAGCAATGAGCAAATATCAAATACGTTTACAGTAGGAAGATCTTAGAGGGAGGTTAGTGCCTCCACAGTCAATATAAATGTAACAAAAACGGTACCAGGAATAGCGGTTAAGCTATGTAAGAAGCTTGGGCAGCTCAAGGGGAAGAGGAGATAATGTCTTTGTAGCATTGGGTGGAGAGGAAGGAGGACCAAGGTGCCCAGGTTAGGTTATGCTGTTTAGTAGTGTCTCTCGCAATGTGAGTTCCTCCATGAGACATACTTCTGAAACTTTTGGTATCCAGGTCTTTATGGATGGAGTTGTGGGTTGGCCCCAGAGGGTAGGTATGAGAGCTTTAGCGGTATTGAGGAGATGTGGCGTGAGTGTACGTTTATATCTTCCTATGGACATCGAGGTAGCGTGAAAGAGGACTATCCACGGATCCATAGGTAATCTAACTTTGGTGACTTGGTGAATCAGGTCTAGGACTTCAGTCCAGTAAGGGCGAATAACGGGGCAAAACCACCATATGTGGGCATGAGTGGCATTTTGACCACAATTCCTCCAGCATAGCGGGGAGTTAACAGGGAACATGCGGTGAAGTTTAACAGGCGTGTGGTGCCATCTAGTAAGAAGTTTAAAGTTAGACTCAGCCATGGAAGAAGCCAAAGAGGAGACATGGGTAAGTTGGAGAATTTTGTCTTTAGTCTTGTCTGTGATAGTAGCATCCAGGTCAGTCTCCCACCTGGGCAGGTAGTTTGGGTACGCAGGACTCTGCAAATTTATGATCGCTTTGTAGAACTGGGAGATGCTGTGTATAGGGGGGTCCTTATGGAGAAAAAGCTGTTCAATACCATTTAGATCTTGGATGCCCCGTAATGGTTGGGGGAGAGTTTGAAGGAAGCATTTCGGTTGATTATATCTCCATGTGTCCATAAATGTAATTGGTTTATGCCCCAAAATTTCTGGCAAAGGTTTAAGGGCGTTGGAGGATAGGACATGATATAGCTGGAGAGGGCCACTGGGCGACCAGGATTTAAATCCTGGGTCAAAGAAGCCTGGCATAAAGTATTTATGATGTAGCAGGGGGGTTAGTGGGGAGTCGTAAGACCACGCAAATTTTCTATGGAGACCATCCCAAACGTCCAATGAGGACGTGGTGAGAGGCGATGTGTTGTGCGAGAGGTTTCTAGAAGGGCGTGGGATCCACAAGGCCGTGGAGAGATCTGAATCACTTAAGGAATATTCCAATTGTACCCAAAGTTTAGAAACAACGGCATACTTCCAGTCTGCTATACGTGACAGAATAATACCATTATAATAGGCTTTAAAATTAGGAAGGGACAGCCCCCCAGAACGCTTGGCTCGGTAGAGAACTTCCCGAGAGATCCTGGGGTGACCGTCCCTCCAAACAAAGCGAGCGACTATGGTCTGCAGTAGAGTAAAGAAGCCTATGGGGACCTTCAAGGGGATCATTTGAAGAATGAAGAGGATGCGGGGGAGTATGTTCATCTTGATTATATTGACCTTGCCTAGCCATGAGTGTGAGAGGGAAGACCATTTCCTGAGATCTGCTCTGATATTATTAAGGAGAGGGATGTAATTATGCCTAAAAAGGGAATGTAGGCGAGGGGTAAGGTATATGCCTAGATATTTCATTCGTGAGGATTCCCATCGAAAGGGGAATAAGGGTTTCAATTGATCAGCTATTGATTGGGGTACTGTGATGTTTAAAATTTCAGACTTAGCTAGATTGATTTTGAAGTTAGATAAGGTTTGGAAGGTGGAGAATTCGGACATTAAATTCGGCAGGGAAATGCGCGGTTGTTGAATGTAAAACAAAATATCGTCCGTGTATGCTGCATATTTATGAAGTCTATCACCGACTTGGATGCCATGAATATTCCTATTGTGTCTAATGGTAGCTAGGAAGGGTTCATGGGAAATGGCAAATAAGAGAGGAGATAGAGGGCAGCCCTGTCTGGTTCCGTTATGTAAAGTGAAGGGGTCGCTCAAGGAGCCGTTTATACGTATTTGCGCGGTGGGGTTAGAGTAGAGAGAGGAAATACGATGGAACATTTTGGGGCCAAGGCCAAAGTACCTAAGGGTAGTTTTAAGGTAGTCCCAGTCCACCCTATCAAACGCTTTCTCCGCATCAGTAGAGAGGAGGAGGGTGGACTGGGAGCACCTGCGAACATGGTGGATCAAGGACAGAGTGCGGAGAGTTATCTCTGGCCTCTCTATTAGGAATGAACCCAGTTTGGTCAGCTGAGTCCCACTTAGGAAGAAGGGGGAGCAGTCTATTTGCCATTACCTTGGCATATAATTTGGTGTCGACGTTTAGGAGAGATATGGGCCTATAGCTACCGCATAGTGTGGGGTCTTTGTCAGGTTTGGGAATAACGGTGATGTGGGCAGATAGGGATTCCGGATGGAGGCCAGATTTGTGGGAAATTGAATTTGCATAAGTTGTGAGATGGGGGAGTAAAATGTCACTGAAGGTCTTATAATATAAAAGGGTGAAACCGTCTGGGCCAGGAGCCTTGCCGGAAGGAGAGGATTTTAGCGCGCATTGGAATTCTTCTACTGAGAAATCTGCTTCTAGGTCATTAAGGGCCGATTTTGACAGTTTTGGGAGGCTGGCGTCCTTAAGATATTTGAGGATACGCTTACGTTTTTCTGGTAGTGATAGAGAAGCCAAACCTCCCTCCACATTGTATAAATCAGCGTAAAATTCCCTGAAGGCCTTCAAAATTTGCGGGGTAGTGTGCACTAGGTCTCCTGATGGCAATTTGATTTTGGGTATAAAGGATGAAGTTTTTTTTTTTTTTGCTATAAGGGATCTAGCCAATTGTTTACCAGGTTTGTTACCCCATTCATATACTTTCTGAGATACGTAGTGAAATTTCCGCTTAGTTTCTAGGGCGAGGAGAGTTTTAAGTTCTTTTCTTTTAAGGGTGAGCGCTTCGAGGTGTGAGGCGTGCAACGAAAGTTTGTGCTTTTTATCTAATTCAGCAATTTGTTGTAGGACCTGTTTAAGCTGTTGACCATGTTCTCTCTTTCTCCTTGCACCCAATTCAATAAGGCTACCTCGCATTAAGGCCTTGTGTGCCTCCCATAGAACAGAAGGGGAGGTGTCTGAGGCATAGTTTTCTATAAAGTATTGGGATAAAGTAGTAGAGAGGATGGAATCCTCTGTTGAGTTAGTGATGAGAGAGTCATTAAGCTTCCAGCTATTTGGGCGAGGAGGTAAATCGGGCACGGTCAAGCAGACAGAAACAGGTGCATGATCAGAGAGGGTAGCCTTCCCTATGTCGGCTGAGCTCAGGAGGGGAAGGTGGAAGTGGTCTAGGAAAATGTTGTCTATTCTGAAGTATGAGTTGTGCGTTTTTGAAAAGTGGGAGTAGTCTCATCCTTTAGGGTGCAGGAGACGCCAAGCGTCCATAAGTTGTAGATCTAGTAGTTTTTTTTTCACTTGTGCTAATCTTTTAAATGGGATACTAGAACGGCCATGGGAAGTATCTATAGTGGGATCTAGAGGCATATTTATGTCCCCCGCAAGGACTAACATTCCCTCAGTGAATTGTGAAAGTTTTGTGAGGATTTGAGTGAGAAAATGAGAAAAGTAGGCTGATTTCGATTGGGACAATAAACATTGGCTAGGGTGCAGCGAGTATTGCCAATATAACCTTTAATAAAAAGAAAGCGACCATGATCGTCCGCTAACATGTCAGTAAAACGAAATGACGTACCTCTGCTGATTCCAATGGCCACTCCTTTGGCCTTTTTAGTGTCCGATAGACTATAGTACCATAGAGGAAAGTGTTGCGAGTATAATTTCACAGAGGTAGTATGAGTCAAATAGGTTTCCTGAAGGAAAGCAATAGAACATGCGGAGCTCCTTAATTCTCGCAACACTTGATGTCTCTTTGCGGGCACACTGAGGCCTCTTACATTACAAGAAAGGAGCTTTAAGTTAGCCATGTCATCAGCGGGAGGCAGATCACTACTTTATATAACCTTGTATGCCAGTAATACAGAGGGGGGAGAGGGACAAAAGGAGGGGGGCGAGGAGAATCCAGAAGGGTAGGAGAAGAGGAAAAGAAAAAGGAGAAAAACGTATGAAAAACCTTAGAACAATCGGTAGAACGAATGGGATTGCAAGAATAGTCAGCAGAAATCTGCGGTGTTCCCAGTGGGGATGAGGGGAGCAGGCAGTCAAAAAGGTTTCCCAAAGGGAATTAACAAGGAGAAAGTAAAGACTGCCAACTCCCATCAACCCCAAGAGAATAGGGGCAGGGAGCAAACGCCTTTGTGAGGGCATCAATTGGAGCATTAAGCTCCGACAGCTATCGGCCTATATACATAAAAAAAAAAAGGAATTAACATTTTGTAATAGACAAGCAATGGTCAGAACATGGATGTAACACTCTCCAAACATCAGAGTAACTAACAGACCTAATGTGAACATAACGGTTCTCTAGGAGTATATGTAAGAGAATTTAGCAAGGTAGGACAAACTTTTTGTATGGGAGAGAAGTAATTGAAATTGAAGTGCAGATTGTCATCCAGATAAGGAGGAGAGCTATCAAGAGGGATGATTGTATTCAGGAGAGGACCTCAGCCTTTCTTCTGAGATGAACATGGAGTAGGAGCACGCCTTTGCTTGGCTGGGGTTTTCTGCCACTGGGAGGATTGGGGAGCAGAGAAAATGGGTATGGGGTTCTGGCAGCTCCACGCGCGGTAAGTTTAGGTCCTGAAGAAAGGTGGGAAGATCCTCATGGAACCGCAATGTGGAGGAGCGGCCATTCTTAGTAGCAATTAAGCATGCGGGAAAACCCCAACGGTAGTTAGTTCCATCACCCCTTAGTTGCTCCAAGAGGGGCTTCAAAGCCCGACGGCGATCAAGAGTCTCCTTAGAAAGATCCGGAAAGATGTGAAGAATAGCACCGTCAAAGTCAATGTTAGGGGTGTTCCGCATTTTGGTCATGATGGCGTTTTTGTCTTCGAAATAATGGAGACGGCAAATCACATCTCTAGGTTGGTCAGACGAGAAATTGCGGGGTCTCAGAGCGCGCTGCACTCTGTCGAATCGCAGAGGATCCGTAGCAGGATTACCCAGTATAGTATTAAGGATACCTCGGACCGAGGGTTCTAGGTCATTATCCCTGGTTGCTTCTGGCAGTCCGCGTATACGCAAATTATTTCTGCGGTTGCGATTCTCGAGATCTTCGAGTTTGTATAGTGAGGCCCTATTTGCATATGCTAATTGAGTGACGGTTTCCTGCAATTCTTTGATAGCAACCTCATGTGAGTCTTGACGCTGTTCTGTTTCCTCTATTCTGACGAGTAAGTGCGCCACATCCGCTCTGACTGCGGAAATCTCCTTTTTGATGGATTTTTCCATACTGTGAAACATACCCGCCATCTCCTTTTTAAGTTCATTCATTAAGGAAGACATTTCGGAACCCGTGGGGGACCCGGGCTCCTCCATTAATTCCGAGCCGCAAGAAGAGGCTGGCAAACTCTCGCGGGCAGAGGCGGCGTGAGAGGCTGGGAAGATGAGCGATCTTGAGGCTCTGGTTTTGTTGAACCTAGAGCTGGGGCTTTCTCGTTCCGCGGCGGCTAGAAATTTTTTAATGGTCCCCACACTGGTTTGATGCAGTTTTGCAGAACGTTTACCTAATGTTGAGCGGGAGGAAGAACCTTTGGATGGCATTGCTTGTTGCTGTGAGGCCGACAGCTAGACGGAGGTCATTTCAAGCGCTTCCTTTTAGCGCCATGCGTAGGCTAGCTGCCCCGGAGGGGTCGTGTAGGTGGCGCAAATGAAGCAGGGGGAATGGCCTTTTGAAATAAGTCACCCATATACATATACCAAGGGAGTTGTGGAGGTTAAAGTGGGGAGAGGTAAAGAGGCTGTGAATAAGTTTCAGGGTGTAGCAAAATGTCCGCCGACCTCTTGCTATGGTCAATTGCCTATATTGAGAAGGGCACCTCTGCAATGTCCGTGGGGAGGGGATATAAGAGCAGGCCACTGTATTGTAAAAGAAATTGGAGCTGGGCAGCAGAAAAGCTGGGATTGTGAGGAGTTTTGAGCTCCTGGGTGTAGCAAGATGGCCGCCGTGTTCCGGGAGTAGGCAGAAGCCGGAGACTTTCCTGAGAGGGGCGCAGGAGCTCCACTCCGCTCGGGCCGCAGATCCGCTACGCCGGATAGGGGACCGTTCCCAGCAGGTATGATGGAGGTGGCAGCACGGGGATGAGCTCGGGGGTGAGGGCGAGGGATGGTGGAGGAGCCAGGGAGTTTCACAGTACCTGAGGGGGGCGGCTTCAGCCGGGTCAGCAGGCCGCAATATGGCGCTGGTTCCCAGGATGTTGGAGCAGTCCTCCGGTGATCGCTCCCGCTGTGTCGCTGCCCAGTGTCCTCCGTGCATGCAGCAGCTGTTGGACAAGCCTGGAGAGTGCGATCCCCCCGTTATACACGTCACGCTGGCTCAGGGGCATATGAGGCTTCACAGGCCTCAAGATGGTGGCGGGCCTCAGCAGTGTGGAGCCAGATGCAGGCTAAATGCAGTAATAGCCGGATTACCTCTGCAATATCGACAGGCACTGCCTCAGTACGTGTCCATGGGTGGATATAGGTAGTTGGAAGTGTCTCTGGGTTAAAATAATAAAAGGATGGGAAAGGATTGTCTCTGGATACGTGGAGCACAGTACCAACACGTCTTCTCCGATTTGCGTCTCTCCTTGATGTGGGGATTTGTGAGGAGGTGTGGGTTTTTTTAATTTATTTTTTTACCCCTATTTTGGTTAAATAGAAAAAACGTGTACACCCAGCTTTAGCGTTTGACTGCTCTGTCTATGCACTAGTGCATAGACTATGAAATAATCATATTCACCACACCATCTGGTGTCTTACCTTTTTTACATTACTTTTATCAGTTTGTTTTTAAATAAATAACTTTATTCTTCAAATCTGTTTTTAGGGCATTATCCAGCTGGAGAAAGAACTTGCCAACCTAGGAGGCATATGTGCTGCTGCTTTAATGAAGAAAGATTTGGCTCTCCCTATTGGTAATACAAGATTTGTGAGCTTTTCAATAAAATAGACAATTTCTGTTCAAAAGATTAATCCTGTTAGTTGGCATTCCTTAGTTGGTCGTCGTTAGAACCCCAGCTAGACAGGTCAGTTAGTTTCTGTGTCCAGCCTGCTAACTGATCAGTTAGCATTTTAAAATGGAAAATGCTTTTCAGGCTAATTAAGGTGGTGGGCACCTTGCCTTTTTTACTGTTAGACAGTTCCACTTTAAGTTGCGGGTCCTGTTAAGGGCCAGAAGAATGATCACAATTTTTTAATAGCGGCGTTTCACCCAAAATTGGATCTTCCGCTTTAAGCACTACTCTCTCCCTTACATGCCATATTTGGCTTGTCGTTTTTTTGGGGGGTGGGTACCTAGTTTTGACAGGTACTTGCGGTCCCACTTCCGTCTACCTAGGCGGCGACTCCTCTCCCCCTAGACGGCCCCTCACTCTCTGCAATCTTCTGGGACACCTCACAGGTCCCAGAAGATTGCCTGGCCACTAAGAGCGCAGCACAACTCGTGCATGCGCAGTGCGCACCCAGCTGTGATGCCGCATGCTGTCACAGATAGGGATCCCACACTTGCAATGACTGCGTGGGGGAGAGGAGCAAGGTTCCAGGCGGCTGCGTCGCTGAACTGTGGGACAGGCAAGTGTCAAGTCAGCAGCTACACTTTTTATAGCAGCTGACTTTTAAAAAAAACTTAACTAATGGAACTCTGCTTTAAGCTGTAAAACCCCATTTACAGAGTAGTCAGGTAATGTGTTGCGACCAATATTTTTGTGAATAATTCGTTGTTTTTGTTATCTTGAATGATTTTTAGCTTGCAGTACATTTGGAAGAGTAGAGCTGGCCATACATGTTATAATCTGATTGTACAACCACTGTTGGATACTCTAACAATATGCAGGGGCATATCTGATCGCAAACAAATTAAAGATCTTGTTGGACCCTCCTGTTGCAATGTTTGGTAGCTCCTGAAGGAGTTTGTACAGAATTTATGCCATCAGATTATGAGTTCTATGGCCTGTTTAAGATTTGTCGTCTAACTCAATAGAGGAGCAACTTATCCATTCTGTTTTTCAGGTAGTGAATTGGAAGAAGATTTGGAGATTGTTGAAGAGGCTGCTTTGCAGGTAAACAACAATCCAGACTGCATGAATGATCTGCTAGAAATTATGACTTTGGTTTAATGAATTTCTAATACAAATGGCCCACTAGTTTCAGTTTAATCGGTCGATAATAGTCTTAAAGCCTCACTTTCGAAACATTTGTCTGTAATCTAACGAAACCATTAGCCATTGAGGTTTTTTCTCCTCCGGTTGAATTCTCCATGGTATTAAATGCATTTAAAATCGAAATATACAAGGGCACAGGCAAAACTGGAAGCAGTGCAAATGTAGAAGCAGTCTAGAGAAGCAGGAGGTATAAGAAGCTTTAGTACCCATCAAAATTGAAATATTAATTTGAGATGGAGTTGTGCAAATATGTAGGTTAAATCTGTTTCAGCTAATGACTTATTTTAAAGAAGGCCTGTAATGAGGTAGTATGGGGACTGCTATTGCTAACCCCTCCTTTTGATGGTGTAAAGTCCCTGGCTGTCATGCTGGTACACCAGCTTAGTTTATTTTCTAGATCACTGACACAGAACAAGTGTGTGTAGAAAAAGTTCTGATTTTATCTTCATACTTTTCCCAGGCCAGCATCTTAAAGTATTGAAGCCAGAGACAGCCAGGCAAATGGCATTTTTAGCTGATCAGCAATGGTGGCCTTATTATCCTAATGGTATAGACCCAGAAGGCCTTTGTGGATTTGTTTTGCGGAGGTTATCCAGACTAACCTAAATAGGCCCCTTCAAAATTCTGTACCCCAAAGGTTACAGGATTGGAATTGTGGTGTCCCATCCCTAATGTTTCACTGTACATCCTCATTTAAAGGATGTGATATATACGCAGACTGTAGAAGTGAACGAACACCTTTTTAATATGAGCCCAATGTGATGAACAGTACCTCTTGGAAAGTGAGTTCACTAAAAAATGAGGTAGGCCTGCGTTGGATCTGGCAACTTTACAGTCCCAGTGGATGGGGTCCCGGCATTTAAAGGGATTGTAAAGTCGGAAGGATTTTTAGCTTAATGCATTGTATGCATTAAGATGAAAAGGCCTTCTGTGTGCAGCAGCCCCCCTAACGCTTACCTGAGGTCCCTCTGTCCAGAATTGTCCATGAGTGTGTCAGTCGTTTGAAATTCTCCCTCCTGATTGGCTGAGACACATCAGCGGCACCATTGCCTCCTGCTGCAGTCAGTCAGCTAGCCAATCGGGGGAGAGGGGGTGGAGCCGGGTTGGGGCTCCATGTCTGAATGAACACAGGGAGCTGTGGCTCAGTTGCCCCCTATAGCAAGCTGCTTGCTGTGGGGGCACTCAACGGGAGGGGTCAGATCACAGAAGAGGGACCTGAGAAGAGGAGGATCCAGGCTGCTCTGTGCAAATCCACTGCAACAGGGCAGGTAAGTATAACATGTTTGTTATTTTTATAAGGGAAAAAATGAGACTTTACAATCACTTTAAGGATGCTTTGGACAATCTTCTGAAAGCCATTGTTAAAGCCTCTTTTTGCTGTTGTAGAAGTAGCCTAACAATGTGCAGCTGCTGTTGTGGGAGTGTCAAAGCCTCAAGATCTGGGCCAATCTAAAGTTGATTCTGACGCACAGAGATGCCAAATCGGGCAGATACCTGGATGATTTTCCCTGTGCCCTTCGTTTTTTTGTGGATGCTTTTATGAACGCTATTTAACAGCTTTCTTGGTTGAGTGGCTTGTCAAAACAAACAGGTTAATTGTTAACCCTTTTGCAAGGGGAGCGGTGGTTCGATTCTGAAATGAATAATTGCATCAAAAAGGTTACTGGGTAAAAGTACCCTGTTGCCACTTAAAAAAGCCAAAGCCCATGGTATAAAAGCCTGCTACACCTTCTATTTCCAAAAACATTCCTATTTTTCTCAACACTTTTTTGTAAAAAAATATTTTTTTTATATTGTACAATACCTTTTATAAAACCAATTAGATTTGCTAAAATTCATGTTTATCCTACAGGTGTGCAAAACTCATTCTGGGATTTTAGGAAAAGGCCTTGCTCTGTCTCATTCTCCGACCATTCTGGAAGCTCTAGAAGGAAACCTTCCCTTGCAGATTCAAAGCAATGAGCAGTCGTTTCTGGAGGATTTCATCACTTGTGTGCCAGGGTCTAGCGGTGGACGTTTGGCAAGGTTAGTATTTAGAATTCTGTAGCTCACTATGGAATATTTTTGTTATCTGAGTTTTTTTCTGGTCTATACAAAAACAGTAGAACCTTGTTGTTTTGCTTATATAAAAAAATAAAAAAAAATAAAGTTTAAAAGTACTCTGGGACTGCCCTTAACCTTGGTTTGGTTCTCAGTATTTGGCTTTAAGCACGTTTACCAGGGTTATGCGCTGAAATTACTGACTGCCAGCACTCAACCCAATACATTGTTCTGCTCCTCGGCTCTTTCATTTGGGTGCTCTAAAGTAAAAGTTAATCACACTTCACCATTCTCATTATACAAGTAGCCTCTCTGACATCAGTATTTTTCTTCGATTTCCGGCAACCTTATTGGGAGAAGTGCATATCCAGTTATTCTTTCTCCCTTTGAAGCAACATGCATTTGTAGTAGTGATCTATTCACAAAGAACACTATGCATTTATATCAAATTTGTAAGTGAAATTTAAGTTACCATGGTAAGGTGAACTAACTATCCATAAGGAAAAATGTGTGTAAAATAAGTAAATGTTAAATACCCTACTCCTCAAGTGCACCAGAATTTTAAAATGACATATATAAATGCACTTGTTCCAATTTTTTAAATGGCACCCTAATGCCCTATGCAATGCACCTGCATTGCACCATGCCAAAATGCAATGTAACTTTGGGTTGATGTTCAATCTATTTAAAATAAAAGGGCTGCCTTAAAGCAAAGCACATTAACATACAGCTTACTGCACGTTGGCGCATTGCAAATCCCTGTCCTTGAACAAGACCACTGTAGCTGCAGGTACTGTGGAGTAATAAGTCATCAACCATCTCTACAGGAACACAGAAGTTTTTTTTCCGAACAGTTTGTAGCATATGGTGTTTACATTAGCAGTCTAGCAACCTGCCAGGACCCTTCTGTCATAATAAATGAGGGTAGTGCAGCTGCGTTTTCAGTGCAAATTTTCTGGCATCTGTGGTGATTAAGCATGCATACCTACCCCTTACCCAGTTTTACCAGCATTTGAGAGATTGCTATACTACCAGTTCAGTCCTGCCTTCAGCCTCTCATTGCCAACTTGTGTGTTCAATAGGGGCGCTGGCCTTGATATTATCCATGTTGCATTCTAATTTCATCTCCATTGTGACAGTTGGTGCTGTCTTTGTCAGACAATGTGATGTTGATGGTCCAAATGTTGGAGCAGTTTATATGGTTCCTGAGCTTTCAGAAATCATTGCTGGAATCAAGCAATTGTTTGGAGAATCTGGGTCTAGTCCTGGACACAGCCCGGGGCAGAGCGTTTCTTCCAATGGAGAAACTTAAGATTATCTGAACCCAGATTCGATTTTCCAATCCAGAAGTCATTCAACGCTTTGTTTTTGCGTGGAATCTTGGGCCTGATGGTCTCCTTTTTGGACATGTGCCCAGTTTTCACTCCAGACTTCTAGATTACTCTGTCGTCATGGGGCAGATCAATCAAGTTTCTGGACAAACGAATTAACTTGGCTCTGAGTTCAAGGTTGTTCCTAGCCTTTTAGCTCAGGAATCCAACTGTGGAATTGGAAGTCATTTATTTCCATCTTTTGGAAGATCCTTATGGATACAAGCCTCTTGCAATTGGGTAGGAGTACAGGGCACCCTTTCAGTACAAGGTACTTGGTCTCTGGGGATATCTCCTCTCCCAGTGAACATCCTGGTACTTAGGGTGATTTGTCTGTTTCTGCAGCATTGGACCATCTTGCTGAAAGATACAGTATGGATTAATTCAGGCAGCGCCACATTGGTGGTGTATGTCAATTAGAGAGGCCCTGGAAGTGTCGCTGCAGCAAGACAGATGGGGGATCCTGTCCTGGGTGAAACTTCATGTTCCTGCCTTGACCGCTGCATATATCCCAAAGTGTGGACCATTGGAAGGTAGACTTCCTCATGCAATGGTACCTGGGCCCCCAGGGCAGTTGTCCCTATGCCCAGATTTATTACAGGACCTCTGCCATAGATGGGGGAACACTGGATGAGGACATTCTGTCCTCCAGGTTTACTTACTATTGGACAGAATTGTCGCCAGGTACAAGCATCTTCTGTGGAAGCAATGGATGTTTGAGTTTAGTGGTTCCAGGGGATGGGTACACCTGGATCTTTGTGAAAAGGGGGGGGGGGGGACAATATTGTGCTAAACCCAGGAAATAAAAAAATTTAAACGGCTAACACTCAAACAAGGTCTAAAGTGCAATGGGACAAAATAGTGTAGCGCTAGAAGTGCAAATACATAATGGTGAAATTATATACATAGAATGTGCACCAAACTGATAATGGAACAAAAATGTGGAATGATAAAAAACCACTATGACAAAAATTATAGATGAGGATTAGTGAATCTAAGTCCACTAAACACAAGTGAATGAGTCCACTCAAAGCCAATGGTGGTAATCCAACAACAATGGGCACTGAAATCCAAAGAGGGGAAAAGTCCACTGAAGGTGTGGTTCAAAATGGGCAGTCACAATGAACTCTCGAAATACTTGAAAGAAATAGTTAACATACCATTTTCCCTGGAAGTCTTTGAAATTAAGGTACTCTTGCCAAATAAGGTGGACACACATACCATACGACAGTGGGTCAGATAGGCTCTCAATCCTCAATGCTTTAAACTCCAGGGCTGTGTAAATGGAGAAAGCAGGTTCAGCCGGATGATGGCTCTTGGACTCCAAACCATATAGAGCAGTGGTTCTCAACTCCTGTCCTCAGGACCCACTAACAGGCCAGATTTTAAGTATTACCTTGGTGAGATGCAGACTAGAATACTGCAATCCCTGAGCAGCAAATTATATCACCTGTGATGCATTTCAGTTATCTTGCAAACCTGGCCTGTTGGTGGGCCCTGAGGACTGGAGTTGAGAACCACTGATATAGAGGAACAGCGATGGAAAACCAGGCAGAGGATCGATCCATTGATGATGATGGTGGATATTTTCATCAAAGGCCCCAAAAAAGGATAAAATACAAAAATAGCTCCATATGGTGCAGGTCAACCAAGGATGGTTTATTTAAAATAAAATTCATGCATCAAATGACAGATGTAGAAAAATTTGAATAAAAAGTGATCACAAATAGTTAAAAGCAATGTAGGAGACAAAAAGATGCTGGCCAGCACCATTGGCTTTCAGCGGACTCATATTCATTTGTGTTTAGTGGACTTAGATTCACTCATCCTCATCCATAATTTTTGTCATGGTGGTTTTGTATCATTCCACATTTTTGTTGTTCCTTTATTAGTTTGGTGCACATTCTATGTATATAATTTCACTATTATGTATTTGCGCTCCTAGCGCTACACCTGGATCTTTGCCTTTCCTGCCTTGTACTACTTCCTCATCTGCTTCTCAGGATTGAGGGCATTCTGGTGATTTTCATTGCTCCAGACTAACACACGCAAAAATTGTTTTCTGGTAAACCATGGCCGCTCATGCTGGACATAAATCTATACATGGGCGGTGTTTTGTGAACTAAATGTTTTATGCCAGCCTGACAAGACTCCTGGGGGATGATTTGTGGGCTTCTGCATTGTCCGAATCTTTTGTCTCTCAAGTACCGATATTATCTTATTTGCGGCCACTGGCCTTAGTGTTAGTTCACCAATTAGAATTGATCTGATTTATGTCAGAAGATGGCACAAGTGGGGACTTCAAATCCCCAGACTGCTGGACAACTCAACAACCTTGTAGGGACAGCGGGCAAGAAGATAACTGGCGCCTCCAGGTTAGAACTAATAGCATTTAATGGATAACAGGTGCAATTATCCACTTGCATCAAAGTTATGGAAATCCAACACATGTCCTTGTCCACACTGATGTGGCGTCTGTCCGGCGTTCTAGCATTACTACAGCTTTCCTTCAGCTTTCCTTGTCCGGAGGAAGGTGATCCCATCCAGCAGGATTTCTGGGAGGCTGGGGAGCTGTGACCAAGGCTTGGTGGAAGCTACGGGCCGATGTTGGAACACAGCGTCGGGCACGGTGACGTTACTGGTGGTCGCGACAACGTTTCGGAGCACGCGCTCTGGCTAACAAGACAGGCACGCTCCCTTCTCAAGCTTGACGGGATCACCTTCACTGTTTGAACCCATTATACCTTAGACCTCTCTCTCTACTCCCACAAGGTGGTGTTCCTTTATCCATTACTTATGCAAAGTGGGTGTCTATATTGATAGCCTTATCCTGTAAGACCTCTTTGCTGGCTTGGCATAGGAACAAGGTTGTGTTGAGGCTCAGTACTTCTTTCTTCCTTTTAAAAGGTAACTAAACCTTTGTTTCAAAAAAAAAAACATGTTATACTTTCCTCGTCCTGTGCAGTTGGTTTTGCACAGAGACAGAGGTCCCTCGGCGGCGTTCCTGGCTCCTCCTCCTCTTCTCTAGTGCCCCGTTGGAGAAGGGCTCTCCCTTTTGGGTGCGCTACCATGTCCTGCTGCTGCGTCTATTGACATACAAACAGCAAGACTCTGCCCTGTCCCCGGCATCATTGGTTTTGATTGACAGCACCAGGAGCCAATGGCTGCACTGCTATCAATCGGAACCCGAGACACCGGCTGGAGCTGGTGTGCTCATTCTTGGTGCTGGAAAGACCGGCTCAGGTGAGTAAAAAGGGTGGAGGGGTACTGCACTATAAGGTTTTTCACCTTAATGCATAGAATGCATTAAGGTGAAACACACCATGAGGGTTTACTACCCCTTTTTAAGGTCGTGTCTGCCTTTCACCTCAACAAGGATAATGTTCTTCTGTCCAGCTCCTGCTCACAAAGAGAAAATTTCTCTCCATTTTCTGGATGTGGGTCGGGCTCTTAGCCACGGCTTCCTTCAGGAAGGCTATTTCCCTTTTTGTAATCAGTCGGACCGTGTAAGGGTGCACTGGCTTCTTGTTCCACTATCTCTAGGTGACTCGGGCAGGTCCTCATCCAAACGGATTCTACCCAGCATATTTTCTATGTTTGCAAGGCTACCACTGGAAACATAGAAGAGTAACGTCAGAAATATAATTAAAAAAATATTTACTTTTTTGTCTGAGTATAGATCTGTTTGTCTCCAGCATTGTTTTCCACAATCCACTTACTGGTGACTGACTCACCTCTGCTGTCCACATCGACTACTCTTTCTAAACTAAACTTTAGTTTTGAACTTTGCTAGTTTGAGGTCATGACCTTGTGTTCTTGATCTTGGCTTCATACTGAAATTACTGCCCTCCTGAACCCTATTGATCTCCTTCATGTAGTTAAAGGTTTCCGTCATTTCCCCCCTTTCCTTTCTTTCCTCCAGACTGTACATATTAAGTTCCTGAAGTCTCTCCTAATGTTTTGTCCCCTAGACCTTTTTACAGTTTTGTTGCCAGTCCCTGAACTTGTTTTCTCTTTTCAATATCTTTTTGTGAATGAGGTCTCCAGAACTGGACACATCTGGTCTTCTGTTTTAATTTCAAAGTTCCACCAGACGGATATCCAGGCCCTTATCTGATGCCAGATTTTAGGTGCCGTGTCATTCATGTAGCCTTTTAGGCTACAGTTAGGTGGGGTTTTTTTTGTTTTTTCTAGGGCTGTTGGCCTTTGTTGCTATGTTGCACATCCCTCTGTGTGTTTTACCCACTGTAAAATCTTTTTTTACTTTGTCTATTGAGGAGCACAGCTCCCACCCCACTGTGCTCTTGGTACTGCTTTGCTCCAAAACTGAGGCATCCTGGTTGGGTGGAATTATGTGCTAGCCAAGGTTTTTTTGGTTGCTGGTGTCCTTTTTATCCTGTAGGTAGCAGTATGAGAATAATTCCTCTATCCTAAATGGATTCCAAGAAAATTATTTTATGGCGAGTACAAAAATGCTGGTAAAGTATGGGAAAAAAATATTTTAAATGCTTACTTGCAGTGTGTTTTTTTTCTTTTCCATAAATTATTTTATTCAATTGCATTGTGCCTTTGTGTTCCATAGCCCTCTCCACTTGTAAGAGTGTCCAATTACACTTTGTGCTGGCCCAGCGTCCCCCCACCACCTTCCTTTGCCTCCCTACATTAATGTAGCTGTTGCAGGAGTGAAGAGGTATACTGTAGTATCAGATTTTTGTTGGCATAAATAGTCTTATGACAGGGTCTCTTTTTAATATCTATAGTCAGGGCACAGATGCAATATAAAGCCACGTTCCCAGCAAGCATGTTAAATTATCTAGAGGCTTCCTAATACAAACATGCACTATGCCATTTTGGGATTCCTTACCAATATTGGTCTTCTCCATTCCAACTCTGTTTCACCTTTTCAGGCCCATTCACACTATAGCACTGCATTGACGTGTGTGTATTAAGGAGCATAATGCCCCTTGTTAGGCCCCTTTCACACTGGGGTGGGAGGTGCTGTGACGGTAAAGCGCCGCCCTTTTTAGCGGCACTTTACTGTCGGATTTTGCGGCGGTATTCGGCCACTAGCTGTGCGGTTTTACCCCCCGCTAGCGGACGAAAAAGGGTTAACACCGCCGGCAATGCGCCTCTGCAGAGGCGCATTGCCGGTGGTATAGCTGCGGTGTCCCATTGCTTTCAATGGGCAGGAGCGGTGGAGGAGTGGTAAACACACCGCTCATTCACCACTCCAAAGATGCGGCTAGCAGGACTTTTGGAGCGGTCCTGCTAGCGCACCGCTCCAGTGTGAAAGCCCTCTGGCTTTCACACTGGAGAAACAGCAGCTGCTGTTTCAGATCAGTTTGCAGGCGCTTTTTATTGCGCCTGCAAACCGCCCCAGTGTGAAGGGGGTCTAAATGTGTGTTTTATTCTAGCCGAACGTGTGTTTTTTTTTTTTTTTTTTTAAGTTATAATTGCCTGCTCTGTGCAACAGTATTGCACAGAAAGGTCCTCTTTTGTCAGACCCCCGAAGCTATCGGCTGCTCTCTTCTTTGGTCCCTCCTGTAGCAAACTAGGTGCAAAGGGGACACTTGTGTGTGTGCATTCTCCCATTTGTGTCCTGAGCTGGGCTGTTTGGGTCTAAACACGCACAATTTTTTTTTTCCTTTTACAGAGCATGCATGAAGGTAAAAACCATTTAGTCTTTAGAACCACTTTCACACTGGGGTGGTTTTTAAGCGCTTTAGCGCTGGAAATGGCCTCTAAGCGCCTGGAAACCGCCTCTCATTCATACCAGTGGGACTTTTCACACTGGGGCAGTGCTCTTGCGGGCGGTGTGCTTGCAGGATAGGAAAAAAAAGTCCCAGCAAGCAGCATTGTTGGGGCAGGTTGGGAGTGCTTAAAAAGTGCTAAAGCGAGCAGCACTTTAGCACTGCCGCAGCCCCGGTGTGAAAGGGGTCTAAGGCAGCTGCCTAATGCACCAAAAGGGGTACATATACCAAGTCTGGCAGTGAAATGCAACAGGTGTGTGCTGTTAAGAATAAATGGTACCACATCACACCACCGCATGTAACATTCACACAATAGTGTGAATAGCCCCTAAAGATACTCTGTAACTCGCAATACTGAAGTAGAAATTACTTTTCTGCATAAATCATTAATGTAATATTGAAAAAAAGTGATGAAAAATTAAAAGGCAAACTATGACTTATGGGCTTTTACTACTTTTCTGTACAAAATACCAGCTATTTTTAATGTATCATTGTCATAAGACCTGTTTTACTACATTTTAGAGTAAATACCTGGGGCTGCTTTAACAAGGTAATTTTTAACAAGGCTTGTATCTCTAGGTGGCTTCAACCAGATTCATATGCTGATCCACAGAAGACTTCCCTAATCCTTAATAAGGATGATATTCGATGTGGCTGGCCCACTACCATAACTGTACAGACAAAGGATCAGTATGGGGATGTTGTTCATGTGCCTAACATGAAGGTATGTTAAGCTATTAAAATTGTTAGTTGGTTATCTGCTTCTTTTTTTTTTTACAGTTCTTTCACTTGGACCATGGTATGACATTTAACTACAAAGCATAAGGAATTAAACCCCTATAACAGGGATATGCAAATAGTGGATCTCCAGCTGTTGCAGAACTACAAGTGGTATAGCAAGACTCACTTTTGTGCTATTGTCCTAGGATGATGGGTATCTTTTCCAGCCCCAGAGCTATTGGCATTACCTCAGCACTTTCACTTTAACTTTCTCTGAAGACTCTTTAAGCAGAGGTGGTGTGACACTAACTCACAATCTCTTAACAGCTCCTGGGATGTTTGTCCTGTAAATCTGGAATCCTATTTTCTTGTAGCTATAGACTCTACCTAGTTGACTGCACTGGGAAAGGCTGAGTACCCTGCTCATCGACTGAGGCCTCTTCTACAGTCAGTCAAGGCTTCCTGGCCAAATTTACCCAGACCCTTCCTGGTTTTAACTGCAGAGGTCCTAAACGCACTCCTGCACCAGGATATATTGCTCATCTGCCCACAGACCTAGAGGCAGTCAGCTCCCCATTCTCTGTGATCATCTCGGAGACTGATTCCTGGTCACTACAGTCTTTCAATGCAGCAAATATCTTTGAGGAATCGTAGTCTTCTGCATTCTTGTACATTGGTTGTGAGGAATACCTGACCTGTGGTCGGTCTTCACCTTTTACACTCCCTGTGCTACTGCACAGTTTAAAAGTCCTACAAATGCTTGTTTGGATCCAATCCCTTGGATGTGAAGATCCTTGTCTTGGCTCCTGTACCAGCGTGTCCTTAACGGCTGTGTCCCAACCTGGCTCCTGTACCAGATGGCCTTCGAAGCTGTGTTAACCTGCTCTAGACTCCTTTTCAGAGTAAACTGTTAATCCAGCAGTTTTTCAAGATTTCCACTAGGTCTTCCACCCCTGTCAGTTTCCATGTACTCTTGTGGTCAGCCAGGGCATGTACAGATAGATGGTTTACCATACCCTCTGGACGGTTACTCTCCAGCCTCACCACGACACATCAAGCTCCCTTCATGGTGTTCGTCCCAGTGCCTTTTCATGACGACATATCTTAAGGCAATCGATGTTCTCTAGTCAAGTTCTGGAATTGCAGGACGGGTATTTTCTCCTAGTGAGATCATTTTCTGGTCAAGTCCTTGGACATGGATACCACCTCTGTTGATGATAAACAGGAGATCATGCCATGGCAAGCACAGCAATCATGCAGGTCTACATGTGCATATCTCAGATGGGGCAAAAACTGATGATGCACTATGTGTTGCATCACTTGAACTTGAGTCGAGCTGCTGCAAAAGTCTGAGTGGTGCAAATTTGTAGGGCGGAGGCTGATGGCACACTAGCTGGAAGGGATGCCCACATGTAGATTTGCGTGTTTGGTTGTCAGTAGCTGCATCGGATGTATGGTGCTGACCGGATACATATTTAGAGGTCTATACATTGTTTTTTTTAGTAAATGTTCGTATTGGGAATTTTGAAGTATTTACAGAAAAGCAAAAGAGTGCAGACTCAACCATATGAAAAACAAGCTTATTGTGACCTATCTAATGTGTATTGGTTTAGGTTTACTCTAGAAGGTGAAGAAAGAGATAAAATGCCTGATTCACATAGGGATAATAATAAAAAATATAGGGGTGGGTGGCCGACTGGTTGATTCGCTTTGGTATGAAAACGGGATCCTCCTAAACCATGGGCGCTGTACAGAAAAAACGCAAGGGGGTGTTGGGAAAGAGCCCCAACAGAAGATTAAAGTGGTGAATCAACCACAAAACAGCCGGCTAATTTGGAGACTTTATTGGTTGAATAGTTAATGGAACAGTTAATCCCAGGGTTGCGTCACAACCTGAGGGAGAAATGGGTTTCTCCAACACATTCTCCAACACATGTATAAAACACTTAACCTTCAGATGTCTGAGTTCCTTAGTGCGTCCATAGAGGAGCATCCAGCAGCCGTGGAAATACCTCAATCTGTGTGATCCCAATACATCAATATCCTGGCTCTCGGTCCCAGAACTCCGCTGTAGGTAAAGAGCGATCCGCTGTCTCAGGTGGATGGGTATTGCTGTTAGACTGTAGCGGCATGTGTCACTCTTGTATACATACGCACACTATACATCTGTGTCCTCTTTTGGAGTGCATTTCCTATGTATGTGTGTGTGTGTGTGTGTGTGTGTGTGTGTGTATAAATATATATATATATATAATGTGTGTGTGTCCTATTCACATCTATGGTTCCCTGCAAGATTTAGGATCACAGGGGTTTATATGCATATACACATGGGCCAGCTGAGGAGTGTGTAGAGGGGTTGCAGGTCCTATTCGTCTGTCCCATTTTAGCTTGTTCTTGTGTACTACATGCATGTTTCTATGTGTTTTATGTTTTGTACATGTGTTGGAGAAACCCATTTCTCCCTCAGGTTGTGACGCAACCCTGGGATTAACTGTTCCATTAACTATTCAACCAATAAAGTCTCCAAATTAGCCGGCTGTGTTGTGGTTCATTCACCACTTTAATCTTCTGTTGGGGCTCTTTCCCAACACCCCCTTGTGTTTTTTTTGTTACTCTAGAACAGGGATATGCAATTAGCGGACCTCCAGCTGTTGCCAAACTACAAGTCCCATGAGGCATAGCGAGACACTGACAGCATCAAGCATGACAACCAGAGGCAGAAGCATGATGGGACTTGTAGTTTGGCAACAGCTGGAGGTCCGCTAATTGCATATCCCTGCTCTAGAAGGTGAGTGCCAGAACAGTGGATAGGAATAACTCAATGGGTGTTTGTACAGTACAGTAGTAGTTCTTTGCATGAACAAAGAAGAATTTAGAGCACTTTTGGTGAGAATAGAGTGGATACTAGCACTGCAATGTGATATCACCGATATTGGTTGAATTGCATGGGATCTTAGTGTGGAGGACTTGTTACTTTTATGCATATGCACATAATATTTGTGTTTTTTGAAGTTAGTAATTGTATAGGGAAAGTCCAAAGGACACCATGAGATCTATGCTTCTGGTCTACATCCTTCCTCATTGTTTGCTTCGCAGACTTGAGAGATGGACCTTTCTGGTGATTTGATTTGCTTTGATTCACCTCGGGCCTAATGTTTGCTTTCCAGATAAATCTCTGAGTGGTGTTCCACAAATTTTGATGCATCAGGGGATCTGGGAAGTCATGGGCAGCTTCAGGTCTCCAGATTAGGCAGGTTTTTTTCAACAAGTTTTTTTTTTTTTTTTTTTAAAGCGGTTGTAAAGCCGCTGACTTTTTTTTTTTTTTTACATCTGTAAAGGAAAAGGCATAAAAAAAGGAAAAGGCATAATAAGCTTGTATGCACAGCATGCAAGCTTATTATGAAATGCTTACCTTAGAACGAGGCATCGGTAACTCACCTGGTCCACGCCGAGGGAGATGACATGTTGCCTCGGCGTGTCTTCCGGGTATTGCGGCTCCAGCGCTGTGAGTGGCTGGAGCCGTGATGTCTCACTCCCGCGCACGGGAGACTTCGTTCCGGCGAGGCTCGGCATCTGCCGAGCCTTCAGCCCGAGAATCCCCTGTGCGCATGCGCCGCTGCTGTCAGCGGCGCATTGCTAGGGGAATATCTCCTAAACCGTAAAGGTTTAGGAGATATTTCTTTTACCTACAGGTAAGCCTTAGTATAGGCTTGCCTGTAGGTAAAAGTAAAAATAATGACTTTACAACCGCTTTAAAGGTTTTGTAAACCCTCTGTTCTTTATTAAATAAAAAAAAGGCAGTTCGGTGGCCCCGATCACCATCTTCTGGGGTCCCCCGGTGGCTCCTCCCCACATCAGTAAACCCCCTGGGAGAAGTGCTCTCCCGGGGAAGGGGGGGTACCTTGCTGGCGCGCTCCAGAGTCAGCATTTGTGTCAATAGACACAGAATGCTGAACTCAGCCCCGCCGCCCACGTAATTGGATTTGATTGACAGCAGCAGGAGCCAATGGCAGCGCTGCTAACAATCTATCCAATCAAGAGCTGAGAACCCCGAGCAGAGAGGAAGAGCAGGTCTCCACCGAGGGATTGAAGGGCCCAGGTGAGTAAAACTGGGGGGGCGGTCACTGTCGGGAGTTGTTTCACCTTAATGCATAGGATGCAACCCCTTTTAAGGCCTTGTGCTATTGGTAAGCCCTTGTTAAAGGGTGTCCTGAGTTTGATCTTTTAGTCTATCAGGTTTTTTGAGAAAGAATGAAAATGCCCCTAGGGGTTTTGTGTTGCAGCTAAGAGTAAGAAATTGAAATTGTTTAAAAGTATAAATTTTATTTTAATATAAACATGGTTAATAGGAATCGGGACATGAGCTCCAAATTACATATTGGTAAAATATACACATAATCTAAAACATCCAATTGGGTGTAATACCACATGGGAAACTTATGAGTGAAAGGAACGCAATGGTCCAACGCGTTTCGACCTTGACAATAGTAGCGGTCTTCTTCAGAGGGAATACGTTTTGCGCACTTAATTTCTATAATAAAGCATATGTATGTCAGTAAACAATCTATCCAATCAAGAGCCGAGAACCCCGAGCAGAGAGGAAGAGCACGTCTCCACCGAGGGATTGAAGGGCCCCAGGTGAGTAAAACTGGGGGGGGCGGTCACTGTCGGGAGTTGTTTCACCTTAATGCATAGGATGCAACCCCTTTTAAGGCCTTGTGCTATTGGTAAGCCCTTGTTAAAGGGTGTCCTGAGTTAGACTAAAAGATCAATCGGGTTGTTCTCTTATTAACGTTTTATGCCAACCATGGATGGTCACTACTGAACCGGCCGAGATTCCAACCATTAATGGGTAGACTGATTTGTACCCAAGTCATCCATCGATTTTACTTTGGTACAACCAACATGTAGGATTTTTACATGCCATTATTGCCAGTGGTATAGCTGCTAGCAATAATCACTGTGTTCTCCCAGCAAGGAGGGCTCTGAGTCCCCCTGCCGGGAGAACTCAATAGCTCCACAGGAGGGATTCTCCCAATACTGTAAATTTACGCAGCGTTTTACATTGTACATTCACATCAGTCCCTGCCCTGAAGGAGTTTACAAGCCAAGGTCCCTAACTCATTCATACATAAACATACTAGGGACAATTTAGACAGGAACCAATTAACCTACCAGCATGTCTTTTTAGAGTGTGGGAGGAAACCGGAGGAGACCCACAGAGGCACAGGAAGGACATGCAAACTCCAGGCAGGTAGTGTCGTGGTTGGGATTCTAACCAGCGACCCTTTTAATAACCGCGCTATACAAGTACCTGAAATAAATACAATAAACACTGGCTGTGTTAATGGGGAAATTGCATCATCTCTGGCCTGCCTTGGAAGCAGAGGTCTACCTGCCTTTTTTCTGCATTCCTTTGTATAGGGTTTCCCATGTACCTAGTATTTTGATCAGACTTGCTTCATGGAATTACGCTTTGGTTCCCTGGGTAACTTTGTGAGCAACCCATACGCTCCTAGATTTGATTATCTGGCATAAGTCATGTACAGGATTTTCCCCTGTAAAGCCTAGCACACACGGGCAGGGGAGCTGTCTCCCTGTTAGAACACAATAGCTCAGTGGGGGAGATCGCTGTACTTACACTGGATTGTTAATACAGCGGCTCCAACCGACGCTGTCAGTTACAACGAATCGTGTTTACTAGGCTTTAGTCTTCATTTTGAGATTAGGTGAGTTGAGGCTCTAAGCCAGTGGTTCTCAACTCCTGTCCTCAGGACCCACTAACAGGCCAGATTTTAAGTATTACCTTGGTGAGATGCAGACTAGAATACTGCAATCCCTGAGCAGCAAATTATATCACCTGTGATGCATTTCATCTTGCAAACCTGGCCTGTTGGTGGGCCCTGAGGACTGGAGTTGAGAACCACTGCTCTAAACCTTTTTCCTATTGGACTGTTTTTTGGACTTCCTTATCCTGGAAATTTGTTCTTGCGATTTTTCTGTTTGGTTCCATTTCTTCCTGTGGGGTGGGATGCTTGTTGACCATGAGTCAATTTGCCTCAAAGGTTGACCTGCTTTACTTTTCTGGTCTAATCAGTGCCTTTGTTCGATGCCAAGACCTTCCTCACTGGTTTAGTAACCTTTCTCTTGGTCCTCTGACATCAGGCGCAGTTCCCCCATCTCCATTTGGATTATCCTGCTGGGTTACCATTGTTTGTCAGTGTTCAGTCTTCCTGTTGGCGGTAGTATAACCCAACAGTTGATTACCGCCTATGTTCCTCAAAGGACAAAATCATATATATATTTTTTTCATTGGCTTAATTCCAGGTGGAGGTTAAAGCAGTTCCTGTTTCTCAAAAAAAGACCTCTCTTCAACAAGAGCAGGTGAAAAAACTTGCTCGTATCCCAGGCAGCCCATCAACCTCTGCATCTTTAGGCACTGATATGACCTTTGGTGGCCTTCCTTCACCCAAACTTGACGCTTCCTATGAACCAATGATTGTAAAAGAAGCTCGTTACATTGCCATTACCATGATGAAGGTGAGCAACTTCTCTGAGCCTTTCTTTGTCAGTGTTTAATTTTGTCAGCAAATTTCGATTTTAGTTTTAGTCTTGGTACTAAAATGGCATTTTAGTTTGTTCCATTTTAGTCTTCTGCAATTGTTTTTAGTTTTAGTCGTATTTATGTGACCAAGTCTCCAGTACATTTTAGTCGACTAAAACTAATTTTAGCTGTCTAAAATCGAATGGGTGTAATTAAATTGTAATGCATTAGTTAACCTTTCTCTACAATTTCCAAACTTATTATATACTGCTAGAGTGAAAAATCTAATATGCTATTATTATTGAGGTATGTACATGCACTACAGACCAGTGTTAATTTTGAAGTCAAATTTAGTTTTAGTCTTGAGCCTCGTATACACGATCAGATTTTCCGGCGGGAATCGTGTGTTGACCGACTGTTGGCCGAAACATTGGACAATTGTCGGATTTTCCGCAGACAAATGTTCGATGGCAGGCTTTAAAATTTTCCGCGGACAACCGTCTGTCGTCAGATTTTCCGAGGACAACAATCTGTTGTCAGATTTTCTGATCGTGTGTACACAAGTCCGTCAGACAAAAGTCCAAAGTACAAACACGCATGCTCGGAACCAGTGCTCACCATAACGCGACATTAGCAGAAGGTGCCCAAAGGGTAGCGCTCAAGCTGAAAAACCACATAGTACGTCACTACGTTCGTGATTGTTGGCCGACAATTGTGCAGTTTGTATGCAAGACAAAATCCAGGCACACGCCCTTCAGACAAAAGTCAGATTTGTCTGCGGAAAATCCGATAGTGTGTACGAGGCTTTAGTCTTTTGACTAAAATGGCATTTTAGTTTGACGTATATATGTCATCTCAATTGTTTAAGTTATAGTCGTATTTTAGTCTACTAAAATAGTATTCATTTAGTCAACTAAAATGTTTTAGTCGACTAAATTAACACTGCTTTATGTGCATAAAGTTATCCATATTTAAAAAAATTTACATAGGTTGTTTTTTTTGTGGTGTGTTTTTTTTTAAATTTTTTATTAAGGTAAATAAAAAAATTGGGTGATTAGGCTGGAATATACACTGGTCTGTGTACCTAGTGATAAATCTGAACTTTTCGTTCGCTGCACAGGCAAGGTTTTTTCACTACCACATTTTGGTTCTCACAAGCGGTAAGGACATGGTTGGCCCTCAGTCAGTATGACCTGTTCCTAAAGCAAAACTAAACCCATAGGTTGCCCAGAGAGCGCTTTCCATAATGTGCAAGTTTGCAAAGCATACCGTATATACTCGAGTATAAGCCGAGTTTTTAAGCACATTTTTTGTGCTGAAAATGCCCCCCTCGGCTTATACTCGAGTCCCCTTTTTGCGCCTGATCTCCTGAACTTTGGGGAGCCGGTACCGGCCGGCCGTAGGTTCCCTGGACCCCAAACTCGGCACACATGTAGCCCCACTCCTCTTCCTCTACAGGTATGCAAAGTTTCTTGTACAGGGGACCTACAGCCAGGGAGCACCGATTTTTCAAAGCCGAGCACTCCTTCCATAGACTCCCATGTTAAACGTCAGTCTAGTCATGGACACAGTGAGGCACACCCTAGGCTTATACTCGAGTCAATACGTTTTCCCAGTTTTTATGGTATAATTAGGTGCCTCGGCTTATACTCAAGTATATACGGTAATTGTCCATTTTGGCACACCGCTAAAAACACCCTCCTGTGATGCAATGTCAACAATCTCCCTTGTTGCTCTATTGCCACCAGTTACATATATTTGGCATTCCCTTTTCCCACATTAGTCTTCAGCCAAGTTGATTGGTCAGCCCAGGATCATGATAAACATGATGGAATGTACAATAGAAAGAAAACTGCTGGTAGACAGAAAATTAGATTTTATTGCAGAAGACACGCACAGATTCACTTCTGCATTAAAGACTGCTTTTTTTTTTTATGGGTTGTGCTAAACTTTTTCTCCAAATGCCCACGTACATTGTCCTCGACCATGATGCCTAAAAAACGGGTGTATCTCCGTTCCATCTGCGATTGAAAAAATATGCAAAAAGTAGACAAATGTTTGGTTTTTTAGTTGTAAATGTTTAGGTGCACAGACCTTAAGTGTATCTATGGTCATATATTCAATTTCACATTTGAATTTCAGTTACTTGTAGCCTACTTCTATCAATCTGAATGATCTGGAAGTTTGCAAACTTCAGTTTTTGAAAAATCCCACATTTTCTTCCTGTGACACATGTTCCCTGTGAATTTGCACTGCTTGTGCCCACATTTCACGAAGCCTACCTTCTGAACTAAGAGGAATAGTTTTAGGAGGCAGAGTCCTTACAGGATCCACTGCTAGCAGGCAGCAGGGTATCATGAGATGTATAGTTCTTAAAAACAAAAAAAGGGGTAAGCGGAAAAGATGCCGCAAATCATGCCGGGAATCCAGAAAGTTGTGGAAAGATGACCAGCAGGCCAGTAGTGTTAGGTTTTGTGCTGCCCTAGGCCTGACTAAATTTGTGCACCCCCTAATTTAAATATGACCCACCCCTTCCTGTCAATGCCACACCCCTTTCTGTTTAAGACCCACCCTGAAATTTTTGAGTGGGGACACTAGTTCTTAGGGGCTGGTGGGCATTGGATTCCCTTAATTTGCATAGATTTCCTCTCACTTCCTGTTTGGCTATGGGGCAGGAAGTGAGGGGAAATCTCTGCAATGAGACAGGGATGGTAAAAAATAAACCGACAGGGACTATAACCCTCCCTTACTCTATCCAAAATGAAAAAAAAAAAGTGTTGCCTATAGTTCTACTTTAAGCACAAATTTCTGATAATTTTATGGAGAGGACTAAGAAGATATAAACATGCCAATGGTGCAGCAGAAAACATATATAGCACGATGAGGAAGGTTTGTGGTCCAGGATGATAGGACAGACAAAATTAGAAGCAGCTTGCGTTGCACTAACAGTGTAGCGCAAGCCGGTGGGGACTCTTTACGTGCTGCCCTGGGCCTTGTTGGCCTAGGCCATGATACAGCGTTGCAGCAGGCAGCTTTCACAGCATCAAAGGAGATTTTTTCAAGTAAGCTTATATTGGATTGTCAAAAATAGCTATTGTTTGTATTGCTATTGCAATCCTGATGTAGAATCACGGCATGTGCTGTGACGGAAGATATCCTTTTAAGGAATTTTTATGCTAAATGTTATATTGTGTCCTCCAGACATGTTCAGTACACATAAGGCATTTGAAGTAGCAAAGTAAAAAAATTAAATTAATTACCAGTCAGACAAATTTCTTAATTTTATCTTGTAAATCTGCTCTGTAGGATCCCTGGTGCCCCTGATAAGCTTGCAACAATATTATCTTCCAGTAATGTAGATATGCTTATGTGTTCTGCTTATTTTAATTTGTAGGCATATGAAAACTACTCATTTGAAGAACTCCGTTTCGCCTCGCCTATGCCGAAACGGTATGTTTACGTTTTTTATTGAATTTGAAGGGATTCTCTTTACCTTTCTAACTGTTGTGGTAATTTGTGTGTACACGTAATTTTACTTTCAGTAACATAAGGAATTTTGCTGTTTAACAGGCAGGAACATATGCTGAATTGCCTCACAAATTCACATCACAACCATTGTTGCCAAATTTGACACGTCTGTTTTAAACAGCATGTAATATTAGATGGATATTAAAGCATATCTAAACAGGAGAACAACATTTTATAGTATCACAGCTTACCAGTCCTTTTTTTCTCTTGTTTTTCCTTTTTATTTTCACCTGGTAATCCTGCCATCAACTCCCTTCTTCAAAGCGACAACAGTGGGCAGGGATTGTTAGGTTTTTCAGTGAGTCCTTCGTTTTTTGTTAGTGTCCTGTAGGTGATGGGACATCTTCCCCCTCATGGAGAAGTTTCCATGTTTACTGGATCTAATTTACTTTGAATCCTTCAATAAACCTCTGCACAGTCTTCTACTAGAACAATTAAAGCAGTCTTTCTGGATTGATGAAACCTTGAGAACTATTCCCATACTCGCGCTGTGGGGGGCGGCCTGTAATATTCAGGCACTAAATCCTGTTTTGCTGCTCTCCTCAACATTTCCTGCAATACGTGTAGTTGGGCACAGGGTCCTGAACATACTTACTGAATACAGGTCCTGAACCATAGTCTATTCCTATGGTTCCTAGACCCCAGAGTCCTTTCCAAGGCTATGCCCACTGTGACAGACAAAGCCTTGGACCATACAGTGACCAGAGATATATGGAAAGGTAAGATAGGTTTATCTTGTTTTCAGACCGTTACTGTAGCCCCATAGCTACAGCCACTACTTGCAACACATGTATTATGAACTCCTGAATAGTATCTGTTAAACAATTAAACCATCGGGAGATTGTATTTGAGCCTATTCACTTGTTACATGTTTAAAACTTTGAAAATTGACAGTAAAAATTCCACCATTCAGAGCTTGGTATCAGGTGGCTTCCAGATGTTGCATGAAATCACAGGTTGCACTGTTACTAGTAAACTGCCAAGAGCCCTTTTAAGGTACTCTGGTACTTCCTCCTCCACACAAGGCAAAGTAGCTCATCCTAGACAGCAGTAGCAATGAGTTTTCTTTCAACCAAACAACCTTCTTTTAAGGTCTCTTGCTCAGGCTTGAAGATGAAAAAGGCACCCCTCTGTGAGATTTACCATGTGTGCTTGGTTTCAGGGTTTCCTCATTAAAGCTGTGTACTCAAGGCCCCTCCAACACGGCATTCTGTTGGCTTTGAACAAACCCATCTCCAGACTTCCCTATGCTTCTCTGCAGCCAAGCAAGGAACTCCCTAGTAAGGTGGATTACGAGTCCAGCATTGGAAATGGGAAATGCCTTGCTCCCACCTTCTTGAACGGTGAGAACAGATGCCAGCCTCACAAGCTGCGGAGGCGTTTTTCAATCGCTCACAGTTTAGGAAACCTGGTCATTTAGGGAAGCAAAGCTCACCAATTAACTTATTGGAGCCCAGAACAATAAGCTTGGACCCCCCTTCTCCAGGAACACCCAGCAGGGTGCAATAAGATGATGCCACAGCAGTGGCCTATATCACTCATCGTTGGGGGGGGGGGGGACCAGGAGTCGGACAGCCTTGAAGTGATCATCTCCTGGACCGAAAAGCACTGCCCAGCAATCTGTTCACATCTGAAAGTGGACAGTTGGAAGGCAGGTTTCCTCAGCAGTCATCCTCTGGACCAAAAGGCATGGTCCCTCTATTCCAACATCTTCAATCTCCTGTCATAAATTGGGGACTTTAGATGTGTAGACATTCTGGCTTCCAGGTTAAAGAAAAAGTTTCCCCTGTTTGTGGCGAGGACCAAGGATCCTCTATCACTGGCATTCGATGCTCTGGTAATACCATGGACTCGTGTTGATATATGGCTTTCCTCCAGTACAGATTCCTACTCAACTGCTCCACAATGTAGAGGAAGAGAAAAAAAATGTTGTTGCACCAAACTGGCCCAGAAGAACCTGGTATGCAGATATGCTCCCTCCTATGAGATGACCCCTGGCCTCTCACAAAAAAGCCAGACTTGCTGTCACAAGGCCCTCTGTACCATCCCGCCTCTCAGTCAGTGTCTTTTTAATGGCATGTCTCTTAAAGCCCAGGTCTTCAAGGAGAGGGGTGTATATGACTGAAGGATTGGGGTATAATCTGACTTTTTAGGTGTGACTGAGCATACCAAAAATACATTTATTAGATTAATTATTTAATATTTTTATCTTTACAGGCCAAGTGAGAACATGTTGATAAGGGTCAACAATGATGGCACCTACTGTGCAAACTGGACCCCTGGAGCAGTTGGCCTTTACACCATTCATGTTACCATAGATGGAATAGAAATTGGTATGTGTTTAATTTTTTTTGGGGGGGGGGGGGTTGGGGTGTTTACGAGCTGCACATTACAGTACAATGGTAGGCGCAAACTAGGAGGCGTGAAGATACAAACAATATTCATCATGGTAAATAAGATTGAGAAAGTAGTATATTATCAAAAAAAGACTTGGGATACAAACTTTGTGGAAGTGGTGTTCAATTTATAGTATCTAATCAAATCAAGGCTTGTCAAAATGGTGTTGGCAGTGTGCAAAGGTTTCAGGCTGACTCTAAGGTTTTATAGAGTAATTTCAAAGGGCATCAGGGGAGATGAACCCCCAACAGTTAAAGCGGAGTTCCACCCAAAAATGGAACTTCCGGTTTTCGCAGCCCTCCCCCCCTCCGGTGTCACATTTGGCACCTTTTAAGGTGGGAGGGGGTGCAGATACCAGTCTGACAGGTAATTGCACCACTTCCGGGTATTGACTCCTGCGGAAGTCGTGCCTCTTCGCGTCACCCCCCCCTCCCCGGCTGTTTTCTGGGAAACGCACTGTTCCCAGGAGAGAGCGAGGACCAGTGACGGCGCGCCGCGCTACTCTCGCATGCGCAGTAGGGAACTGGGCAGTGAAGCTGCAAGGCTTCACTTCCTGATTCCCTCACAGAGAATGGCGACGGCAGCATCCGAGGACCGAGCGACTGCTCGACCTCGTCTGCCGACATCATAGGCGCGCTGGACAGGTAAGTGTCCATTTTTTAAAAGTCAGCAGCTGCAGTATTTGTAGCTGGTGGCTTTTAAAAAAAAAAAAAAATCGGCGGAACCTCCGCTTTAAGGTTTTTGGGTGTACAGATGTCAAATTTAGTTAAAAAATTTATTTTTTAGGATAAACTAGGTATTGGCTGGACTACACACACATTTTTTTGAATAATTATTATTTTACCTAAGTTTGTGCGGCCCTAGGGAGGGCACTGTATGGTTTTTAAACACTTGTCTGATATTAATGGAGGTACTTAATAATTTGCTGTTTAATAGAGTTGAACTCAGTTTTTTCTTGCATAGAATGAGGCGAGATTTCATACCCTTTCACATCTTTATTGCTTTTCATGCACTTAGTCTCACTTAAAAGTACTCTTAAGCCTCGTACACACGGTCGGACTTCAAACAAACTTTTCCGTGGATTTTTGTCTGAAGGGAGTTGGCTGGGCACACCCATAGCATACACACGGCAGGACTTTTCTGCAAACTTTCCCAAAACATTCCCAACATCACGTGGTTTTTCTCCTCTTCTGCTTTTTACCGCCTCCCTTTGGTCAACTTCTGCTATTGTTGGTTGATTTTAACATTGGTTCTGGGCATGCGTATTTGTACTTCGGACAAAAGTCCAATGGATTTCTGTACACACGATAGGACGTTGCACCGTAGGACGTTTGTTGCCGAAAAGTTTGTCCGTTTGCAGAGCGAACTTTTGTCAGATGAAAACCGAAAAAGTTTGTCCGATGGAGCGTACACACGGTAGGATTTTTTTTGAAAACTTGCTCATTTTGAAGTTTGTTGTCAAAAAGTCCGACCGTGTGTATGGGGCTTAAATTGTCTGGCAGCCAAGGTTTTTGGTTTAATTGCTGCAGTGATTTCTCCTTGCGTAGAATCTGTCAAACCTTCGTAAATGTTGGTAATGCAATTTAGTAGGCATTTCTCTAAAGGGTTCCTCAGGGGGAATTGATTTCTGCTCCACAACAGTAAAAATTTGAGTGGGGATTTAATATACCAAGGCAGAACACCTAATAACTTTTATTGCCTAACATTTTTTTCATAATTGTTGCTAAGCACAGAGATTTTATTATGCTTTCGCTCCTGTTTGATATGACTGACCACTGTATATTTGTTTCGAATGTATTTTGATAACCCCAAGTCAAACTCTTTTTTTTTTTAAATATTATTTAAGATATGTTCCAATTAAAAACAATAGCTATTGAATGCATTAATTGGAAACACTGAAAAACATGTTGACTACATTTTTCCTTTCCTTGTGTATGTATTACCGATTATTAAGGATCAATGCTTTTTTGCTCCTTATTTATCAGTGAATATATTCTTGCCAACTGCTGAATGACAGCGATGGCTTTCTATCCTCACTGTACCTTGCTGTAGTTCTTGGCACCCTCCATTATACATGAGTCTATTTTACACACCCTGATTTTGGGTCTGTTTTAAATAACACTTTTTCTTTGGCGCTCTCTTACTCATGCATGGAGATGGCAATGTTGCAGTATGTCAAAAATAAAAGAAAACCTGTCATGACAAAAGCATGGGGGCTGCCATTGCTGGGACCTCTTTCTGAATTTTCTAGCTGTCCTGCTCGCAAAACTGCTTTCGGTATTACATTTATTGGCTTTCGACTTGCATACTTGTTCTAGTTCTGTGACTCAAAGTATTGAAGCCAGTCTGTATAACAGATGGGCATTCATACTTTTAGGAAAGGGTCTGAAGTGTTTGCCCCCTGCTTTTTGCCCGATGGGTGTACCGTAACCTAAAAATCCAGGCAGATTTAAAAGATAGTAATGCATCATCTTAACCACGTTTTGTGTGTGGGAACGCCTGCGATTTACATGCATAGCCATACAGATGTAAACCTAGCCTAAATCCAAGGACTTGTATGCATTTCATCTGTGTAGTTAGCAGTTTGTCTGGAGCTCAGCTTTAAGGCAAGTCTTGCATGAGATTTACGGCGCTTTGTAAATTTTGCATTACCAGTTTTACTTTACTGTGTAAAAAATGAAAGGAAAAGTTGCGCTACTAAGTGAACAAAGTGAAAATATGGCTGCCAGCATCAGCAAATAGACATATTGCAAAAATAACACATAAAAATTAAAAATGCAGCGCCTAAAGTGTGTGAGAAAGCCCAAACACATATAAGAATTGGGACATCAAAATAGTGAAAATATACGGGCAAAAAAAAAAAAGGCCTAGGATAAATCCAAATGTGTTCACACCAAATTATACCTTTTACATGTGCATAAAAAACTCACATATATGATATGCAATACAGTAAAATAATCAAAGTCCAATGAAGGTGTCCAGTGTATGTACTGGAAATAGCTGGAGAAAGTGTATAATAGAACTTCAATGCATTGTCCCCATTAAAGGAATCCAAAAAACGTCAAGATTATGGAAAGCGTGTGTTCACAAATCCATAACACCCAGGGACGTGACTCCAACACCAGGGATGGGGGAAAGAAATGGATACTCTTACCCCTATGTGTGGACACACACACCTGCGGTGGTGGGTCAAACAAGCAGAAGGTATGGATGTAGACTTCTCTGGATACGTCCTCATGGAACAGCAGATGAGGTGAGCACAGGGAATCCAATCCTCTCCAAAGTAGTGACACAGAGCTCCAAGACGTCAGTGCATCAAAGATCGCAGTATCAACCATATGAAAAAATGGAACAAAGGAAGCTCCACATAGTGCAGGATCAGATGGCAAGATAAAAATCCAATTTATTCAGGAAAAGGTCACAGAACACACATGGTTTAAAAATAAAAAATGAAAAATAAAGTCATACAGGCATCCAGGCAGAGGCTTGCGAAGTAGTGATCACAAAAAATGTATCAAATTGTGGCGTAGCTATAAGGCAGATTCATGTACATGTACATGAATCTGCCTTATAGCTACGCCACAATTTGATAAATTTTTTGTGATCACTACTTCGCAAGCCGATGCCTGTATGACTTTATTTTTCATTTTTTATTTTTAAACCATGTGTGTTCTGTGACCTTTTCCTGAATAAATTAGATTTTTATCTTGCCATCTGATCCTGCACTATGTGGAGCTTCCTTTGTTCCATTTTCTCATATGGTTGATACTGCGATCTTTGATGCACTGACGTCTTGGAGCTCTGTGTCACTACTTTGGAGAGGATTGGATTCCCTGTGCTCACCTCATCTGCTTTTGTTCCATGAGGACGTATCCAGAGAAGTCTACATCCATACCTTCTGCTTGTTTGACCCACCACCGCTGGTGTGTGTGTGTCCACACATAGGGGTAAGAGTATCCATTTCTTTCCCCCATCCCTGGTGTTGGAGTCACGTCCCTGGGTGTTATGGATTTGTGAACACACGCTTTCCATAATCTTGAAGTTTTTGGGATTACTTTACTGTGTCCCATCATTGAGTCCGTTTTTAGAGATCTGATTCATTTTCATTTAGTTATAATTTTATTTCTTGGGTTGCACCATTCATGGATTGTACTCACAATGGGGGGGGGGGGGGGGGGTTCAGTTTATAAGAAAAGAAAAAAAATCATTGCCATTTTACAGCGAATCTGCAGATAGAATTGTTCTGTGAGAACTGGGCAAAAACAAATGTCCTTCAGGCTGTTATGCACGTTTTTTAATAGACCCTATGATGTGCGCTAAATGGGTCTCGGACACTGGGTATTGAAACCGTTGTTATATGCTAAGAAAAATACCAGATTACATTCGCTAGAAAAGCATGTATCTACATTTTTAATAAATGCGATTAAAATGACTCTTAATTTAGACAAATTGCTCATCTCATACCTCATAGAGGAATGTCATTGATTTGCTCTGATAAATCTGTATGTTTTAGCCAGTTACCTAGAACAAGGCCATAGGCAACGAAGTATTAATGAAACAAAGTGTGGTGTATTGAGGTTAATTAATACAAATTACTGTTTTGTAACCTTTAAAGAATACCCTTCTCTGCTCTTTTATCCTTAACCCTTTCGCTTCCAGGCCCTGTGCTCCATTTTGTACACTTAGGTGGCCAGACCATTTTTGCAATTTTTCCTTTTGCTTTTTTATTTTTTACTTCTAGCTTTCAAAGTTTGTAAAAAACAAAAAAAAAATAAAACATAGATTTTCTGAAAGCACATGACCAGTAGAATAAAAAGAAGGTGCTACTAATTTCGAAGGTCCCACGATATTTGCACAAACGTTTATTAAAACAATATTTTTGCTAAAAATCCACTTAAATTACGATTGGCAGATAAATACACTGCAAATTTTACAAAATTCCTACTAAATATAAAATCTTAACCTGTATTGAGTATATAAATAACAAATATTTGTAATTTTTACATTGCGCCTCTTTGCAAAATCGTGAAAATCAAACCTACGCAAAGATGTAAATATCCATATTTCTCAAATCTGAAGGATTTAATTTTTCCCTTACAGCTTCAGAATTTGTGAAAGACCCCCAAAACCATATTTTCTGAAAGCATATGACCTCTAGAATAAAAAAGGTGATACTGATTTTTTTAGACCCTGCGGTATTTGCGCAAATGTTTGATATATTCACACAAAATACACTAAACCATTATTGGCAGATAAAAACACAGCTAATTTTAAATTCCTGCTAAATCCCTACTAAATATAAAAGCTTAACTTGTATGGAGTTAATAATAATTAAATATTTTGTAAATTTTAAGTTGCGCCTTTTTGCAAAATGGTGAAAATCGAATGTACCTAAAAATGGTTTTGAATTTTCACTTACCGCTTCCAGAATTTGTAAAAGACCCCCTAACCCATACATTTTCTGAAAGCACACGGCCGGTAGAATAGAAAGAAGGTGCTACTGATAAGGCAGCGCAAAATTTGCGCAAATGTTTATCAAAACCATATTTGCGCAAATGTTTATCAAATACAATAAAATCATTAACCGTGCACATAAATACAACATAACTTACAAAATTTCTGCTAAATTGCTACTAAAGCATCGTTCACATGTGGCATACTAAAGTATACGCCCATGGTGGGCCATGTTTACCCGTACAGGGATGCACAGGTGTTCCGTGCATTCAATGGCTGCACAGGCATAGCTGCTGTTCCCAATCTGACATCCATGTCGGTACATAACCCCGAACGGTGTGAGCTCGGGGACATGCATGCGGACCTACATGGATGTAAAATTGGGAGCAACGGCTCTGTTCGTGCAGTTGCATCCCAAATTACATCAATGGGACTGCCTGCACAGAGCTGCACGGAACACATGTGCATCCCCGTAAAGGTACGCTGTGTATGCCCTTTGTAAACAAGGCCTTGGGCCCCTTTCACACAAGCAGATTGATCGGGTCTGCCTGTCCATTTTTCAGGCGGGCCCAATCGGGACCACCCATTGTTCTCTATAGAGGCTGATGTAAAGGGAGATGTGTCTGTTGACACCCGCCTGCATCCGATCAAGTCCAGTCTGCTAAAAACAGGATGGGTATTCCATTCCCCATCCATCTAGCAGATCGGATCAGATGGAAAGGGACAGGCGGTCAGCATGGGTGCGGGGCAGTTACATTAGGGGTTAATCACTCTGATCAGCGGGTTGTAATCCGGTAATTTAATTTATAGAATTGTTCAGCAAAGTCTGCTGAACAGTTCTGATATAAACTTATGGTCATTGGAGTGGCCATAAGCTTATAGGAGAGGGGGAAATGAGGACCGTACTAACCTGGCCACCTGCGGCCACTTCTGTGGGTCCGTACAGCGTAAAATTGGCAGTGAAAGGGTTAAAAAATGTATTAGTGATATATCGCTTTTTAGACAAGACTTGGATCTATATTCTTGTTGATGCCTTCTGTTTGGCAAGAGAGCTGAAAAACAGCGAGCAATAAATTGCATCTTGCACATGCAAGCCCATATTTTTATACAGATTATTGGCTGCTACATTTTGTCTTCTGCATCTTTTGTAAAATTTGTTTTATTATAGATGCCGGGTTGGAAGTTAAAGTAAAGGACCCACCCAAAGGCATGATTCCTCCTGGAACTCAATTGGTAAAACCTAAAGCAGAACCACAACCAAATAAGGTTTGTATATATTTTGCATTCATGTTTAAATTTGTAAGGCATTTTGTAATCGTAAAAAAAAAAAGTTGTGTAACGAATGGTATTTGCCATTTACCTAGATGCCCTCCAAAGGGCAAAAATGCTCACATGTTATTTGGTGGCAAAAAAGGACAAGAGGGAACCTCTTGGCTTGTATGTGGTCAACATGAAAAGACTACAATTCCAGCAGCAGCAGCTTTTACTTTATACATGGGCTTACTTGCTCAAGTGTGTAAACTAAACAAATAAATAAAAGGACCCCAAGTTCCCCAAAAAAAATTTAAGCCGCTTAAGAAAATGGAAATTGAGATCATTAGCAGTGGGTTGACCATCTCTACTGCCTTGCCTTAAAAATGCTTAGATAATGGTCTTAAAATGAAAGCTCTTTTCTACTTGTCATTTATATTACAGAAAAAAAAAATATTTTTTGTTTTTCCCATTTCTTAATAAGATAGTGTGTGGGTGGGCCCCTCGTGTACACCAACAAATCAATGCACAAATAATAGTTTATCGTTCGGTCACATTGAGGTTGATTTACTAAAACTGGAGAGTGCAAAATCTGGTGCAGCTGTGCATGGTAGCCAATCGGCTTCTAATGTCAACTTGTTCAATTAAGCTTTGACAAAAAACAAACCTGGAAGCTGATTGGTTTCTATGCAGAACTGCGCCAGATTTTGCACACTCCAGTTTTAGTAAATCAACCCCACTGTTTTATTAACCACTTAACGACCGCTCACTGTATATATACGTCGGCACAATGGCACCGACAGGCACAATCACGTAGAGTGTACGTGATTGCCTTTGTACAGTTGGGGGGTCCGATCGGACCCCCCTTCTGTACAGTGAGCGGTCGGAATTCGTCTTGGAGCGTTCCGAGATGGGGGGGCGGCCGTTCGATTCCGACCACCCCCCCCGCGATCGCTCCTGGCGAATAGAAATGCCCCCTCTGTGTACTGTTTACACAGATAGAGAAAGCAGGAGGAAGTGATGTCATCTCCTGTGCGGCGCTCACATATACCGAGCGTCGTACAAGAGAAGACACACAGGTCAGTGCACTAACACTACACTAACACCAGCACACATAGGCACATAAATCGCCCCCCCAGATCACCCCCCAGCCCCCAGTCACAGTGTCACTGATTGCAGTGACCATTTATTTACTGATCACTGCAATCAGTGACATTTGTGACTGTAAAAGTGTCACTACATTTAGTTTTAGGTCCAGTGTAGCCCCCTAACCCCCCCCTAATAAAGGTTTAACCCCTTGATCACCCCCCAGATAACCCTTTCACCCCCTAGCACCGCCGTCGCTTGGCGATCATTTTTCTGATCGATGTCTTAGCGTCGGTGATGCAGATCGGTAGCCAGTAACTTTTTTTAGGTTCGCCGCAGGTTTTTATAGCGTCAGGTACCCCCATATATTATCTAATAAAGGTTTTAACCCCCTAATTGCCCCTAGTTAACCCTTTCACCAGTAATCATCATATAAGTGTTACGGGTGACGCTGGTTAGTTAGTTTGCTTTTTATAGTGTCAGGGCACCCGCCGTATATAACCCAATAAAGGTTTAACCCCCTGATCGCCCGGCGGGTGATATCAATTAGGTTTTAGCGTCAGAGAGGGTCTGCGTCACACCCCAGGCAGCGTCAGGTTAGTGCCAGTAACGCTAACACCCACGCGTGAAGCATACACCTCTCTTAGTGGTATAGTATCTGAACAGATCAATATCTGATCTGATCAGATCTATACTAGCGTCCCCAGCAGTTTAGGGTTCCCAAAAACGCAGTGTTAGCGGGATCAGCCCAGATACCTGCTAGCACCTGCGTTTTGCCCCTCCGTCCAGCCCAGGCCACCCAAGTGCAGTATCGATCGATCACTGTCACTTACAAAACACAACACACATAACTGCAGCGTTCGCAGAGACAGGCCTGATCCCTGCGACTCCAGTGCTGTAGGAGGTGATTTCACCACCACAGTTAAAAAAAAAAAGAAGCAAATATGCCGAAGCATTGGGGCAGCAGGGGCGGAGGAGCGATGTTGCTCCTAATGCCGCGTACATACGGTCGAAATTCCGACGGAGGCTTGCCCGTGGAAAAGTCCGACCATGTGTGTGCGGCATAACTTTTTTGCGGGAGGATGCCCCCATGCTTCGGCATATATAAATGGTGCATGTATGCCCATCATTAGAAGTGGGTGGATGAAGGGCGGTATTCTAATGGTGGGCATACCCACCGATCAATCTCTTTTTTCGTTCAGCCACCTGGCTGCATGAAAAAAAAAGATTACAATACATGTCCAACAAGGACCAGCAACGTACTGGTATGTTGCTGGACTTTGAATGGATATACCAGATTGATGCCTGCGGGTTTAGGTATCATCTTGGTATCATTCTTTTCAGCCAGCGGCCGGCTTTAATGTAAAAGCAACCCTAGTGGCTAATTAGCCTCTGGACTGCTTTTACAAGCAGTGGGAGGGAATGTCCCCCCCCCCCCGGATATAAAAAGCGCCATTGGGAAAGCATTTTATCACACCGATCTTGGTGTGGTCAGATGCTTTGAGGGCAGAGGAAAGATCTAGGGTCTAGACCCCAGTTTTTTCAAAAAAGAGTACCTGCCACTACCTATTACTATCATAGGGGATATTTACATTCCCTGAGAACAATAAAAATGATAAAAAAAAAAAAAAACATGGAAGGAACAATTTAAAAATAAAAAAAAAAAGCAAAATTAATAATAAAAAAAAAAAAAAAAAAAGCACCCCTGTCCTGCCCTGCTCTTGCCCAATGGCGAACGCAAGCGTCGGTCTGGCGTCATATGTAAACAGCAATTGCACCATGCATGTGAGGTATCACCGCGAAGGTCAGATCGAGGGCAGTAATTTTAGCAGTAGACCTCCTCTGTAAATCTAACGGGGTAACCTGTAAAGGCTTTTAAAGGCTTTTAAAAATGTATGTAGTTTGTCGCCAATGCGCGTTTGTGCGAAATTTTAAAGCATGTCGTGTTTGGTATCTATTTACTCGGCCTAAGATCATCTTTTTTATTTCATCAAACATTTGGGCAATATAGTGTGTTTTAGTGCATTAAAATAAAAAAAAGTGTATTTTTTCCCCAAAAAATGCGTTTGAAAAATCGCTGCGCAAATACTGTGTAGAAAAAAAAATGCAACACCCACCATTTTATTCTGTAGGGCCTTTGCTTTAAAAATATATATAATGTTTGGGGGTTCAACATAATTTTCCTGCAAAAAAAAATGTTTTCATGTAAACAAAAAGTGTCAGAAAGGGCTTTGTCTTCAAGTGGTTAGAGTGGATGTAAGCTTCCTAATGTTGTGTATAAAATGCCAGAACAGTTCAAAACCCCCCCAAATGACCCCATTTTGGAAAGTAGACACCCCAAGCTATATACTGAGAGGCATGTCGAGTCCATGGAATATTTTATATGTTGACACAAGTTGCGGAAAAAAGACAATTTTTTTTTTTTTTTGCACAAAGTTGTCACTAAATGATATATTGCTCAAACATGCCATGGGCATATGTGGAATTACACCCCAAAATACATTCTGTTGCTTCTCCTGAGTACGGGGATACCACATGTGTGAGACTTTTTGGGAGCCTAGCCGCGTACGGGACCCCAAAAACCAATCACCGCCTTCAGGCTTTCTAAGGGTGTAAATTTTTGATTTCACTTCTCACTGCCTATCACAGTTTCGGAGGCCATGGAATGCCCAGATGGCACAAAACCCCCCCAAATGACCCCATTTTGGAAAGTAGACACCCCAAGCTATTTGCTGAGAGGTATTGTGAGTATTTTGCAGATCTCGCTTTTTGTCACAAAGTTTTGAAAATTGAAAAAAAAAAAAAATAAAAAAAAAAAAATTCTTTCTTCATTTTCATAAACAAATGAGAGCTGTAAAATACTCACCATGCCTCTCAGCAAACAGCTTGGGGTGTCTACTTTCTAAAATGGGGTCATTTGGGGGGGTTTTGTGCTATTTTGGCATTTTATGGCCTTCAAAACTGTGATAGGTAGTGAGGAGTGAAATCAAAAATTTGCGCCCTTAGAAATCCTGAAGGCGGTGCTTGGTTTCCGGGGTCCCGTACGTGGCTAGGCTCCTAAAAAGTCCCACACATGTGGTATCCCCGTACTCAGGAGAAGCAGCAGAATGTATTTTGGGGTGCAATTCCACATATAACCATGGCATGTGTGAGCAATATATCATTTAGTGACAACTTTTTGTAATTTTTTTTTATTTATTTTTTTGTCATTATTCAATCACTTGGGACAAAAAAAATATTCAATGGGCTCAACATGCCTCTCAGCAATTTCCTTGAGGTGTCTATTTTCCAAAATGGGGTCATTTGGGGGGGTTTTGTACTGCCCTGCCATTTTAGCACCTCAAGAAATGAGATAGGCAGTCATAAATTTAAAGCTGTGTAAATTCCAGAAAATGTACCCTAGTTTGTAAACGCTATAACTTTTGCGCAAACCAATAAATATACGCTTATTGACATTTTTTTTACTAAAGACATGTGGCTGAATACATTTTGGCCTAAATGTATGACTAAAATTGAGTTTATTCGATTTTTCTTATAACAAAAAGTAGAAAATATTTTTTTTTCAAAATTTTCGGTCTTTTTCCGTTTATATCGCAAAAAATAAAAATCGCAGAGGCAATCAAATACCATTAAAAGAAAGCTCTATTTGTGGGAAGAAAAGGACGCAAATTTTGTTTGGGTACAACATTGCATGTCCGCACAATTTACAGTTAAAGCAGTGCAGTGCAAAATTCTGAATTCACCTCTGGTCCTCTAGCTACCAAATGGTCCGGGGCTTAAGTGGTTAATGGTGGTAAATAGTAGCCAAAGCATCTATAGAACACCATGCAATCCAGTCCGAAGTGCTATGAAACTGTTTTTAACTAGAAAGAGTTTGGGGGTGAATAGGAGGTGGGTGAGGTGCCTCGGAGCCGGGGGGGGGGGGGGGGGTTACAGATCCCATCAGGTGACAGTTGAAATATGCCTGAAGGTAAATCGATGAACACTGATGTGTGCAACTATGGATTTAAGAAAATTGATCGGCTTCCGTTTTAAAATGCTGTAAATTTGTGAGTTGGCTTGTTTTCCATGATTTAAAATGAACAGGGAGCCTTATCAGTTATATAAAGTAAAGGGTGTCACATTTATGTGTGACCTATTAGAGTTGGAATCTGTGTGTGTGTTTTTTCCCCTTGAAAGAACCATCACTTTTAATTTGGGAAACTAGCAACAACCTGTAACATTCTCAAGTTTTATCACCAAATTTGTGTAGTCTTGACCATTGCAAACTTCAGTTTGGGTTGTGCTCTTTCGCTTAGGTTTTCTTTCCATTCTGTCTACCTTTACTTTGTAGGTTCGCAAATTTGTGGCCAAGGACAGTGCAGGGCTTCGTATTCGTAGCCACCCTTCCCTTCAGAGTGAGCAGATAGGCATAGTGAAAGTCAATGGAACCATCGCTTTTGTTGATGAGGTAATAACTCAATAGACAATATGGTTAAAATGGAGTTGACCTATACTGATATATCTATTTTTGAAATGTACACAGCATAGTTAGCTTTTATACAATACCATATCTTCTACTTGTATTTTAGTGACAGTACCAAGGCCCTTATTTAACATGGCAAAGAGCAGTGCTTTAACTCTTAACACCTAAACTGTATTCAGTAATAATCAAGCTGCCAACTGTGTTGTGGAAATGAATCTCAATGATCACTGCAAAGCATTGCTCTTTACACTGGTTTAAATAAGACCTACAATGATGGATAGTATATCATTTCCATTCACCTTTCGATTGTTAACGTTAGAAACTGAAATGTTACTGTCTAAATAGATTATGGAAAGAAATATTCAGCTAACCTTTTACCAAAAAAAATACATCTTGGAAAGCGTAACATTTTCTCTCCTTTTTAAAATCGCAATATTTTATTTTACAGATGCAGCTTTCTTGTCCCTATATTTCTTAGCGTGTATACATTTCTGCTTTATCCATTGGTGATAGACGCTGCTAGTTCTGCTTGCTTTTTGCCATCCTCTGCTTTTGTTTAATCACTTTAGCAGTCCCCCTTTCCCACACTATTTCACTATACACTTTCCTTCACATTCACATCTGTCACCAGTATTGCCTGTTAGAGCCTCACACCTACCAGTGTCCCTCAGAAATCGCCATATAGGTAGGCCTTGCTGGTAGTGAATGTGTTACAGGAGAGCGTGGCTCGCTATTGTTGCTTGTTTCCCATCTAGATCCACAATGATGATGGTGTGTGGCTTAGACTGAATGATGAGACAATAAAGAAGTATGTTCCTAACATGAATGGTTACAATGAAGCTTGGTGCCTATCATTTAATCAGCATCTTGGCAAAAGTCTGCTGGCTCCTGTTGATGTAAGTAAAAAAATAAAACGCAAAACAATTATGGGTACAAATGCTTTACATTGCAGGTCTACAGTTGATTTGGATTGATGTGTTAAAATTAGGTTACATACATTGTTTTTTTTTTTTCAGTGTCTGCGGTTTAGAATCTCTTTATTATATACTTCTGTAATACAAAGCCAATAGAATGGAGTTCTAGCCAACATCATACAACCATCTTTAGATGGAAAACTCCCCTCCTTTTTTCACATTTTCCGGGGTCGTCTTGGCTTCTTTGTAAAAGCCTGTTTTACAGTAGATTAAGATAAAAATAAATGATAGCAGTCACTTAGGGCTCATGCACATGAACGTCTAAAGCAGGGGTGCTCAATCCATGGCCCGCCTACCACATGAATCCTCTGATGTAGCCTGCGACCTAAAATCAGGGAAGTGAATGCCCATGCTCTGGAATTGCAGGTCGGCAAGCCCAAATCGTAATCAACAGTTTGCCAACCCGCCATCCCAGAGCATCAGAGTGCAAGTTTCCAGCGCCTGCAGCGGAGGAAGGTAGCAGGAGCCACATAGGCCGATGCTTCCTCTATAGTGCCAGCTCCTGTCCCTGGGAGAGTGATACCAAGTGCACATTGCCTGGGACCTTTCTAGCATCCTGGAGAGTGATGCCAGAAGAGGCTGGAAGAGGAAACGGCAGTTTAATATACCTCCCATAAACTTCACTTTTGCATAATGGCACCTTTTTAAGAAGAAAAAAAAAGGTTATTGGCCTGCTTTCACACTGATCTGCAGGTGCAATGCAGTGCAAAGACCATAGGGATTTTGCCATCTTTTGCTGCTTGATATCTAGATATAGAGAGATATATATTTCATTACTTACTGGGTTATACTTCATCTCCAGGTAAATGGTCATTGGTAAACCAAAGGTCTTTAGACAGGAAGTAATCCCCTATATAACCCCTCCCATACAGGAAGAACTTCAGTTTTTTTTTTTTACCAGTGTCTGCAAGGTGGATGGGCACGTTTTGAGCTCTTTCGAGCTCCAGGTCTTTAAGTCCCAGCATGGTTCCAAAATCAAGGGATTGACTGATCGGATCCATTTGAAATAAGCTTATATGTGACGATAAATGGTACCCAAGCATCGCAAAGAAGACGTAAGGATCCTGCAAGATTTTTCCTGTAATGCGACCTCCGGGCGATGGACCCTGCGTAGTGGAATCCTGGACACCACAGAACTAAAGCATTCCTGCAGGGTGCTGTACAGGTCCAAGGTAGTGGACCCTAAAACTTGAAAAGGGTCCAAGTGACAGGAACCTGCCTCGATGGGTAAATATTGGGCTCTTGGTTTCCAAGTTTGCTCTGTTCCTGGACGGGTAAGTGAAATCCCCCGTCATTTACTTATTGTGGTGTGCCCCATGTGTGTAACAATCTGTCAATCTAGCTAAGGCTGAATACCTGTGTAGCGGTCACCGCAGGGGGGAGTTTGGGCTAGCTGCTGGTGTTTGAATTGGAGTACCCTTTTCCTGTTGTCTTTTGCGGTTTTACCTTATGGAGATTCTGCGCACAGAGGTGTGCCATTACCCAGCTTGGTTCGCCATGGCGCACGTGCGTTTGCCAGAGTGCATGATTGTTCATGGCTAATAGGCGGCCAGGGCGCATGCGGCTTGGCACACAGCATGTTGTGTACACAGAGCTGCGCATGTGCCGTAGCTTTAAGATGGAGTGCGAGGATTCGCTTGTGCGCATACACAGCTGCGTGTGACCGCGCACGCAGAGCGTCCCGGCACACAGCCATCTTAAACAGTAAATGGCTAACATGCAGCAGCACTTCCAGGGGACAGCTGTGGGACACAGAAGTAGGCTTTGTATCCACTTTATAGAAACTGATTCCTCCTTACCCAGGTCACGTGAGTCACCAGGTGTTGGTTGGCAGGCTAAAGTGCTTGGCAAGATTGCATAGGGGCTTGGTGAGCCCTATTAAAGGGTCGCCCTTCTAGGGTAAAATACTAAACTCGGGTATTCCCTTTTTGTGGCTTGCAATGTCATCAAAAAAGAGGAGTGGGGTTAACACTACAGGGAAAGGCACACTTATGTCGTCAGCTCCTGAGGCGCTTAGTTGTAACCCTAGTGTTGTATCCCATGAGAGACCAGAGGCTTCGGGGATTCTGAGCCGCTGCGCCTGTCTGGTATTGTGCCTACATGCAACGCTGCTGCTTCACTCTTTATCACCAGGGATGAACTGTCCTCAGTCCTAGCTGGTTTAGAACACAGGATTTCTGGCATGATTGCCTCCATCCAGCAGGGTGGCAAGAAGCGCAACAGACCCCCTCCCCTGAGCCTCCTAATTTGGAGCAGGAATGGGTTGAGGAAGAGGAACAGCTAAATGTTAAGGACTTAGGAGATGGCCTGGCAGATGAGTCTGCTTCTTCGGAATCTGGGCCAGAAGATGTCCATTTGGTATCGGCCTCTCAGTCGCAGAGGCTTTTGCTCCAGACTGTTACCTAGATGGTTCGTTCTGCCTTTAAATTTCCTCCTGCAGAGGTTTCTGAGCCTCCCTTTCCCACTTTGGGTGTCCCTGAAGCCTCCTCAGGCTGCCCTTGCACCCGCTGTTGGAACAGGCGATGTATGTGGATTGGGGACCTGACAGTATTTTCTTTCCTCCTTAAGAGATTTTCCCTTTTTCATCCCGTGGAGGAAATGTTTAAGAAATGGTGCATGCCAGCCGTAAGATGCAGCAGTCTCTTCCTTAAACAAGAACTTAAAGGGAATGTAAACCCACTGTCATAGTTTCTAATTTAATAACATAGGGCCTATCTAGAAGGATATACATGTATCCTTACCTGTCATTCGCCCCTTTAGCTTAGTAGTGGCCCATAATATGCCTGAATCTGTGGGTGGATCTGCTGTCCGGAGCTTGGTGGGGTGGCATTGTGATGTCAGACGACCCCTCTGTCCACCACTACACTCCCCTGGCCAGCCAGCGTTGAGGACGAGCCTCGTGCAAGGGGAGACTAAAGTGCATGCACAGGAGTGGCAGAGCGTGTTCTGTGAAGAAGCAGATCGTGCTCATGGCCCCATGTCACTCCTGCGCATGTGCACTTACTCCGCAATTTACATAGGACGATTTCCCCAGAGCTGTGTGTGGGAGCTGTGAGGCAGAGCCTCTCTAAGAACTGACTGCTATTTCTATCTCTGAAAAAAGATAAGAGGATTGCTCAGAGCTGGATTAAGTCATAAGTTACAAGCCTTAATTATAAAAAAAAAAAATCGTATTTACATCCACTTTAACTTGTCCAGTGGATAATGCACAGGGCTTGAAAGACCCTGTTGACAAACTCTAGTCCCTTTTTAAGGCTCCTATTCTTTGATCAGTTCAGCTATTCAGCCAACTATTGCAGCAATTGGAGTCTGCCTGTCCTTAAAGAATCAGGTCAGATGGCCTGGTGGTTGCAGGATCAGAACCTGCAAAAGGGAAAATCCTTCTGGTGTCTTGGAGAGTACTGACCAGACTCCAGTCTCTTGGGCTGGGGAGTGACCCTAGAGGGGCTTACAGCTCAGGGGAGATGGTCAAGGGCAGAGCCCTGCTTATCAACATCCCCGAGTTATGGGCGGTACGTCTGGCCCTACGGTTCTGGGCAGTGGAACTTCAGGACTGCCCCATCAGGGTTCAATCCGACAATGCCACTGCAGTGGCCTATATCAACCACCAGGGTGGTACCAGGAGCAGTTCAACTCAGGAGGTGAACCATATTTTAACCTGGACAGAGGGACATATGCCGTTTCTATCGGCTGTCCATATCCCAGGAGTAGAAAATTGGAAGGGCAGATTATCTCAGCCGTCAGCAGATCTGCCCGGGGGAATGGTCCCTACAACCAAACGTGTTTGGGGAAATCTGCCAGTGTTGAGGGTGGGCAGAGGTCGATCTATTGGCATTTAGGTTCAACAACAAGCTACAACAGTTTGTGTCCCGAACAAGGGATACCCTGGTATCCTTAGCAGATGCTCTAGTAGTTTCATGGAACCAGTTCTCCCTGGTTTATGCTTTCCCCCCGATCCATCTGTTTTCACATTTGTTGTGCAGGATTTTGGAGAGAGGGGGTTCCAGTCATCCTGGTTGCACCAGCCTGGCCCAGAAGGTCCTGGTTCCCAGAAATTGTGAGATTGGCAATAGACGGGCCATGGACGCTTCCGTGTCGTCCCGTTCTACTGTCTGAAGGTCCTAATTTTCCACCCCAATTTACAGTCTCTAAATGTGATGGCCTGGCTGTTAGGGTGTTAAAGGATCGTGGCATCTCTGGACCGGTGGGGTCTACCCTAGTGAATGCCAGAAAAAAACAGTCACTAGGCAGATCTAATATAGGAACTGGAAAGCCTATATTGGTGTGAAGCCAGAAAATGGCATCCTTGGATATACGTGATTGGGATAATTCTCTTTTCTACAGTCGGCTGTAGAAATCAGATTGGCTTTGAGTACTATCGGGGCTTTTGTCAGTCTTCTTCCAACGGCCCTTAGCCTTCCATTCACTGATCCAAACCTTTATACAGGGGGTAACTCGTTTTCTTTCACCCATTAGGTCACCTATGTGTCCTTGGGACTAAAACCTGGTGCTGTTTGTGTTACAGAAACAACTGTTTGAGCCTAGCAAGAAAATGTAATTTTAGTCTTGCTGTCACGCAAGCTAGCCTTCCTGATGACCATCACCTCAGCTAGAAGGGTGTCGGCGTTGGCGGCCCTTTCATGCAGGAAACCATACTTGATCCTTCACCACGACCGGGTCATGTTGTGACCTGTTCCATCCTTTTTACCAAAAGTGGTGTCGGCCTTTCATTTGAATCAGGAAATTATTTTGCCTTTTTTCTCTCAGCCTCGTTCAGCAAAGAGAAAAGACTGCACTCCTTGGATGTAGTGCGAGCAGTCAGTTTATTTGTCTGGATCTGCAGGAAACCGAGGATCAGACTCCTTTTTTTGTTTTACCAGAAGGATCCAAGATGAGACAGGCAGCTTCCGAGACTTCCACTGCCCATTGGGTCCATCAACTGGTCATTCAGGTCTACGGTCTGAAACTTAAAGCTCCTCCATTCAGGGTGAGAGCTCATTCTACCAGGGGTGTAGGCACCTCCTGGGCTTTTTGCCATCAGATATCTGTGGCTCAGATTTGTAAGGCTGCTACCTGGTCTTCAGTGTATATGTTCACAACATTTTATCAAGTGGATGTTCTTGCAGCCGAGGATTCAGGTTTCGGCCGCAGTTAACTGCGGTCTGCCGTATAAGGTCTGATGGCTATTTGGCAGGGTGTCTCCCTCCCCTCAAGGCTATTGATCTGGGATGTCCCAGTAAGTAATGAATAATGGCCTCACTCTGTGTCCGGTGATGTATGAAAGATTTTTTTTTGTCATACTTGCATGTAAAAATCCCTTTCTTTAAGTACATCATGGGACACAGAGGACCCTCCCCTCTTTTTGAGGATTAAGTGCTTGCTACAAAACTAAAGTGCTTTTTGTGTGGGGGGGTTATATAAGGGATCACTTCCTGTCTACAGACCTTTTGGTCTACCAGTGTCCATTTACCTGGAGATGAAGTATAACCAAGCAAGTAATGAAAAATGGCCTTAATGTGTCCCGCTGTATACTCAAAAGGATTTGACAGGTAAGTATGATGACTTTTTTTTATATATACGGGTGTAGTATAGTTATACGCCTGTGCAAGGCCCATGTTTCCTGCAGGGGGATGCAAGGATGTTCTATGAATCCCCATGCAGGCAGTTCCATTCATGTTGATTCAAACCTCTTTGCACCCTGTGCAGGTAAACGCTGCCTTCACATGGGTGTACACTCTAGGATGCCCATGTGAATCATTTACACAGATTCCGTTGCCCAAACAGCACGAATGAGGCATTTGTTTTACAGGTTTGGGGTGGCATGCGTGAATGGAGTCAGTGGCTATACAGACACAGCTGCACATCTGAGTTTGTTAGGCATGCAGGGACAAGTGCTCCATGCCAATATACAGTGTACGTTTGGGTCTGCATACCTGTCAAACTTGGATATGCAGCTGCATCTCTATTCTCTAAAATGGGCTACCTGCATGCAGCTCCAGGTGGCTGCAAACGTGTAATCAAAGCCTCATTCATGCTGTACAGGCCTCAGCGTTTGTGTGAATGAGACCAAAACATTCATACTTGTCCATTTAAGTAACGTGTATGTTTAAGAACTGAGCTGCCCAACACAGACGTGCCAGATTTCTTCTGGATTAAGGTCTACTATGTGCTAGATTTGGCATATTCTGAAGTGCTGTGCTGATGCTTAGGAGTTTCAAGTGATTTTATAATGACCACGAATGCAGTCCAATCGGCCTACCACTTATTTGAGCAAATGCACCCTATTGTAATAGGTATGTGGACACCCATCCAAATTAGCGTTCCGGTTATTCCAAAAATGCTGTTAATGCTACAGCATACAAGGAAATGCTGTTAATGCTACAGCATACAAGGACCTTTTAAACAACTCTGCGCTTCCATCCTTGGGGCTAAATTTTTTATAGTAGACACTTTTCTGCTCCAGCTTGACTTTGCCCTTGTGCACAAAACCAGATCCATAAGACACATTGATTAGTTTTGTTTGAAGAAACTTAAGTGGCCTGCACAGAACCCTGCTCTCAAATCTATTGGACACCTTTGGGAGGATTGGAATGCAGATGGCGAGATGGGTCGGTCTACTCTCAGAAATACGATTTTGGGTGAATGGGCACAAATTCACAAAGACAATCCCCCAAAGCTTCGGAAAGAATTTCCTGATGATATTCAACAAGCTTTTAAAGTTATGTTGGTCATGTGTCCACAAACCAGCTACAACTAATTGGGTCAAAGCAATCTAAAATAGCTGATACTTAAAGAGGAAGTAAGCCCTCTTTAAAAAAAAAAAAAAAAAACCTGCAAGGCAAAGGCATAATGAGCTAGTATGGCTAGCATACTAGCTCATTATGAATTACTTACCTTAGATCGAAGCCGTCCTCGTCTCCGCGTCGGGCCGCAGACATCTTTCCCAGAGGTTATTTTTGGGTATCGTGTCTCCGGAGCTGTGATTGTCTGGAGCCGCGATGACGTCACTCCACGCATGCGCACTGTAACGGCATGCGCTAGGGATGAAATGCACGGAGTTTTGTTTCTTCCCAGCACATGCGCCGTTTGTATTATCGACTGACTACAAGTGAGAAATATCTCCTAAACGGCGCACATTTAGGAGATATTTCCACTATCTAAAGGTAAGCCTTATTCTAGGCTTACCTATAGGTAGAAGTCAAATAGGGTTTACAACCACTTTAAGCTACTTTCTTTTATAGCAGCTTTACCTCAAATTATGATCTGAAAAATGGTTTGTGTGGAATTGGACTTATTTGACCTAAGATTTAATCATCGGTGAAATAGGGAAAAGTAGCTTTCCATTGCCACCTAGAATGTTTGGCCAACTTCATCAGTCTTTCTATAGACTGTGAATATATACAGCTGTACATGCTTGCAGCAGTAGGCATTGCCCCTGTAGTTGCATTTGTGCTGACAATTTTTCACTGTGATATTGATTCTATACAGTAACTTAGAATTAAAGTGGTTGTAAAGGCAGAAGGTTTTTTACCCTAATGCATTCTCTGCATTAAGGTAAAAAAAAACTTCTATGTTTAGCTCCCCCACCAGCACCACTAATATTTACCTGAGCCCGATCTCGATCCAGTGCTGTGCCTAAGCAGCGACTCTCTCCTTTCTCTCCCTCCTCACTAGACGTGAAGGCAGCAACAGGAACTATTAGATCCTGCTGTGGTCAATCAAATCCTGTAGGGGGATCGGAGCTGAGTCACGCTGTGTCAATGCTCCCCACAAAGCTCAGCTCAGATTGAGCCCTCACGCCTACCCCCATAACAAGCACTTGTTATGGGGGTAGACAAAGAGGAGCCAACAGTTCCAGCAGGGGACCCTAGAAGGGGGGGGGTGTCGGGGCTGGTAGGTATGCGCTATTTGTCATTTTGAGAAAAAAAAACCTTTACAATCACTTTAAAAGCTCCATTCTGTGTAATGGATAAGGGCCAGTACTAGTTAGTTGACTGGAATTGGTAGGGTAGCTTGGGTTTGGAAGGAGGTTGGTTTGAATACCTTTTTGTTACTAGTCAGTTATCATTTTTCTGGCTTCTAATTGTAAGTTGGGCAGAAAATGACCTTTCCTGTCCATCACTATACTTTACATACACGTTTATGCAGCTGGAGAACAATCCACACTATACTGATGGACTTTATATGTTTAAAGCTCTGTAAGTTCTTTGCTGCATATATTGTGGCATTTCTTTTTTTTTTTTTTAAACCCTGAAAGCATTTTCTGAGACCTTATAAACTGTGCATGGGCAGTTATGGGGACCTTAGGATTTTGTTGTTGCTTTATATCCCATCTAACTGTCGTATGCACAATCTTAAATAAAAGGCTGACGGCTCATTCACATTGCCCCAGATTATGCTGCATTTTTCTACATGGGTGATTTACATGGGCATTAAAAATGCCTAGTTTTCAGATGACTCCTTTCCAACCAATTCATGGTGTTGAGAATGAAATTCAGATTTTTTTTTTTTTTTTTTTTTACGGTACAGGAAATAACTTAAAATGCATACAGAACACGTGCTAAACATATGGCAATTTATCAAAAATGTGTTTAATATGTTGGTGCTATGGTAATTCTGTATAATAATGTGTACTTTCTATGAAAAATGTTTTTGACTGCTTGCGGTATAACTGACCCGAAGGCCCTTTGACCGTTATTGGGGGTCATAAAGCCTTCTAGTGCTACCTGCTGCATAGTCCTTTATTTTTAAAGGTGTTTGGTAAATGACCCCTGAGGACCAATTTCTCAGATGCACAGCACAATTGTGTCAGAATAATGTTGCTATTTTTCATACAGTAGCAAAAGTTTAAATAGTAGCATGCATTTTGCTACAGTACTAAAAGTACACTTGTCATGAGAGAAATGTGGGCTGCCAATGCTTGTGCCCTCCTGAAAATGTTAAAACTGGCTGCCTCTGGCCTTACTACTTTCTACTACATTCTAAACCCAGAACAAGAATTTAGAAAATGAAAATTCAAAGGAAAAAAAAGTTAGAATTCCTTGTTAATACTTGTCAAACTTTTTTTTTACCTTTTAAGTATTAAAATAAGCAGGCAACTTGCACTATCAGGAAGCAAAGTCCACAGCTGCAACTCGCATGCATCTCTCACGACAGATGCACTTTTAAAAATACTCTCTTGATTTGGAGAGGTGATCTGCTATATGAATTTTTGTTGTAAACATTTACCATTTTACACCTGACATCTTTATTTTACATTTTTATTTGAGGATTGTGTTCGATTGTTTTCTGGTAAATGGCATGACACACTACATCCAGGCCAAGGTTTGGATGTTTAAAGCTGGTTTGTATTGCTGTTAATTAAAGGTTGTAATATTTCTGAAGTATTGTACATCCTAGGCAGTGCAAGTCTTACTGTGCTTTTTCCTGTATTAATGGTATTTTATGCACTTTGCTACTTCTACCCCATTTTCTCTGCTATTTCTTTCTCAAACTCTGTTGCTCAGAATATCTTTTATGCTAGCCAAGGAGCCAGGGACTTGGACTTTTTATCTTGGACTGCTAAAGGTTTTCTCCCCCAGGTGAGTTGCACTGTACCAGACTTCATCAGTCTTTTCTTTCCTGTTCTGTGCCATATTCTTCCTGACCTCACAACACAAGTCTTTTCTGAATCTGTTTTCTGGCATAGTGCATAGAAAGAAATATTTTATCACGTAAGCAGATACAGTTGTTGGAAGCCTAAAACTAGTAGGTGTGAAACCAATTGGTTTGATTTTGTGCAGCGATTTGCTTAACTATGTGTACTTTTTTACAACTAAATTCTTTTCTCTATCATCCTTTGAGGAACACAGCTTAATAAGCCTAGGGTCATGCTGCCAGTTAGGGGTGTTCAACCTGTGGCCCTCCAGCTGTTGCAAAACTACAAGTCCCATGAGCATTGTAAGGATGCCAGTTAAAAGCATGACTCCCAAAGGCAGAAGCATGATGGGACTTGTAGTTCTGCAAAATCTGGAGGGGCACAGGTTGAGCACCCGGCAGTCATCCTTTGTCATTTTAATAAGGATGTGCCCCTCAGTGTACTCCTAGACAAGCATTTTTTGGGAACACAGCTTTAGTAGGTAACCATGGGTTAAACTGTATGTGGCATTACTACCCTAAGTGTCTTATTAAGCTGTATCCCTTAATGGATTCTGAGAAAAGTATTTTACTTGGATAACACAAATACTACAACTGTAATTCTGTATAGAGAGGGCAGTCCTCCAATGCTCAGTGATTTTAAGGAGGCGTGAGTTGGGGTGGATACAAAGGAGACCAGTGGTACTGCTGAAGTAGCTCCAAAGGTTCACAGCTAAGGTCAAAGAATATGTCTAGCACCATACATTTTCACCACAAGTTAAGGCTTCATGAGGAAGTGATGGGGAAAAAACACAATTTTCCTACAAGTTTGGAGTTTACCAAGAGGCAGAAGACAAACGTGCAAAAAAAGGGTCTTTGGTCTGTTATGACTAAATGAAAATGCTTAGTGTGGTGGGAAAAAAACAAGTGCACCATGGCGGAGGTAGCATAAATTTGCAGGGTTGCTTTCATGGGTGGGGACTGCGAAATGGATTGAGGATAAACTTTTCCATTTGCACACATCCGAGGCAACACTGGAGTCAATTAAAACCAATCCAAATGTCTTAGGAGGGCTTGTTAAAACTGAGAATAGGCAAATATTCAGGCAAGTATAAGGGAAAAGCTATGACGCTATGTTGAAATACAGGGGAGTTTAGGGTTGGGATGGAGGGGATTGATTGAGGGAGTGGTAAGAAAAATGGACCCTAACTATTTGGGTGAAGTTCTGCTTTAAGGAATAGCTGTCAGAGCATTTTAAAGAATTACACTAAAGTGGTTCCACCTGCAAGCCCTTGCAAAGACACCATCTATATATGTGGCTCCGTTAATTAATACAACTTGTAGCTTATAAATCACCTGCAACAATAGATAAGCTCCAAACTACTTTTTAACAAACTGGTTCCCGAGGAATGTTTTTAGTACGGAAATAATTTTACCATCAGTGTCATGTGCCCCTTTGTGCTGCTGTCTTGTTTAGGCAAAATCTTCCCTTCCCGTTGCCCCATTACCCCTGACGCCATAATCTAATGCTGGTATGGCGAGGATTAAAGTGGTTGTATACCCACAAATATGAAATGCACCTACAGGTAAGCCTACATTAAGGCTTACCTTTAGGTGCTTGCAATATCTCCGAGACCTACACGGTTTCGGAGATATTTGGAAAAAAGAGTGCACCGCTATCTACGGCGCATGCGCGCCGTAGATAACGGCGCAGGCGCACTGAGCGCGGCGGCTCTTTGAATTGCAGCCTGCCGGAATTCGCGCAGGGATCGTGCCGTTCCCCGCGCATGCGCGGGAGTGACGTCATCGCCGCTCCGGCCAATCACAGCGCCGGAGCGGCGATACCCGGAAGTCACTCCGGGTATCATGAATGCGACGGACGTGTCCGAGGACCGCTGCGGGGGCTTCCATCTAAGGTAAGTGATTGATAATGAGCTAGTATGCTAGTCATACTAGCTCATTATGACTTTGCCTTGCAGGTTGTGAAAAAAAAAAAGTTTTGCGGTATACAACCGCTTTAATAAAACTGAGGGAGTCGTAACAGGCATTCATCAAGAGTGACCAACGATGTTGCCTTTTCCACCCAGCATCTCCATTCATAGAAGCTGCACTACAGTTTGTATGAATGAAACCAGATATATGAATGGGGGACGAGCAGATGGTTGAAAAGTCCACCCCCTCCATTCATAAATCCTATTTCATTCATAGAAGCTTTAGTACGGCTTCCATAAATGTAGGCAGAAAGGATGGGCATTGTGGGGCAGTCATGAGTGCCTGTCACAGCTTTCTAAGCTCGATTAGCCCCCACCACTGTAATTGGCAAGGCATCAGAGAGGAAGATGTCGCCTAAACCAAGAGACAGCAGCACAAGGGACACGTCACACTGATAAGTCATATCTCTTTGTGCTTATTTTTTTTTAAATTATTATTATTTTGGTCTTGGGCTTTAATAATTTGGAGTTCCTCATCTTTAAATATTTTTTAGATGATCAGCCTGTTACTAGTGATAGTTTTGCAGCCCATGTGCCCCTTCCAGGAAATTAAAAGCCGATAAGCTGCCCCCCCCCCCCCCCATATATGCCTTATTGCCTGCAATTTACATGACCAATTTAGCAATGCTTGTTTCTCTTTTTTTGTTCCACTGCATTCCAGTGATCTCTGCCTTTGACACGTTCCCAAGAGTATAATTGCATTTTACAGGGGTGGTCATGCAAAGCCTTTTGCCCAAAACTGAGTTTAGGCCCAAGGTTTTGGTACCATTTTTGAATCTAGCCCTGGTCAAATGTTCCGGTTGTGCCTCCATAGAGCTTAAATCCTATTTTGGGTGTTGTGCTATTTAAAGCATCAATTTTGTTACCTTGAGAACTGTGGGTGAAGGGGGCACTATGGGAACTATTTATTATGAACAATAAGTGCCCAACGGAACCGTACATGTCAGTTTAATGTGACATTTGGTTGATATAAGCTACTACACTTTGCATAGTTTATTCCATTTATTTTTGTTAAACCAAATTTTATACAATCCTTTGTATTTTATGTCAAGGTTCCTTTTTATTACTATAATCTTTACATTTGAAGAAATTGCTATGGCTATTTATGTAGAGTCGGTAACGTGAAACGTATAAGCATAAATGTTTTCACATTTTTCTCCTTGTGTGTCATACAAAAGATTTTCAAAACTGTGACACAATTATGTCCATAAAAATCAAAATATGTATGTTTACTAGGCCTGTAGAGAAACAGTTTATTTTTAAATCAATTTTAAAATGGTTATGTCAATAATTTGTTTGCTACCCTGTTGTCCTTGTACATGTATATGTGGCGTCAATTCTTTGAAGTAAGCCTGGAGGTCATGTAATGAAGTCTGGTTCTCTCTGGTCCCTGATCATGACCATTTATGTATTTCACTTTAATACACATGCTCACAAGTGCATGCAACATCCTCACTGCATGTAAAAAAAAAAGTGACTGTATTTGCCTTCCTTGGTATTGTATGTTCAGTATGTAAACATTTTCTGAGTTGTATGAGCAGGAAAAAATGTTTCCACTTAAAATAGATTAAAAACATTTTCCTTTTTATTGGAAGAATATTCCAAAGTTCTGTTCATCTGAGCAAGAAACCATTTGTGGAGCACAATAGTGAAGAAACCATTGGTGGAGCATGGTGAAAAAACCATTGGAGCATGATAGAGCAGAAACCATTGGTGGAGCATTATGGTGAAGGAACCGTGGGTGGAGCATTATGGTGAAGGAACCGTGGGTGGAGCATTATGGTGAAGGAACCGTGGGTGGAGCATTATGGTGAAGGAACCATGGGTGGAGCATTATGGTGAAGAAACCGTGGGTGGAGCATTATGGTGAAGGAACCGTGGGTGGAGCATTATGGTGAAGGAACCGTGGGTGGAGCATTATGGTGAAGGAACCGTGGGTGGAGCATTATGGTGAAGGAACCGTGGGTGGAGCATTATGGTGGAGGAACCGTGGGTGGAGCATTATGGTGGAGGAACCATGGGTGGAGCATTATGGTGAAGAAACCATGGGTGGAGCATGACAGGGGCTCTCAGTACATGAAGTCAGTTTTGTATAACTAACCTCTTATAGCGCTATAATGTGACCGTGTACAGAGCTAGTCAGCGCATCAGATGAGCTTCAACCACCAAGCTTTTGACAAGCTAGGATTCAGAAACCTTAGATGACTTATTTTCTGCATACTAAACACAAATAAGTTGGTGCCTGATATAATGCTTAAATGTGCCCTGGCTGCTAAATTGGCATGCTAGCGCATAAAAAAAACTCTGAATATCTGATGGTTTTCTCTCATGTTTGTATAGCTTGAAGTTTGAGTTTAAAATTGCTTTAGTTAATAATTTGCAGCACATTCTACATATACAGTTTATTGCTTATAACTTTTGAACTATTACAGAATTTTTAGCTTTTGTATTCTTTAAATGAAAGATTTAAAATTTGTTTGTAGGATTTATTCTGGTATGTTCCCATATTATAGCAAGACAAAACATTTTTATCATAGTCAATCTCACAGAAGAAAACTCCTATTGGATATAGAACACAGGCTGATGGTATTATGCTTCCTATCCTTGGTGATATAGCTACAACATAACATTTAGCATTTTTGTGAATACAAAAGTAAATTCCCTAAAATGAGCTTTCTCATTGTATATTGTAAGATTATCTGTTTGCCCCCCCCCCCCCCCCTGTATAATAAAGAGTAGCACAAATCACTGACGTATCGGTCAATTTAATCAAATGACTACTTTTAAAGCTGAACTCCAGGCACTGGGAGAATTATACATTTGAACAGTTTTCTCTTGTAAGGATTTGTAACTTTAATCAAGCAGTCTTTGCTCCACCCCTGCTTGACAGCACAGCCAGGTCCGTCCTACACCTCGGTGCAGACAATAAATCCATTAACGGGGAACAATAGGCCTAAATTGTTAATAAACCCACAACAGTAAAACCAGTCTTGTATATTCCGTAAAAAATGCTTGTTATACTCCTTGTGGAACCTAAGGGGGTTAATCTTCTGCATTGTGTAAAAAGGCTGTTTGGTCCTGTCTTCTCTGATTCTCCCCATCTTCCACTGTCCCCAATCCATCTTCTCATCAGACAGAGCCTTTGGAGTCACTCTGTACATGCTCAGATTGGTGTGTATTGCTAGAGGTTTTTTTTCCTGGGAAGAGTGCATGTGATCGTCACCATCTAGACCAGGGATATGCAATTAGCGGACCTCCAGCTGTTGCCAAACTACAAGTCCCATGAGGCATAGCGAGACTCTGACAGCAGCAAGCATGACACTCAGAGGCAGAGGCATGATGGGACTTGTAGTTTTGCAACAGCTGGAGGTCCGCTAATTGCATATCCCTGATCTAGACAGAGGGTCAGGGGTCCTGCAGCCTCATAGGACAGAGTAGAATGAAAACTCCTACAAGCTTTAACCAGACACTAATAGTCACAAGACAATTCAATTTCGACACATACAAGTTAAAACATGTAACCTAAGATTAACACACAATCAATATAGCTTATATTAATGCATTGCCACCTGAAGTTCAGTTGGTGATTGGAAGATGAAGAAGAAATGCTCTGTGGTGATGCCTTTGCTGTTCCCTACCTCAATGTATGCATGGTAGAATTGACTGCATTGTGCCGGGGAGGTGGAGGTGCAAGGAGTTGCAAGAGGCTGAGGTTATGACAGATTTGGGTACTTGTACCAGTTCTCTGTCAAAATGCATTTGATTTTTTGTTATTTTAAAACCTACTGGGACTTAATGGTGTTTTTTTATATTCCCCTAGAGTTCAGCTTTAAAGCATTAGGCAACATGTGTTCACTTTAACAATTGTTCTATGTTCGGGAATAGATGTTCGTTTTCAGAAGTGGAATAGGCCAGTAGTGTTTACTGGCGTGCTAATATTTCCCGAATGGTCAATCCCACAGTACTGTTTTTTTTTCCTTCAGCCACATTGTGGATTATTTCTGAAATCATGGCTCCCTTTGCTGGAAAGATGATACATGGTGGCAGCATTATTCTTGAATTGAAACCTGCCTTTTATATATGAATATTGCATTTTCTTTTGCTAAGCAGCGAATTGGTGTTTTTAGTGGCTCAAACTGGAAACTTGGCATGTATATGTTCATTTATGAATGGTTATATTTGAAGGAGTAGAGAGGTAAACAGAAGTATTGATGATGATCTGCTTTGTTTTATCTGTCAGGAGCAGGTAGCAAATTCGGAGGATTTATTGAAAGACTTCAATGTGCATTGCACACAGGAAATGACAATGCGAGAGCATGACGTCCCAGTACTCAGGGGCGGACCTGGATTCTACAAGGTAGTGAAGACTGGGCCCTCTGGTCACAACATCAGAAGCTGCCCAAACCTAAGAGGTATCCCAATTGGAATGTTAGTTCTGGGAAACAAAGTCAAGGCTGTGGGCGAGGTATGGACTCTTCTAGCTACAGTTGATGACTTGCTTAACTCCCCTAATGTCATGCAACAAAGCTTTACTTTTCTCAGATGTCCTTACTGTTTTATTTGCACTCTTGTTGTAGCATTGCTAAACTTGCACATTTTCATAGGACAGTTATGTTGCTTTTCTCAGATGTTTCCAAATATGTATGTTTATTGGCTGTCCAGTGCAATATTCACTTAAGGAATTTCAAGTATGCTCTGACTATTTTTAGCTCTTAAAATGACAGTGTAAATTTTGGAGCTTCTTTGTAAAGTTTGCTTCAAGGTGTAGTGTGTCATGCTATTTCTCAATCCACCCTTGGAATTTGTGGATGCCTTATTATAAATCTGAACCATTTCCTGCTGTGCTTGCCATTATTTGCTAGGCATTTTTTCTACCGCTCAGTGTTGGCTATTTTGAATTCTGATCATTTTGAGATGTGTATACTTTCACTTTAACTTTGTCTGTTGCTAAAAAGGCCACACAGTCTGTATTAGTATTGTAGCATGCCGCCAAGATTTTGTTTTTTGATGAAACCAATAATGTTAAGATCTGCATGAATGTTATGATCTGTTCTTATGCTAGGTGGTCAGTACTGAAGGTACATGGGTACAGTTGGATAAAAACAGCATGGTAGAGTTCTGTGAGAATGATGAGGGTGAGGCTTGGTCCTTAGCGAGAGATGCTGGAGGCAATCAATATCTCCGTCATGAAGATGGCAAGTATATTTCATCCTAATAGCAATTTTATATATTTTTATATTCTAACGTGTGCCCAAACACAACCTTCTCTGAATTTTTTATTTTCTTTTTTGTGTTTCAGTGGTGGTCAGGGAGCTTTAGCTCCGCACTTTTTTTTTATACATTACATTTTTTAGAGCATAGACTACAACAGTTGGAGGCATTCACTTTTGCTTGAATAATCACTGAGCAAAACTCCAAACACCTATTTTGTGATCTCTGACCATTTATAAATGGTAAAAATGTGTGTGTGTAGATATATCTATCTCTCTCTGAACTGAATCGCCTCTAGGCGCTTTTTGCAGCCAGAGTCTGCTTGGCTGGTGTGGTCATTTTTAACCCGTAGGATCTCGACACGCTTGGGACACAGACGTACACACACATATATACTGGGCCAATTTGGACAAGATCCAATTAACCTAACAGCATGTCTTTGGAGTGTGGGAGGAAACCCATGCAGACACCGGGAGAACATGCAAACTCCAGGCAGATGGTGTCGTGGTTGGGATTCGAACCAGTGACCCTTTTGCTGCTAGGTGAAAGTGCTAACCACTGTGTGTGTGTGTGTGTGTGTGTGTGTGTGTGTGTGTGTTTTTCATGTGGAGACACATTATAAAAGGCACTTTGTGTTCAATTTTATTTTTACTGTGTAGCAGTCAATAACATTACCAGGCAAGATCATTCTCCATAGACTTGTCAAAAGCCAAGTGCCAGCTGCAATCAAATGCATTGGCTTTTGAGATTTGCCTATCCATTGCTTAGTGGGCATTTAATTTTACAAGGATTAGTTAATTGTTAGAACATCTGGAAAATAGACCGTGATAGCCTCTAATATCCTCAGCATGGTATTTAAATTACCTGTGCAATGTGCACATATTTCCTAAAAGTAATCCAATCATAGTGTGCCCCCTCATTTAAATGTACAAATTAATATCCAATTCTTCAGATATGTAATTAATACTGGAACGCTTGTTTAATATGTAATCCATTTGCTTGTAATTACTTTGTCAATGCTTTAGTAAGAGGAAAATAGAATCTTTCTTTTTTTTTTTTTTGTCCATTGAGGGACTCCATCTTTAACCTTCGGACTATACTGCCATCTACAGGAAGTTTGGGCACTGGCAAACAAAACTGTAGAGGCAGACCAGGATAACTCTTCCTACTACAAGAATGCCTCAGTGTCTTGGGGGGATGGATGTCTTGTCTTCTGTTCTGCTGTCAAACTTTCTTTCTTTTCCTTCTCTTCAATCCAGTCTCCTCTCTGGTATACTGCATCCGGACCCTGCTGGACTGGACAATGTTAACTCTTGTGGTAAAAGTTGGCTGCAAAGCACTTTCCAGTTCCAGAATGCTGGCATTCCCCCAGCGCTTCTCTGAATATTCGCTTAGTGAGTAGGCCAAGCACAGAAACGACCTAGTTTGCATAGATTGCGTGGTACCTTTTATTCCCTGTTCCTGAGAAGGAGTTACACTGTGGGACTCACATTAGTTATTGATGAGTTTACCACTGAGGCATTGCAGTCTACTGTTACTCCCAACTTAAAGGAGACTGTTTTGGTTCTTATTGATCCAGTGTGCACCACACTGAAACTAGAGGATCAGCTTGTTGCTCTTACCAGTGTTTCCAGTCTTTGGTAGTTTGAAACTCCTAAGGGCGCAAACACTTTCCCTTTTGCACCCAATTTTCCAGCTATTTCTCTATTGAGATTGTAGGCATCCTGATTTATTTGCGCCCCACCAAGTACTTGTTGGCCTTGTTTCAGATTTGTGGGGAATTTATTCTGAAGTGATTCATTCTCGCCATTGATCTGGCATTTTCCCCCCATCTAAAAAAAAGGTGCTTACCCTCCTGATATAGCATGCACCTGTAATTTAAAAGACAGAAATGTAGCTTTTTCTGCAGCTCTGTTCACTCTGGTAGGTATTGCCCTAAAGCATATTCTGACTGTGAATTAACATGCCATGTCTCAATTAAATGAGATCTAACCACTGCTGCAGTTGATCTCTTGTTTATTGAACACAACTTCAGCAGTGATGGTTCGTTGGAAGCTTCTTGTCTCATTTTCTGCATGTCTTCAATCTCCGTACATAAATGTAGGGCACTTGGGCTAAAGTGCTGGACTGTAGAACCTTAAAAAAAGACTTATCTGTGTAGCCTTCAGGAGATGGAATTTCTTCAGGCTGACTTTTGATATTAAGGATCCTGCTGGTGGCAAGTATGTCCATCTTCCTCAGCAGAAAAAGCCTAAAGAACCTGAGTCTTCTCGCTGAACGCTCAGTTCAACTGCAAGACCTGGAGCTCAGTCTGCCAAATCCTTTAGAGAAACCTTACTCGGCACACAGGTAAGCCCCTCTTTCCAGAGTGTGGGGATGTTTAACCTTTTTGTGGGCACTTGCACAGCTTGCATCTCGGATGCTTAGGTGCAGGAAATGGTATCCTATGGTTACAAACTAGAGTTTTCGCTTCCTGCCCCTTTGTAGGTTTCTCACCTCTAAACTTCCTGTTTCGCTGAACAGATTGGCAGGTATTAATCATCTCATCTCGGGGCTTCTGGTTCAAGCTTCCTGTGCAGAACAATTTGTTTTACACCAACCTACTCGCCTTGCCCATACCCACAGGGGGCACCTTGCCCAGCTTGAATCTCAAAGCTTTCAATGTCTGTCTTCGGGTCCAGAAATACCACATAAAATTCACCAAATCTGCCCCACTGTCACCAGACTTCTGGCTTCTGAATATGTAAGGATGCTTTCCATTGTGTCCCCATCTTTCCAGCATGTAAGGGATTCCTATGCTTTCTTATAGAAACCTTGCACACCTGGTATTTACCAAGGTATTGGTCCTTCTGTGCTCTAGTTGCATCCCCATGGTTGAATACTTGTACAACTTCCTGATGAGGTAAAAATCAGCAAGGGCTCTGGAGGGCAACATGTCATTGGCTGTCCAGATGTTACAGTGATGGATCCTGTACCTTCAAAAAACTTGCTGGGTTTAATCTTGGACACAGCTTAAGCCAAGTGTTCCTTTCCCAAAAGAAAAAGCTCTTCTGTCACATTCAAATTCGTCATGAAGTCTGTAAGTCCTGTAATTCTTTGTTTTTGCATTTGATTTCTAGACTTGATGGCTTCCTACTTCAAGGCAGTGCCATTTACAAATTTTACTCCAGACCTCTGCAACACATTCTATTGAGACAATATGATCTGTTTGTTGCAGAGGACCAGGTTGTCCTTGGCTTAGTAGCTCAGGAATCTGGCTTTGGAGTCAGAGAAATCCTCCTTGTATTTTGGAGGTGATCCTCACAATGGATGCCAGCCGGTTTTTGCTAGGGTGAAGTCCTGGACACCCTGTTGGTGCACAAGAGGAGGAGTCTCGGTATCTTCTACTGGTTAGGATTCTGGAATTTTGGCAGTTTAGATGTCTCTGCAGCATTTGACCATCCTGAAGGGTCATTCCACCCGGATTCAGTTGGAAAATGCCACAGCCTGGATGGACCCTGTAACAAGCACTAGCTTCTCTTTCTGCTTTCTGCCTATTTTTTTATATTTTTTTCAAACCGATTTTTATTTGTAATTGCATTTATACAAAGTCTACAACAGTACAAACACTGAAAAAGGGAGGGGGGATGAAGGGGAAAAGTGGGTACAAGGAATGCAAAAACTGCACCTCATGGAGAGGTGAATCGCATGGTACCTCAAAAATAATGCTCTTACAAAACCACAATTGCAAATACCACTGAACATTCTAATTAAAGAAGTCCAGCATGAGCTTTTTTAGACTGGGCTTCTCCTATGGGTCACACGAGTGCAATTCGTTTTGCAGTCCTGTGACCCGTTTTCAGCGGAGAGCGGTCTGAAGTCCACTCTCCACTGACATCCCTGCCATCAGTCGAGGCAGCGCGTCAACCCGACTTCCAAGTCTGGATCTGCCAACTGCCTTGATTGATGGAAGTCTCAGGGAGCCGCTGAGACAGCCTTTCCCCCCTGCCCCTCCACAGCTCAGCGCACCAGTGGGTGTGGAGGAGCAGAGAGGAGAGACGCTGACTGACAGTCAGCAGCTTTCCCCTCGGATCTGTGAGAACCGAGCCATCGGCGATGTTCGGTTGCTCGGTTCTCAGTGCAGAGACGGCAGGGGACAGCTGCAGCATCGGTCTGATGCTCCGTTCACTGAGGCAGAGCAAGGCAAAATTGGAAGGATCATCATATACATAGCGCCTAGAGCTGCACGATTCTGGCTAAAATGAGAATCTAAATTTTTTTTGCTTGGAATAAAGATCACGATTCTCGCGGCGTAACATCTTTCACATTATACAAAAAAATTGGGTTAACTTTACGGTTTTGTTCGTCCAAAAAATTGCATTTTTGAAAGACCTCTGTGCAAATATAGTGTGACATAAAATATTGCAACAACTGCCATTTTTTTTCTCTGAGGTCTCTGCTAAAAAAGTTTGCGGGTTCTAAGTAATTTTCGAGCAAAAATACTGATTCTAACTTGGACAACCTTTTTCTGACACTTTTTTTGCTTATAAGTGGTTAAACTGCCCTCATCTACAGACAGAAGTTCATTCCTTTGATCTAAAAATAACAAAATGTTACAATGTTTCGCTTTACCTCAGCCTAGGCATGTTGTGATCAACTTGGCAGGCTGCGTGGCGCTTTTTTTTTTATTTACTTTTTACAGCTGCTTGAGCAGAGAACATTCTGCACTGAAGTGGGAAATGCTGCATTAAGATTGCGAGGGGGGGGGTAGAATCGCAATCTCGATTCTTTAACGATTAATCGTGCAGCTCTAATGGCGCCTATTGGCCAGATTAAGAGACCAAAGAGGAGGCGTGCCCACTACTGGATATGACAGTGATCTGCCTGCAATCAGTGTTTAATCAGTGTTTGAACCAGTTGTTATAGAAGATATGTTGGATGACGGTCCAACTTACGTTCCACCATCACTAGATGGCTCCAGTAGATCATCGTCCAAGCTTATGGTCTCCACAATCAAGGTTAATTCTTTCCTGTCGAGGCACTCTACTAGGTCTGAGTGCTTTTTTGACTTTTCGACATCGGGCAACTGCGCAAGGTGGCTACCTGGTCTTCTGTTCACATGGTCTTTAAGTTCTACCATTTGGTGTGTTATGGCATCGGCTGATGCCAGTTTTGATTATACTGTCCATCAGGTGGTTATTTGAGCTGCAGAAAGTCCTCCATTTTCCATAAAACCCTTCCCTTGGAGTCTGTTGAGGGATACAGTTATTGTTATACAGGATTTATATAGCTCCTACAGTTTGCACAGAGCTTTACAACATGGGTGGCTAAAGAACAGATGCAATACAGGAGTAATTGGAGGGCCTTGCTCAGTTCCCACCCATCTGTGTTTACAATTATGCTCTGTTTTTTGCAACAAAGCTGAGGGATGCTTGGTAGTGGGGGGGATTTTCTGGGCAGACATCCATTTTTTTAATTTTTTTGTCTGCTAGTGTCCAATCCTCATGTAGGTGGCAGTATATCCCAACCCGGATTTTACGACGAGTACAAAAATTCTATTATCTTGCACTGTATTTGTATTATACAAGGAATGTGGCCAAGCTGTGTGTGTAATCTGTCATCCCTGTATGCTGATATCTAGACCTTGAGCGTTTTTCATACAGTTAAAAAATATACCGTATCTCAATTCAGCAAATCAGAAGCTGAACAAGATATAGATAGATTATATATTTATATATAGATATATATCTATTATAATGAGAAAAAAAAATATTCTGCCATTATTTTTGGTTATTGTCGATGATCTGTCCAACTTTCAATGAAATAAACCCAAGAAAACAAACCCAGTAGTATATTAATGTTCTCTGACAGAAAAGCAATACAAGATATGCATACATACACACAATCTATCTTTTCCTAGTGTAGGAGTATTTGCAGTAGTCTGTAGGTAGTAGGGATTCACTAAAAGTCATAGGAATTGGAAGATAACAGGAAAAAAGGGGTTCTGGATCTTTTAGGTCTTTCTTTCATAGTGAAGATTTGTTGTCCCATGGTTGAGTTCTCCTTTCACCTTTTAGGTGTAACCCTTTATATTTTGGAAGTTTGTAGCTCTTATTTACACCCCACATCAGTTTCCATGAGGAATTTCTGCCTACAAACTATAGATGTCAGCACAGTACTAAATACCAGTGTTGTTAAACAGTAGTGTAGTAAGTAAGTGTTTTTTGTGCTTTTGGAAGATTTTTTTTGTCCCCAAAGCTTGTCCTGTATGTGCTCTTGTGGAGCTGTGCATCATTGCTGTAGACTGTAAAACTGAGAAATACTGAAATGTATTTTTTGTATTCTAATACACAGAGCAAATTGTAGAACAGGGATCACAGACACCACCTCCAAGCCCGTTTTCCATTCAGATTTTCCGGCGCAGTGCAAGTGGAAACATCATTCCAGGATTTGACTACGGCATTGGAAATAATAAAGGTATGTTGTGTGTGTTGTTTTTTTTTTTCCTTTTTTTTTGTTTTTTCTTCCCTCCCCCCCCCCACATACCACACTTGGCTGGCTGTCTTCGGGACTCCGTCCTCCCCCCCCCCCCCCCCCCGGCCGCCGAGTCTGTCTTCCGTCTCCTGTACCTGCCGCCTATGTTCACAGTGAGGGGAGACCTGTTCTCTTCCCATCTCAGCTGTGACAGGAGTTCTAGCACAGTGCTAGTGCTAGGACTCCTGTTTTTGGAAGTGAGAGGGTCAATAAAGAGAACCTGTCTCCTCCAATTGGTATCACACAGTGAATTGTTTTCTCCTGTGTGATAGCAATAAAGTGAAAAAAAATGATAAAAAAATAATAATTTAATAAAATAAAGAAATTAAAAAGTAAAGAATAATAAAAATATTAAAAATAAGAACATTTTACAAAAATAAAAAAAAACAAACGACAAGCGAATTTTTTTTTTCTTTTAAATTTACCATTTTAAAGAATCGTGAGAGAATCGTGATCTTTGTTCTAATCAAAAGAATCGTGATTCTCATTTTTCCCAGAATCGTGCAGCTCTACTATATAGGCAGTGGGCAAATATGGCTTTGCACATGTACGTACAACATTTCAAATTGTACTTTCTACAGACAAACAGCACGTCCAAACAGGAAATCACTTATTTTTATTGCAAAATCAAAAGTAAACCTCAGCCAAGGTTGCCAGAAACTGTTTTATAAACAAATGTCTATGTACATGTAGCGGGTACTTACTTTCCCGGGTGCATTTTTTGAATCTAGCTGTGACATCAGTGCTATGTTCCCTGCGGTCCACCAGGTGGCGCTGTCACCGTGGCCGGAGGGACGAACCTCACTGTGTTGAGCCTCCTTTTTGTCCTCTCTCGGTAGCGGTATGGTGGGGCGGGGAGCCCGCCATGCTTGTTGGGAGAGGGAATAAAGGGGCCGGCCATCTTGGTCACGGGGTCTTCGTCCCAAGCACCTTCAGCTTGCGGACGTGGGTTCGTGCCCGTCCTCTAGGACAGCCCTGGGATGAGGTACTTGCAAGAAGGTCCGGAGCTCAGTGCCCAACACTGAGTTCCGCGAGGGAAGGGTCCTAAGGCACTTCGGGGATGGAGGCCTGAATCTGAGTAAGACGCAATGGACCGGGGAGAGCTCCTCACTCGAAGACCCGGTGCAGCAGACTGCCGGTGACGGGTGAGTCTCTTGTAGGAAACCGTCCAGAAGGATCCCCTTCCTCTCTTGCGGAGACCATATCCCACTCTCCAGGAGGAGAGTGGAGGAGCAAATTTGTGTCTGGGCCTATTCACACTCACACCTCCTTTCCTGTTCTATCGATCAAGGGAGTCCATGTATGGTGTGTTCTAATAAAGGAGTGTTGGACTTTAATGGTGTGAGGCTCACTTCCTGGCGGACGAAGTTCACGGTGACTCTTGGAGGGAGGATCCGGGTGCACAACACAGACCCGAAGGTAAATGAGACATTGCTGATACCACAGGTATTCCCACGTGGTGGAAGCTAGGCGTAGCCCACCCGCTCTCTCTCTCTCCACCCTTCCAGATACCCCTAGACGAGAGACAGTGCGAGCCGCACGGAGAGAGGAGAGGGGCAGGCGCTACACGTGGGGGCTCGGGTCCGGTATTGTGTTGTGCATCACAGTATTGAACAAGTCTGCTGGATGAGTTAACTGAATAGGCCAAAGTGCAGCCCTGCTCGAAGTCGTGGAATTGACCCTAGACCAGGGAAAGGCCCGCGCAGGAAGAGCGGTGAACGGGGGGAGGCCCAGCCGTGTGAGGTACTACACGTGGGGGCTTCTAATTGCACTGCGCCAACAGACACAACCCCCGCCGCTTAGTTCGTGGGCGTGGCTCATCCAAAGAAAGTGAAAAAGCCTGCGAACTGGAGCAAAGGGGAGGAGTCCAATACGTGAGAGGGCTACACGTGGGACATTGGCGCAAAAACTCCTGCAGTGTGCGATGGACCAGCAACAAGTCACCATGTTTGGACATACTTCATGGATTCCAGTTCACCCTGCTACTACCACGATGACTGCTGCTGCTCCGATAACGGATACCGGGATCCGGCTGAAGCCAAGGGGTCGATTCGCCCTGTATTCGTGCATGGACGTAGAGGCCCTGGGTGTAATTTGTCCCGGGTGCTCGGGACTGGTGTGCCACCTGAAGCCCTTCGGACAATGTGAGGTCTGTGGGGAGTTCCTGTTCGAGGTGGATCCGGTAGTTGAAAGGCCGAGAACCATCTACCCAGGCCGGGCTTCAGGTAACACTACTCGCAGAGGAGGAATTACTGCTGTAAAAGCCATCCCAGCGCACACTGCAGCGACCGAGGAGGAAGTCGTTAAAACTCAACGGGAGAAATCTGAGGATGCTGACTCGGTCACCACTGTCTCACAGCGTCCGCCACTGAAGAAGAGAACCAGCATGGTGGCCCTGACCAGTGGTGGTGGCGGACCATCTCGCCAGCTTACGCCAGGCCTAGACGGATCCGTTGACGAGTGTTCCGGACGTCCCGCTTCAAGTAAAGGCCGAGGTAAGCTGGGCAAAGAGACTTGGTGTATGGGCGGAGATGCCGGGAAGGCATGGCCCAGTATGTCCGCGGGAGGTGTTAGCTCTGTCTCTACAACGGGCTACATACCCGCGGAGCAGTGTGATACTTCGGATCTGGAGTCGCTCTCTGATGTGGGAGATGACACAGCCATTGACTAACTGCAGAAAAGGGCTGGGACAAAGTGCCGCTAGCTTCGTTCCAAAGGCCTCGAGATTCACCCATGTCCACGGGGGAGAGTACACCCCGGGTGGAGGCTCCAGCGCCTGAACAAGGGTCCTGTCCCCAGCCCACCTCTACATCTCCGGTGCCGCCTGCATCAGGTACTGGGGAGCAGAAGTTGATACTACGGGCACCCATGCCCCAACCAGAAGTGGTTAAGGCCCCTCGCCATCCGTACTCTATAGTTCTCCCCGGCGAAGGGGACAAAGCCACAATGCCTCCGCTGTCAAGGCTTCAGAGACTCTTCGGCCAGAAAGTTGCTGCTGACTACGGGTGGGAATACCCGTACCTTCCCAAGGAGTTACTCTACGAAGTAAAGGTGTACCGAGAGCGCTGGTATAATGACTTCGTGTGGACCCACCTTAAGGTTCCACACGCCCGCAGGTATTTGACATGCTCTCCAAAGACATCTCAGCGGTTTAAAGACTGCAAGGCAGAGTGGATGAGGGGAAGACACATCCATGCCGATAAGGTGTTGATCCGACGCAAAGAAGGGGAGGATGTGGAGTACCATTTGGAGACCATGGATCGGCATCTAAAACCTATTGTCCCGCCGCATCCACGCTTCTACCTCTGAGGAGAAAGAGACTCCATTTGTTTGCTTTGTTTCAAAAGGACCTTGCACCCCCTGAACTTTGTTTGACTTTCTTGTTGGTGCTATCATCAGTGTTGCCCCGCATGAGGGGTGCTTGTGTCATTCCAAGGAAGAACTGTTCCCGTTGTTGTTCTTTCCTCTCCGGTGAGAAGTTGCAGACTTTGGGGTAGATAGGGCCCGGAGTCAAGCAGCAAGAAAAGAGAAGATGGTTCAACGGGTGCAGTTACCGCAAGGCTGTCACCAGGTGGCAGTCTCGTGCAACGTTACACATTGTACACACTCACACTGGGGGGAAAGATATTTCTCTTCAGAGGAGTTTCTTTTTCTCTCACACATACACATGTGTCAGGATTTTATTGTTTCTTTTCTCTTCCCTCTGCAGGAGAGCATCCCGTCAAGATTATGGAACCTGGGTTGGTTCTTAGTTAGGATGGGAGGGAAAAGTATAATGTTTTAAATGTTGTCTTTCACTCCTCCTTTTGTTGCAGGGGCTCAGACACAACTTCTCCGTTAGGATAGTTTCCTAAAAAATTGTTGTTTTTTTAAATTGTTAGTTGGTTTCTGGACTGGGTTATGTCAGCCGTTGAGGGCGTGATTCACTCCAGACACTAGGGACCAGTGTCAAAAGACAGGGGGGAATGTGTAGCGGGTACGTACTTTCCCGGGTGCATTTTTTGAATCTAGCTGTGACATCAGTGCTATGTTCCCTGCGGTCCACCAGGTGGCGCTGTCACCGTGGCCGGAGGGACGAATCTCACTGTGTTGAGCCTCCTTTTTGTCCTCTCTCGGTAGCGGTATGGTGGGGCGGGGAGCCCGCCATACTTGCTGGGAGAGGAGATAAAGGGGCCGGCCATCTTGGTCACGGGGTCTTCGTCCCAAGCACCTTCAGCTTGTGGACGTGGGTTTGTGCCCGTCCTCTAGGAGGCCTCGGCCTAGAGGACCACCGGAGATTGTGTTCCACCCCAGGCACCTTCAGCCCTGGGATGAGGTACTTGCAAGAAGGTCCGGAGCTCAGTGCCCAACACTGAGTTCCGCGAGGGAAGGGTCCTAAGGCACTTTGGGGATGGAGGCCTGAATCTGAGTAAGACGCAATGGACCGGGGAGAGCTCCTCACTCAAAGACCCGGTGCAGCAGACTGCCGGTGACGGGTGAGTCTCTTGTCGGAGACCGTCCAGAAGGATCCCCTTCCTCTCGTGCGGAGACCATATCCCACTCTCCAGGAGGAGAGTGGAGGAGCGAATTTGTGTCTGGGCCTATTCACACTCACACCTCCTTTCCTGTTCTATCGATCAAGGGAGTCCATGTATGGTGTGTTCTAATAAAGGAGTGTTGGACTTTAATGGTGTGAGGCTCACTTCCTGGCGGACGAAGTTCACGGTGACTCTTGGAGGGAGGATCCGGGTGCACAACACAGACCCGAAGGTAAATGAGACATTGCTGATACCACAGGTATTCCCACGTGGTGGAAGCTAGGCGTAGCCCACCCGCTCTCTCTCTCTCCACCCTACCAGATACCCCTAGACGAGAGACAGTGCGAGCCGCACGGAGAGAGGAGAGGGGCAGGCGCTACATACACAATCCCTAAATTAAACATTGAAAAGCCTACGCCTTGTCTTTTAAAATGGAGTCGAAGTTGTCGTCGCCCCCCTCCAGCAAAACCTTTAAAGTCAGCAGCTACATACTGTAGCCGCTGACTTTTAATATTGGGACACTTCCCTGTCCTGGAATCCAGTGATTTTGGCACCCCAGCTGATGTTTCAATCGGCTCCCAGGTGATGCCCCCGCCATTTGTAGCAGCGCGATCTCCCAGAAGTGGCGACAGGTACCTGTCAAAAACAACTCCTCGGTTCCTTCATTTAACTTCACTGCGTGTGCGTGAGAATACTGCATTGATGGACCAGAAGTACGGAAGATCAGGTGGGGAAGGGAGTCGGGACTCCACAAAGATGGCGACGGCTTCAGGCAGAACGGCTGCAATAATTCTAAACTGCAGAGATTGTAAGAACAATTTCCAGACACTCTGGATTATACGTTTGTGTTTGAAATTGCATGTACCGTATTTATCGGCATATAAACACGCACCCTAACTTTAAGAGGGCAGTTTCAGGAAAAAAACTTTATACAGCCCCCTGCGTATAACACGCAGGCACAGTTTATTTACCCTCTATTTTCAGGGTTAAAAAGTGAGTGTTATACGCTAATACAGTAATTCTAGTATTATTATGCTTTTAGTGGAATAGTTGCATTGAGTTTACTACCACTTTACTACCACTTCAAGGCTCAAAAGTAGAGGGGGCTACAGATCTCTGAGACAGGAGAAGCCCATTGGCAAAACTGCATTATTTTGTGACCCTCTAGGGCAGGAAGTGAGGTGGAATCTCGGATGGCAGTAAAAACCATTAAAAATGTGGCTAGGCTTGGGACCCTTTTGCCAGACCATTTCTATCAATCTTCCCATGAAATATTATGTGCATATATTGTATTTTATGCATGTTGTTTACCTAAAAAGGGCCTCCCTTGTGTAGACATTCAAAAGACCTGAGGCTGCTCTTGGGCACCGCCATCTTGAGTATGTCAAAAAGCACAACTGTTCAATAAAATACTTAACCATGTAAGACGTGCTGCTCTTGTTTCAAACAAACCTGGGTATTACATCTCTATTTGTATTTTACTTTGTAAAATCTAAAAGTATTTCTTGATTTTATGTAATCTCTCTAGTTCATAATTCATACAGCGTGGGTTTTATTTTTTTATTGTCTTGTGGTTTTTTTTTTGCCGATATCACTCCAGGTTATAAACTGTCACTCTATTACAGGTAGGATCACAGGACAGTGTGCCTCGATTTAATATATCAGAAGCAATTTTTTTTTTTTTGCCCTATTATGAGTAATTGATGATTTACATGTGAACAAGTAAAATTTAAAGCACAGCTAAATCTATGATTTAGGACTTATTGTTGATTTACTAAAACTGAAAAGTGCTTGGTAGCCAATCCGCTTCTAATTTCAGCTCGTTCAATTAAGCTGTGCCCTAAAGCCCTCGTTCACTCTGAATGCGGGTTTGAAATCGTGCGAGTTCAGCTGAACTTGCACGACTTCTAACCCGCATTTCGGGGGGGATTTGAAAGACATCTGTGCAAGCTCATGCACAGATGTCTATGGAAATCACCCTTAAAGTCGCCCAAAGCAGTGCAGGAATTACTTTTGGAAATCAGTGCAGCCTTCTCACCAATTGGGACAGTGTCGCTGCTGGCAATAGGCTGCGGTTTTGACATGTCAAAAATCGCTCCCATGTGAATGGGGTGCGAAAACCTGCCCCAGATTTTACACTTCAGTTTTGGTAAATCAACCCCGTTGGTAGCAGAGTGAAATATGCTGTTGGTAATTTTAAAGTAAATAAGTTAGAATTAAGTTAAATCCCATACATGTGCCATGTTTTCTAAATGCGTCATAGCTTTTCTAGGTTTGCAATGCTGGAAACTGGTTGTGCCAGTTCAGCTTATATAACCATATAAACCCAAAATTTGCAGCACTTCTGCACTAACATTGTAACCTATGCAAGCAGTATAGTCACAGCTTGGTGTTTTCTGAAGCTAGGTTGTAGTTAGTTGTCAGCATTTCAATACTATTAGGACATGCAGTTCAGTGAGCCCGAAGCTGAAATCTGGGCTGAATATAAAGCCATGTGTATTCTTGTTTGTGACCTTTGTATATTCCAGATCTGTTCAGTAATCCAGCATGAAATATCTCCTACACTGTGCCTTTGTGTCAGAGTTTCTTGTAATACACACACTCTGTACACTCTCTGCTGCTGTCTCTCCTTGTGCAGGGTGGCTGGTCTTGTATCCACCCCCTGTAGTTTTCCAGTCTGTTGTGGTTGTACCTGTTGGTTCCCATCCTACTCTGCTCTGCACATGTTTGTGCAGCCCAGAGGTGATGTCACCACTGCTTTTACAAGGTAAAACCTGGGTCTGCAAAGGCATTTGGTACACACACATTCTGAAAAAAAATACAAATTGTGCGCAAAGTTTAGCTTTTAAAGGTAAATGTACTTAGACTTCAGTGAGATGCCTATTGAGGAGAGCATAAAATTCCTGAGATAAAGTACTAGTAAATAGTGTTTTTTGATGTTTAAAGCAGAGTTCCACCCATTTCTGTATTTATTAAAAACAAAGTGTAGCTGCTGACTTTTAATAAGACACTTGCCTGTGCCGTGGTCCAGCGATGCGGCCGCCCGATGCCTCGCTTCTCTCCTTTTCTGCTGCCATTGAAAGTGTGAGCTCCTGGCTGTGACAACTTGCGGCTCCCAGAAAATTGACGGGAAGGAGAACTTCTGCGTGGTGTCATGCGTGGAAGTGGGAGCTGGGTACCTGTCAAAACTAAGTGCCCCCCCCCCAAAAAAAAAAAAAATTACATGCCAAATGTCAGGGGGTCAGGATTGCTTAAAGCGGAGTTCCAACCAAAAGTAGAACCTTTTGGCACCTTTTGGGTGGGAGCGGATACCTGTCACCACTTCTGGGTGTTCCGGCCGTGGCAAATTACATCAGCGGCTCAGCTCCCTCCTTCCTCCGCTGCTGGCCCAGTAGGAGAGCGCAGTGGTGCCTTGAGCATGGACAGTAGGGACCCAGTGTGAAGCCCTTACTGGCAATTGCGGCGGCAGCAGCACCCGACAGCTGATGGAAACATTGGCTGCGGTACCAACATCGCTAGACTCAAGGACAGTTAAGTGTCCTATTACTAAAAGTCAGCAGCTGCAGTATTTGTAGCTGTTGACTTTAAAATTTTGCAGGGGTGGGTGGACTTCTGCTTTTAAAGCGGAAATTCCACTTTTGGATGGAACTCCGTTTTTAAGTAGCAATTTCATGAGAATAAAATAAAAATTGCACATCTAGTGACATTTTGCGATTTAACAATTTTGAAGGGAAATTGCATTTTTTTTTAAATGCTGAAGATGGTTAATATAATTTCTGTCTTGGTGATCTGACCCTCATGTGTTTCATCTTGATGAAAAATCACATTCAAACGTGTGTGAAGTGATATATTTAAAAAAAAAGGTACTAAAACATTTTCTTGCTATTGGTAACATCGTGAAGAGCATTAATTTACTTTTTGTCTGGTCTATATTATACAATGTATAAAAGTTTGTATTAATGTTTTGTTACCATTTGTACAAGTTCCTTCCGATATTTGGTCATATGGGAAAACGGTTTATCATGTGACTGTGTTGCTTTTTAAACTATATGCCTACCTTTTTTGGGAACTCTTCTGGTCAGAGCTAGTGCAGAAGCAATGGATGTTGTATGGTATATTTAAGTAGCATGTCGTGATTTCCTCATAAATCATTTATTGATGGGTTTTAGTTTTGATTGTTTTGCCCATTGCAGGTGATCAACTGAGTGCCCTACTGAATTCCATTCAGTCACGGCCTAGTTTGCCAGCTCCTTCCATCTTTGACCAAGCTGCAAAACCTCCCTCTTCCCTAGTCCACAGCCCATTTGTGTTCGGACAGTCCCCCTCCTTCCAGCAGCCTCAGCCTCCACTTCAGAGTAAGTCTGTCCCTCTCACTCGCTCCACCCATCCATTCTGTCTGAAGCAATTTCTTTAATTCCTTCAGAGACCTCCACTTTTATGCATGCCTAGTTGTTTACCAAAACGAACTATATAATTTTTGGTTGTTTTGGGGGGTTTTAGTTTGTAGCAATAGACATCAGTGAATTGGATCTATTGAAATTCTAATGATGTATTAACTTTTTTGAACTGGATCAATTTATTGTTTTGTTATATTTCCTTTTGATTAGCTGATATTTCATTCCATTTTTTGTTGTTTTAGCTAGAGAATTGCAGACATTTTGGTTAAAAATGTTAATCGGTCATATCCTGTATTTCAAATAGAGGAAGAATATTCTGTCTTAGACTGGTGGTACACCTTTTAACGTGTTAACTTTTGGCTTGGTGGAGTCTGTTTTTCAGCTACAGTATTGTAATCGTTTTACCCATATTTTCACATTGGTGAAATGTGTAATAAATGGACTTTTTTACATAAAGAAGTTAATTTTTTCAGATTTGATTCATCCTTGGCTTACACCTGCCTGAATGTGAATTTGAGGAAGTGTTTCATATCGCACATAATGGAATAATGTTTCCGCAGTTAATAGGCATTGAGAAGGCTACTTTTTGCATAACTGAAGATCTTGTTTGAACAATTTTAGAAATAACATGAAGGCAATTGTAATTTTGTTTACTAGTTTGAGATTTTGAAGGCTATAAGGCATTCATATGTTCCTAATCCATGTGCATGCGCATACATGCATATTCACCATCTCTTAAGTGTTTCATAATGTATCACCTTTTAACATTCCGATCTTGCATTCATATCCATCAACTGATACTAACCTATTTATTTCCAGTAATGAATGAAGGCTCCATTCATTATTTGTCAGATTTGGCTGTTTTTTTTAATTTTTTTTATATTTAGCATTTTTTGTTCTCATGGTTTCCTGTGTTCAGTGAATTATTTTCAGTAGATCTTTGTAACCAATTCAGTAGCAAAAGTAGTCTAGAGAGATGACCTAATTTATGCTTTTTTTTTATAACCTCACATATTCCTCAAACGGCTGCTTTGACTTTTAATGGTAGAGCGTTAAAGTATACATATCGAGGTAAAGTAAGTTAGTAGGTTAGTATTTTGATTGTCTTACAAATGTATTTAAAAGTACATGTGCAGAGATGGAAAGAAAACCTAATTAAAGTCAGTTTTAATGGGTATAGAATCTTCTGGAAAATGTAGTTGTACTGCTTTCACAGGTATGCGCGATACACCTGCGCATTCTCATGTGGGCAAACACACTACTTGCACATAAGCGTTCAACCCTGTGAATGGTGGTCCTAGCTATCCTAACATTTAGTGCATTGAACGTGATGACAGCAGAGTGCAACTGCTTGCTGAAGCAACAAGTAGAGGAGGCTTTAGGGACCACCACAGTGTAGTGGAAGCCTGCCTGAGTAAGGTATTGGAGCTTATTCCTCTACCCCTAGATTTCATGAGACCTCATTGCAGTGATATTCTATTTTTTTATTATTATTGCACTACAGTTGGTAACTGTTTTGGTTACAGCCCATCTTAAATCCATAAAATGAGTCTGACACAGAAAGAAATGGATTTCCATAATCAAGCAATGACTACAATTAAACAGTACCTGTAGCATAATGTCGCTATATGCTGTTGCCTGCTTTGTAAAGTGCTTTGTGTTTGCTAAACTCTTTGCTGCTTCTGTACAACTGTCTTCCACTATAGACCCCACACCATGCTGTGATGCTTCTTGTGAGCCTGTTAGCAAAATTAAAGCTCGTCCTACATCTGCTTTTTCTCAGCTTTCTAACAGACCAAAGGGTGGGTATGCATGCTTTTCATCCCATAGTGCTTTGCTCAATGTACATTAAACAGAGCTATTGCGAAGCCCTTGCTTTCATGTTAACTGAAGGTAAGCTAAGTTTGTGCAATATATCAAGATTGTGAGTGAACCTGACCTTTGCCAAGGCATCAACTTATTACTTTAAATGTAACATTATATAAATCTTTATGCCATTTTATGTTCTTCACAAGACTTACAGCCTTGCCTGAAGTAATGAATTTATTAAAATCACCATGGCTGTCAGATTTTGACTGTGGTTGGGTTGGTAATATGAAGCCCAATATTTAACCTCCAATTTTTGGGACGCGCGTGCCAGCAGGGAAGATATTAAACTCCGAAAGCGCAAACAAAAGAAGCAGAAGTGTGTAGATAGTACTGACCTCTTAATTTTTCTTTGAAAGTTCTGTGTTCGCCCCAATTCACATATATGCGAATTGGATGCATTTTGAACCGCATCCAATTCGCATAGCGTGAACCAAACCCGCTTTCTATGGAGCTGGTTCACACGTGTGGGCCAGCCACAGTGCTTTTTAAAGAGTCCTGTAAGATTTTCAGTCTGGTTCAGGTGCAATTTCAAGTGTCATACTCTTTAAATATTCACACCTGAACCAGTGAGCAAAACCACACTGGACTCCTTTGAAAAAAATCGCACTGTAGCTGGCCCTGTATGTTTGTGAACCCAGACTTGCAATTATGTTTGTGTTTTATATGACTGCGTGTTCAACTTGATACAAATGTGAGAATGCTTTGTAAAACTTTATATTGAGGCTGCGTTCACACTACAGCGTTTTGAATCACAGCGGATCTGCCCACGATTTGACAGCGCTGATGTGTGACAAAACGTAAAACTCACATTTGAGATGCAATTCATTTGAATGACACATAAAATCGCGACGGGGGTCTGCTGCATTTGTCGCACGATAAAACGTGCTGCAATCGCGGGACACATGTCGCCCAAAAATAGTTCAGGAGCTACTTTGTGGCAACATGCATCCCGCGTTGCGAGTTACCGCGATTGCAGCACGTTTTGTCGTATGAATGGCATCTCAAATGCTAGTTCCACATTTTTGTCATTCACACATCAGCGCTGTCAAATTCGATAGTGTGAATGCAGCCTGAATGGTTCCTACAAGACACTCCTATTTTGACCCAAGTCATAATCATAAATTTAACCTAAACTGTTAAATTTTGCCAAGCCACTATCGTATTGATACTGAACAAACCATTGGTAGATCCAAAGGAGAGCCGAGCATATGTTTCCAATTGCTGTCAGTTTCTCACTGGTGCACAAAATGATGGGAAATTTTTCAAAAGGTTTAACCGAAACAGGAAGTAAAGGAAAATATTCCAATGGACATTTCTCCTTGGAGAAGGTTCCTCTTCCCCTTTCATCATATCAGCAATGGCAAATTGCTGGTGCTTGGGTGTGGTAACACATTGGACAAAAATCATGATTTCCACCTCAAGCCCATAGGAAACTCCAAATACCTCTAAGGATGATAGCTGTTCCCTTTTCCTAGAGTAGTTTTCTTCAGTCTGCGGCCTGGGGGCCAGATGTGTCCCTTTGCTTGCCTTTCAGCACTATTCCAATGGACACCAAAGAATAGGGTACCATTCCCCCTACTAACACCATCAATGGGCTACTAATCTACTGATTGATATAAAAAAGAGGGGCAATTTTTATCCCATTAAAACTGATGGGACACTTATGCCGGGGCATTTTCTACCACTCACTGGTCACAGTCCAGCCCCCCTAAAGTCTGAAGGACTGTAAACTGGCCTTCTGCTTGGAAAGTTTGGAGACCCCTGTCCTAGAGGAAGGTCTTAAACTAACACCACCCCAGCCCCCTGGTTTGGGTTACCTCACAGATGTGCAACATGCAGCCTGTCTGATAAAGAAAGCATTATCTGCCACTGTCAGGTCTATTCCAAAGGCTATCACCACTTTCAGAATGCTAAGAGCCCAAAAGTCTCTTGTTCCTCTCATCCCCCTGACTATTTTTATTTGTTAAAACCTGAACTGCCTAGCAGACTTCCATTGGCAGAAGGCAAGGGGAACACTAGCATTTTGGCAAAGGCTACTGAAGTTTTTTCAGCACCAAGATTGAATGAAGTTAATTCTTAGGTTCTTGCCACATGCTGGCTACTGTGAACTCTCATTAAGGTGGTGCGTGCTAGTTTCTGGCTAGACAAATCTAGTGCTACACATCACCTACATAAAAGAAGGCTATTACTAGAAAACCTGTCTCTGATTGATCAGGCTGATTTGGCCCTATACAATGGTTGGCCCAACTCTGAGGTTGGTCATGCTTCTAACAATTTTGATGTTAAGTTTAAAGGATTGTTTCCACTGTGGACCCAGCCATTCTTGCACTAAATTTATGGTTTCTACTAAGGCATTTCCTCTATGAATTCAATTGATTGACATTTGCTAACTCTTTTGCTGGGCAGCCGTATTGCCATTTTTTTTTTAGATGACCAGGCCATTTTGTGCCATACGGCACTGTGTTACTTTAACTGACAATTGTGCGACGTTGTACCCAAACAAAATCTGTCCTTTTTTTTTTTCCCCCACGAATAGCTTTTTTTTGGTGGCATTTGATTACCTCTGCAGTTTTTTTATTTATTTTGTGCTAAAAACAGAACAAAAATTTAGAAAAATTTACTTTTTTCTATAATACATATGCAATAAAACAAATTTCTTCATTAGTTTAGGCCAATATGTATTCTTCTACATATTTTTGTTAAAAATCGCAATAAGTGTATATTGATTGGCGGTGATCAGTGATTTTCTTTTTCGTACATCACGGGACACAGAGCGACTTAGTCATTACTAATGGGTTATATAGTTTACCTTCAGGTGCTGGCACTGGCAACTTCCAAACCGGAAGTACCCTCCCCTATATAAGCCCCTCCCATCCGGGAGCACCTCAGTTTTTTGCCAGTGTCTAAGGTGTTGGCCAAAGAGTAACATGTGTTTTCACTGGGCTTGCGTACAGGTTCTTTTACGGGCCTTAGTAAGCTGTTCCGGATCCCACCAAAAAAGCTTCATAGCTAAACGGTCGGTACCCGGGCCTTGCAGCAGAAGAGCAAGGTTTTGCCTGTAATGCCTCTCTTAGGAGGGCTGGACCCTGGGATCCAGAGCTCTGGTCATACCCACGACCAAGATGTTTTCTGTGCAGGGTGCTATACAGGTCCAGGGGAGTGGAATCCTTGGGAACCCGGTCCCTGAAGGTTTAATTACAATGCCTGCCGTGATAGGTGAAGTTTGGGCTTCTGTGGACCAAACAGAGTCCTGCGGCGGGGAACAGGTAAGTGGGGGCCCCCAGGAACTTGGTTCTATTGGGGGACCCCCAAGCCTAATTTGTCTTTCTGTCTGTTACCTAACGGTATTCCCGCTAGTATCTGTGTATGCCTGTAACTACTGAAAAATGTAAAATTTTAATAGTAGTCAAGAAAAAAAACAAAAAAAGAGGTCCGCGGTACCTGTGTTAAACACTAGAGGCCGCTGTGGTCCATTTTTTCTTGTCATGTGGATCTTTGGTTTTCTCAAGTCAAAAGATCCAGGCAGTTGGTAAGTTTCTCTGTGGGAATCCACTTCCTCTGCCCTGTTGCTGAGCTCATCCACCGCACAGGCCCTCCGGCAAAAAGGGCCCTGGCTCCTAGTCCCTGTTTGATTTTCGAAAAGGACGCCAATGGCGCGCGGGCGCGTGCACGCGCCTCCTATGAAAAAAAGGGGCGGGGCGGGTGGATGACGCTCGATGCGCGCCACGGCGCTTCTGCGCATGTGCAGGCGTCCCAGCTTGTATAAAGACACAGTACAAGTGTCAGCTGGATGCAAACAGAGCTAGCAACAAACAGTGGCACACAGAGGCGGTTGATGCAGGCATCCCCATAGAAAGGCACTTTAGTGGACACCAGCTGGTATATAGCAGCAACTGTGTTAGACTATTACCAGCAAAATTGGTGTATGACGACGGGAATACCTCAGCTTTGTGCTTTAAAGGATATGTCGTCCAGACGCTCCGGAAATAAGTCTTCCAGGAAGCCAAAGGGGTCTCCATCGGGCTCTGAGGATATTGGGCATGCTTGTACTGCACCAATCTCCCCTGAGAATTCAGAGGTCAGTAGCCGTAGAAACCCCGCAGGAGTGCCTGGTGCTGCGGCTGTCCCCAGTCCACCTGCTCCTGTATATATAACAGAGGAGGTTTTATCCTCAACTCTGGGAGGATTGGAAGAGAGATTAACAGCATTGATCGCTGCTTCCCTGTCACAGGGAAAGCGCGTCCGATCTCAGTCTCCTCCTTCAGAGTGCCTGTTAGTGGAGGAACAGCCCCACACAGAGATCGACCTACCTGAAGGGGATCAGGATGAGGTTGATTCAGTTATGGAGGAATCAACAGTGGAAGAACCTTTCTCAGCATCTCAGGCTGAAAGATTATGGGTTCAGTCTCTGACTAACATGGTCCGATCAGCATTTAAAATGCCTCTGGCGGAACCACCATCCACTACGGTTTCCTCGCTGGGGTCGCTAAAAGCTCCCCAGGCTGTCTGTTCCTTCCCAATCCACCCTTTATTGGAAGGGCTTATTTACCAGGATTGGGAGCATCCTGATAAAATATTTGCTCCCCCCAAGAGATTTCCGGTGATCTATCCCATGGAGGATAAGTTCATAAAAAAATGGAGGGTCCCTACAGTGGACGCAGCCATCTCTTCTGTGAACAAATCACTGACATGTCCAGTAGATAATGTTCCAATGTTCAAAGACCCAATAGATAAAAAATTGGAGTCTTTACTAAAATCTGCTTTCTCTACAGCAAGCATGGTGACACAACCTGCGGTAGCAGCGATTGGAGTCTGCCAAGCAGTGAAAGATCAGTTGAAACAAGTCTTAAGGGACTTACCAGATCAGCAGGCTCTTGCCCTAGCTGACCTGCCTAGAGCCTTGTGTTTTGCGGTGGACGCCATAAAGGATACAATCCAACAGGCCTCCCGCTTTACGCTGTCTATAGTACATATGCGTAGGCTTCTGTGGCTCAAAAACTGGTCTGCTGAAGCTCCCTGTAAGAAACTGCTGGTTAGCTTCCCATTTCATGGAGAACGCTTATTTGGAGAAGATCTGGACAAATATATCCAGAAAATTTCTGCCGGTAAAACTTCACTCTTACCGGTTAAGAACAAGAGTAAAAGTCCTTCTTTTAAGAGGCCTACTTCTCCAGTCCCGGGCACATCGGCTGTGAAGCAGTTCCGACGGCCTCCGCGGTCAAATTCAGGGGGCAGAAATCAGGGACAATCACAGGGTAACAAGAAGCCCTGGATCTGGAAAAAGGGAAACCCTTCAGTCCGGTTTCTTGGAAGGTGGTCACTACAGATGCCAGCCTCATAGGCTGGGGGGCAGTACTGGAGCAATGGTCTCTCCAGGGCAAGTGGTCAGAAGCAGAAAAGGCCCTGCCCATCAATCTCTTAGAGATACGAGCAGCCCGGTATGCCCTAGTAGCATGGACATCCAAACTCCAAGGGTCCCCTGTCAGAATTCAATCAGACAATGCCACAGCAGTGGCATATATCAATCACCAGGGTGGCACCAGGAGTCGTGCAGCCCAGAGGGAAGCAAATTGCATCCTGGAGTGGGCAGAAAAATATGTCCCAGCCATATCCGCGGTTTTCATCCCAGGAGTGGAAAATTGGAGAGCGGACTTTTTAAGTCGCCAACAATTATGCCCGGGGGAATGGTCTCTTCACCCCGAGGTTTTCCAGGCAATATGCCAGCGGTGGGGAACACCGGATGTAGATCTGCTAGCATCCAGATTCAACGCAAAGGTGGACAGATTTGTGTCTCGCACAAGGGATCCCCTAGCTTGCGGCTCGGATGCCCTAGTGTTCCCTTGGGATCAGTTCAAGCTGATATATGCATTCCCACCGCCACAATTGTTACCACGATTACTCCGCAGAATCAGGGTAGAAAAGAAACCAGTGATTCTGGTGGCTCCAGCGTGGCCCCGAAGGGCATGGTACGCGGAGATTGTAAAAATGTCAGTGAGGAGTCCTTGGACCCTCCCACATCGTCCGGACCTGCTGTCGCAAGGACCGATATACCACCCTTCCTTACCAGCCCTAGGTTTTGACGGCCTGGCTATTGAAGCCCACATTCTGAAAAAGAGAGGGCTCTCTAATCCTGTGGTATCTACCATGATCAATGCCAGGAAGCCGGTATCCAGGCAGATCTATTATAGGATCTGGAAGGCGTACATTACGTGGTGTGAGGCCAAGAAATGGCATCCACGTAAGTACGTGATAGGTAGGATTTTGGACTTCCTACAGTGGGCTGTAGATAGGAAGCTGGCCTTGAGTACTATCAAGGGTCAGATTTCGGCCTTGTCAATATTTTTTCAAAGGCCCTTGGCTTCGCATTCACTAGTCAAAGCTTTCATACAAGGAGTGATGCGTATTAGCCCTCCGGTTAGTATTCCCATATGTCCATGGGACTTAAACCTGGTTCTGTCGGTTCTACAGAAACAACCGTTTGAACCATTGCAACACATTTCCTTGGTTCTTCTCACCAGGAAATTGATTTTCTTAGTAGCCATTTGTTCGGCTAAAAGAGTATCGGAATTAGCCGCCTTGTCCTGTAAGGAGCCATATCTGGTTGTCCATAAGGACAGAGTAGTATTACGTCCTCATCCAGCCTTTCTTCCTAAGGTGGTATCGAGGTTTCATTTGAACCAAGATGTGGTTCTTCCTTCTTTTTTCCCCAAACCTAGCTCGGTAGAGGAAAAGTTATTGCATTCTTTGGATGTAGTAAGAGCAGTTAAAGCTTATCTAAAAGCCACTGCTCAGATTCGCAGAACGGATACTTTGTTTATTCTGCCGGAAGGCCCTAGAAAGGGTCAGGCAGCATCAAAATCTACTTTAGCCAAGTGGATTCGACAGGTCATAATACAAGCCTATGGCTTGAGAAAGAGACCGCCTCCGTTCAAAGTTAGGGCGCACTCCACAAGAGCAGTTGGAACTTCATGGGCAGTGCATCACCAGGCCTCCCTGGCTCAAGTCTGTAAGGCCGCAACATGGTCTTCAGTACACACGTTTACTAGATTCTACCAGGTAGACGTTAGAAGTCAGGAGGATGTCTCCTTTGGGCGCAGTGTGTTGCAGGCCGCAAAAGATCCTCATGCCTGATGGCGCCCAGCTTATGTATCCCTCCCCTCATTTGGCATTGCTTTGGGACGTCCCATTAGTAATGACTAAGTCGCTCTGTGTCCCGTGATGTACGAAAAAGAAAAAGGGATTTTTATAACAGCTTACCTGTAAAATCCTTTTCTTGGAGTACATCACGGGACACAGAGCTCCCACCCCTCTTTTTGGGACACTTATTGCTTTGCTACAAAACTGAGGTGCTCCCGGATGGGAGGGGCTTATATAGGGGAGGGTACTTCCGTTTTGGAAGTTGCCAGTGCCAGCACCTGAAGGTAAACTATATAACCCATTAGTAATGACTAAGTCGCTCTATGTCCCGTGATGTACTCCAAGAAAAGGATTTTACAGGTAAGCTGTTATAAAAATCCCTTTTTTAGTGGGTTTATGGCGGACAGATCGGATACTTGACACCTTCTTGTGACCTGTGACATTCTTGGTGATCAGAGCTAAAAATATCCTATGATCACTGTATAAATGACACTGGCAGGGAAGGGGTTAACACTAGGGGGCGATCAAGGAATTAAGTGTGTCCTAGGGAAGTGTTACTGACTGGGAGTACAGAGAGATTGCTGTTTCTAAACACTAGGAACAGCCGATCTTGCTTTACTCTCCTGTCAGCACGGGAATCTGCTTTGTTTGCATTTGTTTGTCCGCTGGACACGCGGGTGAGCTCACAGTATATAGGCGGTCGTCAAGTGGTTAAAGTTCTAAACTGAAAATGTGTGGTTTTTTTTAACCTTAACCGCTTGCCGCCCGCCCAGTGTCATAGCAGGTCGTCGGGTTTGAGCAGTGATATCTGAATGCCTGCAGCTACAGGCATCATTCAGATATTATCTTTTAGAGCCGGCGATTCCCTGCACCATAAGAATAATCATAGTGGCTGTTCAGCCGCTTAATCGTTTTTACAGGCGGCGGGACGCCCCCCCAACCCTTTTTTTATTTTAGACTTCCCAGACTAGAGGTGAGATCTGTGGCATTATTGACCCTAGAGCTTACTGTAAAGAGGACCTGTCATGCCATATTCCTATTACAAGGGATTCTAGCACTAGACCCCCTCTAACGCAAAACATGTAACCTGTAAAAAAAATTATAGCGTCGCCTATTGGGTTTTTAAAGAACCAAAGTTTGGTGCCATTCCACGAGCATGTGCAATTTTGAAGCATGACCTTACACACCTGGGAAACGGACACTTGATGTCAGAAAGCCCAAGAGGAACCTCTTGCCCTGGTCGAATGTGCAGGGAAAGGGAGGCGCCCGACCCTTTATGGCGTAAGCCTAAATCACGATCTGTCAGATCCACCTTGAGATGGTGGCAGACGTGACTGCTGGGCCCTTCTTGGGACCAGCCACCGAAACAAACAGCGAGTCTGAACTCCGGAACGGAGCAGTAACAGACAAGTACACTCTCAGAGCTCAGACAACGTCCAAGGAATGCAACACTGTCTCCTTAGGATTCGACGGATGAGGACACAAGGATGGCAGTACAATGTCTTCCTTGAGATGGAAGGTCGAAACGACCTTAAAAAGAAAAGCCCACCTTATCCTTGTGGAAGATCAGATAGGGAGCCTTGCATGACAAGGCTGCCAGCTCAGAAACCAGTCTTAACTGACGTAACAGCCACCAAAAAGACCACTTTGAGAAAGTGTCAACAAGGGAATCTCCCTGATGTTCTCAAATGGTGGTTTCTGAAACACAGAGAGGCCATGCCGTTAAAGCCAGTGACTGTAAAGCAGGATGGCATATAAGACCTTGCGACAGCATGTCCTCTCCTAGCGGTAGACACCAAGGGACGTCTGCTATACAAGCCCCACGGAGGTAGTGGAGGGTGGACCGGAGGGGCCGCATGCCGAACCCCCTGTACAAACGTTCTCACTAGAGAGTGAGCCGCCAGGGGTCGTTGGGAAAAAAAAGACAGCCAGGGCAGATACCTGCCCCTTAATTGTACTTAAGAAAACTTTTGGTCCACCCCACGCTGTAAGAACAGCAGGACTGAGAAAATGAGGTGGCATCCGCGTACTTATTTGGTTTCCAAATGGATATGTAGGTCTTCCAAGTGCGATGGTAAATCTTCCTAGGGGATCATTTCCGAGAACTCCTCATGGTAGAGATCACAGTGTCTGACAGGCCCCGGTCTCTTAGCTCCTAGCTCTCAATAGCCATGCCGTTAAGCCAGTGACTGTAAAAAAACAGGATGGCATATGGAACCTTGCTACAGCAGGTCCTTTCTTAGTGGTAGACTCCAAGAGGCGTCTGCTACCAAACGCACTAGATCAGCGTACAAAGGACGCCAAGGCCAATCCGGAGCAATTGGGATCATTGGAATCCTCTCTGCCTTAAGTCTGCGAAGCAGATGAGGAAGGAGCTTCAGAGTAGGGAAGGCATAGATTAGCCAGTACGGACTCCACGGTGCCACCAACGCATCTGTCGCGTCTGCCCATGGGTCTCTTGACCTGGCCACAAACCTCAATACCTTCCGATTGAGTCGAGAAGCCAGGAGATCTACGTCTGGCGTGCCCAATCTTTGGCAAAGGAGCCCAAACACCTCCGGTTGTAGAGACCATTCTCCTTGGTCCAGCATCTGGCGACTCCGGCAGTCCGCCTGCCAGTTTTCTACGTCTGGAATGTATACGGCCGACAGGGCCGGTACGCTCCTTTCTCCCACCTTAGGATGTGAGCAATCTCCGATGCTGCAGCCAAGCTTCTTGTTCCTCCCTGATGGTTAACATACGCCACCGCCGTGGCGTTGTCTGACTGGATCCTGACTGGATGCCCCTGTAGCCTCTGCGACCATGTGGAGAGGCACAGCCTGATCGCCCAGAGTTCCAGGACATTGATCGGCAAGTGGGATTCCTTCGGAGTCCAGCGGTCATGGGTCGACTGAACCCCCCAGACTAGCCCCCCAACTGGTAAGGCTAGCGTCCGCCGTGACCACCATCCAATGAAAAGGAAGGAACGACTTCCCGGACAGAAGTGCCGGGGATGTCAGCCACCAAACTAGGAAGGTCCTGACGAGGTAGCTCATCCGGATTTGACAATCCAGGAATTATGGGCACTTGTCCCTTCTGGACAGAATTACCTTCTGTAACACTCGTGTGAAATTGCGCATATGGTACCGTCTCGAAGGAGGCTACCATGAGGCCCAGGACTCGCATGCAAAATCGGCGTGACGACCCTCTTTGGGATGTCAGCTGCCGCACCGCAACCCGTAGGGTCTGCAACTTTCCCATAGGGAGAAAAACTTTTGCCTCTGAGGAGTCCAGAATCAACCCCAGATACGCTAGGTGTTGAGTCAGTACCAATACTGACTTCTGAGTGTTCAGCACCCAACCAAAGTATTGGAGGGTCTGACAGGTTATAGACACGCTCACCTCTAATTCTGAGCTTAAAGTGGCCCTCAGAAGATCGTCCAAGTAGCCCATGATAGCGATGCCACACTGTCTTAGTAGGGCCAGAATCGGGTCGAGCACTTTGGTGAACACCCTCAGTGCCAATGCCAGGCCAAAGGGGAGAGCCACAACTTGGTAGTGGTCTTCCCTGACCACAAAGCGCAGACATCTCTGATGCCTGGTGCATATGGAGGCATGCGTCCTTGATGTCCAAGGATGTCAAGACAATCCCCTCCAACCGCCAGCTTCAGCCGATTCGTCGGGAAGCCCTATATGGGGCGGCTCAAGACCTGCGGTTACGCGGGTTGATCATTCATGTCCCAGTACAGGAACGGTTTCAGTTTTACTCAAATCTGTTCGTAGTACCAAAGTAAAAGGGCAATCGTCCAATCCTGGATCTCAGGGCCTTCAATTGCTTTGTGAATGTACAAAGATTCCGGATGGAGTCGGTTTGCTATGTTGTCTCTACCCTCCATCCAGGGGATTGTCTTGACATCCTTGGACATCAAGGACGCATGCCTCCATATGCACCAGGCATCAGAGATGTCTGCGCTTTGTGGTCAGGGAAGACCACTACCAAGTTGTGGCTCTCCCCTTTGGCCTGGCATTGGCACTGAGGGTGTTCACCAAAGTGCTCGACCCGATTCTGGCCCTACTAAGACAGTGTGGCATCGCTATCATGGGCTACTTGGACGATCTTCTGAGGGCCACTTTAAGCTCAGAATTAGAGGTGAGCGTGTCTATAACCTGTCAGACCCTCCAATACTTTGGTTGGGTGCTGAACACTCAGAAGTCAGTATTGGTACTGACTCAACACCTAGCGTATCTGGGGTTGATTCTGGACTCCTCAGAGGCAAAAGTTTTTCTCCCTATGGGAAAGTTGCAGACCCTACGGGTTGCGGTGCGGCAGCTGACATCCCAAAGAGGGTCGTCACGCCGATTTTGCATGCGAGTCCTGGGCCTCATGGTAGCCTCCTTCGAGACGGTACCATATGCGCAATTTCACACGAGTGTTACAGAAGGTAATTCTGTCCAGAAGGGACAAGTGCCCATAATTCCTGGATTGTCAAATCCGGATGAGCTACCTCGTCAGGACCTTCCTAGTTTGGTGGCTGACATCCCCGGCACTTCTGTCCGGGAAGTCGTTCCTTCCTTTTCATTGGATGGTGGTCACGGCGGACGCTAGCCTTACCAGTTGGGGGGCTAGTCTGGGGGGTTCAGTCGACCCATGACCGCTGGACTCCGAAGGAATCCCACTTGCCGATCAATGTCCTGGAACTCTGGGCGATCAGGCTGTGCCTCTCCACATGGTCGCAGAGGCTACAGGGGCATCCAGTCAGGATCCAGTCAGACAACGCCACGGCGGTGGCGTATGTTAACCATCAGGGAGGAACAAGAAGCTTGGCTGCAGCATCGGAGATTGCTCACATCCTAAGGTGGGAGAAAGGAGCGTACCGGCCCTGTCGGCCGTATACATTCCAGACGTAGAAAACTGGCAGGCGGACTGCCGGAGTCGCCAGATGCTGGACCAAGGAGAATGGTCTCTACAACCGGAGGTGTTTGGGCTCCTTTGCCAAAGATTGGGCACGCCAGACGTAGATCTCCTGGCTTCTCGACTCAATCGGAAGGTATTGAGGTTTGTGGCCAGGTCAAGAGACCCATGGGCAGACGCGACAGATGCGTTGGTGGCACCGTGGAGTCCGTACTGGCTAATCTATGCCTTCCCTACTCTGAAGCTCCTTCCTCATCTGCTTCGCAGACTTAAGGCAGAGAGGATTCCAATGATCCCAATTGCTCCGGATTGGCCTTGGCGTCCTTTGTACGCTGATCTAGTGCGTTTGGTAGCAGACGCCTCTTGGAGTCTACCACTAAGAAAGGACCTGCTGTAGCAAGGTTCCATATGCCATCCTGTTTTTTTACAGTCACTGGCTTAACGGCATGGCTATTGAGAGCTAGGAGCTAAGAGACCGGGGCCTGTCAGACACTGTGATCTCTACCATGAGGAGTTCTCGGAAATGATCCCCTAGGAAGATTTACCATCGCACTTGGAAGACCTACATATCCATTTGGAAACCAAATAAGTACGCGGATGCCACCTCATTTCCTCAGTCCTGCTGTTCTTACAGCGTGGGGTGGACCAAAAGTTTTCTTAAGTACAATTAAGGGGCAGGTATCTGCCCTGGCTGTCTTTTTTTTCCCAACGACCCCTGGCGGCTCACTCTCTAGTGAGAACGTTTGTACAGGGGGTTCGGCATGCGGCCCCTCCGGTCCACCCTCCACTACCTCCGTGGGGCTTGTATAGCAGACGTCCCTTGGTGTCTACCGCTAGGAGAGGACCTGCTGTCGCAAGGTCTTATATGCCATCCTGCTTTACAGTCACTGGCTTTAACGGCATGGCCTCTCTGTGTTTCAGAAACCACCATTTGAGAACATCAGGGAGATTCCCTTGTTGACACTTTCTCAAAGTGGTCTTTTTGGTGGCTGTTACGTCAGTTAAGACTGGTTTCTGAGCTGGCAGCCTTGTCATGCAAGGCTCCCTATCTGATCTTCCACAAGGATAAGGTGGGCTTTTCTTTTTAAGGTCGTTTCGACCTTCCATCTCAAGGAAGACATTGTACTGCCATCCTTGTGTCCTCATCCGTCGAATCCTAAGGAGACAGTGTTGCATTCCTTGGACGTTGTCTGAGCTCTGAGAGTGTACTTGTCTGTTACTGCTCCGTTCCGGAGTTCAGACTCGCTGTTTGTTTCGGTGGCTGGTCCCAAGAAGGGCCCAGCAGTCACGTCTGCCACCATCTCAAGGTGGATCTGACAGATCGTGATTTAGGCTTACGCCATAAAGGGTCGGGCGCCTCCCTTTCCCTGCACATTCGACCAGGGCAAGAGGTTCCTCTTGGGCTTTCTGACATCAAGTGTCCGTTTCCCAGGTGTGTAAGGTGGCGACCTGGTCGCCTGTTCATACTTTCATTAACAAGTTGATGTGAGTGCATCTTCAGATGCTTCTTCGGCCGCAAAGTTTTGCAAGTGGCTGTTTAGAGTTACAACTCCTCAGTTGAGGAGCTCTGTTTTGTTTTGGGGTGAAGTTTAATTTTATGCTGTTCCCACCCCTCGTTTTTTTGACACTGCTTTGGGACGTCCCATTTTGTCAAGATTAAGGCTGTGTCCGTTGATGACCACTGCTCTATAGGAATCGGATTAAATACAGGGCTGGTGCAAGCTTTTTCAACACCTTAGGCGAAACCTAATTTTGCTCCGACTCCACCCCCTTTGCCCTGCACACCTCCCTGGGCACAGTTGGTATGCAGACAGCTGTGTAGGGAGGTCAGACACACACAGCTTCTCACATCACCGGACACCGACTTCGCTCTCCTCCACTTCCAACCATACACTCCGCCCTCTTCCTCACTCTGGACCATCCAACCCCAGCGTAGCCTTATAACTCCGCCCTTTAGAGTTCATCTTCATTCCTACTCCGGATGGAACAGGACTCTGCCCCCCCACAGATCGCCTTCTGAGGGAGCCACGAGATGAACTACTGGGAGAGGGAGGGAGTTCCCCCTGACTGAAGGAGGCGGACAGGAAGATGCCAGGAGAGGCAGGGCACGCCGTTGTGATTCAGCTGCTCTACCGCTGTTAATTTCAACACACCTAGGGGCTATGGCTGGGCCCTAGGCGACTGCCTAGTGGGAGCGCCGGTCCTGGGCGCCAGTGTTTTGCAAACTGACAAGCAGGGTTTACAGTGAGGGGGCAGTGTGTACATAATGAAGGCTGTCACTTGCCGGCTCTGAATGCAGTATCTGGCTCTTTTGTTTTTCTTGGCGCCGGCGAAGGAACGGTCATTTGGCCCCGCCACTGAAGTTGAGAAAGTAGCGGTGATGTCACAGGCTGACCCCACCCTTTTGTTTTCTTTAGTGCTGGAGAGTAGCTGTCAGGCCCCCCAGCTAAAGTAAACACATAGGAACTCTCAATTGCATTTAGAGCCAGCAAGTGGCACGGCCTATATTATGTACACACTGCCCCCTCACTGTGAACATGTGCTAGCAATAAAGTAAAGTTAAAAAATAATTGTTTCATGAAAAACATTTACAGAGACTGACTTGTTTTAAAAAAAGCAACCAACGCACGTATGCATACAAAAACCCATGTGTTGGTGCCAGTGTACAAAAACAGTGATTGCCCTTACACATGTTATATCAACAAGCATGCCAAAGTAAGATCAATAATGTTGGCACCAGAGCTCCTGGGTAATTCCTAAATGGATGACCTGTAGGGGCTTTTTAAAGCATTGCCTATGGAAAATATAGGGTATTGATGATTTTTCACTGTTCACGGGGGCACAAAATTTGAATGCTTGACATGTTGGGTATCTATTCACTGAAACTTCATCTTTTATGTTTCACAAAAACATTGGGTTATTGCATTTGTGTGCCCTATAATAACCTTTAACATTTGTTACAGAAATTTTGCATTTCATAATCAGTTGCACTCATATGTGACATAGAAAATTGGAACTACCACAAATTTATTCTCTAGGGTGTCTGCTTTTGGGAAATATTCCGTGTTTGGGGGTTTAAAGTAATCTTCAGGCTCAAAATAATTTTTTAATCATGTGAACAAAAAAAAATCCTCCGACTCGATTGGTTAAGGACTCCAGCTAATGGGTGTAAAAAACTGGCTAAACTGATGTTAACTGTTCTTTGAAAAAATTTGACAACTGATGAAGCAGGGTTGTGTGAAAGGGGCCTAAATGTAAACTTCGGTTGTCCTTGCAACAACCAAAGAAGAAATCATTTTGGAGTTGTTAACCGTCTATTATATTTAAGATTTAATATCTCAAAGATATGTGGGTTAAATGAGATTTCTTTTGACCAGAAGTGAAAGCGTTAACATAGACTTTTAACTATACTCCAAAAAATGTTATCTAATACACAGATAATATTAGGTTAAAGTAAACGAATTACATGGAGGAATAGAGTATATTCCTTAAAACATTAAACTACAAACATATTCAGTTACAAGTAAAACAGACCTTTTCAATAATTGCCCTAGTTCCCTTCTGATGGCTGCCTTTCCATCAGAGATTTCCCTCCCATCTCGTCGGTGTATATCCCTGCATGCTGATGCCTCATTGGTTGGCATAGCTTGGCTCTTGATTGGAGGGCTTACTACATCTCCAATTCCTATAATTTGCATAAGTCAGCCCCCTTTATTGCAAATCCTTGTGACTATTCTGGGCAGGAGATTTAATTGAATTTTCCCGGGAAGTTAAGTATTGATTACGGGTTGGCCTCCCTTCATTGCATATCCCAGCATGGGATCCTTTGAAGCGAGTATGTGTAAAACAATGAGGTTTGGATCTCCATTGTTTGTATACACAAGCCTAGGCATCGTCTTGTCTGCTTAGCCTAACCTTCTTGGTGGCTCTATTACATAGATACAAAGCTAGTTGAACTATATTCATTATTACAATATTTTACAGGTATTAGTGGAGATTTCACATAAACTCAAAGGGAACAGCGTGAATCACTACTGAAGGCAACACAATATCCCCAACAAATGAAAAATTAAGTTCTTGTCTCAAAACCATGTCATCTTAGGAAAAGAACATAGGCGCTACTGAAAGCACTGTGCTGAAATCTCAACTTTCTGGTATAAAAAAAAAAAGGCCCAAGACCAGTTACTTCTCAGGACAGTAATGTCAAAATTGTGTCTTGAACAGCTACCAAAAGAGGTCTTGGTAACAGTGGTTAGAGTGGAGGTTTAACAGTGGGAGCAATTTGTGTAAACCCTAGTATAACAGTATGAATTGGCAAATTTTATAGCAAGAGGATGTTGGAAAAAACATACAGCCTAAGGCCCAATATAGCCCGACCCTGACCCTAACTGGGGTAAAGAACACTGCCCACCTAAAAAGCATGTGATGATGCACATCATCAATTAAATATGTTTATGTTCGTTAAACTTTGTGGAAAGACAATTCCCAAGCTATTGGCATGCAAAGGTATTACAGAATCTGAAATGCACCTGGCTCATAGAACCTAGGTTCATACAGCCATATTATCGAGCAAGTTACTGAGTAGAAGAATTAAAGCCTGGGTCCTGATATAACAAAATTGTCTGATCTGGTAGAGGCCACAAAGCGACTGCTAACATTTTGAATTCGGTCACCCTGCTATACTCTAAGGCCAGAGCTACAAGAATGACTGGAAAGATACCAGGCCCAAGCTAAACTGTGTATTAGGGCAAGGACATTTACCTAAATATGACTATGTGCCCAAATTAGATCAATGATGTTACGAGCTTATGATGGCACCCTATTGTATATATCAGCTAACTTCTGGATTTGGATTGAACCTAAGCCCATTTCTTTTTTTTTTACTTAAACATAGTTTTATTGAAGAAAAAAAGGCATGGTTACATGTTCAAACTGTACATGGCAGGTATAGAATCCACAGTCATTGACAAAGTCATTTCGACATGACCTTCCTATATAATGTACATGGGGTCATGAGACATTGCAGTAGCTAACAGGTACACTAAAATTCAGAAAATAAATACGATCAGTACTGTGGTCTTAATTTTTTTTTTTTTTTTTTTTTAAAGAAATTATTAATGTAAGTTCCCGGGTTACACAATGGTCTCCGATGCCCTGAGCCATCTATCCCAGATCTTGTCATATTTTGAGGGGCAGCCCCTGTGGGAGTAAACAAGCTTTTTGTAAGGTAAAGTAGCGTTGACCTCCGCTATCCAATGCGATGGCCTCGGTGGTTCTGCCCTCATCCAAACCCTAGCAACAACCTTCCTTGCAGAAAACAAGGTTTCGTGCAAAAATATTTTTGTGAACTTATTCATCTCCGGATCAGGAAAAATCCCTAACCAGCATAATTTGGGCTGCAGTGTGACGGGAGAGCCCATGGTATCGTGTAGAAACCTGACAGTTTGGATCCAGAACGCCTGCATTTTGGGGCAGTGCCAGAGGAGGTGATAGAAGGTGCCCGGGGCCAGGCCACACGTGGGGCACACAGTCGATCGTTCCGGCTTATATTTGGAGATTTTGAGTGGAGTGAGGTAGGCTCTGTGAACTATAAAGATCTGTGAAAGGCGATCAGACAATTTAGGGGAGACTAACTTACAAGTATCTAAAGCATCACTCCACTCTTCATTCTCTATAGGTCCCAGGTCACCCTCCCATCTGGTCTTTAGTGCGGAGACGGTCGCCTGTGGGAGTGAGAGCATACAGTAGAACTGAGATAAATTTTTTGGGGTCAGGACACTTTACTGCTGCCATCAGAGGGTTGCTAGCCATGGGGGCACTATCCGATGTAAATTGCGCACGGAAGGCATAGCGGTGCTGTAGGTATCTAAAGAACATGTGATTTGGAAGATCGAACTCAGTTTTAAGTCTATCAAAAGTTTTGAGCGAACCATTGTAAACTATATGCTTCAAATAGAATATCCTCTTAGAGCTCCAGAGGTCACAGTCAGGGATGGAAAGGAGTTCCGGTAAGGCCACATTATGCCATAGGGGAGTGTATTCATTTGTTGCAGGTATGTTTAGTTTAGTGGAGGCTATATCCCATATCCTTCTATAGTGACATACTTGACGTAATTGTAGCCGTATTAGTGCAATTGTGACAGAGAAAATTAAGTACTGTTCGTGATACTTTTTTTATTTGCACTAACATAGAATTTTTCAGGACAAGCTTTCGGGGTATGTCCCCTTCTTCAAGGTCCAAGCAGTACTGCTTGGACCTTGAAGAAGGGGACATACCCCGAAAGCTTGTCCTGAAAAATTCTATGTTAGTGCAAATAAAAAAAGTATCACGGACAGTACTTAATTTTCTCTTCTATAGTGATAAATCAAGGATTTACGCTCGGATGACCCACTTATATCCCCCCCTTGCAATAATCGCAAGGGATCTCCTGGGATCTGGGCCCACTTCGGACACAGGAAGCAAAGGAACCTCTCCATATCTGTCTTATCTACATGAAAGAGTTGTGACAGTTGAGCCGCCAGGTAGTAGAGATTGAAGTCGGGTAGAGCTGTACCAGCAAGGTCTGTGGGGTTTTTAAGCTTCTGCCAAGGGAGTTTGTGCCTACTACTGCCCCAAATAAAGGGCTTCAGTAATGACTTTATCAGTTTAAAGTGCCTGAGTATCAGGTAAACAGGTGCATGCCAAAGTACATAAGCCCATTTCTAATCCCGAGCCACAGATTCTGCCGAATGTTTGTTTGTTTTGGAACTATAAAAGCACTGTAAATATGTCTGCTGAAGGAACCCATAGTAAACATTTGGAGATACTTTAGTGTTCGAAAGATTACCCTAGTAATCTCTAGGGCTTAATACAGATATGGCCGTTCCAGGCTCTGTACTAGACATCCAATTTATATAGGTTAGAGCTAGCCTTTTTTGCAGAACATATTGTAAGTTTTAGGGTAATACCTACCTCCCATTTAAGTCAATATGTGACTGTGGGAACACCTAGGTTTTGTGTTTCCTGTACTGATGTAACATGCAGTGTTAATTTTGGCAGCAAGTTTTTGATTTAGTTTTAGTCTTAGGACTAAAATGGCATTTTAGTTTTAGTTCCATTTTTGTCTTCTGCGATTGTTGTAGTTTTAGTCGAATTTAGTCGTCTAAATCTCCAGTACATTTTAGTCGTCTAAAATCGAATGGGTGTAATTAAATTGTAATGCATTAGTTAACACTTCTCTACAATTTCCAAACTCACTATATACTACTGGAGTGAAAAATCTAATCTGTTGTTCTTTATGGTATTGAGGTAAGAACATGCACTACAGACCAGTGTTAATTTTGAAGTCAAATTTCAATTTAGTTTTGTTCTTATGCCGTGTACACACGATCGATTTTCTCGACAGTGAAAACACCGCCGAGAAAATCGACATGAAAAACGAGGACCGGCTTGGTCCCCTACACACGGCCGGTTTTCATGACATTTCTTCTTTTGGTCGTGAAAAACGACCGTGGGTAGGCTCCCTGGCAGTGTTTCCCTATGGGAAAACAACCGCAGAAAAAAATAATTTTTCTCGTCGTGACGCTTGCCGTTTTTCTCTTCGGGGAAAAATGCTGGAAAGCCCACACACGGGCGTTTTTCTCGTCAAAGAGAAAAAATTAAATTTTTCCTGATGAGAAAAATGGTCGTTTATGCGGCATTAGTCTTTTGACTAAAATGGCATTTTAGTTTTAGTACCATTTTAGTCTTTTGACTAAAATGCCATTTTAGTTTGTCGTATTTTAGTCATCTCAGTTGTTTTAGTCGACTAAAATGTTTTAGTCGACTAAATTAACACTGGTAACATGATGCAGTTCTTTATTTACCGTATGTTTAGAGTTTGATTTATATTGTGTTTAGAAGCAGGAGAATGCTTTATGTGCCATAATGATGGCATAGGGATATAGAGGGTGGTATATTTGCTGTTTGTACATATTTTAATGGCCTTGAGCATGGCCATTTACCAAACCTGCTTTAATTCCAGACTGCTCAAAGAGGTGTTTGAATAATGCATATGTTGTTATACAGGCTTTACAAACTAATCTGGTGAAACCAGATTTTATAAATGCTTCCTTTCGTAAGGTAAATTTGAATTTGTTGGCAGCAACCTATCTCAAAAGTTGGGACAGCGCCATGTTTACCACAGTGTAGCTTCCCCTCTTCTTTTAAAGCCCAACTCCAGCTAAACTTACATTGGGGCTGTGCCCCTGCGGTCTAGCAGTCTTGTGTTTTGGACTGTTCCTGACTTCAAGCTCATAGACCTGCTCTGGACAAATGGATGTCAGGAACAGTCCACTGCTGGATCGTGGACTGGGTGTGTAGAAGCTTTATGGTCGCCCCTGGACAAAACCAGCTTTTAACCCATGCAGGGTAGGCACAAAGCCCCTACATGGGAGAAATGTGTGGTTTTTTTTTTTTGTTTTTTTTTTTGGCCTGGAGTTGGGCTTTAACAACACTCTGTAAACATCTGGGAACTAAGGAGACCAGTTTCTGGAGTTTTGGAAGAGATGTATTGTCGCATTCTTAGCTGATAAAGGATTCTATTTGCTCAACAGTCCTGGTATTCTTTTGTCATATTTTTTGTTTCAAGATGCATTCGTTTTTTTCAATTGGTGAAAAGTCTGGACTGCAGGCAGGCCAGTTAAGCACCTAGACTCTTCTACACCAAAGCTATGATGTTGTCATAGATGCAGTATGTGGTTTAGCTGAAATATGTAAGGCCTACCCTAAAGGTGTTGTCTGGGTGGGAGCATATACTGCTTTAAAACATAAATATATTTTTTAGCATTGATTGATCCTTCTCATATGTACAACCTGCCCATTCCATACGCACTAATGCACCTCCCCATACCATCAGAAATGTAAGCTTTAAAACTGAGCATTTATAACAAGCCGTCTGACCTCGGAACAGTTATCCATTTTGCAACAGGCCATTTTAAATGAGCTTTGGCCCAGAGAAGACAGCGACTTTCTGGGTCATGTCCTGTTCATATATGGCTGCTTCTTTGCCCGATAACACTTGCATTTTTGCATGGCATGGCCAGCTATGTTCAGACAGTGATTTTTTGGAAGTGTTCCCGAGCCCATGCAATGATGTCCATCTCAGAAATATGCCTGTTTTTTTTAATGCAATGCCGTCTGAGGGTCCAAAGATAAGCATCCAATGTTGCATTTCGGCTTTGTCCCTTGCACACAGATTTCTGTAGATTCTTGATCTTTTGATACTGTACTGTAGATGATATAAAAAAGCAAGGAGGCTACCGTAGCTCTACTGCTTAGTATAGAACAGGGATATGCAGTTAGCGGACCTCCAGCTGTTGCAAAACTACAAGTCCCATCATGCCTCTGCCTCTGGGTGTCATGCTTGTGGCTTTCAGAGTCTTGCTATGCCTCATGGGACTTGTAGCTCTGCAACAGCTGGAGGTCCGCTAATTGCATATCCCTGGTATAGAAGTACATAAATTGGAATCTGGTGCTCTAGCCAGGGCGTTCAACTCTCATAGATGAGCAGTCCTAGTCAGAAAGGCTTTACTTCTGAGACACTCTTTAAGATGCCCTTTTTATACCCAGTCATGTTACTAACCTGTTTTCAATTAACCTAATTAGTTGCAAAATGTTCTTCCAGCTCTTGCTTGTTAGTACCATGTACGTTGACAGCTTGTCTGTTTTGGGACTTGTTGCTGCCATCAATTTCAGAATTGCCTTATGTTTTTCTTAAAATTGGGCATTTTGTCGACCTAAACATTTGATTAAAATTTTCTATTGTGAATAAAATATGGGTTTATGAGATTTGAAAATTGTGGTGTGTTGTAGATTTTACACAGCGTCCCATATTATATAGTTTTGTTTAAATGTGTGTTCCCAGTGTATAAAGGGACTTTGTAAGCTCCATGTTAAAGGTTACCTAGCTTACCATTCATGTCAGAAAAAAATGATTTGCATGTAAATGAAAGAAATGTTTATAAACTAACCTCCCAGTAGGTTAGTCATTCCTCCTTGCTTGTGTATGTAGCCTTCCTAGCTAAAAAAAAAATGCTGTTCTTGTATCTTCCCAGATTTGGATACCTGTCCACAGATGCAGCTTTGTTAGTTTCCCACACCTGTACATGCTGCTCATATGATATAAAATGCTAAGCAGACTAGGGAGGGGTTACGGACAGTTTCCAGTCTGCTGATAACTGATGTAAAGTGGTTGTAAAGGTAGAAGGTTTTTTACCTAATGCATGGATTACCATGCTCAGCAGCAGCTCTTTCCGTTCTGACTCCCTTTTGTGGGTCAGATTGATAGCAGCGGGAGCCATTTGCTGTCAATCAAATCCTGTGATGAGAGGGTGGGGGCGGGGCTAAGCCGCACTGTCTGTCAATGGATTGAGTTCACAGGTGTGCCACCATAGGAAGCGGCTTCCCATGGTGGCACGTCGAAAAAGAGGATCCAGGAGCAATGATCTGAGAATCTGCTCTTTGGAAAACCATTGCAACGGGGTAGGTTGTTTAAAAAATAAATAAAAAATAAATAAAATAATGAATCGCTTACAATCACTTTAATAACTAAGTAAATACTTCACATTCCAGGATGTCTAAAATGGGCATAAAAATGCCCTTCTGGAAATACCAGTAACCAGCTTTGTCTGTTTCCATGGTTTGAGTCACTAATTTGGAACACATATGCAGCAAAGAAAAGTTAAAATTCTTATTCCCGAGCAGTGACCCAAAAGAGGATTGACGCAAAAGCATCTGCTTCACATTTTCAGAAGAGGACAGTAGTGGAAGCCATCATGTCTATTTTGTGTACCCTAAATCTATTTTACTCATTCGTCCATGGACCGACACAGCCTCTCTATTGACAAAGTGGGTATTATCCGTTAATTAGGAGTGACTAGGCAGAAAACTTGTAAAAAGTGTTGCATCACACGGACCCTCTGGGTATATCACCTCAGTCTGCATCTCGCAGATCAGTTTTTTTCTGTCTAGCAAGGAGTAGGACATGGCTCCCTTCGGGCCCATTGGTCCGGGGGAAAAAAGATAGATTTTTTTTGCTACATTTTTTGTTTCCTGTGATCTTCGATCAACTGCCGACTGGGTGACAGGCTGGATCCTCGATCCTTGTAGTCTCCCCAGTTCGGCCATCGAGCGTGTGCCGACCCTAGCTACGCGCTGGGTTTTCCACGACATGCCCGTTGCTCCACGGGTGGCCGGTGAGCCTACGTTCCAGGGCCTGCATCGGACCGCTCAGCTTCAGCTGACCTTACGGCCGAGTCGCAGCAGCCTGGCCCGTGAGCGTCACACTCCAGGGCATACATATGATCGTCCCTTTTGGGTCCAATCACAGCATGCCTGGCCAACAGTCACCTTCCGTGCGCGGACGATCTGTTTGGAATGTCTTCCAGCATAATACATGCAGGATAGCTAAGTAAACTCCCCTGCCTCGGCTGGGTGATTTGGCTGGACATTCCTGGAGAGACCACGTAAGTGGTTGTGGCCCCTTTATTCCCTCTCTCCCTGGCCTTTTCCCTCCTCCCTGGGCTTTTCCCTCCTCCCTGGGCTTCTAGCTAAAGGTTGCTGGGTGCTGGGGGTCACCTAAGGGGTTCCACTGGAGCGGGGCTGGCTGTAACGAACATTTAAAAGAAATGTAATTTCTGCTTACCTGTGTGTGCTTCCTCGGCTGTCGGCGGCCATTTTGTGGTGGTCCATGCCGGGTTTGGCCACTAGTGACTGCCCGGCAGCCTTCTTCCTGTGGTTTCGGCGCCATTTTCTTGTAGTCCATACCCACTGGCCTCTATCAACTGACCGGCGGCCATGTTTGTCCACCCTGTATGTATATATTGCCGTTCGGCGGCCATCTTTTTGTATGCTACGGCTGCTTGGCCTCTATCTTCGGCTCGGCGGCCATTTTCTTAGAGCCCACATTATCTTCCATACAGACGTTTTTGGCGGCCATTTTGCGAGAGTCTCCGGCCTCTAGGGTGCATTACACTGGCGCTAAAATTCACGCAGGAAGCGCTGATAAAAGAAGCAGACTGACACAGCAGCAGTGGGACAGCATCACAGGCGCAGCACACGGCAGCATAGCAGTACCGGTCCAGGGTGGTGAGTCCTCTGGGTAACCCAGCATCTCTGCAGCGCAGGAGGGTGGCCTATTGATTTCTTGCCTGGAGCCCTGTGGGTGTCAGCGTGTGGTCAGCATGGCATCTGAGCCAGATGTCTTCTCCCCTGAAGCACCAGATTTAGCAGCTGGTGCCCCTGAGGTGTCTATGAATGCTATGTCGGCAATCCTAGAGGCGTTTGCTGCCAGGGTGGAAGCAGCACACGAAAATACAGGGGGTAGTAAACACCCCCGTCCCCTGCAATCTTCCAGGGATAATTCTGATGCAGAACCAGGTCCAGCTACGGCTCATGGCCCAGATTCGGACGCATCAGACTGCAGACCGTGACCAATCTGACAGTGAGGATGACTCAAAGTCCAGGTCAGTACGCGAGACGGTTTTGGTATCTGACCTTATTACTGCAGTGCGGGATACGCTAAAGTTGGAAAATACTGCAGAAGCAGCAGAAACTCCAGTCCCCTTTGGGTTTCGTAAACCTGCCCGCACTGCTAAGGTGTTCACTTGTGTGTCTTATTTTGACAAACTCTTATACAAGGAATGGGAGAACCCACTGAGGGTCTTTACAGCCCCAAAGAGGTTTACGGTACCCCTTTTGAGGAGAGTTTTTTCTGAAGAAATGGACCTCTCCCCCTATAGTGGACCCTCCGGTGTCCAGACTTAATAGAGCCACCACTATTCCAGTAGAAGGGGCTCCTGTTTTCAAGGACCCTGTGGATAAGAAGGCTGAAGCACTCGCTCGCTACCTATACTCAGTGGTAGGCTCGGCAGTACGCCCCGCATTGGCGGGGGCCCTAGTGTCTCAGACACTTACTGAATGGGCAAAATTGCTACTCCAGGGGTTAAAGGAGCGAGATGCTCCTCCTAATGAGTTAACTTTGGCCGACCAGTTGGTCCAGGGGCTTAAGTTTGTCTGCGAGTCAGACATGGATACTATTCCCCTGCTGTCAAAAGCTTTGGTTTATGCAGTAGCAATACGCCGCCTGATCTGGCTAAAGGGCTGGTCTGCGGACCAGACTTCCACGAAAGCCCTGTTGGATCTGCCTTTTAAGGGCGACAGACTTTTTGGGGCTCCTCTGGATGACATCAAGGATGCCACGGGAGGTAAAAGCACTTTGCTTCCCCAAACTAGCAAGGGTAGGGGGCCACGCCAAGGGCAAGGGCCCTCCTTTACTGCACGCAGGCGGTTTTTTCGTCCCCCCTAGGGCGACAGGGAAAAGACCCCAGGCTGACAAGGCGCCTGCCCAAGGACAAAAGCGTCCTTGGTCCCGCAAACCCAACAAGCCTGCGGAAAAATCTGCGTCCGCATGAAGGTCCGCCCCCACCCAGCTCTCGGGTGGGGGGACGTCTTCGCAAATTCGCGACTCAGTGGACAGCTCTAGTCTCCGACAGGTGGGTTTGCAAAGTAATCTCAGGCTACAAGATAGAATTTCTCTTGTCCACCGGACAGGTTCATCACCTCCAATCTCCAGCTACTACCGACCCGTCGGGAGGCCCTGTATGGGGCGGTCCAGGGTCTACTGGAACGCGGGGTAGTTATTCCAGAACAGGAACGAGGTAAGGGTTTTTACTCAAATCTGTTCATTGTGCCGAAAAAAGGAGGGGGTTTGTCCAATCTTGGATCTCAGAGCCCTCAATTGCTTTGTGAAAGTACAAAGATTTCGGATGGAGTCGGTTGGATCTGTAGTCACGGCTCTCCATCCGGGGGACTTTCTGGCCTCCTTGGACATCAAGGATGCATACCTGCATGTCCCCATATACTCCAGACACCAGAGGTTTCTGTGATTTGCTATCGGGAAGAACCACTACCAGTTTGTGGCCCTCCCGTTTGGCCTTGCCTCAGCACCCAGGACGTTCACCAAGGTGCTCGCTCCGATTTTGGCACTTCTAAGACAGCGGGGTATCGCTATCATGGGCTACTTGGACGACCTTCTACTGAAGGCCCCTTCAAGCTCAGAATTAGAGGTAAGCGTGTCTATTACCTGTCAGACTCTTTGAGACTGTGGTTGGATACTAAACATGCAAAAGTCAGTATTGGTGCCCACTCAACGCCTAGTGTACCTGGTGTTGATTCTGGATTCCTCAGAGGCAAAGGTATTCCTCCCTGTGGAGAAGTTGCAGACCCTCCGGGCTGCAGTACGGCAGCTGACTTCCAGGAATTGGTCATCACTCCATTTTTGCATGCGAGTGTTGGGCCTCATGGTAGCCTCCTTCGAGGCGGTCCCATACGCTCAATACCACACTCGAGTGTTACAGAAGGAAGTTCTGTCCGGATGGAACAGATGCCCTTCATCTCTGGATTATCAAATCCGAGTGAGCCACCTAGTCAGGATATCCCTGGTATGGTGGCTGACCGCACTGGCTCTAATGGCCGGGAAGTAATTTCTTCCAGTTTACTGGATAGTGATCATGACGGACGCCAGCCTTACAGGTTGGGGGGGAGTCTGGGGTGTTCAGTCGGGGCAAGGTCGCTGGACCCCAGAGGAAGCCCTCCTGCTGATCAATGTCCTGGAAATCCAAGTGATCAGGCTGTGCCTCTTCAAATGGTCTGAGGCTGCAAGGGCGTCCAGTCAGGATCCAGTCAGACAACGCCACAGCAGTGGCATATGTCAATCATCAAGGAGGAACAAGAAGCTCAGCTGCAGCATCGGAGGTCGCTCGCATCCTGAAGTGGGCAGAGGAGCGTACCGGCACTGTCGGTCGTGTACATTCCGGGTGTGGAAAACTGGCAAGCGGACTACCTGAGCCGCCAGATGCTGGACCAGGGAGAATGGTCCTTACACCCGGAGGTGTTCCAACTCTTTTGCCAAAGATGGGGCACACCAGATGTAGATTTTCTGGCTTCCCTACTCAATCGAAAGGTATTGAGGTTTGTGGCCCGGTCAAGAGACCCATGGGCAGACGCAACGGACGCGTTGGTGGCATCGTGGGGTCAGTATCGGCTAATCTATGCCTTCCCTCCCTTAAGGCTTCTTTCTCTTCTGCTCCGCAGAGTGGAGGCAGAGGGAATTCCAATGATCCTAATCGCTCCAGATTGGCCTCAGCGTCCTTGGTACGCCGATCTAGTACGTCTGGTAGCAGACGTCCCCTGGCGCCTACCACTACGGAAGGACCTGCTATCGCAAGGTCCCATACTCCATCCTGCTTTACAGTCACTGGCTTTAACGGCATGGCTGTTGAGAACCAGGTACTGAGAGACCGGGGCCTGTCAGATTCGTAATCTCTACTATGAGAAGTGCTCGGAAACCGTCCTCTAGGAAGGTTTATCACCGCACTTGGAAGGCCTACATCTCCATGTGTGAGGAAATGAAATGGCATCCGCGTACTTATTTGGTTTCCAGAATCCTGCTGTTTTTACAGCATGGGGTGGACCAAAGGCTTGCCTTAAGTACGATTAAGGGACAGATATCTGCCCTGGCTGTCTTTTTTTTTTTTTTTTTTCAGCGACCCCTGGCGACTCACTCTCTCGTGAGTACATTTCTGCAGGGGGTTTGACATGTGGCCCCTCCGGTCCGTCCCCCACTACCTCCGTTGGACTTGAACCTGGTCCTCTCGGTGCTTCAGAAGGCACGGTTTGAGAATATTGGAGGTATTCCCCTGTTGACACTTTCTCAGAAAGTGGTCTTTCTGGTGGCTGTTATGTCAGACGAGTCTGAGCTGGCAGCCTTGTTCTGCAAGGCTCCCTATTTGATTTTCCACAAGGATACGGTGGTGCTGCGGCCGCAGCCTTCCTTCCGAAAGTCGTTAAGGCTTTTCATCTCAACGAAGACATTGTACTTCCATCCTTGTGTCCTCATCCGTCGAATCCTAAGGAGTCGGCGTTGCATTCCTTGGACGTTGTCCAAGCTTTGAGAGTATACCTATCTGCTACTTCCCTGTTCCGGAAGTTCGACTCACTGTTTATTTCGGTGGCTGGTCCCAAGAAGGGCCAAGCAGTCTCGTTGGCCACCAACTCTAGGTGGATCCGACATTAATCCAGGCTTACGCTTTAAGGGGTTAAGCGCCCCCCTTTCCAGTCATGGCGCATTCGACCAGGGCAATAGGTGCCTCCTTGGGCTTTCCGACATCAAGCGTCTGTTTCCCAATTATGTAAATGGGCGACTTGGTCGTCCGCTCACACTTTCACAAAATTCTACAAAGTTGACGTAGGTGCGTCTTCGGATGCCTCTTTCGGCCGCAAGGTTTTGCAAGCGGCTGTTTAGAGTTGCAATTCCTCCGTTGGAGGAGTGCTGTTTTGTGTTTGGGGTGAAGTTTATTTTTATGCTGTTACAACCCCTCTTTTTTTCTCTGACACTGCTTTGGGACGTCCCACTTTGTCAATAGAGAGGCTGTGTCGGTCCATGGACGAAAGAGTAAATAGGATTTTTTTACTCACCGTAAAATCCTTTTCTCTGAGTCCATGGACCGACACAGCACCCACCCCTCCTTTTAAGTTTGTACTGCTTTTTGACGAACTGATCTGCGAGATGCAGACTGAGGTGGGTACACCCCCTGGGCGGTACTGTAGAGGGTGTGATGCAACACTTTTTACAAGTATCCTGCCTAGTCACTCATTAACAAGTAATACCCACTTTGTCAATAGAGAGGCTGTGTCGGTCCATGGACTCAGAGAAAAGGATTTTACGGTGAGTAAAAAATCCTATTTTTACCATGACCAAATGCCTCACTTATTTTTTTCTGTAAGTTGTAAACTTTACCGGGAGATCTTGTCAATAAAAGCACTCCTGTTGCTTACTGACACGAAGACCCCTTTCACACTGAGGTGCTTTGCAGGCGCTATAGTGCTAAAAATAACTCCTGTAAAGCTCCCTCAAAGAAGCGTTCCAGTGTGAAAGCCCGAGGGCTTTCACACTGGAGCGGTGCGCTGGTAGGGCATCAGAAAAAGTCCTGCCAGCAGCTTCTTTGCAGTGGTGAACTCACCGCTCCTAAACCTGTAGCGACATTTTGCGGGCACGTTTAACCCTTTCTCGGGCGCTAGCGGGTGTTAAAAGCACCCCGCTAGCGGCTGAAAAGTGCAGAAAAAAACTACGGTTAAGCACCGCTAAAAATGGTGGCGTCTTACCGCCGACTCCTGGGCGCTCTGTGTGAAAGCAGCCTAAAGCTGTTGCCTCACAGCAGCGTTGTCAGGCTGCCATGCTTTTTCCTTCGGTTGGTCATTGTATTGCATATCTGATGGACAGTTTTAACTAAAGGAGCACACAGGCTGAAAATTCTTCTACTAATTGTGAGGCAGTAAATTTGCATTGTCAGCTTGCAACAAGAAGTTCTGTTGCTGGCAGGATCTCTAGGTAGATAAGTTTACACTTTGAAACAATTTTTTTTTTTTTGTTTTTTAAGTTCATTGTTGAGTGGGACGGGCAGTCCAACACAAAATTGTATACTGTATGCAATTTATGCTATGTACAGTTTATACAACACTGACAGCGGGTGCATCTGTGAGTGAACGCAATAGTTTGGACCACCTGAGTTCAAACAAACTGTTTTACGTAACCTATAGCTGGAGTTAGGCCTTAAAGCGCTGCTAGTCTCAATTTTGAGATGACACTACTGTGCCAGTTAAGACTACTGTTGCTAGAGGCTTTGACATGAAGCAAAAAGCCTGCCTCTTGGCAAGATGGCTGCCTCTACACAGACGCATTGCATAACAAGTCATTGTAAGTCCGTAATGGTGGGGAAAGCTAAATTGCAGGTAGAACACAAGCCCTGCTGGTCGAACCCTGTGCCTGTCCTTTTTTTAGGCACAGCTTCCAGAGTTAAATTAATCTTAAAGTAATTGGCCCTGCAAAAGTATACAGATATGTATATAAACACCAACTCCACATTTGTTGAGAAAAAAAAACAATCCTCTGGGTGATCAAAGTACATTGCAAACTGTGTTGCAGATTCCTACCCGTTTCTGCCCTGAAGGAAAAAAAAACCTGTTTATTATTCTGTGTCAGGGCCGATCCTAGGCAGGGTGCGCGGGGTGCTTTGCACCCAGGTGCCGCGGGGGTGCCGAAGCTCCAGAGTGCTCCCCTCCCTCCTCCTTGTCTGTGTCCAGAGGCGGAGCGCATGTAGCGGGTGCTGCGTTTCTCCATCCCGCTTGCTCTCTCCGCCTGCAGCTGATGAGCGCATACTTCCTGCTGTCCCTGGAACTCGGGCTGGGTACCGCAACACGTTCCAGGACTAGGCTCCACTAATTATTCTGTCCGGTGCGTGTGGAGCAGTCTCCTGTCTCTGCGTGTGTTGGCTCTTCTCCCATAGGCGGTGTGATGAGAGGCTTCTGGGTTGGCCGGAGCTTCTGCCAATCATCCCGTGCACTCCCAGAAATGCTCTGAGTGCCACCCTCCTAGTAACCAAAGATGCCACGTATGCACTGCCCCCCTGTAATGTGCTTCTGCTCCCAGTGCGCCCGAGATACAGGGATCTATTGGACAGGTACTGATCTATGGGGACACCTGCTGTGGGAGGCTCTGATGGGGGACACCTGCTGTGGGGGGGCTGTCTGATGGGGGACACCTGCTGTGGGGGGGCTGTCTGATGGGGGACACCTGCTGTGGGGGGGGGCTGTCTGATGGGGGACACCTGCTGTGGGGGGGCTGTCTGATGGGGGACACCTGCTGTGGGGGGGGCTGTCTGATGGGGGACACCTGCTGTGGGGGGGCTGTCTGATGGGGGACACCTGCTGTGGGGGGGGCTGTCTGATGGGGGACACCTGCTGTGGGGGGGGCTGTCTGATGGGGGACACCTGCTGTGGGGGGGGCTGTCTGATGGGGGACACCTGCTGTGGGGGGGGCTGTCTGATGGGGGACACCTGCTGTGGGGGGGGCTGTCTGATGGGGGACACCTGCTGTGGGGGGGCTGTCTGATGGGGGACACCTGCTGTGGGGGGGCTGTCTGATGGGGGACACCTGCTGTGGGGGGGGCTGTCTGATGGGGGACACCTGCTGTGGGGGGGGCTGTCTGATGGGGGACACCTGCTGTGGGGGGGGCTGTCTGATGGGGGACACCTGCTGTGGGGGGGGCTGTCTGATGGGGGACACCTGCTGTGGGGGGGGCTGTCTGATGGGGGACACCTGCTGTGGGGGGGGCTGTCTGATGGGGGACACCTGCTGTGGGGGGGCTGTCTGATGGGGGACACCTGCTGTGGGGGGGGCTGTCTGATGGGGGACACCTGCTGTGGGGGGGGCTGTCTGATGGGGGACACCTGCTGTGGGGGGGCTGTCTGATGGGGGACACCTGCTGTGGGGGGGCTGTCTGATGGGGGACACCTGCTGTGGGGGGGGGCTGTCTGATGGGGGACACCTGCTGTGGGGGGGGCTGTCTGATGGGGGACACCTGCTGTGGGGGGGGCTGTCTGATGGGGGACACCTGCTGTGGGGGGGGCTGTCTGATGGGGGACACCTGCTGTGGGGGGGGGCTGTCTGATGGGGGACACCTGCTGTGGGGGGGGCTGTCTGATGGGGGACACCTGCTGTGGGGGGGGGCTGTCTGATGGGGGACACCTGCTGTGGGGGGGCTGTCTGATGGGGGACACCTGCTGTGGGGGGGCTGTCTGATGGGGGACACCTGCTGTGGGGGGGCTGTCTGATGGGGGACACCTGCTGTGGGGGGGGCTGTCTGATGGGGGACACCTGCTGTGGGGGGGGCTGTCTGATGGGGGACACCTGCTGTGGGGGGGGGCTGTCTGATGGGGGACACCTGCTGTGGGGGGGGGCTGTCTGATGGGGGACACCTGCTGTGGGGGGGGCTGTCTGATGGGGGACACCTGCTGTGTGGGGGGGGGCTGTCTGATGGGGACTTTGATATAAGCTGCGAGTGCCACAGGTCATTCTCTCCCCAGAATGTCCCTCATTCTCAACTCTAAAAGTGGGTAGGTATGCAGGAGCGAATCAGGGGAGGAGAGACTGTGCCACCGCCGCCCCTGTTATCAATGGCAAGAGGGCTCTCTGTGTTTACTGCCCACCCCCCTCCCTCCTCCTGTCAAATGAGGAGAGCGAAGCAGCCAGAGATCGGAGCGCCCGTGTCCGAGTGGAGAGAGAGCAGCCGCGGGCTTTTAGACCCTCTCCTCCTCGCATTGCTGCACTAGTGAGCGGCGCTTGCCAGGACAGCTGCCCGCTATGTTTCTTCTCCCTCCTTCATATTGGCCATGGAAGAAATGCAATAAAAAAGGAGCAGAGAAGAGGATTGTGAGACATTTAGTCCCGAGGACTGGTGGCCCCATTGTGACCCAGAAACTGCAGGAGAGAGAGAGACCCACTGCCCTGCACCATCACTGGTGAAGAAAGGAATGGAGTCATTGCCAGAATACAGATCTGAGCACTACCCAGCAGAGTCACCATGGGCAACCCAGAGTGAGCGGACTCCTGATCAGAGGAACCGATGTTGCTGTATCGCCGGGTCTGGTGAGAGGGCCGAGTGGGTCATGATCTACTGCCATCCATAGGCACTGCAGTATGTCTGCAGTCTGACCATCTCCTGTAGTATGTCTGCAGTCTCTGACCAGCTCCTGTAGTATGTCTGCAGTCTGACCATCTCCTGTAGTATGTCTGCAGTCTCTGACCATCTCCTGTAGTATGTCTGCAGTCTCTGACCATCTCCTGTAGTATGTCTGCAGTCTCTGACTATCTCCTGTAGTATGTCTGCAGTCTCTGACCATCTCCTGTAGTATGTCTGCAGTCTCTGACCAGCTCCTGTAGTATGTCTGTCTGCAGTCTCTGACCATCTCCTGTAGTATGTCTGCAGTCTCTGACCATCTCCTGTAGTATGTCTGCAGTCTCTGACCATCTCCTGTAGTATGTCTGCAGTCTCTGACCATCTCCTGTAGTATGTCTGCAGTCTCTGACCAGCTCCTGTAGTATGTCTGTCTGCAGTCTCTGACCAGCTCCTGTAGTATGTCTGTCTGCAGTCTCTGACCAGCTCCTGTAGTATGTCTGTCTGCAGTCTCTGACCAGCTCCTGTAGTATGTCTGTCTGCAGTCTCTGACCAGCTCCTGTAGTATGTCTGTCTGCAGTCTCTGACCAGCTCCTGTAGTATGTTTGTCTGCAGTCTCTGACCAGCTCCTGTAGTATGTCTGTCTGCAGTCTCTGACCAGCTCCTGTAGTATGTCTGTCTGTCTGCACTCTCTGACCAGCTCCTGTAGTATGTCTGTCTGTCTGCACTCTCTGACCAGCTCCTGTAGTATGTCTGTCTGTCTGCACTCTCTGACCAGCTCCTGTAGTATGTCTGCAGTCTCTGACCATCTCCTGTATCATGTCTGTAGTATGTCTGGGGGCTCTTTCTAACAGACTCTCTAACAGAAGCCCTCTCTGTGTGCATTAGAGAGACCCCCCCCCCTCCAGGTCCCATTAGTGTACTCATTTTCTTCATTGTTAAAAAATCATGGGAGGATCCCAGGGTAATGAAGACTTCTTAGGGGAGCGTTTCTGTGTTTGAGTCGTAGCCATAGAAACATTTGTAAATGGGCGGTGTTAGTAAGATGACTACGCCCACGTGGGGCGCCAGAAATATTTCTGCACCCAGGCGTCTGTGACCCTAGGATCTGCCCTGTTCTGTGTCTTTTGGATACTGATTCTGAATGAGTGACTTTTTCATCAGCTGATACATTTGCAGTATGAGGAGAGTGGCAGGGTTTGCATTCTTTTGATTTGATTAACCCTTTCGTAGCTTCTAACTAAAACTAAATTTTTTGCTGCAGAGGATGCCTGAAATCTTGCTTGTATCTTAGAGCAGACTTCTGGGAAAATTTGTAAACCAGTCATGCAAGCAGGAAATTACATTTCTGGCAGTTTACTGTACACTAACTGTATACAGAATGCATCCGGGTTGCCATAAAGCATGGTTGAATAGGAATAACCTTAAAGTGGTTGTAACTGCACTTGGTTATTTTCTGGCACTCACCTCTCTTCCTTAATAAAATACCGTTCTATACTGTATTTAATGTGACTGCCTCTGCTCCTTCTCCCGATCTGACCAGTTCAGCGGGAGGGGCAGAGAATCCCCCCGCTGACATCAGTAGAGAGGAGAGGCGGCGGAGCACATAAGCAGCGCTCGGACATATAGTATAGAACAGCATTTTATTAAACGAATACACTGGAGACATTGCATTAAGACAGGGGATTGCCTGAAAATAACTTCAGTTTAATACATCTACAAAAATTGAGCAAGGCCACAATTTTATATTTTGCTGTTCTGTTCCCCAATAGTTTTGCCATATGGCCTAAAAGTTGAGTTGTCTGGTGGCATGTACAGTCGGCAAGCTTTCTGCATGCAAAGAAGGCACCCTAATTGGATCCTTTTAACTCTGCATACTCTTTGGGCTAACTCAGTCGAAAGACCATGATCAGGAGTGAACACATATCTAAAGGGATGTTGGGATGCCTTATTTTATTTTTCACCAGAACACCTTGTCGCATTGGTGTCCTTTTATGCATGCTTATGGTCACTGCACTAAAAGCATGCACCTTGCAGAATTCACAATTTTAGGACTGATAACCATTTAAGGCATTAAAGTAACTAGGCATGAGGAGAGCAACTTGAGTTTTTTTTTTTTTTTTTTCACAGAGATGGACTTCTTTTTAGACATTTGAAGCCTTAAAGCATATCCAAACTTGAACAAAAATGTAATATGTTGTGTTTTACCAGTCCTTAGGTGTTTAACTAGTAACCTTTAAATCAAGTATAGAAAATAACTGTTGACCTTGCCAAAAATGCAGTGTAAATGTCACTTTCAGTGAGCTGAAAAGAGGAAAACATGAATATCTTCATGTATCTACTAGTCCAATAACATTAACATGTAAAGGAGATGGACATTCATGTTTGAAGTGTGATCTGTGTGACAACCATGGCTCCCTCCATAGACATAGTATAAAAAGTATTGTTGTATTGAAAGTATTGTTGTTGTGAAGGAAATACATTTGAAGGATCACTGGCTGAAAGTAAAGGGGGGGGGGGGGGAGCCTGAAAAACCAAAAAGCCACCACATCGAAGGACTGGTAAGCTGCAATATATAATTTTTTGGTATTTTCTAATAACTGAAGTCTGTTGTGTTACAGAATAGGAAGAGACTTGTTTAGATGCCGTTTTAGAATGAAGCCTTATGATGCATTTTGTGTTATACAGATGAAAGGGTGCATTTTCCTGTTCCTGCTAAGCCAACTCCTACAACAAGCAAATCAGACTTGCCTTCAAAGCAGAAAGCTGAAAGCAAGTCATCCAAGCCAGATGGAAGAGCAAGCCGCTCTAATGCTGATCAGAAGAAACCACGAAATAATGAGGGGCTCACAGCTAGTGAGTCTCTTCTCCTTAAGTCAGATGCTGCAAAACTCCGATCAGATTCCCACAGCCGATCTTTATCACCAAACCACAACACTCTACAAATTCTGAAGTCTGATGGAAAATCATGTGGTCTGAGATCTGAATCACCTGGTCCTGGGTCACGCTCCACATCACCAAAACCAAAAACTGTGCCTATTGGAAAGACTAATGTGTCCAGTGCAGGTGCTTCCCGCTCTGCATCGCCACAGGAGAAAAACCTACCTCAAAAAGCTGCTGGTCCTGCAAAGGTCAAGCTTGAACCACCGCGGGAAAGATCCAAATCGGATTCCTATACTCTGGATCCCGATACACTACGCAAAAAGAAGGTACCATTCACTGAACCGTTAAGAGGGCGGTCCACTTCCCCCAAACCTAAAATGACTGTGAGGGATGGTAAACCTGCTGGTGGTAGTGAAAATAGAGCTCCATCTCCACATGTTGTCCAAGAAAATCTACACAGCGAGGTAGTTGAAGTCTGTTCTTCAAGTACATTAAAGACCAACAGCATTACTGACAGCACATGTGAGGACAATACTGAGGTAATAAGTGTTGATGATGCATGCAAAGTACATTTTAGCATTGGAAAAGCACCAGTAAAGGAAGAGCAAGACACACGGTCATCTCCCAAAGTCAGCCGTAAGAGTGCTGGCAGGCATGTTCGGCCCAAAAAGGAAAAAACGAACCTTTTGTTTAAAGATGGTTCAAGATCTACTGAACCAGCAAAGGAAGCAATGTCCCCATCTGTAGCTGAATGTGCAAGAGCTGTGTTTGCAGCTTTTCTTTGGCATGAAGGTATTGTTCATGATGCTATGGCTTGTTCTTCATTTTTAAAATTTAATCCAGACCTGTCCAAAGAGCATGCACCCATTAGAAGCAGTCTTAACAGTCAGCAGCCTACAGAAGAAAAAGAAGTCAAGTTAAAGAACAGACACTCAATAGAAATATCATCTGCTCTCAACATGTTTCATATATCGCCACATGGGCCAGATATATCAAAAATGGTCAGTATTAATAAGAACAAGGTTTTGTCAATGCTTACTGAACGGACACTTCACGAGAAGTGTGAGGATAGCAAGCTTGAGAGTTCCCCATTTGATGTCTCAAATCACCACCCTACCAAATCTAGAGCCCTTCTTCCTTTAACCCTTCAACACCTTGTGGCCTTTTGGGAAGATATTTCACTGGCCACTATAAAGGCAGCTTCCCAAAATATGATTTTCCCCAGTCCTGGTTCTTGTGCTGTGCTAAAGAAAAAAGAAGGTGAAAAGGACAGCAAAAAAGCCAAGAAGGAAAAAAAGAAGAAGGAAAAGGCAGAGTCACGGCCACGTGGTAATCTCTTTGGTGAAATGGCTCAGCTAGCAGTGGGAGGACCAGAGAAAGACACAATTTGTGAACTATGTGGAGAATCGCATCCTTATCCAGTGACATATCACATGCGGCAAGCTCACCCAGGTATATAACATTTTATTTATTTTTTTCCTCCTTTGGTATGTATTAATGTAAAACAAAATGGGGTCAATTTACTAAAGCCGGCCGTAGACTGTTTGAATCTCGGCTGGTTCAGCAGGAGCAGGCTGCGATTTGAACCATGTATGGGCAAGCTGAATGTACGTAAGTTGATCGATCAATCAACTAGGGTACAACCAGCCTGCTGTATTTTACATGCGATTATCACTAACGACTGTTATAACTGCTAGCAAAATAATCACTGTGTTCTCCCGGCGTGGATGGCTTCCCCCACCAGGAGACTACAATGGCTGTAGGTAAAGAAATTCGCTCCATCTATGGCCGGCCTAAGGTAACAGAGCCTGCTTACTTAGTAAAGTGAATGTTTACTGTACTTTGAAAGTAAGAAAGTTGTGTTTGCTTTGAAAAACAAATTGTGCAGCAATATTAAAAAAAAAATTGAACATTCACTTTGCCAAGTGAACAATCTCCATTTCTTTAGTAAATCAGAGTATATATTTTACCCTGCAGCCAGTCAGAAGCCATCCTCTCAGTAAACCGAAATCTGGTTGCTGTGGGTTACTGCGGTTTGAATATTATAGCAACTCCTTTGTGCCTTTTCTTGGTATATAATTGAGCATGCCTGCAAGTAAAAAAAAAAAAAAATTATGGGATGCCACCAGAACAGTAATAGGACATTCTTCCAATGGGGACACTAGTTCTGGTGATACCTTGAGATTCTTTCACTTTGGAGGGATGTCCTCATTCTGTTTTGGCTGTGGGACAGGAAGTGAAGGGAAATCTCCCCCGTGGGGGGGGGGGTACTTGACGGGTTATAAGCGCCCCTAATCTATCCAAAATGGGGAAAAATAGGATTTTTATAACAGCTTACCTGTAAAATCCTTTTCTTAGGAGTACATCACGGGACACAGAGCGACATAGTCATTACTAATGGGTTATATAGATACCGTCAGGTGCTGGCACTGGCAACTTCCAAAACCGGAAGTACCCTCCCCTATATAAGCCCCTCCCATCCGGGAGCACCTCAGTTTTGTAGCAAAGCAATAAGTGTCCCCAAAGAGGGGCGGGAGCTCTGTGTCCCGTGATGTACTCCTAAGAAAAGGATTTTACAGGTAAGCTGTTATAAAAATCCTATTTTCTTTCTCGTACATCACGGGACACAGAGCGACATAGTCATTACTAATGGGATGTCCTAAAGCAATGCCCAATGAGGGGGGGGATACACCATATATAAGCTGAGCGCTATCAGACATGAGGATCTTTTGCGGCCTGCAACACACTGCGCCCAAAGGCGACATCCTCCTGACTTCTAACGTCCACCTGGTAGAACCTAGTAAACGTGTGAACTGAAGACCACGTTGCGGCCTTACAGATTTGAGCCAGGGAGGCCTGGTGATGCACTGCCCATGAAGTTCCAACTGCTCTCGTGGAGTGCGCTCTAACTTTGAACGGAGGCGGTCTCCTTCTCAAGCCATAAGCTTGCATAATGACCTGTCGAATCCACTTGGCTAAAGTAGATTTTGACGCTGCCTGACCCTTTCTGGGGCCTTCCGGCAGAATAAACAAAGTATCCGTTCTGCGAATCTGAGCAGTGGCTTTTAGATAAGCTTTAACTGCTCTTACTACATCCAAAGAATGCAATAACTTTTCCTCTACCGAGCTAGGTTTGGGGAAAAAAGAAGGAAGAACCACATCTTGGTTCAAATGAAACCTCGATACCACCTTAGGAAGAAAGGCTGGATGAGGACGTAACACTACTCTGTCCTTATGGATAACCAGATATGGCTCCTTACAGGACATAGCTGCTAATTCCGATACTCTTTTAGCCGAACAAATGGCTACTAGAAAAATCAATTTCCTGGTGAGAAGCACCAAGGAAATATGCTGTAATGGTTCAAATGGTTGTTTCTGTAGAACCGACAGAACCAAGTTTAGATCCCATGGACATATGGGAATATTAACCGGAGGACTAATACGCATCACTCCTTGTATAAAGGCTTTGACTAGTGAATGCGAAGCCAAGGGCCTTTGAAAAAATATTGACAAGGCCGAAATCTGACCCTTGATAGTACTCAAGGCAAGCTTCCTATCTACAGCCCACTGTAGGAAGTCCAGAATCCTACCTATTACGTACTTATGTGGATGCCATTTCTTGGCCTCACACCACGCGATGTACGCCTTCCAGATTCTATAGTAGATCTGCCTGGATACCGGCTTCCTGGCATTGATCATGGTAGATACCACAGCATTAGAGAGCCCTCTCTTTTTTAGAATGTGGGCTTCAATAGCCAGGCCGTCAAACCTAGGGCTGGTAAGGAAGGGTGGTATATCGGTCCTTGCGAAAGCCGGACGACGTGGGAGAGTCCAAGGACTCCCCACTGAAATTTTACAATCTCCGCGTACCACGCTCTTCGGGGCCACGCTGGAGCCACCGGAATCACCGGTTTCTTTTCTACCCTGATTCTGCGGAGTAATCGAGGTAACCATTGTGGCGGTGTGAATGCATATATCAGCTTGAACTGATCCCAAGGGAACACTAGGGCATCCGAGCCGCAAGCTAGGGGATCCCTTGTCCGAAAGACAAACCTGTCCCCCTTTGCGTTGAATCTGGATGCTAGAAGATCTACATCCGATGTTCCCCACCGCTGACATATTGTCCAGAAAACCTCGGGGTGAAGGGACCCTTCCTCTGGGCCTAATTGCTGGCGACTTAGAAAGTCCGCCTTCCAATTCTCCACTCCTGGAATGAATACCGCAGATATGGCTGGGACATATTTTTCTGCCCATTTCAGGATGTAATTTACTTCCCTCTGGGCTGCACGACTCCTGGTGCCCCCCTGATGATTGATATATGCCACTGCTGTGGCATTGTCTGATTGCATTCTGACAGGGGACCCTTGGAGTTTGGATGTCCATGCTACTAGGGCATACCGGGCTGCTCGTATCTCTAAGAGATTGATGGTCAGGGCCTTTTCTGCATCCGACCATCTGCCCTGGAGAGACTATTGCTCCAGTACTGCTCCCCAGCCTATAAGGCTGGCATCTGTAGTGACCACCTTCCAAGAAATCGGACTGAAGGATTTCCTTTTTTCCAGATTCTGGGGAACCAACCACCAACGGAGGCTCTTGCGAACGGAAGGGGACAAGGACATTGTAAGTCTAGGGCCTGAACTTTTTTGTTCCAGGCTGACAGTATGGCCCCTTGCAAATTCCTTGAATGGAATTGACTGTAGGGTACTGCTTCGAATGATGCCACCATTTTTCCCAGCAGCCTCATATACAGGCGTATGGACGGCTGTCTTTTTTGTACCCACTAAGTGGATCAAATCTTTCAAAGACAACACCTTTCCTCGAGGCAAGAATATTTTTCTCTGGCCTGAATCCAACCTTAGCCCCAAGTATTCCAGACTTTTGACTGGTTTTTAGGGCTGACTTGTCTCGGTTGATAATCCAACCGTGAGATTCCAGATACTTGATCGTCTTGTGAACGACCACGTCTAGTTTTTTCACTGAGTGGTCTATCAGCAACAAGTCATCCAGATATGCCATTATCATTACACCTTGTGTTCTTAGATTGGCCAATAAAGGGCCAGAATTTTTGTAAACACTCGTGGTGCTGTGGCCAAACCGAAGGGTAAGGCTCTGAACTGAAAATGGCGCCCTTCTACTGCAAAGCGTAGAAATTTTTGGTGGACTGGAAAGATGGGAATGTGCAAATAAGCATCTTTGATGTCGATCGTGGCTAACCAATCCTCCCCTTGTAGGGCAGTGGCCACCGATCGGATCGACTCCATCGGAAAGTCCTGATATACAGGAATTTGTATAGCCCTTTTAGAATTAATATGGGCCTCCCGTCCGCGTTTGCTTCGGGACTGTAAAGAGGTTTGAGTAAAACCCGAACCCTCATTCTTCCAGGGGAACCTCCATAATTACTCCTTGGAGCAATAGTTGTTCTAGTGCCAACAGGAGGGACTCTCTCTTCCGGGGATCCCTTGGCACGTTTGACCTCAAAAATGGGAAGGAGGAGAGTCTTTTAACTCCAAACTGTATCCCAAACCTACTGCGGAGAGCACCTATCTGTCTTGATCGTGTCCCGCCAGGTCTCTTGCGAACAACTGGAGTCCTCCCCCCACCCGACTGAGTGGGGGCTTCATGAATTTAACTTTGAGGGAGGTTTTGTACCTCCCCTGACCCAGGGTTTCTCATTACCCTGCTACTGTCCCTGTTTTTTACCCCCGGGATTTGACCGAGGAGGCCGTCGGAACTGTTACACAGCCGATGCCCCAGGGACTGGAGAAGCAGGCCTCTTAAAGAGGGACCTCTAACTCTGCTTTTAACCGGCAAGAGCGTATTTTTACCGCTGGAAATTTTCTGGATATTTGTCCAGGTTTTCCCTGAATAAGCGTTCACCATGAAATGGGACGCTAACCAGCCATTCTTTACAGGGAGCTTCAGCAGACCAGTTTTTGAGCCATAGGAGCCTACGCATATGTACTATAGACAGCGTAAGGCGGGAGGCCTGATGGACTGAATCCTCTATGGCGTCAACCGCAAAGCCTAAGGCTCTAGGTAGATCAGCTAGGGCAAAGCCTGCTGATCTGTCAAGTCCCTCAAGACCTGTTTCAACTGATCCTTCACTGCTTAGCAGACCCCAATAGCTGCTACTGCTGGTTGTATCACCAAGCAGATTTTCATAAGGACTCCAATCTTTTATCTATTGGGTTCTTGAACATTTGGACATTATCCACTGGACATGTCAGTGATTTATACATACAAGAGATGGCTGCGTCCATTGTAGGGACCTTCCATTTTTTTTTTTTTTTTTTTGATGAACTTATCCTCCATGGGATAGACCACCGGAAATCTCTTGGGGGAATAAATATTTTCTCAGGACGTTCCCAATCCTGGTAAATGAGCCCTTTCAGTAAAGGGTGAAGTGGGAAAGAACAAACAGTCTGGGGGCTTCTAGCGACCCCAACGAGGATACAGTAGTGGTTGATGGTTCCGCAAGGTGCATTTTTAAATGCTGATTGGACCATGTTAGTCAGAGACTGAACCCATAATCTTTCAGCTTGAGATGTTGAGAAAAGGTTCCCCCACTGTTGATTCCTCTATAACAGAATCAACCTTATCCTGATCCCCTTCAGGCAGGTCGATCCCTGTATGGGACTGTTGCTCTGCTAACAGGCATTCTGAAGGAGGAGACGGAGATCGGGCGTGCTTTCCCTGACAGGGAGGCAGCGATAAATGTTGACAATCTCTCTCTAATCCTCCCAGAGCTGAGGAAAAAACCTCCTCTGTTTCATACACAGGAGCAGGTGACTGAGGACAGCCACAGTACCAAGTACCCCTGCGGGGTCTCTACGGTCACTTACCTCTGAACTTCAGGGGAGACTGGTGCAGCAGGAGTATGCCCAAGATCCTCCGAGCCCGATGAGACCCCCTTCGCTTCCTGGAAGATTCAGTTCCGGAGCTTCTGGACGGCATATTCCTAAGCCTAAAGCTGAGGTATTCCAGCCGTAATACACCACTTTTACTGAGAATAGTCTAGCACAATTGCTGCTATATCACAGTTGGTGTCTACTAATGTGCCTTTCTAGGGGATGCCTGTATCAACCGCTTGCTGTATGCCTTTAAATGTTGCCAGCTCTGTCTCTGTACTTCATAGCCAGCTCACTACAATATTGTGTTTTTTTTAAACTGCTGGGACGCCCGCACATGCGCAGAAGCGCTGCGGCGCGCACAGAGCGTCATCCCCCAGGCTCCGCCCCCTTTCCCGGCTCACCTCTATATATAGAGACGCGTGCACGCGCGCGGGCACGTGCGCCTTCGGCGCTAATTTCAAATATGGTAACAAGGGACAGGAGCCAGGGCCCCTCTTTGCCGCAGGCCGGGGGATGGACGAGCACTGCAACATGGCAGAGGAAGCAGTTTCCTATAAGAGAACTCACCATCTGCCTGGACTTTGCTCTGCTGAGAAGAAGCTAGTCCACATGACAAGAAAACATTCCACAGCGGCCTCTAGTGGACAAACACAGGTACCGCAGTCTAATATATTAAATATATATATATAAAAAAAATTTTTTTTTTTTTTTTTCTTGACCACCATTAAAAATTATTACATTTTTTTAGTAGTTACAGGCATGCACAGAATTTTGCGGGAATACCATTAGGTAACAGACAGAAAGACAAATTAGGCTTGGGGGTCCCCCAATAGAACCAAGTTCCTGGGGGCCCCCACTTACCTGTTCCCCGCCGCAGGACTTTGTTTGGTCCACAAAAGCCCAAACTTCACCTATCACGGCAGGCATTGTAATCAAACCTTCAGGGACCGGGTTCCCAAGGATTCCACTCCCCTGGACCTGTATAGCACCCTGCACAGAAAACATCTTGGTCGTGGGTATGACCAGAGCTCTGGATCCCAGGGTCCAGCTCTCCTAAGAGAAGCATTACAGGCAAAACCTTGCTCTTCTCTGCAAGGCCCGGGTACCGACCGTTTAGCTATGAAGCTTTTTTGGTCGGATCCGGAATAGCTTACTGAGGCCCAAAAGAACCTGTACGCAAGCTCAGTGAAAAACACATGTTTCTTCTTGGCCAACACCTTAGACACTGGCAAAAAACTGAGGTGCTCCCGGATGGGAGGGGCTTATATAGGGGAGGGTACTTCCGGTTTTGGAAGTTGCCAGTGCCAGCACCTGACGGTATCTATATAACCCATTAGTAATGACTATGTCGCTCTGTGTCCCGTGATGTACGAGAAAGAAAAAGTTTTGCTTTCAGTTTAGGTCTACTCTAAGAGCCCTTTCACACTGAGGCGACCATAGCGTCGGCGGTAAAACTCCGCTATTTTTACCACCGACGCTATGGGTGGATTTGCGGCACATTTGGGCCGCTAGCAGGGGGGTTTTACCCCCCCTGCTAGCGGCCTCCAAAGGTTTAAAACAGCCCACAATGCGCTGCTGAAGCAGCGCATTGCAGGCGGTATAGCCGCGCTGTCCCATTTATTTCAATGGGCAGCAGCGGAAGAGGAGCGGTAAACACACCGCTTCAAATACTTTTTTTACCGTCCTGCCAGCGCACCGCTCCAGTGTGAATGGGGACAGATTTTTAAGGGCGTATTGCAGGCGCTATTTTTAACGCTATAGCGCCTGCAATACGCTCCAGTGTGAAAGGGGTCTTAATTGCATTGATTTATCTGAAAGTTCAAGTTAATGCAGCTGTTTCTTAGTTCATCCTTACCATGTAGCTTATGTAATTTTAGTTTTCTTTTTATGATCATGCCGCCTCTAAATTCCTACAAAGATGAAAACCAACAAATGTTTATCAACCTGTTTCTTTAAAGGCTGTGGAAGATATGCTGGTGGTCAAGGCTATAACAGCATAGGACACTTCTGTGGCGGATGGGCTGGGAACTGTGGTGATGGAGGAGTAGGTGGAAGCACTTGGTACTTAGTGTGTGACCGCTGCAGAGAGAAATATCTTCGAGAAAAACAAGCAGCGGTAAGGGAAAAGGTAATAGCCTTTATTCAGTACAGGCTGGCCATGTATTTTTTTTCCAACAGTTTAACTAGAGAAGCTTTGTCTTCTTGTATCTTAAAAGTGACCTTGTACTCCTAAATTTTATTTTAACTTTGTAAAAAAAATTTTTTTAATATTGATTATGAAAGATAGACGGGTTAGAAATAACTTACTCCCTCTAGCCTCAAATTCTCTGTCTTGCCAGTGCTGGTCATTTGACAAATCTGCCAAAACATTTGCTGAAGGGAAGGTCTGTCGCTTCCCCAAGTCCCATTGGTTGAGTTCATTGCATCGATAGTTTTGGGATTATGGTTGGAAGGAACGTTTTTCACACCTTTTCTGTAACTTTTTATAGTCATGACATACTCTACTCCTTTACTCCATAGTTCTGCAGCTTTATAAAGGGCCTTGGCCTCCTGTTGAGTTTTACAGAAGTTTTGTTAAAAGGATAGCATTGGTAGACCAATTTGTAGCATTGGGGTACTCCTTTTAATCCTTGCTGATGACATTCCTGACATGGATGACCTATTATGAGAACTATGCTACTAGCGATAATAATCTGTCCCACAACTACATCAAAGTAGGAATACTTCTGGGGTACTCAATACATTTGCCTATAAATCTGCTTGAATTATTATTATTTTTATGGGGTGATCCGCAATGGCAGGCTATGCATTTTCCTCAGCACAGCTTTCCTTTAATTATGTATTTACAACACTTTAATGCTGAAGATGCTTATAACATGGGTACTCTTTGGCAGCAGATGACCTAGTCAAACTCCATGCACTGAAAAAACAAGTAGCAGCGGGTTTCTCTACTTTTATTGACGCCTCACAATTACAAGTGCAAGACTGGCAGAATAAAAGACATTTGAGTGGACACATACAGTACTCTTGTTTAATCAATGCTCAATAGTTACTGAAGTTTTTTTGGCACCTGCCTGTTTTATAGGTAAAGCAATCCAGGAGAAAACCAGTACAGTTGAAAACGCCACGTTCTTTACCTACCATGGAAGCTCATCAAGTGATAAAAGCCAATGCACTCTTCCTGTTGTCCTTGAGCAGTGCAGCAGAACCAAGCCTTCTCTGTTATCACCCTCCTAAACCATTCCCATCCCAGCTACCTAGTGTGAAAGAAGGCATCTCCGAAGATCTGCCTCCCAAGATGCAATGTCTCTACCTGCAGACTTTAGCAAGGTAAATTCTGTGTTTGTTATGTTTTTTTTCTTTTTTTAAATCAATGTTGTAATGAAGAGTTTTTAACAAAAGGGGTGCATTTTTCTCGACTTTGTTAGTATTTCCAAAAAATACTTTTCATGCCATTTTGCTTTTCTGATATAGGGGGTATTTATGAAACTCATGCACGCTGAAAATAGTAATGTTTTGAATCACGTTTTATTTAATTTTTTTAATTTGAGTTCTTTTTAGATGTAAATGTTAACAGATTGACAGTAAGGCCCGGTTCACATAGGGGCGACTCGGTCGCCTGAAGAGTCGCGTCCCGGTCTGTGCTATGGAACCGTTCTAATAGGAGCGACCCGAGTCGCTCCGACTTAGAAAAAGGTTCCTGTACTACTTTTGGGTGCGACGCAGGGCGACTTGCATTGACTTCTATACAGAAGTCATTATGCAAATCGCCTCGGCGGGCGTCTCAAGTCGTCTTGCGATCGCGCTACCGAGGTCGCCCCCGAAGTCGTGCCGCCCCTGTGTGAACCGGGCCTTATGTTCACTTAAGCTCTTTGTATCATAAACCGTTACTATGTTTCACTTTTTATATATACACACATATACACACATACATACACACACATACATACACACACACACACACATACACACACACACACACACATACACACACACATACACACACACACACACACATACACACACACACACATACACACATACACACACACACATACATACACACACACATACACACACATACACACACATACACACACACACACACACACACACACACACACACACACATACACACACATATACACACACACACATACACACACATACACACACACACATACACACACATACACACACATACACATACACACACATACACACACACACACACACACACACACATACATACATACATACATACATACATACATACATACATACATACATACATACATATATTCTCCTTTGTTGCATCTCGGTGCTGCTATTCTCTTGCAGGCATTTTTCGGTTGTCCATGTCACTGCTTGTGAAATAATGGGCTTTAAAGCTGATCCGCAAATTTAGTGATTGGGGTTACATATACTTTAGCGAGAACCTGTTGGGTCTCTAAATGTTTTATTCCTGCAGGTCCCTGTAGTAGAATAAAACATGTAATTGCCTCTCTGGTGGCCTGTTTCGCCCACCTCTCTTCTGTTCATGGAAATCTTTCAGAAATCCTATGCGTTTAGAGCTTTCAACAGTGTTGGATGTCTGTGACCCCCCCGCTGCTTGATGCTTCCTTTCTTGGACCCCCTACTTAACTGCAGAACTTCGTAGTGAGGTAGCGTGTTGGAGGAAAGAACCAGCACATTACAGAACACAACTATCCAACTCTCCCAAAAGTGTTTAATGCCAAAGAGGCTTTCCAAGGCTGTGATGATGGAATGGCATTATGGGCTGCTAAAGAGGGAGTATACATTTTGTTTGTAGCGGGGACCTGTTAGAATAAAACATTTGGAGAGCCAACGGCATAGGCGTGCGCACAGGGTGTGCCAGGTGTGCCCAGGCACACCCTAAACACTCTGTGCAGCATAGATTCCCCTTACTGCCCTAGCTCCCCCCTTCCTCCCGCACCGCTATTGGCTTCTCTCCCCTCCTCTCCCGGCGGCTATTGCTGCTGGGATGTTTTAGGGTGAATGGGGGAAGGGGCCGGTAAATATGTAATTTACTGACCCCTTCACTTTTTGAATGAACACAGTGAGCGATTGGTAGTGTGTGTGTTTGAGCTTTGGGGTGCACACCCTAATGCAATAGGCTGCGCACACCTATGGCCAACGGTTATCATTTATTTATTTTTTGTAGTCAAATTGCATGTTTTTAGTACATTGTACAGAAATGTCTGGTCCAGGCTATGCTGACTTTGTAAAAGCCCCTCCAACTTGGCTTTCCTTTTTAAATCCTTGCCCGTATGTGACGACAGGTGTTAAGATTTATGTCTGCACTTTTATATCACACAGACATCATCACGAGAACTTTGTAGGCTACCAGGATGATAATCTCTTCCAGGATGAAATGAGATATCTTCGGTCTACATCGGTGCCAGCTCCTTACATATCAGTAACTCCCGATGCCTGTCCGAATGTTTTTGAGGAACCAGAGAACAACATGAAATCTATGCCACCCAGGTATTTTTGAAGCATGCACATTAATGCAAATGTTCGAAATGTTTAATGTGTTTTGCATAGGATGATTTAATAAATCCTGCTTTGATTAATCTTTTTTTCTAAGTATCATATGAATATTATACCCATATTTACCTATGTTATATAGTTTGTGACCTCTCTTTACAAATGTCTGGAATACCATATTTGTGTAATGTTTTTTCTTACCTTGCAGTTTGGAAACTAGTCCTATAACAGATACTGATTCTGCTAAACGCACAGTCTTCCAAAGATCTTATTCTGTTGTTGCCTCAGAATATGACAAGCAGCATTCAATTCTTCAGCCACGAGTCAAAGCTATTCCCAGAAGGAGAGTCAACAGTGGAGATGCTGGTATATTTAAAACTAACAGTTGCGCGGCTTTTCTTAGAAGGGGATGTCGATCAGTTCATAGTTTAGAAATGCTTTTAGTGCAATCCCATCAACTCCATTTTTTTTTTTCAACTCCAACTTTTTTTTCTTTTTTTATATATGAAAGAACAAAATTGGGTTTAAGTGACCTTGCCTACCCCCACTCTCACCATTGTCATGAAATGAGATTGCCATTGTTTGTCACTGTTACCCTTCTCATATGGCGTGACTGCCAACTATTACACTTCTCTTCCAGTGAGGCTGCCCTAGACTGCCCACTCTTAACTTTGACGTCAAATAAAGTTGCTGTAGCCTGTCCACTCGCACCCTCCTCGTTTAATAAGGGCTGCCCTAGCTTGCTAATTTTTTATCAGATAAATCTTTCCCCAGCCTGCCCACTCTAACACATCATCCAGTAGGGCTTCCGTAGCCTGCCTACTCATCTTCATTATCCAATTAGGCTGCCCTGGCCAGTTCTCACCCATGTCAACCAGCACAGGATAAATAATGTGCACTTCCAAAAAGAAAACATGTTGAGGCATGTGGGAGAGGTGAATTGACTTGTGCATGGAATACTTCAATAAATGTACACCTTTTTTTCATTTGTGTTTGGAATTGGACCCTATGGAGTGGCCAGCGGCCACTAGAAGCTTGCATCCATGGTTTGATGCGTAAAAGGGTTGTAAACCTGCAGCAGGAAAGGACACTTTGCTGCATTCAGAATAAATAATGCTTATTATACAGGACTTGTGTAGCGCTAACAGTTCGGGCAGCACTTCACAACATCAGAGCGAACAGTACAGTTACAATGCAATTCAATAGAGGATGAGTCAGAGGGCCCTGCTCGTTAGAGCTTACAATCTATAAGGTTATGCACTTTGTAACAAATGCTAGAGTTTTGATGGAAAAAAACAAGTGGCAAGCTTTGGCATCCGTCTGCTCAGTTCACACTACTGTGATGCGAATTTGATGCAATTTACAGTGTGATTGTGGTGCGACTTTGCATATTCTATGGGGCCAAGTTGCACTGTTAATCGCACCAAAGTAGTGCAGGGATCTTTTTCAATTTCATTCTGTTTTGAGTCACATTGATTACAACAGCACCATTAAAAGCAATGTTTTCCCTTGTCTTGCGATTTCTGTGCAACTCAAGTTGCATCAGAAGTCGCACTAGTGTGAACCAGGCCTTATTAAAAGTTAACCTATACTTTTATAACAGTTGTAAACAAAAAATCATATTACAGCTCTATCTGTTTGATACAGGTTCCAGTAAGTATTGCTTAGCAAAGTTTGCTTAATAATGTGGTTTTGGGCCAGTTAACTTGCTGGTGGACCTTCTAACGCTTGAAGAACTTCACTTAAAGTGTACCTCCACTTTGGTGAAAAAAAATAAGTAATGTATGAAATTGCTACGCAAGTCATATTGTAATTGGATGTTGAGAGATGATCTTTCCTTTACAATCTTCAGCACTGTAGTTTTCAGCAAAAATGCAATATTGGCTACCTGGAGGCATTCTGTAAACAGAATGCTTACAGAACGCCCCCCAGAAATGTAATTTCCTGCTTGTGTGATCGGCTTACAGATTTTTCCCAGAAGCCTGCACTTAGATACAAGTCAGATTATAAGCATCCCCTAAAACAAAAATGTCACTTTTGGTGAAATATTCCCAAAGGGAAATAACATGTAAAGGAACGCAGAACCTGCCACTTTCCTCATTAGAACCCTGCAAGTTCAACAGCTGATTGATAATTATAAAATCACTCCCAAACAGATTCATTTCGCACATGGACACAGACAAACAGCAATTTCTTCAGACTAACAAAAGGTAGGAATCTGCAACAAAGTTTGTGAAAATCTCTGCAATGTACATAGATCACCCGGAGGGGAATGTTTTTTTTCCTCAAAAGTGGAGTTACTCTTTAAAATCAAAGTTTTTTTTTTTTTTTTTTTTTTTTCCTATTCATACTTGCCTAGGTGGATGCAGCATCAGATCGATGCTGCATCTGTCCAACACTGCCTCTTCACTGAGAACCAAGCCACCGAACATCGCTGATGGCTCGGTTCTCTCACCTCCCCGAGCGGAGAGTTGCTGACTGTCAGTCAGCAACTCTCCTCTCGGCAGAGAGGGTGTGGGGAACGGCCGTTTCAGCAGCTTGCTGAGAGGCTGAGACTGCCATCAGTCCAGGCAGCTGGTGGATCCAGACTTCCTAAGTCGGGATGACGTGCTGCCTCGACTGATTGCGGTGACGTAAGCGGAGAGCAGACTTCAGACCACTCTCCGCTATAAAGGGGTCACAGGAGTGCAAAACGAATTGCACTCCTGTGACCCATAGGAGAAGCCCAGCCTAAAAAGCTCAGTCTGGACTTCTTCTCCTTTTAAGCTTCCAAGAGGTTTACAGTATATGCGTTCTAAATTCCTTCATGCTCTAATTGGCACACACTGTCAGCTTAACTACCGAGGACCCATCCCTTTATTAGGCCAACCAATCAGAGCAGCCAGCTATGGTGATTATTTCCTGCAAATTTTTATTTACCATATTTATCGGCGTATAACACGCACAGGCATATAACACGCACCCTAACTTTAAGAGGGAAGTTTCAGGAAAAAAACTTTCCATGGCCCCCTGCGTATATCGCGCAGGCAAAGTTTACTCTCTATTTTCAGGGTAAAAAAGTGAGTGTTATATGCCAATAAAGTATTTATTTTAGTATAAATTCTAGTCGAATTGTAGCAAACTTTGATCGTGAAAACATTAAATAATGTAAGTAAACATTTTTTACTTAATGCCCCATTTGTTTTGTTATTTGGATAGAGTAAGGCAAGGTAAAACAGCTTTTTTTTTTTGGCCAGAGAGATTTCCCTTCACTCAACTGGAAGTGAGAGGATATTTTTGCAATTTGAGGGGAATCACAGGAACAATTGTCACCTTGAAAGATTCTCCTTTTATTGATGATCTGCTGGCAAGTCAGAATCCCGGATTTACATTCAACTTATTCCCAGCAACAGTAGGCGATGGCAATATAAACCGGACAGCAGTCCAACCCCTCATCACTCTATCGAATTATAAAGTTTTGCATTTTATTCATGCTTTCATTACAATCATCTTGAGATCTTGTGCCAAAAAGTATACCAAACCTCAGAAAATACTAGTGAATTTTGTAATTGGTATCTACAAGACATCACTGTTCAGATTGTGTGTGTTTTTTTCCCTCTCTCCCTCTCTTCCTCTTCCTCTCTTCCTCTCCCTCTCTTCTTCTCTCTCTTCCTCTCTCTCCCCCTCTCTCTCTCCCCCCTCTCTCCCCCCCTCTCTCTCTCCCCCCCTCTCTCCCCCCTCTCTCTCCCCCCTCTCTCTCTCCCCCCCTCTCTCTCTCCCCCCTCTCTCTCCCCCCCTCTCTCTCCCCCCTCTCTCTCCCCCCTCTCTCTCCCCCCCCCTCTCTCTCCCCCCCTCTCTCTCCCCCCCTCTCTCTCCCCCCCTCTCTCTCTCCCCCTCTCTCTCTCCCCCTCTCTCTCCCCCCCCCCTCTCTCTCCCCCCCTCTCTCTCCCCCCCTCTCTCTCCCCCCTCTCTCTCCCCCCTCTCTCTCCCCCTCTCTCTCTCCCCCTCTCTCTCTCCCCCCCCTCTCCCTCCCCCTCTCTCTCTCCCTCCCCCTCTCTCTCTCTCCCTCCCCCTCTCTCTCTCCCTCCCCCTCTCTCTCTCCCTCCCCCTCTCTCTCTCCCTCCCCCTCTCTCTCTCCCTCCCCCTCTCTCTCTCCCTCCCCCTCTCTCTCTCCCTCCCCCTCTCTCTCTCCCTCCCCCTCTCTCTCTCTCCCTCCCCCTCTCTCTCTCCCTCCCCTCTCTCTCTCCCTCCCCCCTCTCTCTCTCTCCCCCCTCTCTCTCTCTCCTCTCTCTCTCCCTCCCTCTCTCTCTCCCCCCTCTCTCTCTCCTCCCTCTCTCTCTCCTCCCTCTCTCTCTCCCTCCCTCTCTCTCTTCCCCCCCCTCTCTCTCTTCCCCCCCCTCTCTCTTCCCCCCCCTCTCTCTCTTCCCCCCCCTCTCTCTCTTCCCCCCCCTCTCTCTCTTCCCCCCCTCTCTTCTCTCCCCCCCTCTCTTCTCTCCCCCCCTCTCTTCTCTCCCCCCCCTCTCTTCTCTCCCCCTCTCTCTTCTCTCCCCCTCTCTCTTCTCTCCCCCTCTCTCTTCTCTCCCCCTCTCTCTTCTCTCCCCCTCTCTCTTCTCTCCCCCTCTCTCTTCTCTCTCTTCTCCCCTCTCTCTCTCTCTCTCTCTTTCTCTCCCCTAGTAGCAACATTTGCCATTTAAAGCACTGATTTATTTTTTTTGTGGTTTTTTTTCCAGAAGTTGGGTCCTCTTTACTTAGACACCCATCACCAGAGCTATCTCGCTTGATCTCTGCTCATAGTTCACTGTCTAAAGGAGAGAGAAATTTCCAGTGGCCAGTTTTAGCCTTTGTTATCCAACACCATGATCTTGAAGGCCTTGAGATTGCTATGAAACAGGCCCTTAGGAAGTCTGCTTGCAGAGTCTTTGCTATGGAGGTAACCAACTAAATCTTTTTTTGTTGGTGTTGTAGGGAAATATTTTGTTAGCAGATGCTTTGTAATTATTGTAGACCTAACAAGTATAATCTAACCTAAGTTCTTTGGCACCAATTTTATTAATCGGAGAGGCTTGTGGTTTAATTTTTTTTGTATTGAGGGTTAGTTTCATAGTAGGGGTTAGGTTTGTTTAAAGTTTACCTTCATTCTCTCAATCAGCATTGTCTATTTTTAATCCTCATGCTGCTAGCATTCGTAAATAGGAATATATATCATATTTCCGTGTGTTTAAGTTTTTTTTTTTTTTTAACGCGTTTCTTCCGTTTACTTCCTGGTTTCCATGCCTAGGCAAATGATGTCCCAGGAATCTTCAGTAGGGGAGGAGGGGTTTTCACCTGTCTGCATGCCCGAGCTAAGGCGAGGTGGATTCCAGGAAGTAAATACTACATGATTAATCTGCCCTAACTCAAGATGGTCACAGCCAGAAATGCTAGGGGGTTGTTTTCCAGAGTGATTTCTCAACAAAATAAAGCATGAAGACATATATGGATGGGGGAGTTTTCTTTGAATATTAAGAATGAATTAAGTAGAATTTTTGGTTTGTGGTGCCCAGATGAAGTGTAGTTCCACTTTAATACCTGTACGGATAAAATCCGTACAAATGCATTGCTTTAATATTTATGCATATTTAACCCACATCTTTTAAAGGGGGAGGATCATATATACTTCAGTAAGCAGATATTTTGACTTATTGCAGTATTTACCTTAAACTTATTTTCTCTTTCGTTCATTGACAGACACAGCTCCTTTAATCTTGACCTTAGGGTTATATGCCTTCTATCAGGAGAGGACTAGTCAGAACATGTTAAAACATGTAACAGCAAAGCTGAACAGTACCGCCCAGGAGGCGGGTCCTACTGGCTATAACCCCTCACACTGCATCCAGCAGCTCAGTTTTTTTCTGCCTAGCATAGGAGAAGGACCTGGCTCCCGGTTGGGACCATTGGTCCTGGAGATTTCTTGATTTTTTTTTCTACTTTTTGGATCCTGAGATCTACTATCAACAGCCGGCTGGGTGACAGGCTGGATAATATAGATCTTGGTAGTCTCCCCAGTCTGGCCATCGAGCGTGAGCAGACCTTTAGCTACACGCTGGGTCGGCCACAACATGCCCCGTTTGCTCCAGGGGTGGCCGGTGAACTATATGCTCCAGGCTACTGCTGTCCGAGTCAGTGTGCTGTGGCCGACAGCCACCCCGTACCGTTCAGGTGATGGGTCTGGCCGGCATGCGTCCAGCAGTCCCCGCAGGACAGTAGGGTTCCACCTGTTTTGGCAGGATGAAACAGCAGGGCATTCCTGGGGAGGTCGACTAGGGGGTCTCTCACTCTCACTTTCTTCTCTCCCTGTCCCTTCCCTCCTCCCCATGCTTCTGTGGTGGATGGGCCTGCTGTGTACCTGACCGGGGTTCCTCAGGGGGGGCTCTGAGTCCTGGCTAGGGGGTGCACTGGGTTTTCAGGGTCCGCTCTCCTAAGTGGGGTGCTTTTGGGATGCCTCCGTTTGGAGGATCAGCGTGTTCGCGGCCTTTTTCGTTTACCTCACGGTTTACCTCAGTTTTTTGCTGAGGCGGCGGGCGGCCATTGTAGCCCGCGCTCGTTTTGCTGCGGCGGCCATTTTCTTGTAGCCGTTACCCCTTTGAGGAGAGTTTCCTGAAAAAATGGACATCTCCCCCGATTGTGGACCCCCCGGTATCCAGGTTAAACAAGGTAACCACGATTCCGGTAGAGGGGACCCCTGTTTTAAGGACCCTGCAGACAGGAGGGCAGAGGCGGTGGCCCGGTCCATGTTCACAGTAGTGGGGTCAGCATTGCGGCCAATGTTGGCCACGGCCCTGGTGTCACAGACACTTACCGAATGGGCAAAATTGTTGCACCATGAGTTGGTAGAGCAATAAACAGGCTTCCCCTGTCTGCGTGGAACTGGCCAACCAGTTGGTGCATGGCCTTAAGTATGTCTGCGATGCGGCCTTAGATATAGCTCCCTTGCTTTCCAGAGCCTCAGTATCTGCTGCGGTGCTACGTCGCCTGATTTGGCTGAAATGCTGGTCCGCAGACCAGACTTCCAAGAAGGCTCTGGCGGATTTGCCCTTCCAGGGAGAGAGGCAGGGTCGCTGGACGCAGGAAGAATCCCGCCTGCCGATCAATGTGCTGGAACTTCGGGCGATCAGGCGGTGCCTCTCCACATGGTCAGAGGCTGCAGGGACGCCCAGTCAGGATGCAGTCAGACAACGCCACTGCGGTGGCGTATGTCAACCATCAAGGAGGAACAAGAAGCTTGGCTGCAGCATTGGCGGTTGCTCACATCCTGCGGTGGGCAAAGAGCTGGCACGCTCCGCTATCGGCCGTATACATTCCGGGCGTAGAAAACTGGCAAGCGGACTACCTAAGTCGTCAGATGCTGGACCAAGGAGAATGGTCGCTACATCCGGATGCGTTTCGGCTCCTTTGCACGCCAGATGTGGATCTCCTGGCTTCTCGACTCTGAAGGTGTTGAGGTTTGTGAACAGGTCCACAGATCCCTGGGCGGACGTGACAGACGCGTTGGTGGCTAGGTGGGGACAGTATCGGCTAATTTATGCTTTCCCCCTGCTAAAACGCCTTCCTCATCTGCTTCCCAGAGTGGAGACCGAGGGGATTCCGATGATTCTAATGGCCCCTGGTACGCCGACTTAGTTCGCCTGGTGGCGGATGTTCCTTGTTGACTGCCGATGCGAGAGGACCTTCTGTCGCAAGGTTCTATACTTAATCCTGCTTTACAGTCACTGGCTTTTATCATCGCACGTGGAAGGCCTACATCTCTGTGTGAAGAGATGGGGTGGCGTCCACGTAATTATTCGGTTTCCAGGATCCTGCTGTTTTTGCAGCGTGGAGTGGATCAAAAACTTGCCATAAGTACCATTAAGGGACAGATATCAGCCTTGGCTCTTTTTTTTTCTTTTTTTTTTTTCATTGACCCTTGGCTCATTCACTGGTGAGTACCTTTTGTGCAAGGGGTTCGACATGTGGCCCCTTAGGTTCGACCACCGCTGCCTCCGTGGGATTTGAATCTGGTGCTCTCGGTACTTCAGAAACCACCGTTTGAGAACATTAGAGAGATTCCCCTATTGACACTCTCTCAGAAAGTAGCCTTTCTGGTGGCTATTACATCTGCCAGGAGGGTTTCTGAGTTGGCGGCCTTGTCTTGCAAGTCTCTCTACTTGATCCTCCACAAGGATAAGGCGGCGCTACGCCCACAGCCTGTTTCTTCCTAAGGTTGTTTCGGCTTTTCATCTAAATGAGGACATTGTGCTTCCATCCTTGTGTCCTCGGCCGTCGCACCCCAAGAGGTTGCATTACATTCCTTGGACGTGGTCCGAGCTTTGCGGGTGTATCTGTCTGCTACGGCTCCGTTTCGGAGGTCAGATTCACTGTTTGTGTCGGTGGTTGGTCCAAAGAAGGGCTTGGCGGTTTCGACCACCATTTCTCGGATCAGACAGATCGTGATTAAGGCTTATGCCCTAAAAGGGCGGGCGCCTCCCTTTCCTGTCACAGCGCATTCGACCAGGGCAATTGGTGCCTCCTGGGCTTTCTGACATTAGGCGTCCATTTCCTAGGTGTGTAAGGCGGCGACATGGTCGTCTGTTCACACTCTCACTAAATTTTACAAGGTGGATGTGAGTGCATCTGCAGATGCTTCCTTCCGCCGCAAGGTTTTGCAGGCGGCTGTTTAAGGTTGCAACTCCTCCGTTGAGGAGCTCTGGTTGGTATGGGTGGAGTTTGTTTGCTTGCTGTTCCCACCCCTTGTTTTTTTGACACTGCTTGGGGACGTCCCTAAGGTCAAGATTAAAGGAGTTGTGTCCGTCAATGAACGAAAGCGAGAATGGGATTTTTGTACTCGCCGTAAAATCCTTTCTCTGAAGTTTGACGGACACAGCACCCACCCCTCCTATTATGTTTGCATCCAGCAGCTCAGTTCGTCAAAAAGCAGTACAGTGTGAGGGGTTATAGCCAGTAGGACCGCCCCCTGGGCGGTACTGTTCAGCTTTTCTGTTACATGTTTTACATGTTCTGCCTAGTCCTCTCCTGATAGAAGGCATATAACACTAAGGTCAAGATTAAAGGAACTGTGTCCGTCGATGAACTTCAGAGAAAAGGATTTTACGGTGAGTGCAAAAATCCAATTTTTGACTACTACATTAGAAACTTGCTGTTTCATGTGTCTGTTATTCTAAGGCTTCATGCACACTGGATTTTTTTTAATGCTGCTGCTAGCAGTGTCTGGCCTTTATTTTTTTTGCCTCTAAACATCTCTGCTCGTTGGCCTATACAGAAGGAATTCATTTCTTAGATGTTTTATTAGGTTGTGATACAAGAAAAGATTCTATCCTTCAACAAAAATGTAGTCAGATGGTTACAGCTCCAAAACCGATAAGTTCAGATCACTAAGGAGTTTATAACTGGGTACTGACGTTTATAGGTAAAGTTGATCCAGGGAAAATCCGATTGCCTCTCCGGGGAATCGGGACGGAATTTTTCCCCTGCTGTAGCAAATTGGAGCATGCTTTGCTGGGGTTTTTCACCTTCCTCTGGATCAACTGTGGGTATAGGATTGGGTATATGGGATTGTATGATATTTTTTATTTTATTTATTTTTATGGTTGAACTAGATGGGCTTTTTTTTTTTTTTTTTTTTAACCTGAGTAACTATAACTTTGTAAAGCTGAACTTAAGGCAGATTTTAAAAAATCACAATTTCCTGCAACTATTCATTAAACAAAAAGCTTTACAGTAATACCTTGCTTTGTGAGTAACGTGGTATACTAGCGTTTTGCAACATGAGCAACTTTTTTTATTTGTTTTTAAATTGTAACTTTATATGCGAGCGCTGTCTTGCAAGACGAGCAGTAGGATTAGTTTCACAATTTTAATGTAAAAAAAAAGTGGCATCACGCAATGTATATCTCGTGTTAAGGAGTCCGGTGCTAATCTATGTAAAGCCGCTGTTGTATACAGTACTGTATGTGGCCAGAGGTCCAGGGGCGCTGGTGGCTCCCAGCGCTTTCTGTAGAACTCGGAGACACATTTGGAGACGCTCCCAGCTAGATGGGGCAGGCATAATGTGCGTTCAGAGCACCTGGAAGTGTGAACAGTTCCCGAGTGTCTCCAGGAAGCACTGGGAGCCACCAGCGCCCCTGGACCTCTATACAGTAATGTATACACCAGCGGGTTTATTGTATACACCAGGGATATGCAATTAGTGGACCTCCAGCTGTTGCAGAACTGCAAGTCCCATGAAGCATAAGCATGACACCCAGAGGCATGATGGGACTTGTAGTTTTGCAACAGCTGGAGGTACACTAATTGCATATCCCTGGTATACCCCTGCGGCTTTACATGGATGTGCACCAGACTCCTTAACACAGGATATTGTTTTTAACATTAAATGTAATTCCACTTTTTTTTTTACATTAAAACTGTGATCCTTCTGCTCGTTTAGCCCCTGGACCTCTGGTAACGTACTGTATACACCATACATTTTATACTCTATTTTGTATTGCAGTAATTTTTTATATGAATAAATGGTTGTGGAACGATTCATCAGAGTTTCCACTATTTATTATGGGGAAATTTGCTTTGGTATATGAGTAATTTGGATTACAAGCTTGTTTCTGGAACGAATTTTGCTCGCAATCCAAGCTATTACTGTACGTGCATTTTTTTTTTTTTTTTTTTATTATTCTAGTGTAAGTACCTGAATTTAACCTGGTACCTGCCTTGCAATCTACTCCACAGCAGAGCTCAGATTGTTAGAGAACTGAGCCAGTCAGTTGTGCTGCAGTGTTGTATGTGATCAGAAGGAGCATGCTTTATAGGAGGAGAGAGCAGAGTGGCAAGAATAAAGCTTATCATTCTGTGGCTTATTCATCACTGTCCAGTCACAAGCTTGAGGCAGGGACTAGACATGGCATTGCTTAACAATAAAGATAAATCGTATCTCTAGGTTTGCTTTGCTGTGGGGCTGGGCTGTGTAATTCTCAGGAATGTAGCATGAGCACTACAAAGCCTTTTGGTATGTAAAATGGCATAAATAATGAAATTATACAATTCTGATGGAACAGGTTTATCGCAATAGGGGTACACCGGATAAATTGGTTAAGCCGTGGGGACCGTGGTCACCGGGCCCCGGACTGGCTCCATCACTCTTGGTCACCCCCTAGAATATTATAAAATGACCTGCTAATACAACTAAACTATACAGGGGGGGGGGTTGATGGGGATGGCCTAGGATGGTGGTGGGGGGGCTTTTTATAAAATATATATAATTTTATTTTTTCTGTTAACGAATATGTATGTTCGTTCTCTATATTGATATTTTGGAGGTTTTTGGGACATGAGATTTGGATTTAGAATGTATACTTTGTAGAGTTATTCATTTTGTTGTCTTGGTGTAATGTTGTTTTTTTGTAAAAAAATAAATAAATAGTCATGATGTGGTTTTGTCCTCTTAATAAACATTTACATCCCGCAATTTGCTTTTCAGGAGTTTCCATTTCCACTAATAAAATAATTCCATTTATTTTTTTAGGCTTTCAACTGGCTGCTTTGCAATGTTATTCAAACAACTTCTTTGCATGACATTTTATGGCACTTTGTGGCATCACTTACACCTGCTCCACTGGAACCAGAGGAAGAAGAGGATGAGGAGAATAAGGCAAATAAAGAGAATGCCGAACAAGTATGTTTTAGAAGAATCTGCTCTGCTTTCTAACCAGTTTATTGCTTAGTTTTTATTTTTGTTAGAACTTTAACTGCACTTTTCTACTGAACAATATAACACAAGCTTGTGATCAATTTTTGTTTGTAGCTGGATTTTTTTTTAAAAAATAAACCATGTCGCCCTTACCTGCTCTGTGTAATGTTGTGCATAGTGCACCCCCGATCCTCCTCTTGGGTTCCCTGCCGGAACTCCTGGCCCCTCCATCCTGCCAAGTGCCCCTGTAGCAAGCAGCTTGCTATGGGGCTCGGTCCTGGGCCGCTGCTTTGTTTGTCCATTCACACGCGAAGCTCGACCCCACCCCTGCTCCCGCCCTCTCCTCATTGGCTCACTGGCTGTGATTGATAGAATAGTGCTCCTGCTGCTGTCTCAGCTATTGTGGGAGAGCCCCTGCTCACGTGCACATCGTTTGATTGAGATGGGGCTCTGCTTTCTTCTAATTCCCATTGTGAGCAAGTTTTTTGACCTAACTAAATCCAAGATTGCTGGGGGGGTTTCATTGTGGACAGCTCTTACTCTACCAGTTTTATTAAAATGCCTATTTGTTGATTATTGGGCAACAGGCTGGCTTTCATTGAAGTTGACTGATATTTTGAACATAGACTGTAGGTCCCTGGGAAAGCTGCACAGCAAGGATCTCTAAGAAGCAGCTCAAATGGTGTACATAAAAACACCAACTGTTCCCATGCATATGCTTTATTGCACTGTAGATTCCAGTCTTGAATGTCTGTCTTTTTAAAGCTGTCATCAAGAGTTCAGCAAGCTAATACGTTATTGTTTACTTAAAACAGTCTCCTAAATATGATCATGTGTTTGGCTCTATTATATCTGCATTATGTTGTTTCTCTCCTGTGCACTATATACTTGCCTTCTTTTACTGCACTTAAAGCATGTGCTGTATAAAAAAAAAACATTGTGGCCCTGGATAGTTGTGGAAAACTATATTTTGATCACAAAGGAAATATGAGTTTTTCTTCAATTCTACTCTGTTTGCCCATTTCAGGAGAAAGATACAAGAGTGTGTGAACACCCTCTTTCAGACATTGTGATTGCTGGTGAAGCAGCTCACCCATTGCCTGACACATTTCACCGTCTTCTTCAGACTATTTCTGATCTTATGATGTCACTTCCTGGGGGCAGTTCACTACAACAGATGGCATTGAGGTGAGCATCTTTTACTTGTCAAAGTGAAAAAAAAAAGTAATTAAATCATAAATAAATGTGTTTGGAAGGTAATCAACTAAGCAAGAATGATTGCTATTTAAACTTTGTTTTTCAGGTGTTGGAGTCTTAAATTCAAGCAGTCTGATCACCAGTTTCTCCACCAGAGTAATGTTTTTCACCACATTAACAACATCCTTTCAAAGTCTGATGATGGTGATAGTGAAGAAAGTTTCAACATTAGTGTGCAGTCTGGCTTTGAAGCAATCAACCAGGTTATTGTCAGTGTTTTTTCAATCTTTTATATGTAAATATATGCAAAACCTAATACTATAACCAGTTATAACATTTGGTTTGTCTTTTTGGTTTCTTTATTTTGATTACCAGACTTTAACCATGCTTTAAGTTGTATAGCAGGGTAAACTACATACAAGTCAGGAATGACCGCTCATACATTGCCCCATATGTTTGTAGCAGCGGTGCAGCTTTTTGCATGACTAGGACTCTTCCCTGGTCCCAGCTCTTCATATCACAAGGACTTTGGCATATTAAAGCCTATCCCTAACAGTGATCTTATCTTATTTGCTACCCTGTGGCCTGTTGAGTATAGCATTGGAAGTGTTATGCTTTTTTCAAAAATTGGAAAAAAAAAAAAAAACTGTTGATCACTCAAATTCAGAGCTGTCTTGTGACATGGGGAAAAGTGCAGTAATTGCACAGATGTGCTAAATATTTTATTCCCATGACCTTAACGTTTTAATAAAATCTCATCCAACATTTGATTTGTGGTGTGGATTCTAACTCCCTTTAAGCAACCAGCAGCTGGCACAGGAGCTGTACAGAGATTTTTGCATTAAAGCGGAGTTCCACCCACATTTTTAAGTGTTTGCCATCCAGCAGAAAAGTGTGCAGTGATTGCAAGTTGGCATATCATTTTTTTTCCAGAATCACTTAATGTAGTAATGCTGTATTCTATTGTTAGTTCCTCCTTCACAGCCATGTGCGTCAGTTCCTGCTTTGCAATGTCTTCTGGGATATGTGTGTCGTCAATCCCTGGAGACGAAAGGCATGTAGTTTGCTGCAGATAGCTCATCTTCGTAGTCATAAAGGGGCGGGCACTTCCTCCATCGCCGCCAGTTATGTCAACAATATAATCTTCCTGCGATACGCCGTGTGTTTACTGCGCACGCACAAGATTGGGAGGTGTATACTGGGTAGCCAGCATCACCATGTCATGGAAGAGACTGCAGAACTGAAATCAAATGCAAGTGATTTAAAAATCCGGGAATTGAGCGGTGAATTGTTAAATGACACGCATTAAAGAGGAAGTAAACCCTTATGATTTGTCCCCTGCAAAGAAAAAGCATAATGGGCTAGTATGCATTGCATCATAAACCATTATGTTGCACTTGCCTGCAAATGACGGCTGCGAGGTCCCCGCTGATGGCCGTGTCCATCTTCACTCCTCTTCCTTCCAAGGCCGCGGACTCCGGCTCTGTGACTGGCCAAAGTCGCGTGACGTCACTCCCGCGCTTGTGCGTGAGAGCCGACGGTCATGGCACAGGCCCTTTAGAAACGGCACAATCGTGCCCTTTCTTCAGTGCGCATGGGCCGATTATGTCGGCGCAAGCGTAAATGTCTCCTAAACCGCAGGTTTACAATAGGCTTACCTGTAGGGAAATGTAGTGTGTAAGGGTTTACAACCACTTTAAAGTATTTAGAAAAGTGTAGCAGAATGGATTACCAAAAAATAAATAAGTAAATAAAATTCTGTGTGGAACTCCGCTTTAAGGTGTTAGTACATGCAGATGTCTGTGTGAACAGCAGCCTGAGGGCTCATGTACACTACAGCTACTAAACTTGAGTTTAGCAGCATTTGGCTTTTCTTTTCTTTTCTTTTTTTTTTTTTGCCAAAGCTCCTAAAATCAACTCTCCAAAAGCCTGTGTCCATGCGCACACACAGGCTCTCTTAAAAGAGTTTAGAAGCTTCTGCGGTTGGGGGAGGTTCAACTTCCTCCCTCAACGCAAAAGAATTGCATTCAGAATAGGAACCTTTTGACCGCCGGCCACAAAATGCGGTAAAATCGCGGCACAATTTTGCCGCTTTTTCCCGTGGCTGACGGTCAACCTAGTCTGTGTGTACACGAGCCCTTAGAGTATTAAAAGATCAAGTTTGAAGACCTAATACTTGAGGCTAAAGAGTTAAAAGAACATGTGTCATTTGGTATGAATGTCAATCTTCAGTCCAAATGAAGGGCAAAATGTGTAAGAAGTTTCTAGATGAAACCCCCGTATCTGTTTCAGATTTTAACTGTGGCATGCCTTTATACCTTTTAAACCTTTAAAATATGCATCTCCAGTAATGCTTTGTAAGTAGCAGACTATGCAGTGCCGTTCACCAATAGTAGCACTATACAGTATTGTCACAAAGACTTTAGGTTTCCAAAATAAAGAGGATATATAGTACTTGTAAATATCTTATTATAGTTGAGACTAAAAAAAATAACCTTTCACAAATCTGTTTAGTAAGGTAAATATAAATATTTCCTAGTCACTATTTCATGACAGCAGGTAAAGATTTACCACCTGCTTTGCTGCAAAAGTTTATAGACCTCAATAGCTGAAGCTCCATATACATGCACAGTTAAGTGCCATTCCCCACAACCTCTGTCTCTGAACAGATGTTTAATTACGGAGAGACAGTCTAAGAAAAAAGTTATTGCTATGCGGTGTCTCCAGAAAGCATATTAAGCTTTGTGAAAACCTTTGTATTTAATGATTGTTTGACAATAAAAGATGTTAATAGTTTAATAAAAAATATAGAATATTTTAAACCTATTTCAACTTAACACCCCATAAATTGTATAGTTTCCCTGCGTTATGCGTTAACCGCTTGCCGACCGCCGCACGAACATTTACGTCGTCAGAATGGCACTGACAGGCAAATGGACGTGTATATATACGTCCTCTTTAAATTGCGGCCATGTGACTGGACCCGCGGACTCTGTCCGTCGGTGTCCCGCGATCGTGTCACGGAGCTGTTAGTGTAAACACAACATCTCCCCCCCGTTCTGCCTAGTGGCATGTCACTGATCGTCTGTTCCCTGTCATCGGGAACAGCGATCAGTGACTTGTTATGACAAGCCACGCCCCCTTACAGTTAGCACTCTATAGGTCACACGTAACCCCTTCAGCGCCCCTACAGGTTAACCCCTTCACTGCCAGTGTCATTTTTACAGTAATCGGTGCATTTTTTAGCACTGATCGCTGTAAAAATGACAATGGTTCCAAAATGGTGTCAAGTGTCCGATGTGTCCGCTATAATGTCGGTCACGATAAAAATAGCTGATCGCCACCATTACTAGTAAAAGTTTTATAAAAATGCCATAAAACTATCCCCTACTTTGTAGACGCTATAACTTTTGTGCAAACCAATCAACAATTTTTTTTTTTACCAAAAATATGTAGAAGAATACGTATCGGCATAAACTGAGGAAAATAAATGTTTTTTTATATATTTTTGGGGGATATTTATTTCTAGCAAAAAGTAAAAAATATTGCATTTTTTTTTTTCAAAATTGTCGCTCTATTTTTGTTTATAGCGCAAAAAATTAAAACCGCAGAGGTGATCAAATACCACCAAAAGAAAGCTCTATTTGTGTGGGAAAAAAAGGACATCAACTTTGTTTGGGAGCCACGTCGCATGACCACGCAATTGTCAGTTAAAGCGACGCAGTGCCGAATCGCAAAAAGTGGGCCTGGTCTTTGGCCAGCGAAATGGTCCGGGACTTAAGTGGTTAATACGAACTCTACGTTGTACAGTTATCTGTAGTTTCCAAGTGTTTGTTACTCCTAACAGGAAGCAACTTTTTGCTGTGAAGTCATATTTAAATAGATGGGGACTAAAATGTACGTTTAAAGTAGTAGCGTGTAAATGCCATTTCCAGTTAATTTTGGTTTAAATCTCAGAACAAGAAAATCGAAACCTTGTGGATATCAGTGTTTTGTAGTAACTTTTTAAATGAACAATATTTTGTTTCACTCTGCTCTTTTACTATGCTTTAAAATACTTGAAAATAAGACCATGTATAGATAGTTTCCACAATGATGGATAGGTCTGCTGTCTTAAAGCGCTTTCACACTGATCCACTGCAGTTTTCCCACAGCGTGTGCAGCACAGTGTACTTGCTTTTTTTTTTTTTCAGGTTACCCCTCTCTTTCCGTACACTTATATTAGATCGGGTGTATTTGGTGCATGTTCTGGAGGTTCACCAAAAGTCATGCATGCTTTCAGCAAATGCACTAAAAACATTTTCTATAATAGTCTAGTCTCTGGGAAAGCACAGGTAACCCACACGAAAAATGTGGGTATACTGCACTAAACTGCAGCAGATCAGTGTGAAAGCATCCTTGCACGTCTTGGTTTTGTTGGATAAATTTTGTGCTTACACGTATGCATCAAAGAATTACGATTTCACGTTGCATTTCTGAGATGTTTTATTGTTGGTGAAAATGTCTCATCTGTACCCCTCCTAAAAGGAAATCTATTTGGTCTTCCAGGAACTTTGCTTAGTTACTGCCCTCAAAGACATGACCAGCATTGTTGACATTAAGACTTCCAGCAGACCAGCTATGATTGGAAGTTTAACAGATGGGTCTACAGAGACATTTTGGGAATCGGGCGATGAAGACAAAAATAAAACAAAGAGCATCACAATAAACTGCGTGAAAGGCATTAATGCACGTTATGTATCAGTCCACGTGGACAACTCTCGTGATTTGGGGGTAAGTATGACAACTTAATTTATAGAGTGCATGATATTGTAATTTGGTGGTGTTCAGATATGAACTGGCTAAAGCACTGTATGCAAATTGGAGCAACTAAAAGCCAGCTATCAGATTTCAGTGTACACAGTTTAGAAGTTGTTGTTTTTTCTATCCATTTCGTTATTGTGCACATTTTACTTATCACTTTAAAATGTTTGCAGCAGACAATGGTTGAAATGTTTTACACTCCCAGAGCGAGTTTGTATATATTTTTTTTTTATTTAGTTACAAATGTTTCTGAAATTGTTATCCAGTGTTATCTGTTTGATAATTCTAATAAAATATATTTATTACTACTTACATTATATATATATATATATAATATTTTATTTTTTATTTTTTTTGTCTTAAAGAACAAAGTCACTTCATTGACCTTTTTATGTGGGAAGACTGTGGAAGACCTATGCAGAGTGAAGCAGGTAAAGCTTGTGTGTATAATCGTGATATGTAGTTTAGTAGAGTACACTTGTTGTTTTTAGAAATTAATGTTATTTTATTACTACACATGTAATGAACATTTTTTTTCCCAACCGGGTACTGTAAAAACTGCATTTTACTCTCTGCCTACTACACCAAGTGTACTTCCACCTTTGCAGCTAATTTTGGGAAACCACAACTATGTTTGTGTTTCCATACACACAGCATGGCTACAATTCCTTTACATTTCCAATTTCTTTGAAGCAGGATTATACACAGAACTCTATAGGCAGCTTGTATTATTCAGAATAACTTGCAATGTGCTTGGGGTCAGATTGATTGAACAGGGCATTAGCATACAATTTACCACCCAGACCTTGAGATCTAGTTCACAACTGATAAAGATGATCTGCCAGCAGAGTACCGACAGGGTTAATTATGGGAAACATTTGTCCCCCTTCCATGTAATGGTAAAGCGGAGCTCCGCCCAAAATGGGAAGTAACGCTTTAAGCACTCTCCCCCTGGCATGTTTGTTTTGGGGGGGGCAGTACCTAGCTTTGACAGGTACCAGCTGCCACTTCAGCTCAGACCGCCTAGGTGATCCGATCAGACGTTCTCTCCTCCTCCCTCCATACAGTCTTCTAGGACACGTCACAGGTCCCAGAAGACTGCTGGCGCAGCGCGACGTGTGCACCTGGCTGTGAAGCCACAAGCCTTTACAGCCAGGAGAGGGAGAGAAGCAATAGTTCTGGTGACCACATTACTGGATCCTGGGATAGGTGAGTGTGTTGAATATCAGCAGCTACACTTTTTGTAAACACAAACGGCTGGAAACAGCTGCGGTGCCGACATCGCTGGACTCCAGGACAGGTAAGTGTCCTATTATTAAAACTCAGCAGCTGCAGTATGCTGGTTTTTTATTTTATTTTTTTGTGCGGACCCAATCTTTAACTCCAGTCTAACAAAATCTGTAATACCCTCAGGTATGGAGAGCTTTTTATAGGGTGCAGTAATCGTGTGGGATTGTTGATATATAGATTGTAACAGTCTCTCTTTCTACTCCAAGGCTGAGCTGGATTCTAGGCACATTGGCTGGATCACAAGTGAGCTTCCTGGAGGAGATAACCATATCATCAAGATTGAGTTGAAGGGTCCGGAGAATACCCTAAGAGTGCGGCAAGTTAAAGTGCTCGGCTGGAAAGATGGCGAGTCCATCAAAATAGCTGGACAGATTTCAGCTAGCGTATCACAGCAAAGGAACTGTGAATCGGAGACACTGCGTGTGTTCAGACTGATAACCTCACAGGTATGTGACAGCAGCAAATCATACTAACCACATTTTTGTCTGAGAACATGCTAGCTGAGTTTCTAAGAAGCAGGGGCAGAAAAGAAAAATCAGTACAAACAGACCTATCCCTTTTTATTTTTCTGGTATAGAAAAATAACATTTTAATACATTTGTTTTGTTTAAGAATCTTAGAAGAAAAAAGTTTTTAAATTTGTAGTCCATTAAAGTGAACCTCGCTAAACAAATACATGGCTACATTTGCACTTGAAAGCTAGTACCATGTGCAGCTAGGCTAGGACATACTATTGCTTTTTTTTGGTTATCTTTCCACTTGCATAGGAATCCCTACAAACACCATTTTTTTATTTCTAATAGGTACCGCCCAGTATGATAAATTATCACAGTTAATTTTGTTTTTTTGTGCCAAAGGGAAGTGACTACTTGCTGAAAAAAGATTCAAAATTTTGTTCACGACTATATTTCTTTATCGTACATCACGGGACACAGAGCTTAGTAATTACTATGTGGGTTATATATCTCACCTTCAGGTGCTGGACACTGATGTAATCAATTAGACAGGAAGTTCCCTCCCTATATAACCCCCTCCCATACTGGGAGTACCTCAGTTTTTTCATCAGTGTCTAAGGTGTTAGTCACGAGTGAAGATGTGCTCTGAGGAGCTCCACTGGAGGGATCCATGCTGGATTTAAATAGCCTCCATAAAAGACCAGATCCATCCAAAGTGCTTCATAGCCAAACGGATGGTACCTGGGGCCTCGTATCCAAAGCACAAGGTTTTGGCCTGTAATGCCCCTCTCAGGAGGGCTGGATCCTGGGTTCCAGTACTCTGGTCATACCCAAAACCAAGATGTTTCTGGCAGGGTGCTATACAGTTCCAGGGGAGTGGTGTTCCTTTCAGTAGGACCCCGGTCCCTGAAGGTCGGCTGACATTGCCCGCCGAGAGGGGCGAAGTTTGGGCTATCTGTTCCGAACAGGGTCCTGCGGTGGGGAAAAGGTAAGTGAAGGTCCCTGATGGACTTGGTTCAGCAGGGAACCTTCAAACCTAATGTGTTTTTTGCCTGTAATTTACCTATGTGGTATTACTCCCGCTGTATCCTGGTGCCTAATCTTGTAAAACCTGAAATGATATATGGTTTCTAGTTTTGGACATTATGGTAGTACCCTTTTTTGGGCACTAGAGGGCGAGACCTCTATGAGATGTCTAAACTGGGCTATGCCTTGTTTCAAGAGTAATGCCTGGACAGATGGAGGAGCTCCCTTTTGTAAGTACAGCTCCAGGGGCCATCCGTTAAATGTTGCCATGTCATACCTGAGGGGGAGACCTGAGTTCGCATCCTGGTGCTGTGCTGCGGATCTCCCTGTATAGCCACCGCTCAGCCATGACGGGCTGGAGCAGTTTGCAGCCTCCTCATTTCCTCTCCATGAGGAAACGTGGCGCGCGCGCGAGAGAGAGGTTTCCAAGATGCGAACAAGTCACGGAGGGGGGCGGGGCTTGGCGTGCTGACGCTCCGTGTGTCCCGGGGTGCTTCTGCGCATGTGCGGGCGTCCTTTGCCTTAAAAGAACAGTCTCTGGGAGACACACTGGTAAGAGGACAGACACAGGAGCAGGGGCTGATTTGGTGACCGTATAAATGTATTTGGCATACAACAGGCGGTGATACAGGCATCCCCAAGGCACATTAGTTTAGACACCCGACTGGCTCATATAGCAGCTTGTACGCTAAACTATAGCTCAGTAATAGGTGCAATTTGGCTGCCAGTACCTCGGCTTTGAGCTTGGAACTATGCCTTCTAAGGGCTCTGGGACTAAAAATCCTAAGAAGCAAAAGGCTGATGTTGTTGGTCTATAAGAGGTTAATTGCTATATTGCTGCATCCTCACAGAAAGCAGAAACTGGGGTGTGCCCCTTTCCCTGCTCTAAATCAAACAAAAGTCCTGAGGTTGAAAGTTCACCGTCAGAGGACAGGGAACAGGTGCAGGCTAATGAGGCGGAGGTATCAGAAGCCTCATGAGCTCTGGAGTTGCAGCTGCAGTCTTTTTCAGAGATTCATACTGCATATAATTTAGCCTAGTCGGCTAAAGCCTCCTTCTCCGCCTTGGGGTTTAAAAAAAAAAAGAAAAAAAATCCCATAGGTTGCTTGTACCTTCCCACTCCATCCATTACTGCAACAGTTTATTCTGCTGGTTGGGCACCTGCATAAGCAGTTTTTTTCTCCTCGAGTATAGGTTGCTAGAAAAACCTCCACAGGATCCTCATCCTGGTGCTGGCTTCAGGCTAGCCAAACGCACAACTGCTGGGATGCACTGTTGCTGGTGCACGTTGCTAACGCACAACAACTATATCGCTTGATTGCGGAAACGCACGTCTACAGAGGATAACTGCCTCTTTACCAGTCCACAGGTTGGCATAAAATGCATGAGTTTGGAATACACAAAATGCATGTGGGGTAAAAAGACAAGTAACAGAACATGTTTATTGTTGAGCACATAAAGATACATGTTTCTGTTAATGTGGATTACATGTTTTTTACATAGTCGCATGAGGATGCTTAATCATATTAAAGTGCTTAAATCGCACGAAGAGGCTTGTTTGCACAGAAATGCCTAAAATCGCATAAAAATGCTTGATTGCATAAAAATGCTGGATCACACAAGGTTGCCTGATCACACGAGTCCTTGATTACCCAAGGATACTTGGTCACACAGAGAGGCTTGTTTTCACAGAAATGCCTAAAGTCGCATAAAAATGCTTGATTGCATAAACTTGCTGGATCGCACACAAGTGCTTGGTCACACAAGGGTACATGTCCGCACAGTAGTGCTTAAGATGCATAAGATGTTTGATCGCATAAAAGATGCTGAATCGCATAAGGATACATGATCGCCTAAAGTTGCATGTTCGCCTAGATTTTGCATGGTTGCATAATGAGGCATGATAATTTAAGTTTGCTTAATTATACAGGATTCCTTGTGTTCACATAGGATTACGTGTCTGCATGAGTACATGTGGCATAACACGTTCTCAAACGCATGCTTGCTTGCAAGATGGCCGTTCCATAGCACACGTGCTATATGTATGCGTGGTATACAGTGCACACTTTTATATGTTGTGCCTAAAACATATTTGTATAAATTCATGCCTCAATGAACGCTCGCTTCCATAGAGGCATATGGCTTAACACTTGCCACATACACATATGGGGAACCATTTGCATATATGTTTATTTACATGGGACTGCAGAGGTTGTCTGCGTTTTGCAGGAGAGAAGCACCTCTTCCAGTTGGTGGTCTTGCCCCTTTGGATTAGCCACCATGCCCGGGTTTACAGGGTTCTAGGGCCCGCCTCTAGCAGGTCTAAAGGCCCCAGGGTATAGCAGTAATGGCATACCTAGGCAATCTGCTGCTGATGGATCAGTCTGTAGCATGGCTGGACCTAAGTGTGTCCAGTATGGTCAAGTATCTGGAACTCCTGGGTTAGGATCCCAGTCTAAAAGTACCTTCTTGCGTTTGGTAAGAAGCCTGGAAATTTTGGGACACAGACCAAAAAGGAGAGGTTTTTGCCTCAGTCAAAGGCAGCGCTAAAAGAAAGCTGGTCTAATGTGGTCAAGGCAAGGAAAGAGTTCCTTACGTTTGCCTTTTGCTTAAGGTGCTAGGGAAGATGGTGGCTTCTTTCAAAGCGGTTCCCTAGGCTCAGTTTCTTTCAAAACTGCTATAAACATTATTCTGGCAGCCTGGAACAAGTAGATCCTAACCTAGCATTATCCAAAGGGTCTGGTCCCAGGGATACGCTGGAGTCTTCGTGGTGTTTCTTAACCAAAAGATTGGCAGAAAGGAAGATCCTTCATGCCGGTTACCTGGGAGGTGGCGGCTACGAAGGCTGGCCTCCTAGGGATGGAGGCCAGGCCTGGAAGAGACCAGTGCCCAGGGGAAGTGGTCAAGATCCAAGTGAGCCTTATCAGTCAACATTCTAGAGCTACGGATGTCAGACTACAATCCGACAATGCCACACCAATGATTTACTTTATATACCAAGAAGGCACTAGAAGTCACGCAGCCAGAGGGAAGTGAACCATGTTCTGGCTTGGGCAGAGGAGCTTGTGCCTTGCCTATCGACAAACTTCATTACATGAAATGGAGAATTGGCAGGCGGTTCTCTGAAGCCGTCAACAATTGTTCTCGGGAGAATAACCTCTACACCCCAACTTTTTCCTGGCCAAATGCCAGAGAAGTTATCCCGGACATAAAATTTATTGGCGTCCAGGTTCAACAAGAAGTTGGACAGCTTTGTGTCAAGAACAAAGGATCCACTTGCATGTGGGACAGATGCGTTGGTGATCTCATGGGACCAGTTGTCACTGGTTTATGCTTTCTCTCCCCCCAGTGCCACGACTATCGTGGCTTCTATGCAACATCTGAGGGGAACGGAAGCCGGCCTAATGGCTCCGGCATGACCCAGACAACCTTACTGTGCAGGAATCGTAAGGGTGGTGGTAGAGGACCCAGGGTCCATTACAACTTGTCCAGACCTACTTCTCAGGGGGTATTCCATCCCGTCTTGCAAACATGGGAATTGATGGTCTGGCTGTTATAGCCTGCATTCTTGAGGATCAGGGTTTTCAGAATCAGCGTCAAATTACCTTGATTCATACAGGAGAGCTGGCCTCCCGGACCATGTATCAAAGGATCTGGAAGGCCCATGTTCCTGGTGTGAAACCAAGGGGTGGATCCTTGGAAGTATGTCATAGGTAAAGTTTTCACCTTCCTACATTAGGAAAGGAGATGGAGCTAGCCTTAAGTTCCATCAAGGATCCGATTCGGCCCTGTCAGTATCTTCAAAGGCCGCTTGCTTTGATCCAGGCCTTTATACAAGGGGTAACATGTATAAGTCCGCCAGTTAGGGCGCCCTTGTGCTTGGATGATTGAGTCTAATTTGGTCAGCTTACAAGGTCAGCACCTTGGGCCGATGCACCATATATCCCTTCATCCTTCTAACAGGGGAATTGGTGTTCTTGGTTGCGGTAGCCTCCGCAAGAGTTTCAGTATTGGCAACTTTCTTTGTATAGAGCCATACTTAATTTTCTTAAGGATAGGGTGATGGTAAATCTTCACCCGGCCTTATTTCCTAGAAGGATATGGTTTTCATTCAATCAAGATATTCTTGCCTTCCTTTTTTCCAGAGCCTTGTTCTGCGGAAGGAAAGGTTATTGCTTTCTCTCAATATAGAGGAGAGCAGTTAAAAATCTATCTGAAGGTTTCAGATATAGGAAACTGACGTTTTGATTGTGCTGCCAGAAGACCCTAGAAATGGGCAGGTAGCATTCAAATCGGCTATTAAAATGGTTACACTCTCTCATTGGTATGAGAGCAGTCAAGGCCTATCTGAAGCAGCTGCTCAGATACGGAAAACTGATGTTGGGGCGCTACCAGGAGGCCCCAGGAAAGGGCAGGCAGTGTCTAAATCAACTGTTTTCAATTTTGATTCATCAGATTATTCAGGCTTGTGGTTAGAGAGGGTTCCCCTGTTTCTTTTAGAGTGCACCCTAACAGGATAGTAAGCGCTTCATGCGCAGTGCATTACCAAGCCTTTATGACTCGGATTGCAAGGCCGCAACTTGGTCGCCGGTGCATACGTTCAATAAATCTATCAGGTGAATGTAAGGCGGCAAGAGGATGTCGCTCTTTGGCGCAGTATGCTGCAGGCAGCGGTATAGGTCCTCACGTCTGATGGCGGTCTGCGTTAGTTGTGTCTCCCTCCCCTCAGTAGGCATTGCTTTGGAACGTCCCACATAGTAATTACTAAGCTCTGTGTCCCGTGATGTATGATAAAGAAAATAGGATTTTTATAATAGCTTACCTGTAAAATCCTTTTCTTGGAGTACATCACGGGACACAGAGCTCCCGCCCCTCTTGTTTGGGATTATTGGGACACTTATTGCTTTGCTACAAAACTGAGGTACTCCCAGTATGGGAGGGGTTATATAGGAAGGGAACTTCCTATCTAATTGATTACATCAGTGTCCAGCACCTGAAGGCGAGATATATAACCCACATAGTAATTACTAAGCTCTGTGTCCCGTGATGTACTCCAAGAAAAGGATTTTACAGGTAAGCTGTTATAAAAATCCTATTTTTTGTAGGTTTGCTTTAAGGCATTGAACTTTAGGAGGAACATTAGCATATGGTTCTCTGAGGGTTGCAGCTTGGAGTGAAATTCACTTTTGGTTTCCAAGCTGTGGTAAAATGCTAACATTTCCAACCCAATATGTCATACAGCTGCTATATAGAGTAGTTGTAGACCATATAAAATGTACTACTTATCTCCTGTCAGTAGTATTTCAACATTACAAAACAGCTAAATATGACAATGTTTTAATATCAGAGCTGCTTCAGCTTTAATCATTTTCAGAAACCTAACCCAGAATGTGACTAAATACTTCTAGATATACCATGACCAAAGAGTGAAAATATGTTGCGCTGATCCTTTAAATCAAATTTCTCACAATAATGCAATCGCAGTGCAAAACTCACATCCCCTATTACAAATGATACAAAGTAGTAAATAAACAAAGTGAACATCACTTGTTCATAAAATCCAAAAACAGATCATAAACAGCAGTTTTGTCTTTTTAGTACAAGATACTTCAGTGCTCTGCCACCTTCACGTAAACACACAGCTTACCAGAAATTCAGACCTCAAAGCAGTATCTATCTCACAGCATTTAAATATATCGGAATACTTCCACTAATGGTTCAAATACATCAGAACAAATAACATCCAGCATTAAGGAGAAAAAGAGAAACTCCATAGTGTAGAATGAGAACCCTGTTTTTATTGTAAAAGAAAGGTACTTGCATTAGAGCCCTTTCACACGGGCAGACCCACTCGGACCCTCCAGTCTCCTCTATGGAGTGGTGGGTGTCAATGGACATATGTGCGTTGACTTTTTCCGACATTCGATCCTGTCTGCTAAAAAAAAATCCGCCTGGCGGATCGGTTGGCAGTTGGGTTTAAACGGAAAGGCAGTCTGTTTACATCTCACTGCCCATAGAGGAGAGTGGGCTGTGTGTGTCTGCTCTGCATAAGTGGAGAGGACATGGACCAGCCATACGACTGCTCAGCGGGGTCAGCAGACAGATTCCCCACTGAGCAGATGGACCCCAACAGGAGCCTGCTCCATGTAAGGGGGGCCTAACAATAACGAGACTAGCATGTAACAGTAGTTTCGCTCAGCTAAGTGGGCATGTTGATGCCACTGCTAACCACTGTCTGATGCATTTCATCACAACAGACCTGGATAAATGAGAACCTTCACAGATCTATTTCTTTTTCTTAGATGTGTGCTTTACAGTACATGTCAGTTCCCCCAAAACACAGGTTGTGTGTTTTCACAGAAGTGTGCTAGGGTTTAATTAAATATGGTCTAGAACTGAATATTCTTTAGCTGGGTCACATTGTGATCTTCACATCACGACTGCTTTTGTAAACTTCCATGTCTAAATGGATGTGAGTATCTGTAATATTGATGGACTGCATTTATAATAAAAGTATGCAATTTTGGCATTTGTATGCATTATACTGATTTCCTTTTGTTTCACAGGTATTTGGCAAGTTGATTTCTGGAGATGCAGAACCAACACCAGAACAAGAGGAGAAGGCTCTGCTATCCTCACCTGAGGGAGAGGAAAAGGTATACTGAAACAATTACTGTGTCTTGCCAAGATATGAACAAATCTATCACCGTTTAGTCTGAGGGAACATGGCACTAAACTCTGTCCGTTATCAACACTGTTCATATTTATATATTTAATATACATATGGTTATTTCCTGAGTTGAACCATTAACCAGTAGCATCCTCCTCAGGAATTATTGTGGTATTTAGTGGTCTCCCCTGCCCTGTAAAATAAAAATTCCTGATTGTTCCCATCTTATGTACCCAAAAAACATGAAAGCATTATTTTTAGTATATGCTGTATATTATTCAGGTCTCTAAAACAGTTTGTCATTGTTAGACATAAGCTGCCCAAAAACATACAAATTACCTGCAGGAAAGGCAAATTTTTAGACATCCTCTAATAACCAGTGCACATATCGGTTTCCACTGACACCCCCTGCTCAGACTTTGTTCTTGCTGGATAGGAGATGGTCCATCCCAGGACATCCATTGGAACACAACTCTTGCTATTGCCAGTTGCTCATGTTGGAGATTATACAGTATGTTAGTGTCTCAGTGTTTTGTTTTTTTTGCAGGCAACTTCTGATGCAGACCTCAAGGAACACATGGTTGGTATCATATTTAGTAGGAGTAAACTCACCAACTTACAAAAACAGGTATGTCGTCATTGCACAGTTCTAGTTATATATACAGTAAAACCTTGGATTGCAAGCATAATTCGTTCCAGAAACATGCTTGTAATCCAAAGCACTTGTATATCAAAGCAAATTTCCCCATAAGAAATAATGGAAACTTATATGATTTTTTACGCAACCATTTATTCATAAGTCCTTCAGTGTGCTTATATATATATATATATATAATGGGTTGTGTAACCATAAAATGTCCATCCACAAGGGGATAAGAAGCAAAATCCAGCAGGAGCTACAGAGTATAAAAGAGAAGAGAGGCGCCTCTAAGTGTAGCAATATGTTTCTAAGTGTTGTACCTTCATTAAATGTAACCATTTCTTTTTCGTACATCACGGGACACAGAGCGACTTAGTCATTACTAATAGGTTATATAGTTTACCTTCAGGTGCTGGCACTGGCAACTTCCAAACCGGAAGTACCCTCCCCTATATAAGCCCCTCCCATCCGGGAGCACCTCAGTTTTTTGCCAGTGTCTAAGGTGTTGGCCAAAGAGTAGCATGTGTTTTCCTGGGCTTGCGTACAGGTTCTTTTACGGGCCTTAGTAAGCTGTTCCGGATCCCACCAAAAAAGCTTCATAGCTAAACGGTCGGTACCCGGGCCTTGCAACAGAAGAGCAAGGTTTTGCCTGTAATGCCTCTCTTAGGAGGGCTGGACCCTGGGATCCAGAGCTCTGGTCATACCCACGACCAAGATGTTTTCTGTGCAGGGTGCTATACAGGTCCAGGGGAGTGGAATCCTTGGGAACCCGGTCCCTGAAGGTTTAATTACAATGCCTGCCGTGATAGGTGAAGTTTGGGCTTCTGTGGACCAAACAGAGTCCTGCGGCGGGGAACAGGTAAGTGGGGGCCCCCAGGAACTTGGTTCTATTGGGGGACCCCCAAGCCTAATTTGTCTTTCTGTCTGTTACCTAATGGTATTCCCGCTAATATCTGTGTATGCCTGTAACTACTGGAAAATGTAAAATTTTAATAGTAAAGAAAAAAAAAAAAAGAGAGGACCGCGGTACCTGTGTTAAACCACTAGAGGCCGCTGTGGTCCATTTTTTCTTGTCATGTGGATCTTTGGTTTTCTCAAGTCAAAAGATCCAGGCAGTTGGTAAGTTCTCTGTGGGAATCCACTTCCTCTGCCCTGTTGCTGCGCTCATCCACCGCACAGGCCCTCCGGCAAAAAGGGCCCTGGCTCCTAGTCCCTGCTTGGTTTCGAAAAGGGCGCCAATGGCGCACGGGCGGGCGCGTGCACGCGCCTCCTATGAAAAAAAGGGGCGGGGCGGGTGGATGACGCTCGATGCGCGCCGCGGCGCTTCTGCGCATGTGCAGGCGTCCCAGCATGTGTAAAAGACACAGTACAAGTGTCAGCTGGATGCAAGCAGAGCTAGCAACAAAACGGTGGCACACAGAGGCGGTTGATGCAGGCATCCCCATAGAAAGACACTTTAGTGGAGACCAGCTGGTATATAGCAGCAACTGTGTTAGACTATTACCAGCAAAATTGGTGTATGACGACGGGAATACCTCAGCTTTGTGCTTATAGGATATGTCGTCCAGACGCTCTGGAAATAAATCTTCCAAGAAGCGAAAGGGGTCTCCGTCGGGCTCTGAGGATTTTGGGCATGCTGTACTGCGCCAATCTCCCCTGAAATTTCAGAGGTCAGTAGCCGTAGGAACCCCGCAGGAGTACCTGGTACTGCGGCTGTCCCCAGTCCACCTGCTCCTGTATATATAACAGAGGAGGTTTTATCCTCAACTCTGGGAGGATTGGAAGAGAGATTAACAGCATTGATCGCTGCTTCCCTGTCACAGGAAAAGCGCGTCCGATCTCCGTCTCCTCCTGCAGAGTGCCTGTTAGTGGAGGAACAGTCCCAGAGATCGACCTACCTGAAGGGGATCAGGTGAGGTTGATAAAGTTATAGAGGAATCAACAGTGGAAGAACCTTTCTCAGCATCTCAGGCTGAAAGATTATGGGTTCAGTCTCTGACTAACATGGTCCGAGCAGCATTTTAAATGCCTCTGGTGGAACCATCAACCACTACTGTCTCCTCGCTGGGGTCGCTGAAAGCTCCCCAGACTGTCTGTTCCTTCCCAATCCACCCTTTATTGGAAGGGCTTATTTACCAGGATTGGGAGCATCCTGTAAAATATTTACTCCCCCCAAGAGATTTCCAGTGATCTATCCCATGGAGGATAAGTTCATAAAAAAAAAAATGGAGGGTCCCTACAGTGGACACAGCCATCTCTTGTGTAAATAAATCACTGACATGTCCAGTAGATAATGTTCCAATGTTCAAAGACCCAATAGATAAAAAATTGGAGTCTTTACTAAAATCTGCTTTCTCTACAGCAAGCATGGTGACACAACCTGCAGTAGCAGCGATTGGAGTCTGCCAAGCAATGAAAGATCAGTTGAAACAAGTCTTAAGGGACTTACCAGATCAGCAGGCTCTTGCCCTAGCTGACCTACCTAGAGCCTTGTGTTGCGGTGGACGCCATAAAGGATACAATCCAACAGGCATCCCGCTTTACGCTGTCTGTAGACATATGCGTAGACTTCTATGGCTCAAAAACTGGTCTGCTGAAGCTCCCTGTAAGAAATTGCTGATTAGCTTCCCATTTCATGGAGAACGCTTATCTGGAGATGATCTGGACAAATATATCCAGAAAACTTCTGCCGGTAAAAGTACACTCTTGCCGGTTAAGAACAAGGGTAGAAGTCCTTCTTTTAAGAGGCCTACTGCTCCAGTCCCTGGCACATCGGCTGTGAAACAGTTCTGACGGCCTCCGCGGTCAAATCCAGGGGGCAGAAATCAGGGACAATCACAGGGTAACAAGAAACCCTGCGTCAAGAGAGGTACAAAACCTCCCCCCAAGTCATGAAGGGTTGCCCCCACTCAATCGGGTGAGGGGAAGACTTCAGTTGTTCACAGAGACCTGGCGGGACACTATCAGAGACAGATGGATGATCTCCGCAGTAAGTCTGGGATACAGGCTGGAGTTAAAAGACATTCCTCCTGCCCATTTTATAAGGTCAAACGTGCCAAGCGATCCCCAGAAGAGTGGATCCCTCCTTCTGGCACTAGAGCAACTATTGCTCCAAGGGTAATCATGAAGGTTCCCTTGGAAGAAAGTGGGTTCGGGTTTTACTCGAACCTTGTCACAGTCCCCAAACCAAATGGGAACATGAGGCCCATATTAAATATAAAAGGGCTAAACAAGTTCCTACATATCAGGACTTTTTCGGATGGAGTCGATCCGATCGGTGGCCACCGCCCTACAAGGGCAGGAATGGTTAGCCTCGATCGACATAAGGGATGCTTATTTGCATATTCCCATCTGTCCGGCCCACCAGAAATTTCTACGCTTTGCAGTAGAAGGGCGCCATTTTCAGTTAAGAGCCTTACCTTTCGGTCTGGCCACAGCACCACGAGTGTTCACAAAAATTCTGGCCCTACGATTGGCCAAACTAGGAACACAAGGTGTAACGATAATGGCATATCTAGACGACTTGTTGCTGATAGACCACTCAGTGAAAAAAACTAGAAGTGGTCGTTCACAAGATAATCAAGTATCTGGAATCTCACGGTTGCATTATCAACCGAGACAAGTCAGCCCTAAAACCAGTCAAAAGTCTGGAATACTTGGGGGCTAAGACTGGATTCAAATCAGAGAAAGATTTTCTTACCTCCAGAGAAGGTGTCGTCTTTGAAAGATTTGACCCACTTAGTGGGTACAAAAAAGAAAACCATCCATACGCCTGTGTATAAGGCTGCTGGGAAAAATGGTGGCTTCATTCGAAGCAGTACCCTACGGTCAATTCCATTCAAGGAACTTGCAGAGGGCCATACTGTCAGCCTGGGACAAAAAAGTTCAGGCTTTAGACTTACCAATGTCCCTGTCCCCTTTCGTTCGCAAGAGCCTCCATTGGTGGTTGGTGCCCCAGAATCTGGAAAAAGGGAAACCCTTCAGTCCGGTTTCTTGGAAGGTGGTCACTACAGATGCCAGCCTCATAGGCTGGGGGGCAGTACTGGAGCAATGGTCTCTCCAGGGCAAGTGGTCAGAAGCAGAGAAGGCCCTGCCCATCAATCTCTTAGAGATACGAGCAGCCCGGTATGCCCTAGTAGCATGGACATCCAAACTCCAAGGGTCACCTGTCAGAATTCAATCAGACAATGCCACAGCAGTGGCATATATCAATCACCAGGGTGGCACCAGGAGTCGTGCAGCCCAGAGGGAAGCGAATTGCATCCTGGAATGGGCAGAAAGGTATGTCACAGCCATATCCGCGGTTTTCATCCCAGGAGTGGAAAATTGGAGAGCGGACTTTTTAAGTCGCCAGCAATTATGCCCGGGGGAATGGTCTCTTCACCCCGAGGTTTTCCAGGCAATATGCCAGCGGTGGGGAACACCGGATGTAGATCTGCTAGCATCCAGATTCAACGCAAAGGTGGACAGATTTGTGTCTCGCACAAAGGATCCCCTAGCTTGCGGTTCGGATGCCCTAGTGTTCCCTTGGGATCAGTTCAAGCTGATATATGCATTCCCACCGCGATTAATCCGCAGAATCAGGGTAGAATAGAAACCAGTGATTCTGGTGGCTCCAGCGTGGCCCCGAAGGGCATGGTACGCGGAGATTGTAAAAATGTCAGTGGGAAGTCCTTGGACCCTCCCACATCGTCCGGACCTGCTTTCGCAAGGACCGATATACCACCCTTCCTTACCAGCCCTAGGTTTGACGGCCTGGCTATTGAAGCCCACATTCTAAAAAAGAGAGGGCTCTCTAATCCTGTGGTATCTACCATGATCAATGCCAGGAAGCCGGTATCCAGGCAGATCTATTATAGGATCTAGAAGGCGTACATCACGTGGTGTGAGGCCAAGAAATGGCATCCACGTAAGTACGTAATAGGTAGGATTCTGGACTTCCTACAGTGGGCTGTACATAGGAAGCTTGCCTTGAGTACTATCAAGGGTCAGACGGCCTTGTCAATATTTTTTCAAAGGCCCTTGGCTTTGCATTCATTAGTCAAAGCTTTCATACAAGGAGTGATGCGTATTAGCCCTCCGGTTAGTATTCCCATATGTCCATGGGACTTAAACCTGGTTCTGTCGGTTCTACAGAAACAACCATTTGAACCATTGCGGCACATTTCCTTGGTTCTTTTCACCAGGAAATTGATTTTCTTAGTAGCCATTTGTTCGGCTAAAAGAGTATCGGAATTAGCCGCCTTGTCCTGTAAGGAGCCATATTTGGTTGTCCATAAGGACAGAGTAGTATTACGTCCTCATCCAGCCTTCTTCCTAAGGTGGTATCGAGCTTCCATTTGAACCAAGATGTGGTTCTTCCTTCCTTTTTCCCCAAACCTAGTTCGGTAGAGGAAAAGTTATTGCATTCTTTGGATGTAGTAAGAGCAGTTAAAGCTTATCTTAAAGCCACTGCTCAGATTCGTAGAACGGATACTTTGTTTGTTCTGCCGGAAGGCCCCAGAAAGGGTCAGGCAGCATCAAAAATCTACTTTAGCCAAGTGGATTCGACAGGTCATAATGCAAGCCTATGGCTTGAGAAGGAGACCGCCTCCGTTCAAAGTTAGGGCACACTCCACAAGAGCAGTTGGAACTTCATGGGCAGTGCATCACCAGGCCTCCCTGGCTCAAGTCTGTAAGGCCACAACATGGTCCTTAGTACACACGTTTACTAGATTCTACCAGGTAGACGTCAGAAGTCAGGAGGATGTCGCCTTTGGGCGCAGTGTGTTGCAGGCCGCAAAAGAGCCTCATGCCTGATGGCGCCCAGCTTATGTATAGTGTATCCCTCCCCTCATTGGGCATTGCTTTGGGACGTCCCATTAGTAATGACTAAGTCGCTCTGTGTCCCGTGATGTACGAAAAAGAAAAAGGGATTTTTATAACAGCTTACCTGTAAAATCCTTTTCTTGGAGTACATCACGGGACGCAGAGCTCCCACCCCTCTTTTTGGGACACTTATTGCTTTGCTACAAAACTGAGGTGCTCCCGGATGGGAGGGGCTTATATAGGGGAGGGTACTTCCGGTTTGGAAGTTGCCAGTGCCAGCACCTGAAGGTAAACTATATAACCCATTAGTAATGACTAAGTCGCTCTGTGTCCCGTGATGTACTCCAAGAAAAGGATTTTACAGGTAAGCTGTTATAAAAATCCCTTTATTGCTGCAGAGGCGCCTCTCTTTTATACTCAGTTGTGACATGATGCTACTCTTATATCAAGACAAAGCTTGTATATCAAGTCAAAATTTATGAAAAAGATTTGCTTGTCTTGCAAAACGCTCTCAAACCAAGGTTTTACTGTAATAGCTTGAATTGATCAGTTTCACAGTGTTTTAATATTTTGTTATATAAAGCAGCATATTTTATGGTTTATTTTGTTGTGCTTGTGTGACTATGGCTTTAACTCCAGAGATATTAAAGAGTATTCATAAAGAGTGTCTGGTGTCCGCGACACTCTTTAGAATTTCAATGTGCCTCCATACAACGGATATACAACATCGGTCTGGTGACAAGTTTATGTACCTGTTGCAGGTACCTGAATTTTTGGGGGCACAGAGTCACACTGAGAACAGAGTGTCTGCTGCAGCTGAGAATTTTTAAAGCTGGGTTGGCAGAGCCTGATGGGGATTCAGACACTTGTTCCTAATCTTGTCTACCATCTCCTTGTGATTGACAGCAGGCAGTGTGTGGATCCATAGCAAATAGACAGTCTGATATTGTCTATAGAATCCACCCACTTTCTGCTGTTAATCACAGTGAGAGCGGACCTTATGAGAAATTGGTCTCTCAACTGTCCCTTCAGGCTTCCCCTGCTATCAGCGTTACTGGTAACTAGTAGGCTGCTGGCTGAGGTTGTGAAGCTGACAGTGTCCTTGACAACCATAGACCGGTAGGGAGGAAAGGAGGTAGCTGCAGCAAATATGACACCTACTACACGGTGTACAGAGAAAGGCACTCTGCCTGTCTCTGTACACCAACTTAGTTGGTCTTAATTACCTCCAGTTTTGTTATCTATGAACTGGAGGTACTTTCTTTTAATCTGGTGCAGTAATAGCGCCACTTAAGTACAATCCATTGCACGTGTCGGTACAGCTACCTAAATGAGCAGTAGTAATTATTGAATCTGGCATAGGCCTTTTTAAAATTCCATACCACCAGAAAAGTCTCACTAGGACTTTAATTCACTTGATGTGTGACCCTTGATGTCTCTAAAGAGAATCTATAATCAAAAATTATATTGCTAACATTTGTCCGATATGTGATGAAAAAATGTAGTCAAAAATTGAGCCCCACATACACGCATATACAAATGTAAATGCATGCATCATCAAGGACGCCTATGTAGGGAGACATTGATTGTGCTACACATGTTGAACACACTGAAGTGAGTGCAATAATTCTAGGTCCATTATTCGCTGTTCACTCTAACCTGATGACCTGTAGGGGCTTTTAGAGCATCACCTATGGGAAATAAAGGGTACCAAAGTTTGTTGCCATTTAAGGGGTTCATGCAATTTTAAGGCTTGACAGGTTGAGTATTTACTCAGCACAACTTTCTTTCATATTTCACCAAATTGGATAATTGTGTTTATGCACCCTAAACCATTGGGTTAAAATTGTGTGACATACAAAATTGGAACCACCCCTAATTTTTTTTCTAGGATGTCTGCTTTCAGAAAATATAGAATGTTTCATGGTTTAACATAACCTTCAGGCCTAAAAAGATTTATTTAGACACGAGCAGCAAAAATGGCTTTGGCAGCGAAAGGGTTAACTCGTGTGAAATCCAAAATCCTTTAATCATACAGTGGAGTACACAGGACTTTTAGTCATAGACCATGAGTTATATACTTCTGCCTTCAGGTGATTGGACACTGGTAAAAGCTATTACTAGGGCTACCCCCAGAGTGTACCCATATAACCCCACCCACTTTGTGATGCACCATTTTTTTCTTGGTGTCCTTAGGTGATGGACCCTTTCTTCCGAGAATTTTTTTTATAAACCACTGAACTTTTTTCACCTGAAGTTTTAAACCTGAGTGCTTATTGCCCTGGGCTATCTAGCCGTTTTGAGATTAGTTACCCTCTGTGTGTACCTCAAGAACCAAACCCAGACCCTTCTCTGTGGGGCTGACCTGTATTGTTTGCTTCGGATACAGGTTTCTGTGCTAGGCACTTACCTTGGCACAAAATGCAACATGTGAAGTTAGCTGCAGAGTTTCCCTGTATATGGACTTTAGTTTCTGGCTTTAAGTAACACCATCCACAAGGGCTACCACACTATGTAGTTTTAGTGAGCAGAGGATTGGGAGTTTCCCATTTTTCCCCTCCCTTTTTTCCCTTCCATCTGGCCTTGGTATCAGAAGGATGAGGTGACTAAATCACACCACCTAGATGACCTGTTTCCACCTGCCTGTTCCATTTCGCACCATGACTTTACAGTTTTGTTTTGTTTGTTTTTTATATCAAATTTTACAAAGTGTACTGTATTTCTACTTTTGCAGTAAAATTTGAGAAGACCCCATTTATATGTTGTGTTCTTATTCACACAGTATGCCTAAAATATGTTTCTTACCACTTAGATGTTTCTCGGGACAAGGTGTTATGGCTGACCGCAAGGTTTCTTTGTAACAATGTTAAGCTGTATACACACTATACAACTTTTGGTAGATTTCCTTTAGATTTACCTTCAACTATGTAGTGCTAGGGCCTGCCTGATTGCATACAAGTGTTTATCTGACCTCATATTATATTGTTTTGGAAAATCCAAAGGAAAAAATTCCAGAACATTTTATAGTGTGTATCCAGCTTTAGAGTAAACGCCCCCCCCCCCCCCACCCTTTGCTAGCAGCAAGGATTTAAAAAAAAAAAATTGGGTGTTTACATATACCTTTATTTTTTATTGTATATGGTGGTTAGGAAATATTATAGTGTGTATAAATGCAACTGCATTTACATTTTGAGAGATGATTTAATTTTGATTCAGTCTTGATTTAATTTGTTTCCTGATGATTATGCATCATATGACTTGCAGGTATGTGCCCACATAGTACAAGCAATCAGAATGGAGGCTACACGAGTCCGAGAAGAGTGGGAACATGCTATTTCCAGCAAGGAAAATGCAAACTCACAGCCAAATGATGAGGATGCATCTTCTGATGCTTATTGTTTTGAACTGCTGTCTATGGTTCTTGCTCTGAGTGGGTCTAATGTTGGAAGGCAGTATTTAGCTCAGCAGTTGACTTTACTGCAAGATCTCTTCCATCTGCTGCACACCGCTTCTCCCAGAGTACAGAGGCAGGTGAGTGCATCAGCTTTAATTTACCTCTAATAGTATAAAGTCCAAAGTGCAGCGCTTAGTGAAAATGAAAAAAAAAAAAAAAAAAAACCCCAGTCCAAGTGCAGAATCAGCAAACAAGATGAATGTGGAAACTGATATGGAACCACCACCAGAACTTTCAGTGTGCAAGCGTAAAAGCACACCACCCCAATGTGCTCACAAAATGCTTACCGGACGGCAAACATACACAAGCGATGTAAGTATATTTGCAGAAGGTCAATGTATAGACACAAATTTCCAAGCCTGATGGATCACACCCACATCTTTATACGACATCCAGAACTCAGTTGGAAATGGAGATGATATGTAATCCTCAGCAGGGAGTGGTTTACCAAATGAAAGAATAAACTAACATAGTGAAGCCCATAAGGTAAAAGGACAAAGGTATTTATTGTATTCTACTTACAAAAAAGGACCATCATCAAGGCATAAAAACATATATATCCGCGGCTCTCAGCATGCTTGTATCAGCCAGCCTGACATGTTTCATCCGAATGGATACCTCTCCCATAGAAGTTTCTGCTTGTTCACAACATAATCAAACCTGATTGGGGAAACTCGCATTTTAGATCTGGATTAAGCCAATTCATAAATGTTTGTGAATATCATATATTTACCAAATTATTTGACTTTTTCTGTAGGCAAGTCTTGCAAACACCCCTACATCCACATGTTGTTGGAACAGGGAACCCATGCCGTTTTTTTTAAATATTTTTATTGAGACTCAAAGGGCAAACCCAAGTCATTACATCCATAATGTGCAGACATTGAAAACATCAGACATATAACTTGTCTAGCAAATAAAACGTCGGTTTCAAGCAAAGAGCATGTCAGACAGATTTCTTCAAATCGTTTGATCGTCACAAAATTTAAAGGTTGATCTACTGAGTAAGGTATGGGGTTGTCCAATTCCATTTTCCCTTTCACATGTTGGAGTAGGGGAGAGGTAGATAGGTAGGTCAAGAGAATGAGGATATAGAAAATAAAAATAAAAAAGGTAAGGGGGGGGGCGTGGTGGAGAATATGAAATGGCGCTGGTTTAGAATAGATAGTAAGTAAATAGAGCCTGTTCAAGGTTTTGCGAAAAGGGCCGTTTCCTCTTCAGATAGGGCACACTGGTTCCAAAGCCCCCAGGGGGTATTAGAATATTTTTCACGTCCATGCCATGTTTAAAAAAAATTAAAACACCAGCCTCATTGTGACATAGCCACACAGAAAGCCCATGTTCACTGCTCTAAACAGATTGGCAGATCCAGCAAACAACTGGATCCACTTGATGAATCTACTATTGGAATGAATGTTTAGGGATTCACCCATCTTATCCCGGAGATCTTTTGTCAGTGTCTTGCCAGTCAGTTTATGGTTTGCTTCAGTTGCACTACCAGGGACTGAAATACTCCAGGAAAGCTATTTTCATGCTGAGCTAATAAAATTTACAACAGCTGAAAGTCAAGTGGCTTTGTGTGCCATTGAAAAGGTGGTTAGCTGCACCTAAATGAATTTACAAGAAATTTTTAGGAGGGGAGTGATCCTTTTCCAACTCTGCGATTCTGTTTTTAATTAGAAAAACTAATTCTGACATATTGGTATCTTTCACTTAGATGTTATGCACTAAGTACAGCTGGATAAAACAAAAACTGTCTTCATTTTAGGCTGCAAAGCAACAAAATGTGAATGTCTACAGTGGGTATAGAAAATAATCATCCCCCTTCAACAATCACATTGTTCCGTCTTGAGTGCCCAGTGTTTGTATTAATATGTTGTCTGTATTATATGTGCTATTTAACAGTTATACTTTAGACTTATGATACCTTTTTTTTATTTTTTATAAAGATGCAAAAATAAAATAATGTTGTTTTGCTGCTTTATAGGTAACCTCTTTGCTTCGTCGCGTTCTGCCTGAAGTAACACCATCTCGTCTTGCTAGCATCATTGGTGTCAAGTCGCTGCCACCAGCAGACATCAGTGACATCATCCACTCTACAGAGAAAGGAGACTGGAACAAGCTTGGCATTTTGGATATGTTCCTGGGATGCATCGCTAAGGCACTCACAGTCCAGTTGAAGGCCAAGGGAACACCAATCACTGGTACTGCAGGGATGAGTGCTGGGAAAGGCGTAACAACGGTCACTTTGCCAATGATCTTTAATTCTAGGTATCTACTACTTGCACCGTACCACATTTTTCTAGTCTAATTATGTATTTTACTTTTTTGTGTGTTTCTCTTTACTGTTGTGCTTCTTTAGCATATATAAAACTGAAAGATTGAAACCTGGAGAAAAATGTTAGTAGTTGTTTTTTTTTGCATTGCATAATTTGTCTAAGTTTAGCATTTCATTAATGGTAAAAGTGGCCCGTGCACAACAAGCTGCTTCTCCTGTAACCAAAATTATCTTCTTTTTTTTGCTTCTTTTAATCAGTTACCTTAGGAGAGGTGAGAGTCACTGGTGGATGAAAGGCTCAACTCCAACTCAGATTGCAGAGATCATCATTAAATTGATTAAAGATATGGCAGCTGTAAGTATTTTACAAATTTTACCTCTATTTATATGGTATTGTTTTCATGATGCTTTTTTGGCAGCCTGATGTAAAAATATTTTTTTTTCTTTGTTTCTGTTCTTTGACTACTGTATTAATAGGGTCACCTCTCAGAGGCATGGTCTCGTGTCACTAAGAATGCAATTGCAGAGACAATCATTGCACTGACAAAAATGGAGGAGGAGTATCGTTCTCCCGTACGATGTATTGCAACTACTAGGGTAAGGTTCTGTATATATTTTTGCTTTTAAACATTCAAGTGAACTTGTGCACAGATTATGCACACAAACGTATTTACATAGTCTGAACAAGCGGTAAAAACACACCTTCATTCACCTCTGTAGCTCTTAGCATTGTGAAGAAATTACTTTTCAAGTGAGAGCAAATCTTGGTAGGCTGCAAAACAATAAATGTGTAGGCCGGCCCAAGTTAACCCCCTCAACTACCTAGCATGACTCAAGTTTTTTCTAATATATTAGAAAGATGGTAATTTCTTCAGTTCTGCTGGAAAAATTCTAACTTTTTCTCTTTTCTTCTACTACATCACAACTCTCTACATGGCAGCAATCCAGATTGAGCTTTACTCAGCCTTTGGAGTACCATACCCAGACCCTACTGGACTATAAAGTCCCTGACAAAAGTCTTGTCGCTTCTCTATTTTGTAGAAACTCCTGCTATTAACCTGACTTTTAATTAATCAATTGGTGTTAGAAATGGCTCCTATGAAAGGCTAAAGCCCTCCCAAATGATGTTTAATGCACTGAAATAAATTAGTTTCACTGAAAAAAGATTTATCATTTAATCAAGACAGACAGGTCAAATTTTGGCAAGACAAAAGTTTTGTCGCCTATACAGAAATTGAACAACTTTACTGAAAATCCAAAAATATGTCAGCAAATTAAGTAGTGGTGCTGTGATATCCATTTATTTGTTATCCAAATTTATTGATGAAGTCATCAGGAATAGCAAAGAAAACAGTCTTGCATGCCTCCCAGAGTTCATCAATATTCTTTGGTTTCGTCTTCCATGCTTCATCTTTCATCCTACACCACATATGCTCAATGATGTTCATGTCTGGTGACTGGGCTGGCCAATCCTGGAGCATTTAGATCTTCTTTGCCTTAAGGAACTTTAATGTGGAGATGGAAGTATGCGATGGAGCACCATCCTGCTGCGAAATTCTGCCTTTTTTATGGTTGGGAATATAAGAGGTAGCTAAGATTTCTTGGTATTTTAGACTATTGATATTGCCTTCCACCCTGCAGATCCCTCGCACACCCCCATACTGGATGTAACCCCAGTCCATGATTTTGCCTCCACCAAACTTCACTGTTTTCTGGGTAAATCTCGGCTCCATGCGGGTTCCAGTTGGTCTCCTGCAATATTTGCGGCGACTGTGGTGTAATTCAACAGAAGATTCATCTGAAAAATCCACCTTCTGCCACTTTTCCAGAGTCCATCCTTTTAGTAGGCTGTGGCCCTTGGCAAATGCCACACGGTTTTTCAATTGTCTTTTGTTTAGTGCTGGCTTATGGGCACTGATTCGACCATGGAGGCCATTTCGAGACAGAATCCGACAAACTGTTCTGGTTGACACGGGGACTTCAGGTGACCAGGTCTTGTGGAGCTCTGCTGCAGTAGAAAATGGGCTGGCCTTGGATTTTCGAGCCAACAAACGGTCCTCTCGAGCTGCGGGGTCGGCCTGACCTGGCCTTGTCCAAAATGTCTCCAGTCTCTTCAAATCTTTTTTTTTTTATCCTCTGAACTTGACGCTGAGACACATTGAAGGTGTCTGCCACATCAGCAGTGGATCTGGTCTTCAGCCTCTTGATAATCAACACTTTAGTCTCCGGGTAAATCTAAAGCCCCATGCACACGGTCGGACTTCCATCGGACTTTACCCTGGATTTTTGTCCGAACAGAGTTGGCCGGGCACACCCATAGCATACACACCACAGGACTTTTCTGCAAACTTTCCCAAAACTTTTTGCAACATCACGTGGTTTTTCTGCTCTTTACCGCAACCCTTTGATAAACTTCTGCTATTGTTGGTTGATTTTAACATTAGTTGTTTTGTCCATCGGACAAAAGTCCTATGGTTTTCTGTACACACGGTAGGACTTTGCTCCATCGGACTTTTGTTGGGCAAAAGTTTGTCCGTTTGCAGACCCAACTTTTGTCCGATGAAAACACACAAAAAAAAAGTTTGTCCGGTGGAGCGTACACACGGTCGGATTGTTGGTCCAACTTGCTCAAAATTAAGTTTGTTGGCGAAAAGTCCTACCGTGTGTACGAGGCTTTAGGCATGTTTGCAGAGGTCTAGTTGGTTGAGAAGGTCTAGTGTACTAGTGTTCTTTTTATACACACCTGAGACCTAATTGATCCATTATTAGTCACAGGTGAAGCTCATATAACAAGGCGACAACACTTATGTCTTGGCAAAAATTGACTCAATGGGCTTTACCAAGCTGTGACTATTAGAATACTTTTTCAGTTTCGCTTTGCACTGAAACATTATTACAAAAGCTGTTGGGATTAAAATGACCCATTTCTTGTAACAAAATCTTGATTAGAAATATATTTTAGCAGCACTTCAGGTCAGTTTGTATACAAGCGACAAGACTTTTGTCAGGGACTGTACATTGTGAGGCTAGCCTGGAAACTACCTTTGGATACTGGGTTAAACATTAATCTATTCCAGACCCTTTTCTGGTAACAAGTTAGCCACAGAGTTCTTTCCAGGTCTAGAGCTACTGGCCTTGCTACTTTTGCCTTCTCTTAAAACTCACCCCGTGAGTAAGAGAGCCTTTTAATTTCCTGCTTTCCATCAGTTTTACAATGGAAGGGGTTAATGCTGTGGTACCGAGTGCTCCCATTATCCATTGGGTAGTGTGTCCCATTCACACTCCGTGTTCTCTTTCCCACCATTGAACATAGAGAAAGCATTTCCCCACTGCCAAGTGGATCACCAGTCTGTTCCCATTGCCCGTCAATAGTGATCTTGGTCACCTCTGGCCTTCAGACCCACATTGGGTACCAGCTGCCTGGGTGTTTTGTGTACCGACTGCCATGCCTTGCTTCTTACCCTGAGAGTAGCTGCATTCCCACCACGTGGTTATAGCATGTCTGCATCTAGACACAGAAGGAACAATCCTGTTGCAGTGGGTGACTCCAGCTCATGCTCTCCACAATTTTAGGCATCACTGTAGGTCAGAGTTTTCACCTTCCTCAACATAAGTCCAAATTAAGGTTGGCTTCTTTTACCTATTTTTTGTAGTAGACAAACCCAGAGACTCTAAGGCAGCCCATATGAGTCATTTTTTTTTCGTTCAACCGTTGCAATGTTGTATTCTGACAGTGGGAAGACTTCCCTGCTGTCAGAATACATTGATCAGTGTTGCAGGCCATAGCCTAAAGCTCTGATCAAGTGACATTGAATCCTTTGTGTTACCACTGCACAGCTGAATCAACCTCCCGCGAAGAGAGCACTTGGCGTTGGTCTTAGCAGAGGACATTCCCTCAATGGACTGATTGCATACAAGATCTGGCAGAGTCATTTCTTCAGAAATTGTTACTGGAAATGGTCCGTCACCTGTAGATGACATTAACCAGCATGGTTTTAATGTAGGGGAGGTCCCAATGTTTTACCTCATGCCCCTCACCATTAGGCTGGGGTCTACCCATCTCTCAACCCTCTCATACCATCTCTTTACCCTCAGCTCTTTACTGTTGTGGGTTGAGTTTCTGAGCAGTCGTATGTGCCTTCCTCTAAGCATCAGATAGCTCCTGGACTGATCACTCCATTTCACCTTTAGACCCCTTTCACACTGAGGCGGTTTGCAGGCGCTATTGCGCTAAAAATAGCGCCTGCAAACCAACCTGAAACAGCGGCTGCTGTTTCTCCAGTGTGAAAGCCCTCGGGCTCTCGCACTGGAGCGGTGCGCTAGCAGGACCGCTCCAAAAGTTCTGCTAGCCGCATCTTTGGAGCAGTGTGTATACCGCTCCTGCCCATTGAAATCAATGACACACCGCGGCTATACCGCCTGCAAACCGCTGCTGCAGCAGCAGCGCATTGCGGGCGGTTTTAACCCTTTTTCGGCCACTAGCGGGGGGTAAAACCGCACTGCTAGCGGCCGAATTCCGCCGCTAAAAATAGCGGCGCTATACCGCCAGCGCACCTCCCGCCCCAGTGTGAAAGGGGCTTTAGCTCACAAGGATTTCTCTTCCCGTCTCATCAGATAATTAAGGTCTTTGAAGCTTCATTCCTGGAATGTCGAGATTGCTAACTGTCACATTTGATTGTGTCCTCAACCAAACTGTAAGGGCCAGTTAACACCAGACGCAGTTCCGTTCAGTTAACTGTACGGAACTGGCCCTTAAACCATCAAATGGCTGGTGTCATAACTGATCACATGTGAAGCACCTTGGCAGTTGCAAATCAAGCTTCCTTGGCTGTTAAGGATAGGGGCACAATCCGTGCAGATCGGCCTCTATAGATTCAGCAGTGCCTAAAAATAGAGAGCGACTGAGCATGTGCAACGCAGGACGAGACCGTGTATTATTTTACCAGTATAGACACTTATTTTTGATGGTTTATTTATATCAGCAAAAAGGGCCATCCTGAAGTGATCTACTGAAATCCTTTACTGTATTTTCTTTATTGCATCTCTTTACAATTGCCCTTGGATTTGTTACTATTGAGAGCTCTGTTACCCTTTATGCTAATAAAAACAAATTGCTGTTATTTTTCACTGTGGCTCTGACAAACAGAAAATTGAAAGGATGAGAGTGATAATTTAATATGAATGTCAAGAAAAAACTATGGCCAGATCAGTAAGCCAGTAAGTGTAGCTGCCCTACTGAAGCCGGATATATATAGATATATAGTGTGTGTATGTGTGTGTGTGTGTGTGTGTATATATATATATATATTTGACTATATACAGTCACATTTGTTTTATACTTAATAGATTGTGCAATTTAATACTTTACCATTGTCAGTCATTTTAACTTTGTATTTTAGCTGTGGCTGGCTGTTTCATCACTGTGTGTGCTTGATCAAGATCATGTAGACCGGTTATCTTCTGGAAGGTGGATGGGAAAGGATGGGCAGCAAAAACAAATGGTAACTTTTTTTTATTTATTTTTATTCAGAATTATTAATTTTGCCTTTAAGCCTACTTTGATAAGTTTTCAAACTTCTGTTTCCTAATCGGTCGTCTTCGTTCTACTTACCATTGTACCCTGCCATACCATGTAGTAAGAATAAAAGTCTCTGGAGATTTTCTAAAAACATATTTCTGGTTTAAGGCTACATTCATAGATCTGTGTTATTTTATTTTTTTGGGGTTTCTTTTTTTTACATCTTTCATTAGAATCAGTGTAAATTGCATTAAAATTTGCAATTTGTGACTAATCTAGAAATGTGAATGTACTTTTTTTAAGAACCAAGTCCAAATGTACACCTATATTTGTATCTAATGTACAATCCCGCAAAAGAGATCCGAGGTTAGCAGATGGCCATGTTTGAAAGAGTGAATTGCAACAGGCAATGCTTCAATTATCTAGTGAGTTGTTTGTAGATGGGCAGAAAAAAACGTGCATACAAACTGTAGAATTGAGGTGCCACCCAACATAGACCCCAGTACTCCCAATGGGGTCTCCCATTGAACTGATGTTTTGTGGCGTATACTTTAAAATTGAGAGAGCTATGATCCTTTTAAATATACGGCTGCATTCCCTTTAATCCCTTCTTGTCAGGAGAGAATCTATGTGTTTATGGTATTGGATAAATAGGCGTTTTTGCTTCGCTTTGTTTTATAGAATAGTTGCTTTATTTTTTTATATACGTCTGTTTTATTTATGTTTTGTGTGTTCTAGCCAATGTGTGATAATCATGACGATGGTGAAACTGCGGCAATCATTTTGTGCAATGCGTGTGGAAACTTGTGCACAGACTGTGATAGATTTCTACATCTCCATCGGCGAACAAAATCCCATCAAAGACAGGTAAAGTGCAAAAAAGTTACTTGACAGTAGTGGCACCCTTCCAGCCAAAACTGAAAGTGTAAATGTTAGTTTATTACTATAATAACATTTGTCATAGGTCCCCCCCCCCCCCCCTCTTCTTCTTTTTTTTTTTTTTTTCTTCCTTTGAATTTTTTTTTTCATCTTTCCCTGTTTTTTTTTGTTTTTTCCTTTTGTGTGGTTCCTGCTCCCCTCCCTCTATTTCTCTATTGGAGGGGAACTGATCAGATAAGTTGCATTGTATATGTTTCAAGATGTTTGGAATTTGCTGAAAATATTTTTTTTTTATTATTATTACCATAATCACTAAAAGCACAGTTTTCCCGAGGATTTTTTTTCTTGATCCACTGGGAATTTTAGATTTTCTGAACAGTACATGGCTGTTTACATCAGCCTGAGTGAGCTTGGCAGGCTACTATGAATTTTAATTAGCTTGAATGTAATAATCATTCAGACCATGTATATGCTATCAAAGTGTTCACTGTTGGAATTTGCGCACTTAATAGATTATAAATTTCACATGTTGCCAAACGTGCTCACAAAGTTCTTGGTAGCCAGTCCATTCGAACAGTCAAATTTACACAGTTGATAATCTTTTCCCTTGAGGCTCAGTTTACACTGCTGCAACTTGAAACCCGACTTGTGAGACCCCAGGTCGCGTGACATGTGAAATGCCTTTTTATTCAATGAGAGCTGTCTTAATTGGCACTTCTGAAGTCGGTTCGACATTAGAAAAGGTTCCTGTACTACTTCAAGGTGACTTCAAACCGACTTGTGCCCATAGACTTTAATGATACTTGCCTGTAAGTTGGATCCTCATCTTAATTGATGTACTTTGAATCCAACATTACAGGAAGATTACACGGGCATTCCCTGAAATTGCTTCAAAGTCATGCTGAAGTCGTCTGGCAAAGTAGCACTGTAAGTCGCGCAACTTTCAAATTGCAGCAGTGTGAACCGAGCCTTAACGACTTGCCGACCGCCCGCTGTCAAACGGCGGCAGTATGGCACTCCTGCGCTTTTAGTATAGGGGGCGCGCCTGCCGCGTGACGTAGGCGCCAATGTCGCAGTCCTAATAAATATCGCAGATTGCCGCCAAAATGCTATAAATCTTTATTTTTTTAACAAAAATATGTAGTATGTAGATACATATCGGCCTAAACTGAGGAAGAAAGGAAGATTTTTTTTTTAATATATATATTTTTGGGGACATGTATTATAGCAAAAAGTAAATAATATATATATTTTTTTTTTTAAATGGTCGGTCTTTTTTTGTTTATAGCGCAAAAAATAAAAACCACAGAGGTGATCAAATACCACCAGAAAGCTCAAATTGTGGGGAAAAGGATGTCAATTTTGTTTGGGTACAGCGTCGCACGACCATGCAATTGTCTGTCAGTTAAAGCGACGCAGTGCCGTATCGCAAAAATGGCTTGGTCAGGAAGTGTGTAAATCCTTCCGGGGCTGAAGTGGTTAATAACTGGATCCCAAAAACCTGAAAACTCTCTATATATAGATATCGATAAATCTAGTTTGCTGTCTCTAGTGCATTCCCAGTCATTTATTGTAATCCACACAGGTGTTCAAAGAGGAGGAAGAGGCAATCAAAGTTGATTTACACGAGGGCTGTGGGAGAACTAAACTCTTCTGGTTGATGGCTCTTGCTGACTCTAAAACCATGAAAGCAATGGTAGAATTCAGAGAACAGACTGGTAAGTTTTACATGTCTATATTAAATTGTAGAATATACAAGACTGTCCTGTATACCTAATTTCTCCATCTATTTAAAAATGGATTTCCTGTATAAGATGCTGTCTTTAATGGTTTTATGTAATATGCTGGACACTCAGAAAAAATTAAAGCCAGAGGTAAAAATAGAATTGTAATTTTTATTGGTGGTGCCTATGCTCTAAAAACTGTTTGCATTTCAGGAAAACCTGCAAGCAGCAGCTCAGAAACCTGTCGATTCTGTGGCTCCAGAAATGGGACAGAGCTATCAGCTGTTGGTAGTGTGTGTTCTGATGCAGACTGCCAGGTGAGTCAGAAGCTCATACAGACAAGTCTTCCATAGATGATGATTAGGTCATTGCTCTGATAACAAATTTTCTCTATTTTTAGGAGTATGCAAAGAGTGCCTGCAGCAAGACCCATCTATGTGGGCATTCGTGTGGAGGTGTGAAGAATGAGGATCATTGTTTGCCTTGCCTACATGGTTGTGACAAAAATGCAACAAGTCTGAAGCAGGATGCAGATGACATGTGTATGATATGCTTTACAGAGGCGCTTTCTGCAGCTCCTGCTATTCAGGTTGGCCATTTGTGTTGGTGGAGGGCTTGTCATTGAAAATAACTTTACAGCTTCCTGCATCTTCAGAAGTGATTTTTGTACATAGTTGATGTTCTCTTTGACAGAAATATAAATGTAGTTCTTAATAGTATTCAAACATTAATGTTATATTACCTTTTATTATCTTAGATGATCATGTTTCACAAGTATTTTATACAGAAGAAAAATGCCTGTTTTTAGTCTTGCTGAAATTAACCAACATCAAATAGTCCAACTATGTTAATAGAGAGGATCACTAGAGGCTAATAGAAGAAAGTTACCGTATTTTTCGCTCCATAAGACGCACCTGACCATAAGACGCACCCAGGTTTTAGAGGAGAAAAACAAGAAAAAAAATATTCTGAACCAAATGATGTACTAAAATATTTAATATTATATTACTACTATAGGTGGGTGTTGGACGCACAGCAATACCAGCCCCCCTATCAAATCAGCTCAGCTACACTATACCTGGGTGGTGGTGGACACACAGCAACCTCCCCCCCCCCCCCTTCCCAGATCAGCTCAGGGTGGTAGGGCAGACACAAACACCCCTTCAGCCTCTCATATAACAACAGCTCAGGTGATGAACAGTGGATACCATCCCACACCTCCCACCCCCTTATCACTCACCTCAGGCAGTGGAGGACAATGCCATTACAATCCACAACCCCCTCTGGCTGGCTCTCAGCATCAGATATACCGGGCAGCAGCTAGGATGGATGACTGAGGACATAGTTTGCAGCAGCAGCAGCGACAAGTGGATAGAGGCAGGAAGTGAGACTGGACCAGACCACGGCGCTGGGGGTGTTCCAGCTGAATAAAAAAGCCATCCAGGGCTCTTGTCGCTTGCAGGATGGGGTCACATCTGGCGGATGTCAACTTACCTGGGTGCGGAGTGCACCATTATAGCAACACCACTGACAACCCCCATGTTTTGGCACCTGGGGCAGACCGTCTCCCCCCGCTCCCCCTTGGTATGCCCCAGCAAGGATCTTCCTCACATCCTGTCAGCTCTCCTCCACAGAGAAGCCGAGTGTCTATTCTGACACGGCGGCGGCGATGGGGGGGCGGAGCCTGCTCAGTATTCGCTCCATAAGACGCAGGGACACTTTTCCCTATTTTTTTGGGGGGTAAAAGTGCGTCTTATGGTGCGAAAAATACGGTACTTTTTTCTCAGTCTGTGGTGTTAGTGTGATTGCTGAGACTCCTACTTATTTACTTGATCTGGTTCATGTTTCTGTTTGAGTGTCAGAAAGCCAAGTAGAAATTTTTTACCTCCTTGTATGGAATGTCAGTGTTAAAGTGGTTGTAAAGACTTAGTTTTTTTACCTTAACGCATAGAATGCATTAAGGTAAAAAAAACTTTCTGTGCTGCACGTGTCCCCCATCACTACCTTTTTATAATTGCCTGAGCCCAATCCTGATCCAGCACTGTGCATGAGAGCAGCGGCTCTCCTGACTGTATTTCTCCTCACTGCACAGATTGGTAGCAGCGGGAGCCATTGGCCGGGGGGCAAGCTGCCCTTGTCTGTTGATGGACGCTGACAAGGCAGCTCGGGAGAGGGCCCTGCACGAGTACCCCCATAGGAAGCAGCTTTTTTGAGGGCACTCGCCAAGGAGCCAGGATTGACAGGGGGCAGACCCTAGAAGAGGATCTGGGCTGTTTTGTGCAATACCATTGCATAGAGCAGGTAAGTATGTTATTTTAAAGGGGAAAAATTTACATTTTTAGGTCTCGTGTACATTGCAGCTGGTAAACGGATGTTTAGGAGCATTTGGGCGTTTTTTTTTTTTTTCATCAGCCCCTGAACTCTCCTCAATGTTATCTTGTGGGTACATGTACACTCAGGCGTTTTTATAGTAGTTTTAAAGCATTTTTCTGAAAGCAAAAAATTTGTTTTCCGGACAATAGTTTAGAGGCATTTGAAACGCCAAATGTTTGTAACAGCGTCTAAACGCGGTAACGCCCATTTATAATCGTTTCCGTTTATAGGCATTTTCAATGGGGGGGAAAAAAACAGACTTTCCAGAATCCTTTTTGGCTGCAATGAGAGAGATTCCTGCATTGTGGGCATTTGGGAGGATCTACTGAGGTTATCTTAAAAAAAAAACTCTTCTAAACGCGACATGCAAAAGTGGCAAAACAGACGTTTTTTAACCATCGGTTTCTCACTGTCAAGTTCTAGCATTCAGAAGAGGTTTTTAAACGTCATCGTTTGTTTAACACGCCTTCTGTATTATGATGTGTATATTCTCATATATGTTCTATGTGTAAAACTATGTTTGATTTAATCCATTATAGTTTGCCAATTTGTAAAGTTTCTTTACATCTGTTTTTTCCTTGAGAACATAGATTGGGGGGGGGGGGGGGGTTCTTTCTGTCAGAGCTTCATCTCTACTGAAATGCAATTTGGAGAAGAGAAACCTAACCACAATCAATCATTCCTTATTTTTCATTTTTTTTAGCTTGACTGCAGCCATGTGTTTCACTTGCAATGCTGTAGACGGGTTCTGGAAAACCGATGGCTGGGACCACGAATCACTTTTGGATTTATGTCTTGTCCAATCTGCAAGGTTAGTCAAAGAAGAAAATAATGCCTGAAGGAAAGACCAGACACCTTGTGAATAGTAATATTCCCATGCTACTCCTAAAATACCATGAGATTTCAGTGTACAGTTAATGTTTGAATGTAGACAGAAATATAGATGACATGCCCAGTCAGCATTTGTTCCATTAGAATTATATGCATTTGGCACTGTGTACATAGTGGAAGGGCACAAGAAATGGGGCTGCCCATAGACTGTACATGACAGTCACCCAGTATGGCTTTTTTAATTCTATGGAAACCGGCAGATGCTGTTTGATCAGTTTCCTTTGACCATGATCAGCCAAAAAGATTAGGAAACTTTTCTGATTGGCATTCCCTGCTGAGATGAGTAGCAGTGGTCCAGCCAACTTTCTGTAAGGACGCCTTACAAAGTGTTCATCTTTAGATCTCAATGTTGACAGAACAAGGGCATAGAAGTGAGTGCTTATTGTGGGGACACAGCTTCTATCCCATTTACTAGTGCTTCTCGATAAGTGGTTGCAAGTATACATTAATGTTGGTCAGTTTGAAAACGTTGCTGTAGATTTAGATAAACTATTACTTTATAAATTCCCTATTATCGGCACCTTCATTTTCTGTTGAGTTCATAACCTAATCGAGTATTTAAATTGTTAGTAAAATACACTGCATTTTTACAGAATGATTGATGCTAAATTGCAATTTCTTTTTGTTTAGAACAAAATCAATCATACAGTATTAAAGGATCTCATGGATCCAATAAAAGAGCTTTACGAAGATGTAAGAAGAAAAGCGTTAATGAGGTTGGAATATGAAGGGCTGCACAAAAGTGATGCAATCACGACTCCAGGAGTGCGATTTTACAATGATCCAGCTAGCTATGCCATGAATAGATATGCTTACTATGTCTGCTACAAATGCAAAAAGGTAATTCCATATGTGCACCCTTTATTCCCCCCCCCTGTTTCTGTAGAACAGCTTGGCATGATAGGTGAACCTTGGTACCATCAACTAGAGTAAAAACTGGAATCCTGACTTCACATACAGTGGAGGTGATTTATGAAAACGGTGAACTTGTCTGCCCTGCACGAACAAAGCACAGGTTCATTTTAAGGTGCATGTAAAAGATGAGCTTTATGGTATCTGGTAATGTTTTAAAACCCTGTTTAAGTACAATATTTAATATGTACATAACCAGAGCAATATTTATTTTTTGTTCTCTCTTTACTTATGGAACCTCTGCTTTGCAAATGGTTGTGCTTTACCGCTTATTCTCAACCGTGTTAATTTCATTGACTAAGTTAACAGGATTTTAGGTGACTAAAATACCACTAAAACAATTCAGATTACTTAAATCTGACTAAAACTAAAATGGCATTTTAGTCAAGACTATGACTAAAACTAAATTGAAATGCGAGTTCAGCTTTAAGGCATCCGCTGTAATAATTTCTCTGTGTCCTTACTGAAGTTACAATATCTTTTTCCAGTAAGGAGTGGAGATTTTCATTTTAACAGCCTTTACTTGTGTCAAGTTTTGGTGAAATTTGCAAGTCTATCTTAATTTGGTGCAGATTGTTTATAGTCCTTAAATTTGCCTAACTTAATTTTACCTCTGCATGTAACAAACTGTTTATATGTCTAGGCATATTTTGGTGGAGAAGCCCGTTGTGATGCGGAGGCTGGACAGGGAGATGACTATGATCCAAGAGAGCTAATATGTGGAGGGTGCTCAGATGTGTCCAGGGCTCAGGTATGAAAAACGTGATTGGTATCGGCAGCATTCTGGCCTGTATTTAGGATAAATCAAACAATTATCACTGTAAAGCCGTGCTCTTCAAACTTGTGGCCCTTTGCCTTTATCTGGCCCTTGGGGCACTATTCGTTTAACTGACACCAGTTATTGGGCACTATTCCTCCTACTGACAACATTGCTGGGGCACTATCCCCCCCCCCCCACTGATAACAATGTGGCATTTTCTACTCCCACAGTCTATTTAGAATGTTTGGAGACCCCTGCTGTAAAGGAGTGGCTTTTATTATAGTAGATATTGGCTCCGGGCCATTAATGTGAGGCAGACTGACATCCCATTTAATGCACATTTTAAATCGATTAAAATAATACAATGTTAAAGTCCTGACGCACTCCTTTTTCCTGTAACAGATGTGCCCGAAACATGGTACAGATTTCCTAGAGTACAAATGTCGTTACTGCTGCTCCGTGGCAGTATTTTTCTGCTTTGGAACAACCCATTTTTGTAATGCCTGCCATGATGACTTCCAGAGGATGACCAGCATTCTTAAAGAAGAACTTCCACATTGTCCAGCAGGTTAGTACCACAATTGATTTAATAAGAAATTCGCTGTTCGTTTAACTTTTCGATGGATGAGAATTGTATTCATAAAGACTTGTTTATGGCCTGAATTAACCGGTGTCTAAAAAAAGGCAGCTCTTTACCTGTATGGGAACAGGACATACCTTTTATTTAATTTTCACTGTCTGCAGCTGGAAATTAGGAGACTAGAATTGATGTGGTTAGTCTGATGGTGAGTAACCAGTACTCTGCCCCTTCTATAATGCACCATACGCTTGGCCTGACTGTCTGCTAAAGTCTATAACAATAGCAAAGGGAAAAATCAACATAATTTAGTATCCTTTAGTAGTGTATGAATGGATAGTGATTCTTCATACCTGGAAACGCCAGGTATTTCCTTTGAATCCTGGAGCTGAACTTGAGTGATATGCAACAGTGGAGGTGTGCATTAAAGTGGATCTCCAACCACAGACATACAGATTTATTTAAGAGAAAAAAGTTACCTCTTTAAGATGTGTTAAATGCTCAGCTCTGTCCTATAATTTAGGAAAGGAAGGTGCGCCAAACTAAGTGCAGTATTAACGTTTTAATAACCATTAATAAAAACAGCCAAATGGCTACTCACAAATAGGAAGAAGTAATCAGGCATGTAGAGTGTAAATAGCATACAGGGTCCGGTGTCATCAACAGTCCGAGGGAAAGATGTAGGTCCCAGATGGAGAATAAGGCTGAAGGCAGATGTAGTGTCAGCAATGGAAGCCCTGGGCGTAGAGATGCTGTATGTATGTTGTTATTCTTCCTGTAGTGGAGGAAGAGCCAGGACGATGCGCATCAGCGTGCGCTTCAGCGTGGAGCGCAGCGTGCCGTCGGACCGGAAGTGACCGGAAGTGACGTGGTAAGAAGAACGGACCATCCTATTGGTCCGTTCTTCTTACCACGTCACTTCCGGTCCGACGGCACGCTGCGCTCCACGCTGAAGCGCACGCTGATGCGCATCGTCCTGGCTCTTCCTCCACTACAGGAAGAATAACAACATACATACAGCATCTCTACGCCCAGGACTTCCATTGCTGACACTACATCTGCCTTCAGCCTTCAGCCTTATTCTCCATCTGGGACCTACATCTTTCCCTCGGACTGTTGATGACACCGGACCCTGTATGCTATTTACACTCTACATGCCTGATTACTTCTTCCTATTTGTGAGTAGCCATTTGGCTGTTTTTATTAATGGTTATTAAAACGTTAATACTGCACTTAGTTTGGCGCACCTTCCTTTCCTCATTTATCTTCCAGAGCCTGCTTCTGCCTATGGTAGCTGCCGCTGGTGCATACATCATCTGATGGACATTGGAATAATTTATAGTGTATTTTCCAGTGACATTCTAACTCCTATTATACCAGAACTATTTTGCGCCATTTTTACCTTTTCCTGTCCTATAATTTATTTGTACCCGCCAGATAATACAGCTAGTTCTCAATTTTTGGCACTGCGGCTGTGGATTTCATACAGTAAAGAGATCCCCTATAAATCTGTATTTCTGAACCCATTGCTTTTCACTGTGTGCCATTATTATTATTATTATTTATTTATATATATATATATATATATATATATATATAATATAATATAATGTGTGTGTGGCGCACACCCCCTTCTTGTCTGTTTCGGCTCCTCTTAGGAGAAAGGGGCACACCGCACCACAAGCCCGTACCCTCCTGTGTTAAGAGGTTAGGCGGTGTTGGTTTTGGGCCTTGTCTGCAGCCGGGGCATAAAGTCCTCCTGAGAATGATTCTCACCTCTACAGTGTGTAGATGCAAGTCCTTGATTTCCCCAGTAAATGTCCACACCAGCTGAAAGTCCAACTCAATCTTTATTTTTCACTTGCACAACACATATTCTCTTGGATAGACGAAAGGTTGGAGCAAAAACACAGGACAGCTTTAAGGTGTGGAGGAGGTCCAGGCACAAACGTAGCTCAAACTCTTAGAACTGTTCAGATTCTCAAACCGTTTTGGCGCATGGTCTCTGCCACAGACCATGAGGTTTGTCTCTGCCACTGACCTGGCGAATATTGATTTCCTTCCTAGGACATAGCCCCTTTCAAGGAGAAGACACACCCCCCCCCAGAGAGTCAACAGACCCCTTCCTTCACCGTGTCCACAGCACCGGTCCTTCGGAACAGGTCCTCCCTTCTCTTAGGGTGCGGGTCCCCTCGCAAGGCGACACCTTGGAATCCTTGATCCCTTGCGGACCCCAGCCCGAAGGCTGCTGGGCTCCAGGCCGTTACTGCAACTCCTGGGCCTCCATGCCCAGGCGAACAGGAGCGGTGAGGTAGTACCTCACCCCAGGCTAAAGGTGCTTGAGGTGGAACCGGGACAAGGCCTCCGGGCCTAGGGCACCCGGAGATGACGAACCACACTCCCACACACCCAGGCTGAAAGTGCCTGGGCGTGGACGGACGAGACGACCCCTCTCAGAAGATGTCTGCCCCTTTTATATCCTCTCCCGGCATGCACAGCAGGTTCCCCGCCCTACTGTTCGGCTGCCGAGAGGGGACACAAAAGGCACTGCACTCGCTGTTCAACCTTGGCCCAGAATGGCAGCACCGGCCACAGGGAACACATCACCAGCATTAACCCCTGAGAACAGAAAGTGGTCCATGAATCCTATCAATTTAATGTGTCTGAGCCTGGTTACCACTCAGACACTTCCCTTAAATTGAACACGCCGCTATATATATATATATATATATATATATATATATATATATATATATAATTTTTCATGATTACTGAAATACTTTTGTAAGAAACCTAAGCATGGTTAAAGTGTTACTAGACCGAGGACCCTGCATTCAGCATCTCTGGTTTCCCACGGTACACAGAACATGGAAAGGCAGTTATTGTAGCAAATCTAAACTGCAATACCTTTTCTCATCAGCAGTATATAGCAGTCTTGTGACTTCTATCAGTATCTGGTTAAAGCTTGTAGAAGTTTTACATTCTCCTCTTTCCTATGAGGCTACAGGACCCCTGACCCTCTGTCTGGACAGTGCTGATTGGCCCTGTGCTGATCACATGCACTCTCCCAAGAAAAAAAATCTCTCTAGCAATAAACACCAAACTGAACATGTGCAGTATGTCCCCAAGGCTCTATCAGGAGATGGATTGGGGATGGTGGAAGGAGAGGATCAGAGAAGACAGGATAAGACAGCCTTTTTACACAATGTAGAGGAATAATCCCTTAGGTTCCACAGTGAGTATAACAAGCGTGCTTTACTACATATACAGACTGATTTTACTGTTGTGGGTTTAGTAACGCCTTAAGGTCAAAAGCACACTCTGTTCAGGGCCCTGCAGTGTTCCCAGAAGGATTGGATTTATAATCCTGAATTTGTATATCTTGTAATTTTATAAGGTGCTTGGGCAATGTGTGTTGTCTTACATTTCATTCTCAATTTCATCTTGTAGGTCCAAAAGGCAAACAACTTGAAGGAACAGAATGTCCTCTTCATGTGGTTCATCCGCCCACGGGAGAAGAGTTTGCATTGGGATGCGGAGTGTGCAGAAATGCTCACACTTTTTAAATGAGCCTATGTTTCCTTTCCACTTTTGTTAAAATTTTCTTTCCTTTTTGTGAATTTCAAGACAGACTTCAGCAGTCTGTCACGCCAGGCAGGTTCTGGACGACAGCCTTGGGTCAGGATGGGACCAAAGAGTCTGCGAACAAGGTTATTCAGGAAGGAGGCCTCAGATTCAGCGGTGTATTCGCAACACGTGCTCTTCAAACCAAACCTTACATGTTCTTGTCAAACTGATAACTGTGCGGTGCTTGCATGTGGTCATTACATATAGCACCAGATGTGCACAGCACATGCTTGAATGCACACAGTAGAGGGAGGCTCCCCATATCAAGGTTATATATAAAAAATGTATACAGTATATGTATGGCCAGAAGATGAGCCACAGTAATGAACGTTGACTTTCCAGTAGCACTGTACAACTGTACTTGCATCTCGTGGGAAGAAAGGAGAATATTTGTATATCTACTAGACTGTTAATTTAACTCTATGGTTGCTGGAGAGCCCTGCATTGCGCCCAGCAGAGAAGCGAAGGGTGGTTCATGGCATTTGGCGGGTACATAAACATAAGGTATAAAAGTTGTAACAAATGCTGTACATAAAAATATCAATGTTCGTCCCGTATACAATTTATTACATTACAAAGGCAGTTTCATTTAAACTTCTGGGTTATGTTTGAGCCTGAACTTTTAATGAAGTGCAATACTGAGTGTGCCTCATATCTTTGCAGCTGTAAACTTTATGGAATGTACATGTCAATAAAGCCACTGTACATTTTTATACAGTGACAGTCTGGTGAATGTTTAGGATCTTATTTAAGAGGAATGGCTTTTAAAAAATAAAAATAAAGAGTTAAATCATATTATCTGTCATGAGTTTCTGAATTCCATTTTGTATTTATGTATTTAGTTGTGGCTACCTTGGTGGTACTGTACAGTGAAGCTTGTAATACATTGCACATTTAACACACAATATAAGGGCAACAAAAGAAATCCTTGCAGTTTAATGAATAAACTGCCTTCAACTTAAGTGATGATGGCTGCACTATCTTTCAGTCATAGCAGTCTGTAAAGGGTATATGAAGAGGAAAAAATATGGACAGCTGCACTCCAAAAAACCTTTGACGGTCGCCTTTATTGTAAAAAGATGGAAAATTGCACCAAAATTCATCACAGCATTGCCAGGGTAACTGCTTACATGTTTCACACTGAAGGTCAGTGCCTAATCATAGCTATGATTAAGCACTGACCTTCAGTGTGAAACATGTAAGCAGTTACCCTGGCTATGCTGTGATGAGTTTTGGTGTAATTTTCCATCTTTTTACAATAAAGGCGACCGTCAAAGGTTTTTTGGAGTGCGGCTGTCCATATTTTTTCCTCTTCATATGCTACCTGCATTGCTGGCACCCACGGTAGTCCTGTCATTACGGATTGTTGGAGTGTATCCACCTGGAGCGGTAAAAATCTCTGTCTGTAAAGGGTGCCTGATTTATGGTAACAGATGCTATGCCTCAAACTATTGTCTCGGTAGATAATTATGGAGCCAGATAGGGTCGACTCTCCTAGTGTTCACCTCGTCTGTTGTGACCGTAGTTTATGCCATTGGTTGTAGCTAGAAGGTGTCCTTAATGTCCAAAGAACGTGGTAAAGGAAATAATTATTTACAAATGTTGTTCAAGTTACTTAAAGGATATTTCCACTATGCATCCCAATTGGGAGAATACCCAATATTTGCTGCATGTCCCCGTTCACGAAGCATAACTTACAAAAGTAAAATTTGCAGCTTACCTTTTTTAGATATTCTCCTCTGGAATCTCCAGCAAAGAAAAATTCTTCCTAGTTCTCTTTAACCCTTTCCTGACGACTATGCACATATGCGGCCTCACTGAAGTGGGTCTTCTGGGAGGCTGTATACATATGTATACCTGTATTTGTGCTGGGAGCACGCTACACAGTGCGTGCCCAGCACAGGGACTGGGTTCTCGGAAAGCCCTGGGTTTTGTACTAATAATCGGAAACCAGAAAGCCCGGGTTCCTGATCGCTGATTGGCTATCACAGTGATCAGTCGCTGTGAATGCTTTTTCTTCTGAATGGAAAGTAAGATAGATTGTATCATTCTTTCCTTGCCAAAGGCGAAAAATGTAAATACATTTTGTGTAAAGAATAAATATGAAATAAAATAAAAAATGGCAAGATCAAGATTCTGGCTTAGTCAATGTCAGTCAAGAATATTTTAGGTGGGATTTTTATTTTTATTTTTTTAAATTGGTATTTTGGTATTTGTATATTATAAATTGGTCAGTTTTTTTTAGGTAGGATAAAAAGAACCAAAGTGCACATTGTTTCTGGGCTATACAACAGGTACAGACCGCAAATTACATCCACATTTGTGGTATAACTGCGATCAGGAGAATTTGTTTCGAGTTGTTCTTTGGTGATAGGTTATGGTAGAAGCAAGAAAAATTCAGCTAATTTTTATTTTTATTTTTTTACCATTTTGTACCTATGGTTTTCCAATGATGAAGAAATCGGGAGATATCCATTACCATTTACCACCAAATAAAAGCTTAATATTTTACAAAAAAAAGGTATAATTCACCTGGAGAAAAAGAAGAAATGGCTGCACATCCGAAGTTTCCAAAAGTGTCTTTTATTGCAGGCGGTCAAAATACACCAGGTGTTAGTCACGTAGATGCGTTTCACACATCTGATCTGTGCTTAATCACAGATCAGATGTGTGAAACGCGTTTACGTCACTAACACCTAGTGTCCCTGGTGTATTTTGACCGTCTGCAATAAAAGCCACTTTTGGAAACTTTGGATCCACAGCCATTTCTTCTTTTTCTCAAGTTTTTACGGAAGCGGGCCGAGGCTAGCACTCCTACTTGGTTCCAATCAAGGTATTGCACACACCTGGAGCAGCAGATTCCTCTTCTTTTGATAATTCACTTGGACACACAAAGTAGTTGCGATGATATGTACAGTTTTAACCACTTAACGACCGCGCACTGTATATGTACGTCGGCAGAATGGCACCGACAGGCACAATCACGTACAGTGTACGTGATTGCCTTTGTACAGTTGGGGGGTCCGATCGGACCCCCCTCATATACAGTGAGCGGTCGGTATTCGTTGGGGAGCGATCCGACATGAGGGGGCGGCCATTCGATTCCGGCCACCCCCCCTGCGATCGCTCCCGGCGAATGGAAATGCTCCCTCTGCTGTGTAATGTTTACACAGGCAGAGAAAGCAGGAGGAAGTGATGTCATCTCTCATGCGGCACTCACCTATACCGAGCGCCGTACAAGAGAAGACACACAGGTCAGTACACTAACACTACACTGACACCAGGACACATAGGCACACAAATCGCCCCCCCAGATCAGCCCCCAGTCACAGTGTCACTGATTGCACTGACCATTTATTTACTGATCACTGCAATCAGTGACATTTGTGACTGTAAAAGTGTCACTACATTTAGTTTTAGGTCCAGTGTAGCCCCCTAACCCCCCCCCCTAATAAAGGTTTAACCCCCTGATCACTCCCCAGATAACCCTTTCACCCCCTAGCACCGCCGTCGCTAAGCGATCATTTTTCTGATCGCTGTCTTAACATTGGTGATGCAGATCGGTAGCCAGTAATTTTTTTTAGGTTCGCCGCAGGTTTTTATAGCGTCGGGTACCCCCATAAATTATCTAATAAAGGTTTTAACCCCCTGATTGCCCCTAGTTAACCCTTTCACCAGTGATCACCATATAAGTGTTACGGGTGACGCTGGTTAGTTTGCTTTTTATAGTGTCAGGGCACCCGCCGTATATATAACCCAATAAAGGTTTAACCCCCTGATCGCCCGGCGAGTGATATCAATTAGGTTTTAGCGTCAGAGAGGGTCTGCATCACACCCCAGGCAGCGTCAGGTTAGTGCCAGTAACGCTAACACCCACGCGTGAAGCATACACCCCCCTTAGTGGTATAGTATCTGATCAGATCAATATCTGATCTGATCAGATCTATACTAGCGTCCCCAGCAGTTTAGGGTTCTCAAAAACGCAGTGTTAGCGGGATCAGCCCAGATACCTGCTAGCACCTGCATTTTGCCCCTCCGTCCAGCCCAGGCCACCCAAGTGCAGTATCGATCGATCACTGTCACTTACAAAACACAACACACATAACTGCAGCGTTCGCAGAGACAGGCCTGATCCCTGCGACTCCAGTGCTGTAGGAGGTGATTTCACCACCACAGTTAAAAAAAAAAAAGCATATATGCCGAAGCATTGGGGCAGCAGGGGCGGAGGAGCGATTTTGCTCCTAATGCCGCGTACATACGGTCGAAATTCCGACGGAGGCTTGCCCGTGGAAAAGTCCGACCATGTGTGTGCGGCATAACTTTTTTGCGGGAGGATGCCCCCATGCTTCGGCATATATAAATGGTGCATGTATGCCCATCATTAGAAGTGGGTGGATGAAGGGCGGTATTCTAATGGTGGACATACCCACCGATCAATCTCTTTTTTTCGTTCAGCCAACTGGCTGCATGAAAAAAAAAGATTACAATACATGTCCAACAAGGACCAGCAACGTACTGGTATGTTGCTGGACTTTGAATGTTTATACCAGAATGATGCCTGCGGGTTTAGGTATCATCTTGGTATCATTCTTTTCAGCCAGCGGCCGGCTTTCATGTAAAAGCAATCCTAGTGGCTAATTAGCCTCTGGACTGCTTTTACAAGCAGTGGGAGGTAATGTGTCCCCCCCCCCCCCCGGATATAAAAAGCGCCATTGGGAATGCATTTTATCACACCGATCTTGGTGTGGTCAGATGCTTTGAGGGTAGAGGAAAGATCTAGGGTCTAGAAGACCCCAGTTTTTTCAAAAGAGTACCTGTCACTACCTATTGCTATCATAGGGGATATTTACATTCCCTGAGATAACAATAAAAATGATAAAAATAAAAAAAATATGGAAGGAACAATTTAAAAATAAAATAAAAAAGCAAAATTAATAATAAAAAAAAAAAAGGCACCCCTGTCCTGCCCCTGCTCTTGCCCAATGGCGAACGCAAGCGTTGGTCTGGCGTCATATGTAAACAGCAATTGCACCATGCATGTGAGGTATCACCGCGAAGGTCAGATCGAGGGCAGTAATTTTAGCTTGGGGTGTCTACTTTCCAAAATGGGGTCATTTGGGGGGGTTTTGTGCTATTTTGGCATTTTATGGCCTTCAAAACTGTGATAGGTAGTGAGGAGTGAAATCAAAAATTTGTGCCTAGAAATCCTGAAGGCGGTGCTTGGTTTTCGGGGTCCCGTACGCGGCTAGGCTCCTAAAAAGTCCCACACATGTGGTATTCCCGTACTCAGGAGAAGCAGCAAAATGTATTTTGGGGTGTAATTCCACATATAACCATGGCATGTGTGAGCAATATATCATTTAGAGACAACTTTTTGTAATTTTTTTTTTTTTTTTTGTCATTCAATCACTTGGGACAAAAAAAAAATATTCAATGGGCTCAACAGGCCTCTCAGCAATTTCCTTGGGGTGTCTACGTTCTAAAATGGTTTAATTTGGGGGGGTTTTGTGCTATTTTGGCATTTTATGGCCTTCAAAACTGTGATAGGTAGTGAGTGAAATCAAAAATTTGCGCCCTTAGAAATCCTGAAGGCGGTGCTTGGTTTCCGGGGGCCCGTACGCGGATAGGCTCCCAAAAAGTCCCACACATGTGGTATCCCCGTACTCGGGAGAAGCAGCAAAATGTATTTTGGGGTGCAATTCCACATATAACCATGGCATGTGTGAGCAATATATCATTTAGTGACAACTTTTTGTAATTTTTTTTTTTTTTTTTTTTTTTTTTTAGTCATTCAATCACTTGAGACAAAAAAAAAATATTCAATAGGCTCAACATGCCTCTCAGCAATTTCCTTGGGATGTCTACTTTCCAAAATGGTGTCATTTGGGGGGGTTTTGTACTGCCCTGCCATTTTAGCACCTCAAGAAATGATAGGCAGTCATAAATTAAAAGCTGTGTAAATTCCAGAAAAAGTTCCCTAGTTTGTAGACGCTATAACTTTTGCGCAAACCAATAAATATACGCTTATTGATTATTTTTTTTTACTAAAGACATGTGGCTGAATACATTTTGGCCTAAATGTATGACTAAAATTGAGTTCATTCGATTTTTCTTATAACAAAAAGTAGAAAATATCATTTTTTTTCAAAATTTTCGGTCTATTTCCGTTTATATCGCAAAAAATAAAAATCGCAGAGGCAATCAAATACCATTAAAAGAAAGCTCTATTTGTGGGAAGATAAGGACGCAAATTTCGTTTGGGCACAACATTGCATGTCCGCACAATTTACAGTTAAAGCAGCGCAGTGCAATATTCTGAAATCACCTCTGGTCCTCTAGCTACCAAATGGTCCGGGGCTTAAGTGGTTAATAACGCATCAAAATTGCAAAATTGTCTTCAGGCATTAGGATTTCTTTTAACTTCCACTATATGAAGGGGTTGAGAGGGCTAGGAAGCTGTGTTTACCACAATTAACCTTGTCTGTACTGTGCAGAACAGATATCGTCTCAATTATACTAGATTTGAACACGGTCTTAAGCCAGCCATAGATGGAACGATTTTCTTTCCTGCAACCGCGGATCTATGCAACCTACATGTCTATGGCTGGCTTTCAGGAAGAGGTGAAAGGTTTCGAAGGTATGCTTCCCCATTGTATGTTAATGAGAACTGGACTCAGCCAGTACCCAGCCCAGCTATTGGGACAGATCAGGCTAAAGCTGGTCATAGATGAGTCTGTGGATTGAATGAAAAAAACTGACCCAGTTTCCCAATTCACTTCAGAATATGCTGATCAGCTCTGCAGGCTATATTATAGCCTGCAGTCCTGAATGAGAGGAAAGTTTCCAGCAAGGCAGTTGTACAGAAGTCGATTATTGATCGAAGTTTGGCCGATCACTGCTGAACTGCTTGCCGTCAGTCATGACATCTTCTCAAACATCTAAAAGGTAAGAAAATGTTGTTTTCTGAATTTTATATCTGTTGTGTGAACGAACACACAAAAAAAGTATAGTGTGGGTTTTCTCAAGTGGAAATACTCCTTTTTAAAGGCAGTTTGATTTAAATATATAGTTTATTGCTCATATTCTTAAAATTACTGAAATATAAGAAGCTCTTGCTAAAAATTTAGCCAGCACCAAGGTTACTGTAGAAAAGTGTTAGACCTTTGCCTTTAAAATGGTACACAGAAGGTTCTGCTGACTACTGAAATGCATTCCTCTACTGTAGTAAATAGTCTTTTCTCTTTTGTTCATGGACGGACACAGCACTTAGTCTTGACCTTAGGGTTTATCCACCTTCTATCAGGAGAGGACTAGGCAGAACATGTTAACAAACATCAAACCGGTACAGTACCACCCAGGGGGCGGTCGCCCTGGGGATAACCCCTCACACTGCATCCAGCAGCTCAGTTTTTATTTTCTGCCTAGCATAGAAGGACCTGGCTCCCGGTTGGGACCATTGGTCCTGGATATTTTTACCTTTTTTGATTGTGAGATCTACTATCAACTGCCGGCTGGGTGACAGGCTGGATAATATAGATCCTGGTAGTCTCCCCAGTCTGGCCATCGAGCGTGTAGCTACGCGCTGGGTCGGCCACGACATGCCCCGTTTGCTCCAGCTATATGCTCCGGGGCACACATATGACCGTACAACTGCTGTCCGAGTCAGTGTGCCGTGGCCGACAGCCACCCCGTACCGCTCGGGTGATGGGTCTGTCCGGAATGCGTCCAGCAGTCCCCGCAGGACGGATAAGTACGGTTCCACCTGTCTCGGCAGGATGGAACAGCTGGGCATTCCTGGGGAGGTAGACTAAGGGGGTCTCACTCTCCCTTTCTTCTCTCCTTTGTCCTTTCCCTCCTCCCCATGCACTGTGGTGACTGGGCCTGCTGTGTACCTGGCAGGGGGGGGGGCTCCGAGTCCTGGCTGCGCGGGGTGTCCAGGGTTCCGCTCTCCATAGTGGGGTGTTTCCTGGTCTGCCATGTGGGATGCCTCTGCTCGGAGGCTCAGCATGTTCGCAGCCTTTTTTCCCCTCAAACAGCCGGCGGCTATTTTTGGCGGAGCCCGGCGGCCATTTTCTTGTAGCCCACGCTAGTTTTTGCTAAGGCGGCCATTTTCTTGTAGCCCACACACTTTTGCTGAGGCGGCCGGAGGCCATTTTCTTGTAGCCCCAGCTTAGTTTTTTCCTCTAGCGCTGGGAATATCTCTCTGAACGGCGCGAACAGCACAAACGCCTCAGACACGAGAGAGGGCGGATGGCGGCGCTGTGTAGTGTGGTGGTGAGTCCTCTGGGGGGCCCCTCGGTCTGTGGCAGCTAGGAGGGTGGACTTTTTGTGTACCATGCCTTGGTCCCTACGGGTGTCAGGCGAGTGTGGATCAGCATGGCGTCAGAAGCTAGCGCTTCTTCCCCAGATATCCCTGTGGTGGCAACCGGTGCCCCTGCAGTGCCTATGGACGCTTTGTCGGCTGTCCTGGAGTCCTTTGTTGCCAGGGTTGAAGGGGGGTAAAAAAATGCCCCCTTCGTCTAATGGGGAAAGCTCTAATTCAGACTTGGGCCTTGCTGTGGCACATGGCCCCTGTTCTGACGTGTCAGAGGATGCAGACCAGGACCATTCGGACAGTGAGGATGACTGTGTCCGGGTCAGCACAGGAAAGAGCGCTTGTTGGAGCACTTATCACCGCAGTGTGGGATACCCTAAAATTGGAGGATACGGCGGGGGCATCTACTGAGGTGTCGGTCTCTCTTGGGTCCCACAAGCCAGCCCGCACTGCTAAGGTGTTTCCCTACGTAACTTATTTTGATAAGTTTATATACAAAGAATGGGAACGACCGCAGTGGGCCTTTTCGGTCCCAAAACGCATGGCGGTCCGTTACCCTTTTTGAGGAGAGTTTCCTGAAAAAATGGACATCTCCCCCGATTGTGGACCCCCCGGTATCCAGGTTAAACAAGGTAACCATGATTCCGGTGGAGGGGACTCCTTCTTTTAAGGACCCTGCTGACAGGAGGGCCGAGGCGGTGGCCGGTCCATGTTTACGGTAGTGGGGCCAGTGTTGGCCACGACCCTGGTGTCAGACACTTACCGAATGGGCAAAATTGTTGCACCACGAGTTGGAAGAGCAACAGGCTTCCCCTGGTCTGCATGGAACTGGCTGATCAATTGGTGTGTGGACTTAAGTATGTCTGCGATGCGGCCTTAGATACAGCTCCCTTGCTTTCCAGAGCCACAGTATTTGCTGTGGTGCTACGTCGCCTGATTTGGCTGAAATGCTGGTCTGCGGACCAGACATCCAAGAAGGCTCTGGCGGATTTGCCTTTCCAGGGGGAGAGGCTATTTGGAGCCTCGCTGGATGACGTTATTAAAAATGTCACTGGGGATAAGCACACGCTGCTCCCACAATCCAGGAAAGGTAAGGAGCCACGCCATAGGCCAGGGCCCTCCTTTTCCGCTTAGAAGCGTTTTTTTCGTCCGCCCGGGGCCGCAGGTAAGCATTCCCAGGCCGACAAGGTGCCCGCTGAGGGACAAAAGCATCCCTGGTTTCGCAAGCCAAACAAGCCTGCGAACAAATCTGCGACAGCATGAAGGTTTGCCCCCGCCCGACTCTCGGGTGGGGGGGGGGTCGCCTTCACGAGTTTGCAGCTCGGTGGACCTCCCTGCTTTCCGACCAGTGGATTTGCGAAGTGGTTTCATCAGGGTACAAGATAGTTTCTCTCTTGTCCACCAAACAGATTTTTCCCCTTCATCTTCTTCCGGCTCGTCGGGACGCCTTGTTTGGGGCAGTGCAGGACCTGCTGATACGCAGGGTGATAGTACCTGTGCCATCGCCGGAAAGGTTTCAGGATTCTACTCCTTCTTTGGGACTACAGATTGGATGGGGTCCGTCCAATCCTGGATCTCAAGGCCCTCAACTGCTTTGTAAAAGTACAAAGGTTCAGGATGGAATCAGTTAGCTCTGTGGTCGCTGCACTCCATTCGGGGGATTTTCTGGTGTCCTTGGACATCCAGGACGCATACTTGCATGTCCCCATATGCGTCAGGCATCAGAGGTTTCTGTGGTTTTCAGTCGGACGGTCACTACCAGTTTGTAGCTCTCCCTTTTTGGCCTGGCGTCGGCACCAAGAGTTTTCATCAAGGTGCTTGCCCCGATTCTGGCCTTGCTGAGGCTGCGAGGGATCGCTATCGTGGGCTACTTGGATGACCTCCTTCTGAGAGCAGCTTCTGCCTCAGAATTAGAGGATGTGGCGTTTGCCAGTCAGACTCTTCGGGAGTTTGGTTGGGTGCTGAACCTCCAGAAGTCGGTGTTGGTGCCGACTCAGCGCCTGGAATATACCTGGACTTGATTCTAGACTCCTCAGAGGCAAGAGTTTTTCTCCCTTCGGACAAGTTGCAGACTCTTCAGGCTGCGTTGAAGCTGTTGGTGTCCCGCAGGTGGTCGTCGCTGTGTTTTTGCATGCGAGTCCTGGGTCTCATGGTAGCCACCTTCGAGGCGGTACCGTATGCTCAATTCCACACTCGAGTCTTGCAAAAGGAGATCCTGTCAAAATGGGACAAATCTCTGTTTTGAGCTGGCTAGTCAGGGATTCCCTGATCTGGTGGCTGAGGTCTTCGGCCCTTCAGTCTGGGAAGTCGTTCCTTCATTTCACTGGACGGTGATCACGACTGACGCCAGCCTGACCGGTTGGGAGGGGGCAGTTTGGGGCGTTCAGTCGGCACAGGGTCGCTGGACGCAGGTAGAATCCCGCCTGCCGATCAATGTGCTGGAACTTCTGGCGATTAGGCGGTGCCTCTCCACATGGTCTGAGGCTGCAGGGATGCCCAGTCAGGATCCAGTCGGACAACGCCACTGTGGTAGCGTATGTCAACCATCAAGGAGGAACAAGAAGCTCGGCTGCAGCACTGGAGGTCGCTCATGTCCTGAGGTGAGCAGAGCATGCCAGCTCTATCAGCCGTTATACATTCCGGGCATAGAAAACTGGCAAGTGGACTACCTAAGTCATCAGATGCTGGACCAAGGAGACTGGTCACTACACCCGGTTGTGTTTGACTCCTTTGCCTGAGATGGGGGGCATGCCAGACGTGGATCTCCTGGCTTCTCGACTCAATCAAAAGGTATTGAGGTTTGTGGCCAGGTCCAAAGATCCCTGGGCGGATGCGGCAGACGCGTTGGTGGCTCCATGGGGACAGCATCGGCTAATCTATGCCTCCCCCCCCCCCCTTTAAAACGTCTTCCTCGTCTGCTTCACAGAGTGGAGACCGAGGGGATTCCAATGATTATAATTGCCCCAGATTGGCCTCGGCATCCCTGGTACGCCGACTTAGTATGGCAGGTGGTGGATGTTCCTTGGCGACTGCCGATGCGAGAGGACCTTCTGTCACAAGGTCCTATACTTCATCCTGCTTTACAGTCGCTGGCTTTAACGGCATAGCTGTTGAAAGTCATGTGCTAAGGCACTGAGGCCTGTCGGATTCGGTAATTTCCACCATGCTGAGTGCACGGAAGTCATCTTCTCTGAAGATTTATCATCGCCCTGATACCGCCTATACCTGTGTCTCCGGTGATGTCTGATGTCCTGGTCCGGTGGACGGGAGACGCTCGGCCGGCCACGGCGTTTCGGCTGACACTTCCGGGTACGGGGCAGGGCTTCTGCGTTACAGCGGGCGGAAGTGATGAGGGCTTCCAGCGGAACCGTGCCATCAAAGGGTGCCCTAAGACACGGTTCCAGTCTCTTAGGTGCAGCGGTGGATAGCCAGGCATTCCGGAGTGGTGAAAAGGCTCGGCTAGGCCACGCAAGCACCATGGAGACACCTATTCAGGCTGTAGACTCCGGTTCATCAGGCTCCGGCGCCTCCCAGGTAAGGTGGTGAGGGTGGACCATTCCTTACACTGGGGGGTCAGGGTATTGGACACCTATTTACCCCTCCCTGGGTGGAGAACCTCTGGTGAGGGCTGGGCACTTCCTAGGTTGACTCAAGCACATTAGTGGTGTGGGTCAGGGAGGCATACTGATGAAAATATTTTTGTCCTTTTTCTTCTGTTTGGCTTTCAGGTTAAAGCCCAGGACAAGACTCGTATGCAGCCCCCTAGAAAAAAGTGTGCCATTTGTGGGGCTAAGTTAGGCTGTAATTGGGAGATGCCACTATGCCCCGATTGTGTCAGCAGCCTCGTCAAGGATGACTCTGGCAGTGTGTCACAAAATCCTGACTTCGGTTAAAGAAGAGATGGCATCCACTTTTCAATCATTTAAAGGACTGATGGACAGGATGCAGGGTCCCTCTTCTTCCCTGTCCAGAGCAGCCAGTGCGCCCTCCCTGTCTAAACCCAGTCAGGAGGAGGAGGTGGATAGGGAAGAGGGTACCAAGATCGCTAGCCTCTTCTCAGGCGGATTCAGCTTCCGGCTCTGAGGGGGGAGTATGATTCCTCCAGGGGGTCCAGATGCAAATTATCTCTGGATGATTTGTTGAAAGATTTATGACACGTTGGAAATCCGTGAGGAGCAGGTCCAACTCTCCAAGCACGACCTAATGTATCAGGGGTCTAGTGGACAGAAATCCCAGGGTGTTTCCCGTACATAAAACTGAGACGATTTTTGCTGGAGTGGGAACAGCCGGAAAAGAGGCCATTCTTTTCTGGTAGCCTCAAGCGGATGTTCCCCTTTGAAGCAGATGCTTCTCATCCTTGGAATAAGATTCCCAAATTGGATGCACCATTAGCCAAAGTCTCTAAAAGGACAGATTTGGCCTTTGACGACCTGGGGTCGCTCAAAGATCCCTTGGATAAGAGGGGGGATGTGCTGCTAAAGGGGGCTTGGGATGCCTCATCAATGGGGTTGAAACCAGCCACTTGTGTGGCCAGAAATCTGGAGTGCTGGCTCACACAATTACAATCCCACATTTCTGCTGGTACATCCAGGCAGAGCAGTTGTTAAATTCTTTCCCCTTATTATTCAAAGCAGTGGTCTTTCTGGCAGACGCCTCCGCAGAGTCGGTAAAGCTGGCAGCCAGGTCTGCCGCACTAGTTAATGCAGCTAGAAGGGCTGTATGGCTAAAAACCTGGACGGACGATTCTGCCTCTAAGCTTAAGCTTTGTGAGTTACCCTTTTCGGGTGACCACCTGTTCGGACCAGGCCTACAGGAGGCACTGGAAAGAACTCAGGTTAGGAAGAAGGCCTTTCCTGAAAAGAAGAAAAGCGAGAACAAAGTTTTTTTTCGTGGCCCCAGGCAACAGGGCCAACAGGAAAGGGATGGCCGTCCCAAGAAACATTGGACGGGCCAAAAGGGACGTGGAAGAGGAGGAATCTCATTTAATCCTCCTCAAACCACCCCTAAACCCCAGTGACTCCTGTGTCCCAGTGGGAGGAAGACTGGGGGAGTTCCTCCCACAATGGACCAATTCGACTCCAAGCCCGTTCATTATGGACATCATAAGGAACGGTTACAGATTGGAGTTTAATTTGGTTCCCCCCTCAATGTTCCAGCTTACCCAGCTGCCCAGAGACTTGGAAAAAGCAAAGGCTTTGGGTCTGTTATTAGGGGATCTAGTGGATCAAAGAGTCCTTATTCAGGTGCCCCAGATGGAGCAAGGTCAGGGGGTGTATTCTCACGTGTTTGTCGTGAAAAAACCTTCCGGGAAGTTCAGGTTAATCCTGAATCTCCGTCCCCTGAACAAGTTTGTACAAACGGTTCAGGATGGAGTCAATATTTTCTGTGATCAACCTCCTGTTCCTAGGCTGTTTCATGGCCACAGTAGATCTCAGGGATGCTTACTTGCATATCCCCATACATCAGGAATTTCAAAAATTCCTAAGGTTGGCAGTACAGATAGATTCAGAAGTTCTGCACTACCAGTTCTGAGCACTCCCTTTCGGTCTGTCCTCGTCGCTGAGAATCTTTACAAAGGTACTGGCAGAGGCCCTGGCCCCTCTGAGAGTCAAAGCTATTACGGTGATCCCTTACCTGGACGATCTCCTCTTTGTCTCCCCATCTTTTCACCAACTAGAGAAGGACCTACAGTAGGCCCAGAGTTTCCTAGTTTCTCTGGGGTGGTTGATCAACCCGGCCAAATCCCAGCTGACCCCATCTCAGGAGGTCCTATACTTGGGATACAGAATCTCTTCAGTGGAGATGAAAGTCTTTCTTCCCAGGGAAAAGATTCTGAAGTTGGATCAGGCAGTAGCCCTGCTTCTATCCAATCAGAGGGGTTATGAGGGTACTGGGTTTGATGTCGTCCTGCTTCCCAGCAGTTCCATGGGCAAGGCTTCATCAGCGCCCTCTACAGGTTCTCATGTTGAGTCACTGGGATGGCAGAAAAGAGAGCCTGGATCAACCTATATGCCCCTTTCAGCCAAGGTCAAAAGGACTTTGTAGTGGTGGCAAGCCCATTACAACCTGGAAAAGGGTCTGTCATGGGCCAGGCCTACGGCCATAGTGGTGACAACCGATGCCAGTGCATTGGGTTGGGGGGCCCATCTGGAGGAAAACTTAGCCCAGGGGTCCTGGTCACCAGTAGAGGCTCGTCAAACTTCAAACCAGAGGGAACTTCTGGAGATTCTCAGGGCTATAGAGGCCTTCCAATCCCGGATAGTTGGACAGCACCTACAGGTGCGGACAGACAATGCGGCGGCTGTCGCATATGTAAACAAACGGGGGCACAAGGAGCCCCGCTCTTCAGGCCATAGCGAGCAAGATTCTGTGTTGGGCCGAGGTAAACCTGTCCTCTGTCAGCCATTCACCTGAAAGGCTTGCAGAATTCTCTGGCGGATTTCCTCGGTCGTCAGCACATAGGTCAAGACGAATGGTCCCTCAACAGGGATGTATTCAAGAAGATTGTGCAGCAGTGGGGACAGACGGAGGTGGACCTCTTCGCCTGTGAGGCCAACAAGAAGGTGCCGCAGTTCTTTCATCCACCCGCTTGACCAGGCCACAGGGATAGACGCCTTTGCCAATCCTTGGCAGTTCAACCTGTGTTATGCCTTCCCTCCAGTGAGGCTGATAGCCGCGGTTCTTCAAAGATTCCTGACCGAATCGACGGACCTAATCATAATTGCACCATTCTGGCCAAAGAGGCCGTGGTTTGCCAACTTGAAGAGACTGGCCATTTGTCCTCCATTGACTCTTCCAGTCAGGGAAGACTTAATCTCCCAAGGTCCTGTTCTCCACCCACAGATAGAGAACCTCAAATTAATGGCCTGGTATCTGAAGAACAACTGCTAAAAGCTCAGGGTTTTTCAGACAGTGATTTTAAACTCTGCTGGAGTGCCGTAAGCCGGTAACCAGGGCAATTTATGCAAAGGTATGGAAGAGATTTCTTTCCTGGCTAGGAGAGCAGGGGCTGGATCATCCTGGGATTCCAGCGATACTGGATTTCCTCCAGGCTGGTGTAGAAATGGACCTTTCGATTTAGTACCCTAAAGGTTCAGACCGCAGCCTTAAGTATTTTCCTCCAGACTTCACTACAGCAAAATCAATTTGTTAGAAATTTTTTCAAGGCCCTAGCGAGATCTAGGCCGGTGAAGGTTAGAGCCTGCCCCTCTTGGGATCTGTCTTTGGTCCTCAGGGCTCTTACGGGTAGTCCTTTTGAACCCCTGGAGAAATAATTACTGAAATGGATTGTACTCAAAACTGTTTTTTTGATAGCGATTAAGTCAGCCAGAAGGGTGAGTGATCTGCAGGCTCTCTCCATACGGGAGCCTTTTTTGTTAATTTTGGAGGACAGGATCATACTTAAGACAGATCCTGGTTTCCTCCCTAAAGTAGCGTCTATGTTTCATAGAACGCAGGACATTGTCCTACCAACGTTTCGCCCCACCTCCGAGGAAGATGAGGAGGAATCTTTAAGTTAGACGTTAAGAGAAGTATTTTTGATTTATTTAGAAGCCACTAAGTTTCAGAAACTCACATTCACTTTTTGTTAATTTTGCGGGGGGCCATTGCTAGATGGATAAGAATGGCGATTTTAGAGAATTATCAGTTAGAAGGTAGACAAGCACCATTGGTTAAGGCACATTCTACCAGGGCAGTCTCGGTATCTTGGGCAGAGAGGGCTGGAGCCTCCCCGGAGGACATCTGCAAGGCAGCAACATGGTCATCATACTCTACTTTTGCAAGACATTACCACCTGGATTTGTTGTCTGACAAGGAGCAGACATTTGGACGAAAGGTCCTCCAGGCAGTGGTCCCGCCCTGACAAAGTAAGACGAAAGGAGAAAACCGGAGTTAGACTTACCGGTAACTCTTTTTCTAGGGGTCTTCCAGGACAGCCTGGTTTTCCCACCCGGGTTGTCTATTAACTAGGTGTTGGAGTTATGTACTTACGTTGTGTTAGTGTGTTATGTCTTTCAGAGCCTTCCGGTAGTCCTTTGGTAAACTAAAGAGGGAGGCCTGGAGGGACCGCCTTTTAAAGATAATTGGTGTGTGTGTTTCCTGTCCCGGAGGGAGGAGCCCTATGTCTCAAAGGCTGTCCTGGAAGACTTCTAGAAAAAGAGTAACCGGTAAGTCTAACTCCGGTTTTGCTCACTTTTTTTTTTTTTTTTTTTTTTTTTATAGATGCTGTGTTTTGTTAAAAAAAAAAAAAAAGCCAACTTGTCAAAATCTCCAATTACGCCACTTCCTTTTTCTCTCCAGCAGTAGTAATTGCAGATTTCGATGACCTGCCTCTTTTCAATGGGCACCGGCAGCGCATACACTATGGTACACGACAAGTTGGATGTTTTGATAGAACGGCTAAGCAGTAAAATAAGTTGTCAAATTGGAGGCGGCCATGTTGGTTAGTAGCAAGCAGACTAATAATGTCCACTCATATTGTCTACTGTAGTGTAGACCCTGCTGGTGTTCATTGAAAAGAAGCAAGTCGTCAATCTGCAATTACTACTGCTGGAGAGAAACCGGAAGTGACGTAATTGGCGATTTTGACAGAACACCGGCAATTGTTTTGTACTTTCAGCTATTGGCAGGGAACTCCCACTGACCGCTGATGACTCAGTGGTTTAATGATACGGCGGCTGCCCGCTCCTTAACCATGCTTAGTGGTTGTTAAGGATGCAGGTGGCCGCCCACTCCTTAACAATAGGGGTGCTGAATTTAATCGATGCATCGCGATTCGGGGGTACCCGATGCGGCATCGATGCACGTGACCCCAATAATCGATGTCGGGTGATGTCATCCCGACTTGCCCTGCCCCTCCCGGGAGAGTGCTCCGAGCGTGTCTGTTAAGATACCCGTTTTGTAATAAATGCAGTTATAATCCATTAAGTGAAGACCCCTGCATGTGATTTTTAAAATATATGCAGCTTCATACCTGCATTTCTGTCTACTCTGTATATGCCGCTCATGTGACAGTTCGCTCTGCCCCGCCTCTCACCTCTCTCACCTCTCATGTCTCTCCTGACGTCAGCCCCGTCCGCCTCTCTTCTGATCTGATAGCTACAGTCGGTGGGCGGGGGCTATAGAACTTCCACTGATGTCAAGAGACGTGAGTGAGAGGAGAGAGGCGGGCCGGACAGAGTCACATGAGCGGAATATACAGTTATATACAGACAGAAATGCAGGTATAAGAAGCTGCATATATTTCTTTTTCGTACATCACGGGACACAGAGCGACTTAGTCATTACTAATGGGTTATATAGATTACCTTCAGGTGCTGGCACTGGCCACTTCCAAACCGGAAGTACCCTCCCCTATATAAGCCCCTCCCATCCGGGAGCACCTCAGTTTTTTGCCAGTGTCTAAGGTGTTGGCCAAAGAGTAACATGTGTTTTCACTGGGCTTGCGTACAGGTTCTTTTGGGCCTTAGTAAGCTGTTCCGGATCCCACCAAAAAAGCTTCATAGCAGGAACTTGGTTCTATTGGGGGACCCCCAAGCCTTCTTTGTCTGTTACCTAACGGTATTCCCGCTAATATCTGTGTATGCCTGTAACTACTGAAAATGTAAAATTTTAATAGTAGTCAAGAAAAAAAAAAAAAGGACCGCGGTACCTGTGTTAAACCACTAGAGGCCGCTGTGGTCCATTTTTCATGTCATGTGGATCTTTGGTTTTCTCAAGTCAAAAGATCCAGGCAGTTGGTAAGTTTCTCTGTGGGAATCCACTTCCTCTGCCCTGTTGCTGCGCTCATCCACCGCACAGGCCCTCCGGCAAAAAGGGCCCTGGCTCCTAGTCCCTGTTTGATTTTCGAAAAGGCCGCCAATGGCGCGCGGGCGCGTGCACGCGCCTCCTATGAAAAAAGGGGTGGGGCGGGTGGATGACGCTCGATGCGCGCCACGGCGCTTCTGCGCATGTGCAGGCGTCCCAGCTTGTATAAAGACACAGTACAAGTGTCAGCTGGATGCAAACAGAGCTAGCAACAAACAGTGGCACACAGAGGCGGTTGATGCAGGCATCCCCATAGAAAGGCACTTTAGTGGACACCAGCTGGTATATAGCAGCAACTGTGTTAGACTATTACCAGCAAAATTGGTGTATGACGACGGGAATACCTCAGCTTTGTGCTTATAGGATATGTCGTCCAGACGCTCTGGAAATAGATCTTCCAAGAAGCGAAAGGGGTCTCCGTCGGGCTCTGAGGATTTTGGGCATGCTGTACTGCGCCAATCTTCCCTGAAATTTCAGAGGTCAGTAGCCGTAGGAACCCCGCAGGAGTACCTGGTACTGCGGCTGTCCCCAGTCCACCTGCTCCTATATATATAACAGAGGAGGTTTTATCCTCAACTCTGGGAGGATTGGAAGAGAGATTAACAGCATTGATCGCTGCTTCCCTGTCACAGGAAAAGCGCGTCCGATCTCCGTCTCCTCCTGCAGAGTGCCTGTTAGTGGAGGAACAGTCCCAGAGATCGACCTACCTGAAGGGGATCAGGTGAGGTTGATAAAGTTATAGAGGAATCAACAGTGGAAGAACCTTTCTCAGCATCTCAGGCTGAAAGATTATGGGTTCAGTCTCTGACTAACATGGTCCGAGCAGCATTTTAAATGCCCTGGCGGAACCATCAACCACTACTGTCTCCTCGCTGGGGTCGCTGAAAGCTCCCCAGACTGTCTGTTCCTTCCCAATCCACCCTTTATTGGAAGGGTTTATTTACCAGGATTGGGAGCATCCTGTAAAATATTTACTCCCCCCAAGAGATTTCCAGTGATCTATCCCATGGAGGATAAGTTCATAAAAAAAAAAAAAAAAAAATGGAGGGTCCCTACAGTGGACACAGCCATCTCTTGTGTAAATAAATCACTGACATGTCCAGTAGATAATGTTCCAATGTTCATGGACCCAATAGATAAAAAATTGGAGTCTTTACTAAAATCTGCTTTCTCTACAGCAAGCATGGTGACACAACCTGCAGTAGCAGCGATTGGAGTCTGCCAAGCAATGAAAGATCAGTTGAAACAAGTCTTAAGGGACTTACCAGATCAGCAGGCTCTTGCCCTAGCTGACCTACCTAGAGCCTTGTGTTGCGGTGGACGCCATAAAGGATACAATCCAACAGGCATCCCGCTTTACGCTGTCTGTAGACATATGCGTAGGCTTCTATGGCTCAAAAACTGGTCTGCTGAAGCTCCCTGTAAGAAATTGCTGATTAGCTTCCCATTTCATGGAGAACGTTTATCTGGAGATGATCTGGACAAATATATCCAGAAAACTTCTGCCGGTAAAAGTACACTCTTGCCGGTTAAGAACAAGGGTAGAAGTCCTTCTTTTAAGAGGCCTACTTCTCCAGTCCCTGGCACATCGGCTGTGAAACAGTTCCGACGGCCTCCGCGGTCAAATCCAGGGGGCAGAAATCAGGGACAATCACAGGGTAACAAGAAACCCTGGGTCAAGAGAGGTACAAAACCTCCCCCTAAGTCATGAAGGGTTGCCCCCACTCAGTCGGGTGAGGGGAAGACTTCAGTTGTTCACAGAGACCTGGCGGGACACCATCAGAGATGGGTGATCTCCGCAGTAAGTCTGGGATACAGGCTGGAGTTAAGACATTCCTCCTGCCCATTTTATAAGGTCAAACGTGCCAAGCGATCCCCAGAAGAGTGGATCCCTCCTTCTGGCACTAGAGCAACTATTGCCCCAAGGGTAATCATGAAGGTTCCCTTGGAAGAAAACGGGTTCGGGTTTTACTCGAACCTTGTCACAGTCCCCAAACCAAATGGGGACATGAGGCCCATATTAAATATAAAAGGGCTAAACAAGTTCATATCAGGACTTTTTCGGATGGAGTCGATCCGATCGGTGGCCACCGCCCTACAAGGGCAGGAATGGTTAGCCTCGATCGACATAAGGGATGCTTATTTGCATATTCCCATCTGTCCGGCCCACCAGAAATTTCTACGCCTTGCAGTAGAAGGGCGCCATTTTCAGTTAAGAGCCTTACCTTTCGGTCTGGCCACGGCACCACGAGTGTTCACAAAAATTCTGGCCCTACGATTGGCCAAACTAGGAACACAAGGTGTAACGATAATGGCATATCTAGACGACTTGTTGCTGATAGACCACTCAGTGAAAAAAACTAGAAGTGGTCGTTCACAAGATAATCAAGTATCTGGAATCTCACGGTTGCATTATCAACCGAGACAAGTCAGCCCTAAAACCAGTCAAAAGCCTGGAATACTTGGGGGCTAAGACTGGATTCAAATCAGAGAAAGATTTTCTTACCTCCAGAGAAGGTGTCGTCTTTGAAAGATTTGACCCACTTAGTGGGTACAAAAAAGAAAAACCATCCATACGCCTGTGTATAAGGCTGCTGGGAAAAATGGTGGCTTCATTCGAAGCGGTACCCTACGGTCAATTCCATTCAAGGAACTTGCAGAGGGCCATACTGTCAGCCTGGAACAAAAAAGTTCAGGCTTTAGACTTACCAATGTCCCTGTCCCCTTCCGTTCGCAAGAGCCTCCATTGGTGGTTGGTACCAGAATCTGGAAAAAGGGAAACCCTTCAGTCCGGTTTCTTGGAAGGTGGTCACTACAGTTGCCAGCCTCATAGGCTGGGGGGCAGTACTGGAGCAATGGTCTCTCCAGGGCAAGTGGTCAGAAGCAGAGAAGGCCCTGCCCACCAATCTCTTAGAGATACGAGCAGCCCGGCATGCCCTAGTAGCATGGACATCCAAACTCCAAGGGTCACCTGTCAGAATTCAATCAGACAATGCCACAGCAGTGGCATATATCAATCACCAGGGTGGCACCAGGAGTCGTGCAGCCCAGAGGGAAGCGAATTGCATCCTGGAATGGGCAGAAAGGTATGTCACAGCCATATCCGCGGTTTTCATCCCAGGAGTGGAAAATTGGAGAGCAGACTTTTTAAGTCGCCAGCAATTATGCCCGGGGAATGGTCTCTTCACCCCGAGGTTTTCCAGGCAATATGCCAGCGGTGGGGAACACCGGATGTAGATCTGCTAGCATCCAGATTCAACGCAAAGGTGGACAGATTTGTGTCTCGCACAAAGGATCCCCTAGCTTGCGGTTCGGATGCCCTAGTGTTCCCTTGGGATCAGTTCAAGCTGATATATGCATTCCCACCGCGATTAATCCGCAGAATCAGGGTAGAAAAGAAACCAGTGATTCTGGTGGCTCCAGCGTGGCCCCGAAGGGCATGGTACGCGGAGATTGTAAAAATGTCAGTGGGAAGTCCTTGGACCCTCCCACATCGTCCGGACCTGCTTTCGCAAGGACCGATATACTACCCTTCCTTACCAGCCCTAGGTTTGACGGCCTGGCTATTGAAGCCCACATTCTAAAAAAGAGAGGGCTCTCTAATCCTGTGGTATCTACCATGATCAATGCCAGGAAGCCGGTATCCAGGCAGATCTATTATAGGATCTAGAAGGCGTACATCACGTGGTGTGAGGCCAGGAAATGGCATCCACGTAAGTACGTAATAGGTAGGATTCTGGACTTCCTACAGTGGGCTGTACATAGGAAGCTTGCCTTGAGTACTATCAAGGGTCAGACGGCCTTGCCAATATTTTTTTCAAAGGCCCTTGGCTTTGCATTCATTAGTCAAAGCTTTCAGTTTGAGTGATGCGTATTAGCCCTCCGGTTAGTATTCCCATATGTCCATGGGACTTAAACCTGGTTCTGTCGGTTCTACAGAAACAACCATTTGAACCATTGCGGCACATTTCCTTGGTTCTTTTCACCAGGAAATTGATTTTCTTAGTAGCCATTTGTTCGGCTAAAAGAGTATCGGAATTAGCCGCCTTGTCCTGTAAGGAGCCATATCTGGTTATCCATAAGGACAGAGTAGTATTACGTCCTCATCCAGCCTTCTTCATAAGGTGGTATCGAGGTGCCATTTGAACCAAGATGTGGTTCTTCCTTCCTTTTTCCCCAAACCTAGTTCGGTAGAGGAAAAGTTATTGCATTCTTTGGATGTAGTAAAAGCAGTTAAAGCTTATCTTAAAGCCACTGCTCAGATTCGTAGAACGGATACTTTGTTTGTTCTGCCGGAAGGCCCCAGAAAGGGTCAGGCAGCATCAAAAATCTACTTTAGCCAAGTGGATTCGACAGGTCATAATACAAGCCTATGGCTTGAAAAGGAGACCGCCTCCGTTCAAAGTTAGGGCGCACTCCACAAGAGCAGTTGGAACTTCATGGGCAGTGCATCACCAAGCCTCCCTGGCTCAAGTCTGTAAGGCCACAACATGGTCCTTAGTACACACGTTTACTAGATTCTACCAGGTAGACGTCAGAAGTCAGGAGGATGTCGCCTTTGGGCGCAGTGTGTTGCAGGCCGCAAAAGAGCCTCATGCCTGATGGCGCCCAGCTTATGTATCCCTCCCCTCATTTGGCATTGCTTTGGGACGTCCCATTAGTAATGACTAAGTCGCTCTGTGTCCCGTGATGTACGAAAAAGAAAAAGGGATTTTTATAACAGCTTACCTGTAAAATCCTTTTCTTGGAGTACATCACGGGACACAGAGCTCCCACCCCTCTTTTTGGGACACTTATTGCTTTGCTACAAAACTGAGGTGCTCCCGGATGGGAGGGGCTTATATAGGGGAGGGTACTTCCGGTTTGGAAGTGGCCAGTGCCAGCACCTGAAGGTAATCTATATAACCCATTAGTAATGACTAAGTCGCTCTGTGTCCCGTGATGTACTCCAAGAAAAGGATTTTACAGGTAAGCTGTTATAAAAATCCCTTTTTTAAAAAGCACATACAGCGGTGGCCACTTAATGGATTATAATGGTATTTATTACAAAACGGGTATTTTAACAGCAGTATGTTTTCACCTCCTACACGTGCTCTGTGCTGAGATTTCCCTGGCTTCCCGTTTACACATTCCACTGTGTTAACTCCTAGTGTGCTGGAATGTGCAAACGTGGGAGCCCACCCAGAGAAATTTCAGCACAGAAACCGTACTGGGGACTTCACAGGGCTGTTTGCTGTGGATTCTAATCCCTCCTGACCTTCCACCAGCCACAGGCGTGAATGCCTGTACCCTGTAGTGCACTGGATTAGTGCACTTTTTAAAGCGGCGTTCCACCGTTTTTTAGTTTATTAAAAGTCAGCAGCTACAAAAAGTGTAGCTGCTCACTTTTAATAAACCGACACTTACCTGTCCCACGGTCCATCGATGCAGCCACACGGAGCCCCGCACCTTTCCCCTTCCTCTCCTCGATGCCGTCATATCTACTGTGGGCACCCAGCCATGATCGCTTACGGCTCTACGGCCGTGCGCGTACTGTGCTCTGCCATTGGCCAGCCAATCTTCTGGGACCTGTGTTGTGTCCCAGAAGATCGCTGGCAGGGGGGGGGGCTGCCTAGGGCGAGAGGAAGAGTCACCTAGGCGGTCGGGACAGGAAGTCCCACTAAAAAGAAGACCCCCCCCCCCCCACAAAAAAAAAATGACATGCCAAATGTGGCATGCCAGGGGGCGAGGAGTGCTTAAAGCAGAAGTTCCACTTTTGGGTGGAACTCCACTTTAAGGGAGTGAGGTTATTTTTTATCTCAAAGCAGAGTTCAGTAAATTTTTTGTTTTATTAAAAGTCAGCAGCTACAAAAAAGTGTATCTTCTGACTTTTAATAAAAAGACACTCCCCTGTCCCACAATCCAGCGACATGGCCACCCGAACCCTCCATTCTGTCCACGGCGCTGGCAATACTACTGTGGGCATCCGGCTGTGACAGCTTGCAGCTTCACAGCCGGGTGCACATGTCTCACTGCGCTGTCCTGCATAGCTGGGCAATCTTCTGGGACCTGTGATGTGTCTCAGAAGATTGCAGGGAGGAAGGGCCGCCTAGGTGGCCCAAGCGGAAGTGAGAGCCCGTCAGTAATCGTGATGCATCGTGGAATCAAATCAAATCGAATCGTTGACCAGATAATCGGAATCGAATCGTGAGACCAGTGAAGATGCGCACCCCTACTTAACGATGCCTATTTTTTTGTATGTTCATGAATACGCCAGCTACTGCCAGGCGTTAAATTACTGCGTGTGTTCACTACTAAAAGACTGCATTACTTAATAAAATAATGCATGCGGTCAAGTTTTTTATTTATTTTTTGTGAACTTTATGTAAACAAGGCAGAGCTCTGTCCTGTCTGCGGCGATGTGATGGATTTCCTTTCCCTGCAAAGCAGGGAAAGAAAATCCATCACATCCCTTAGTGAAAACACTTGTTGGGCACACATTTAACCCTTTGATTGCCCTAGAAGTTTAACCTCTTCCCAGCCTGTGACAGTGCATATTTTTATCACTCATCAATGTATTTGTGTCCCTGATTCCCACAAAGTGTTATTGTCAGTATCCGATTGTTCGCCACAGTATTGCAGTCCCGCTTGAAGTCGCTGATTGCCACCATAAATATAAAAAAAAATCCAGATTTTATCCAATAATTTTATATAAACCAATCAATATATGCTTATTGGGATTTTTCTTTAGCAGAATACATATTGGCCCACATTTATTAAATTAAATTTTTTATATTTATTTATTGTATCGGTTTTATAGCAGAAAGTACAAAATATTGTGTGGGTTTTTTTTTTCAAAATTGTTTTGTTTTTTTTGTTTTTTGTTTATAGTGCAAAAAATAAAAAACCCAGTGGTGGTGGTGGCGGTGGAAAATACCACCAAAAGAAAGCTCTATTTGTGCGTAAAAATTACATGCATTTTATTTAGGTACAGCATTGCATGACCGCACAATTGTCATTTAACCACTTCCCGCCAGGTCAATAGCATATTGACGTCCAGGAAGTGGCTCTGTTATCCTGACATGGCGTCATGACGTCCATGAGGATAACATGACGGCGCATGCCCCTGCGATCGCGAGTGCGGTGTGTCAGTCTGACACGCCGCAACTCCGATCGTGATAAGGAGCCTCTGTCAGAGGCTTCTTACCACGTGATGAGCTGTGACTGATCATCACGTGAACCAGGAAGTGCCGGTAAACGGCATTCCTCGGTTCGCGCTGACAGGGAGAGACAATCAACGGCTCTCCCTGTCAGAGGGGGGGGGGGTCCTGTGCTGATAATCAGCACAGCCCCCTCAGATGTGCCAATCACATGCCAATAAGTGCCCAGCAGTGTCCCCATAATAAGACTGCCAGTGCCCATTACAGTGCCAATCGGTGCCCAGCAGTAACAGTACCTCATCAGTGCCACCTGTCAGTGCCAATCGGTACCACTTATCAGTGCCACCTATTGGTGCCCATCAATTCTACATATCGGTGTCCATCAGTGCCGCCTCATTAGTGCCCGTCAGTGAAGGGGGAAAACCAAATTTGCGCTGAAAAATGTCCTGGGCAGGAAGGGGCGAAAGTGCATGGTATTGAAGTGGTTAAAAAATGGCCCTGTCATGAAGGGGGGTAAAAAAAAGTTCCATAGTTTTTATAACATTTATAACATATAACATGAAAAACGGTAATTTTTCCTTTCCATTGATGTGCGCTAATGAGGCTGATGGGTGGCACGGAAAATGAGGCACTGGTATGCACCTGTAGGGTGGCACAGCATAGCAGCAGTGCCTCTCCCTGTTCCGGACCGATGTCCCTCTATCAGAAGCCGGTGAGCGGCTTTTTTTCCCCCTCGCGTGGTCAGCGTGAAAGGAAAAAAAGGCAATTACCGATCTTCTGTTTATATCACGTGATCAGCTGTCATTGGATGACAGCTGATTACGTGGTAGGGGGCCAGGATTGGCCCCTTACTCTGATCAGCCAGGTCTCATTGACCTGCAGGGGGCACACAGGCAACTCATGCACAGGAGGTAATTTATTGATTAAGGCCCGCGCTATAGCCGTCATTCAGCTATAGGCTGGTTGGAGGTTTAAGAACTGCAGTCTGCTTGCAAAATTTGTAATAAAAACTTTGGAAGGAAGCTTCAGAATGGCAATCACTTTGCATATTTGATATATACTGTGATTCTGTACTTGCCAAATATGCTGCAGAAATCTCCCTCCACTGAGTCTGGCTGCATCCATTTTAACTGTGGACAGCTGAAGCTGTTTGCCTGTTCACTTCCTGGATTTACACACATAGAGGCACACCTCCAGCTTTGCAGCTCTCATTGGCCCTCTTATGACTCACCCCCTCCCATTCCTGGCAAACTCTCAGAGAGAGAGAGAGAACTGTGCATGATGTCATAAGCCTAGGCTTTTTACCAGACAAGAAACAGGAAGTGGGCTATAAGGTATTTACTGGCAGAAATAGCTGTGGTGAAACTATAAATCCCATCATGCCTTTGCATCTAGAAGTGATGCCTGTGATTGTTATGGTCTTGCAATGTCTCATGGGACTTGTAGTTTCACCACAGCTGGAGGGCTGAGGTTGCCTACCCCTGACATAGACCCAGGACTGGTGCAAGGATTTTTGACACCCTAGGCAAAACCTCATTACTCTTTCGTCCATGGACCGACACAGCTTCTCTATTGACAAAGTGGGTATTATCCGTTAATTAGGAGTGACTAGGCAGAAAAACTTGTAAAAAGTGTTGCATCACACCTTCTACAGTACCGCCCAGGGGGCGGACCCTCTGGGTATACCCTCTCAGTCTGCACATCGCAGATCAGTTTTTTTCTGTCTAGCAAGGAGTAGGACATGGCTCCCTTCGGGCCCATTGGTCCGGGGAAAAAAGATATATATATTTATTTATTTTTTGCTACATTTGTTGTTTCCTGCGATCTTCGATCAACTGCCGACTGGGTGACAGGCTGGATCCTCGATCCTTGTAGTCTCCCCAGTTTCGGCCATCGAGCGTGTGCCGACCCTAGCTACGCGCTGGGTTTTCCACGACATGCCCGTCGCTCCACGGGTGGCCGGTGAGCCTACGCTCCAGGGCCTGCATCGGACCGCTCAGCTTCGGCTGACCTTACGGCCGAGTCGCAGCAGCCTGGCCGGTGAGCTTACGCTCCAAGGCTTGCATCGGACCGCTCAGCTTCGGCTGACCTTACGGCCGAGTCGCAGCAGCCTGTCCGGTGAGCGTCATGCTCCAGGGCATACATATGATCGTCCCTTCTGGGTCCAATCACAGCATGCCTGGCCAACAGTCACCTTCCGTGCGCGGACGATGATCTGTTTGGAATGTCTTCCAGCAGAATACATGCAGGATAGGTAAGTAAAACTCCCCTGCCTCGGCTGGGTGATTTAGCTGGACATTCCTGGAGAGATCAAGTAAGTGGTTGTGGCCCCTTTCTTCCCTCTCTCCCTGCCTTTCCCTCCTCCCTGGGCTTCTAGCTAAAGGTTGCTGGGTGCTGGGGGTCACCTAGGGGGTCCCACTGGAGCGGGGCTGGCTGTAACTAACATTTAAAAGAAATGTCATTTTTGCTTACCTGTGTTTCTGTGTCTCCATGCTGTCGGCGGCCATTTTGAGGTGGTCCATGCCAAGTTTGGCCTCTTGTAACTGCCTGGCGGCCATCTTCCTGTGGTTCGGCCACACCCACTGGCCCCTATCAGGTGATCGGCGGCCATGTTGGTCCACCCTGTATGCAGATATTGCCGTTCGGCGGCCATCTTTTTGTGGGCTATGGCTGCCTGACCTCTATCTTCTGTCGGCGGCCATTTTCTTAGAGCCCACATTATCTTCCATACAGACGTTTTTGGCAACCATTTTGCGAGAGCCTCCGGCCTCTAGGGTGCATTACACTGGCGTGAAAATTCACACAGGAAGTGCTGATAAAAGAAGCAGACTGACACAGCAGCAAGGGGACAGCATCACAGGCGCAGCATAGCAGTACCTATCCAGGGTGGTGAGTCCTCTGGGTAACCCAGCATCTCTGCAGCGCAGGAGGGTGGCCTATTGATATCTTGCCTGGAGCCCTGTGAGTGTCAGCGTGTGGTCAGCATGGCATCTGAGCCAGATGTCTTCTCCCCTGAAACACCAGATTTAGCAGCTGGTGTCCCTGAGGTGTCTATGGACGCTATGTCGGCAATCCTAGAGGCGTTTGCTGCCAGGGTGGAAGCAGCACACGGGAATACAGGGGGTAATAAACGCCCCCGTCCCCTGCAATCTTCTGGGGATATTTCTGATGCAGAACCAGGTCCAGCTACGGCTCATGGCCCAGATTCTGATGCATCAGAGACTGCAGACCGTGACCGATCGGACAGTGAGGAGGACTCCAAGTCCAGGTCAGTACGCGAGACGGCTTTGGTATCTGACCTTATTACTGCAGTGCGGGATACGCTAAAGTTGGAAAATACTGCAGAAGCAGCAGAGACTCCGGTCCACTTGGGTTTCATAGACCTGCCCGCACTGCTAAGGTGTTCCCTTGTGTGTCTTTTGATAAACTCTTATACAAGGAATGGGAGAACCCACTGAGGGTCTTTACAGCCCCAAAGAGGTTTGCGGTACGGTACCCCTTTTGAGGAGAGTTTTCTGAAGAAATGGACCTCTCCCCCCTATAGTGGACCCTCCGGTGTCCAGACTTAATAGAGCCACCACAATTCCTGTAGAAGGGGCTCCTGTTTTCTAGGACCCTGTGGATAAGAAGGCTGAAGCACTCGCTTGCTACCTATACTCAGTGGTAGGCTCGGCAGTACGCCCGGCATTGGCGGGGGCCCTAGTGTCTCACACACTTACTGAATGGGCAAGATTGCTACTCCAGGGGTTAAGGAGCGAGATGCTCCTCCTGATGAGATAACATTGGCCGACCTGTTGGTCCAGGGCCTTAGGTTTGTCTGCGAGTCAGACATGAATACTATTCCCCTGCTGTCTAAAACTTCGGTTTATGCAGTAGCAATACGCCGCCTGATCTGGCTAAAAGGCTGGTCTGCAGACCAGACTTCCAAGAAAGCCCTGTTGGATCTGCCTTTTAAGGGCGACAGACTTTTTGGGGCTTCTCTGGATGACATCATCAAGGATGCCACAGGAAGTAAAAGCACTTTGCTTCCCCAAATTAGCAAGGGTAAGGGGCCACGCCAAGGGCAAGGGCCCTCCTTTACTGCACACAAGTGGTTTTTTCGTCCCCCTAGGGCGACAGGGAAAAGACCCCAGGCCGATAAAGCGCCTGCCCAAGGACAAAAGCGTCCTTGGTCCCGCAGACCCAACAAGCCTGCGGACAAATCTGCGTCCACATGAAGGTCTGCCCCCACCCAGCTCTCGGGTGGGGGGACGTCTTCGCGAATTCGCGACTCAGTGGACTGCTCTAGTCTCCGACAGGTGGGTTTGCGAAGTAATCTCCTCAGGCTACAAGATAGAATTTCTCTCTTGTCCACCAGACTGATTCATCACCTCCAATCTCCAGCTACTACCGACCCGTCGGGAGGCCCTATATGGGGCGGTCCAGGGTCTACTGGAACGCGGGGTAGTTATTCCAGTTCCAGAACAGGAACGGGGTCAGGGTTTTTACTCAAATCTGTTCATTGTGCCAAAGGAGGAGGGGGTTCGTCCAATCTTGGATCTCAGAGCCCTCAATTGCTTTGTGAAGGTACAAAGATTTCGGATGGAGTCGGTTCGATCCGTAGTCACGGCTCTCCATCCGGGGGACTTTCTGGCCTCCTTGGACATCAAGGACGCATACCTGCATGTCCCCATATACTCCAGACACCAGAGGTTTCTGCGATTTGCTATCGGGAAGAACCACTACCAGTTTGTGGCCCTCCCGTTTGGCCTTGCCTCAGCACCCAGGACGTTCACCAAGGTGCTCGCTCCGATTCTGGCACTTCTAAGACAGCGGGGTATCGCTATCACAGGTTACTTGGACGACCTTCTGCTGAAGGCCCCTTCAAGCTCAGAATTAGAGGTAAGCGTGTCCATTACCTGTCAGACTCTTCGAGACTGTGGTTGGATACTAAACACGCAAAAGTCAGTATTGGTGCCCACTCAACGCCTAGTGTACCTGGGGTTGATTCTGGATTCCTCAGAGGCAAAGGTATTCCTCCCTGTGGAGAAGTTGCAGACCCTCCGGGCTGCAGTACGGCAGCTGACTTCCAGGAATTGGTCGTCACTCCGTTTTTGCATGCGAGTGTTGGGCCTCATGGTAGCCTCCTTCGAGGCGGTCCCATATGCTCAATACCACACTCGAGTGTTACAGAAGGAAGTTCTGTCCAGATGGAACAGATGCCCTTCATCTCTGGATTATCAAATCCGAGTGAGCCACCTAGTCAGGAGATCCCTGGTATGGTGGCTGACAGCACCGGCTCTAATGGCCGGGAAGTCATTTCTTCCGGTTTACTGGATAGTGATCACGACGGACGCCAGCCTTACAGGTTGGGGGGGAGTCTGGGGTGTCCAGTCGGCGCAAGGTCGCTGGACCCCAGAGGAAGCCCTCCTGCCGATCAATGTCCTGGAGATCCGGGCGATCAAGCTGTGCCTCTTCAAATGGTCTCAGAGACTGCAAGGGCGTCCAGTCAGGATCCAGTCAGACAACGCCACAGCAGTGGCATATGTCAATCATCAAGGAGGAACAAGAAGCTCAGCTGCAGCATCGGAGATCGCTCGCATCCTGAAGTGGGCAGAGAGGAGCGTACCGGCACTGTCGGCCGTGTACATTCCGGGTGTGGAAAACTGGCAGGCGGACTACCTGAGCCGCCAGATGCTGGACCAGGGAGAATGGTCCTTACACCCGGAGGTGTTCCAACTCCTCTGCCAAAGATGGGGCACACCAGACGTAGATCTTCTGGCTTCCCGACTCAATCGGAAGGTATTGAGGTTTGTGGCCCGGTCAAGAGACCCATGGGCAGACGCAACGGACGCGTTGGTAGCATCGTGGGGTCAGTATCAGCTAATCTATGCCTTCCCTCCCTTAAGGCTTCTTCCTCTTCTGCTCCGCAGAGTGGAGGCAGAGGGAATTCCAATGATCCTAATCGCTCCAGATTGGCCTCAGCGTCCTTGGTACGCCGATCTAGTACGTCTGGTAGCAGACGTCCCCTGGCGCCTACCACTACGGAAGGACCTGCTATCGCAAGGTCCCATATTCCATCCTGCTTTACAGTCATTGGCTTTAACGGCATGGCTGTTGAGAACCAGGTACTGAGAGATCGGGGCCTGTCAGACTCAGTAATCTCTACTATGAGAAGTGCTCGGAAACCGTCCTCTAGGAAGGTCTATCACCGCACTTGGAGGGCCTACATCTCCATATGTGAGGAAATGAAATGGCATCCGCGTACCTATTTGGTTTCCAGAATCCTGCTGTTTTTACAGCATGGGGTAGACCAAAGGCTTGCCCTAAGTACGATTAAGGGACAGATATCTGCCCTGGCTGTCTTTTTTCAGCGACCCCTGGTGACTCACTCTCTCGTGAGTACATTTGGGCAGGGGGTTCGACATGTGGCCCCTCCGGTCCGCCCCCCATTACCTCCGTGGGACTTGAACCTGGTCCTCTCGGTGCTTCAGACGGCACCGTTTGAGAATATTAGATATTCCCCTGTTGACACTTTCTCAGAAGGTGGTCTTTTTGGTGGCTGTTACGTCAGTTAGACGAGTCTCTGAGCTGGCAGCCTTGTCCTGCAAGGCTCCCTATTTGATTTTCCACAAGGATAAGGTGGTGCTGCGGCCGCAGCCTTCCTTTCTTCCGAAAGTCGTTTCGGCTTTTCATCTCAACGAAGACATTGTACTTCCATCCTTGTGTCCTCAGCCGTCGAATCCTAAGGAGTCGGCGTTGCATTCCTTGGACGTTGTCCGAGCTTTGAGAGTATACATATCTGCTACTTCCCTGTCTCGGAAGTCAGACTCACTGTTTGTTTCGGTGGCTGGTCCCAAGAAGGGCCAAGCAGTCTCATCGACCACCATCTCTAGGTGGATCCGACAGATAGTAATCCAGGCTTACGCCTTAAAGGGTCAGGCGCCCCCCTTTCCTGTCACGGCGCATTCGACCAGGGCAATAGGTGCCTCTTGGGCTTTCCGACATCAAGCGTCTGTTTCCCAACTATGTAAAGCGGCGACTTGGTCGTCCGCTCACACTTTCACAAAATTCTACAAAATTGATGTAGGTGCATCTTCAGATGCCTCTTTCGGCCGCAAGGTTTTGCAGGCGGCTGTTTAGAGTTGCAACTCCTCCGTTGGAGGAGTGCTGTTTTGTGTTTTGGGGTGAAGTTTGTTTTTATGCTGTTACCACCCCTCGTTTTTTCTCTGACACTGCTTTGGGACGTCCCACTTTGTCAATAGAGAAGCTGTGTCGGTCCATGGACGAAAGAGTAAATAGGATTTTTTACTCACCGTAAAATCCTTTTCTCTGAGTCCATGGACCGACACAGCACCCACCCCTCCTTTTAAGTTTGTACTGCTTTTTGACGAACTGATCTGCGATGTGCAGACTGAGAGGGTATACCCAGAGGGTCCGCCCCCTGGGCGGTACTGTAGAAGGTGTGATGCAACACTTTTTACAAGTTTTTCTGCCTAGTCACTCCTAATTAACGGATAATACCCACTTTGTCAATAGAGAAGCTGTGTCGGTCCATGGACTCAGAGAAAAGGATTTTACGGTGAGTAAAAAATCCTATTTTTGTCACTCCACCCCCTTTGCCCTGCCATGTATAACCCACCTTTTTAATTAAGTGCCCATCAAATGCAGCCTCACCAGCGCCCATCAAATGCAGCCTACCAGTGCCCATCAATGAATGTTTGCTTGCTTCCATTCCTTCAGGAGTCAGGACAGTCTTCTGCCGCCACTGCGCCTCTGACACTATGTGCGAACAGAGCGGCAGCTCCCTGCTGATGCTGAGATGTAGTTGCTTGCTGCAGAGGGAAGAGAGTATCAACACCAGTGGCCAGGTGCCCTAGGCCGCACCACCCTAGGCGGCTGCCTAGTGGTAGCACCGGCCCTGCATAGACCATCCTCTGCACCACAATCTACGTAATCCTTTCCACGCTGCGCTCTACGAGCAGTTCTAGCCTCACTTTCAGATCACTCTACTGCAGGGTAGTCTTCCTGGTCACGATTGCAGACTGACAGCAGTGAGAGTTGGTGGTGCGGAGGACGGTATATGTGGACAGCTTTACCCCCGGATGCCTACATACTTCCATGTGCCAGTTTTAATCGTCAACCATGTGAGTTGCTAAATGTACCTTCATTAAATGTAACCATATTGCTACACTTAAACCCCATACACACCTTAGGACTTTTTGACAACAAACTTCAAAATGAGCAAGTTTTCAAAAAATCCTCGTGTGTACGGGCTCCATCGGACAAACTTTTTCAGTTTTCATCGGACAAAAGTTCGCTCTGGAAACGGACAAACTTTTCGGCAACAAAAGTCCTACGGTGCAAAGTCCTATTGTGTGTACAGAAATCCATCGGACTTTAGTCCAAAGTACAAACACGCATTCTCAGAACCAATGTTAAAATCAACCAACAATAGCAGAAGTTGACAAAAGGGTGGCGGTAAAGAGCAGAAAAATCGTGTGATTTTGGGAAAGTGCAGAAAAAGTCCAGCCGTGTGTATGCTCTGGGTGTTCCCGGCCAACGCCCTTCAAACAAACACTTTTCCATGGATTTTTGAAGTCCTACCGTGTGTATGAGGCTTTAGAGGCACCTCTTTTCTTTTATACTCTAGCTCCTGTTGCTTTTTGCTTCTAATCCCCTTGTGGAGGTTTCCATTTGTGGATGGACATTTTATGATCTTTTTATGTGGACTATAAACTGAAGGATTTATGAATAAATGGTTGTGGAACGAATTATCGGAGTTTCCATTATTTCTTATGGGGAAATTCACTTAGATATACAAGTGCTTTGGATTACAAGTATGTTTCTGCAACGAATTATACTTGCAATCAAAGGTTTTACTGTATTTAAAAATCTACTTACAAAATGTATTTTGTTGGATTCTCTTTCGAAAAGATATGCTGAAAGAGCAGAAAAGTTGCTTAGAGCAGCATTATAGATACAGTACATGTTAAAGTTAATATTTGGCTTTAAAATGGTTAAAGTAACAATTTTTGACCTGTTACAAATGGGCAACTTTGTTGTGATGCCAGCATCCCTTTGCAATGTGTTTCAGACACAACTGAGGTTTGCAGTCAACCACTAGGTGGCACCCTTTTATCATGATTCCATCTGTTACTCTACCAGATCAAACATACTTTGATCAAACTTAAAGCTGATATCCAGCTTTTAGTGAAGTTTAAACAGACTATTTACTTTACTTAGAGATGCCGCAGCTGTGTGTGCTGTATAACCTCAGCTGCATACAGTATACAACGCTGTGTTCTGGCATCCGAGCAGGGACTTCCTGCCCCTCTCCCGTAATAAAATCGGGTTGAACTCAGCAATGCTCAGCCATTCACAGGAATCTGTTGTTTAACCTAATGATGTACTAATATATATATATATATATATATATATTATATATATATATAAAGAAAAAGTAAAAAAAAACGCACTAGTAAACCTGTAAACACGGATCCCAAGGTTTTGAAGGATGACCGCAGACATTAACTATAAAAACAATCAAGCAACTAAAGCCGACCATAAATGGATCAAACTTTATCCATTTCTGTAGGGACTGGTTTGAGATTTGATCCATGTATGGGCAGGCTGATTGTACACAAGGCAATCCATCGACTGACTTTGGTACAAACAGCCTGTTATATTTATTTATTTTTTACTGCTGGTGGTTATAGCCGCTAGCAGTAATAATTGTTTTCTGATGGCCTGGAAGGCTCCCCATCGCTAGGACAGTGCAAGACTTGGCACTGCCCTGGCTACTATGTGGTGAATTATTTTGTGGTGAATTTTGGGTTTGGCCATGCTACATCAGAGGGTAGGGGCTTAAAGGCATAGTGTTAAATAGAAGCTAAGCCTACTTTCTGTTTTGTAAGCACAAATTCGTTTAACCGCTTCAATATCGGGCACTTTACCCCCTTCCTGCCCAGGCCAATTTTCAGCTTTCAGCGCTGTCACACTTTGACAATTGCTCAGTCATGCAACACTGTATTCAAACAACATTTTTATCATTTTGTTCAAACAAATAAAGCTTTCTTTTGGTGGAATTTAATCACCACTGGGTTTTTATCTTTTGCTAAATAAACAACCAAAATTACCCAGATTTTTGAAAACCTTTTTTTTTTTTTGTTATAAACTTTTGCAAATCTTCATAAATGTAGGCCAAAATTTGTTCTGCTACATTTCTTTGGTGAAAATAGCCTAAATCTGTGTATATTTAGTCTGTAGGAAAGTTAGAGTCCACAAACTACGGTAAACAGGTGCATCCCATAAAATTAGAATATCATCAAAAAGTTAATTTGAGTAATTCAATTCAAAAAGTGAAACTCGTAAATTTTATATAGATGTGTTACACACAGAGTGTTATATTTCAAGCAATTCTTTCTTTTAATTTTGATGATTATGGCTTACAGCTAGTGAAAATCCAAAATTCTGTATCTCAGAAAATTAGAATATGATGTAGCGCCCTGGAGTTTAGTCAGGGAGCTCCTCACCAAATTCCTTGCCAGTTAGAGATTCACTGATTTTCTTCCTAAGTTGGCCTTGTTGCACTTTTCTCTTCTGCCACTAGGTGGCCGGGCACTTGGTGGCAGTAGGTATGAGAAGGACAACTCAAACTCAAGTTTTGGGTATATGTGGTATCTCTCAGCCAATGGGCAGGGGTTTTCTTGGATCCCTTGGCCTGCTGGGAGAACCTATATATTTGGGTGGAGTCAGGTGATACATGTTCTGTGCCACCCAGACTGTTGTCCAAGATTGGGCCTATCCCAGGGGCGTCTGGCTGCCAGGCTGTGTGAGGGCCTATCCAGAAGTAGGAGGGCTGCGGCTTGTCCAAACCAAAAGTGACGGTTCTGCCGGCCGGAGAACCTGTCGTGGTCAGAGGTAGAAGGGAAGCCATCGCCACTAAGGGACCAACCACCTTTATGAGGGACCACAATGAGTAACTGAAGCAAGTACCGGAGCAACATTCTCACCGAACGGGCACAGGGGAGAATCGGTAAACTTCAGGCGGTGATCAAGTCATGGACCCAACCAGTGGAGGTGATGCTTGCAGAGCAGCCTTGTGTGTCAAGCAAGGGACCAAGACGGTAAGCAAGGGTGAAGCTTAAAAAGTATCTGGAGTGCCAAGCTAGGGACCCAGTAGGGAAGCGTGGGTGACGCTTGAGGGAGATATCACAGAAGCCTTGAGGAGCTCATAGGATTGTCAGTGAGTCCAGTGAGAGACTAGGAGCTCAAGGGGCTGAAGAACTACAAGGTAGATGTTGTAGTGAAGCTGAAAGAACTGTTGAATTTTGTGTTAGGAAATGGTAAGTACTGTTGCCATAGGAGACAGCAATCCGGCACGTGGTGCCTTTCTCTATGCGCCTGTCCTCCTATTGAAGTCTCGGAGTCTGCCAATTGACATTGCAACTACTCAAGGGTGTCCTGGCCCTAACCCTCTTTCCCCCAAAAATACAAAAAAGACTGTTAAAAGAAATAAAACCTCTTTTGCATCCAAGAAGTGTCTGGCGCCCAGTGACTTTCACCATCTTTGCACCCACTATGCCTCACAACCCACTACATATTGAAGGATGTCGGCTATCTTTGGCCTTGAAGGTCTTTAGGCAGGAAAAGGTTAAAGACTTTTAAGACCAATAAAAAAAAAGTATTTTTATTACAGAAGTGTTGGCTTGCTGAAAAAATGTCATGTACAGTATAATATGGAAGCCCAGGTTTCTTTGATGGCGGCCTTCAGCTCATCTGCATTGTTGGGTTTGGTGTCTCATCTTCCTTTTGACAATATCTCACAGATTCTCTATGGGGTTTAGGTCAGGCGAGTTTCTTGGCCAATCAAAGCTGGTCAGCAGGGAGAAGCATGAAGTGCTCTAAAATTTCCAGGTAGAGGGCTGCGCTGATTTTGGACTTAAAACACAGTGAACCAACTCCGGCAGATGACGTGGCTCCCCAAATCATCACGGACTAAAAACACCGGACCTCATGCAACTTGGATTTTGTGCCTCTCCACTCTTGCTCCAGACTCTGGGACCTTGATTTCCAAATGAAATGCAAAATCTTCCTCCGTGATGATTTGGAGAGACATGTCCTCTGCTGGTGTTGGTCCACTGTTTTTTATAAAGTCCAAAGTCAGGACAGCCCTCTACCAGGAAATTCTAGAGCACTTCATGCTTCCCTCTGCTGACCAGCTTTATGGAGATGCTGATTTCATTTTCCAGCAGGACTTGGCACCTGGCTACTGCCAAAAGTACCAATACCTGGTCTAATGATCATGGTATCACTGTGCTTGATTGGGCAGCAAACTGGTCTGACCTAAGGCTGGATTCACACCTAAAGCAAGCGCAAACAGCAGGGGTGACAAAGGACATCCCTGACGAGTGCCCCTATGAAGCTTAAAGGACTCCGACACATCTCCGTTAATGTGCAGTCTCGCTGATGAGGAATTATACAGCAGTTGAACCCATTTCAGAAAGGACGGACCCACTCCAAATCTGGCTAAAACTTCCCATAAATAGGCCCATTCAACGCTATCGAACGCTTTAGCTGCATCCAAAGAGAAGATGGCTCTATTACCAGTGTTGTCAGTAGGAATCTGTAAATTAAGGAATGGTCTACGCAGGTTCTGAGATGTAGATCTAGTTGGTATAAAACCGGATTGGTCCTTGTGAATCACCCGTTGAATACATTTGGCCAATCTGTTCGCCAGAACCCTGGCCAACAACTTGACATCAAATGTGAGCAAAGAAATAGGCCTATACGAATCCGGCGACAATGCATCCTTACCGGGCTTCAGCAGTATCACTATAATAGCCTCATTCATGGAAGGAGGTAGAGTCCCAGATTCAAGTGCCTGATTGTAGACCTTCAGGAGAATCGGAATGATTTGTGTAGTATAGCGCTTGTACACTTCTGACGGAAGGCCATCAGACCCAAGCGCCCGTCCGTTCCGGTCTGTGCATGAGCCAGCGCTTCCGTTAGGGGGATATTTGGCTGGGCTGAATCCGAGTCGGACAAGCAGGGCATGGGGTATTTATCTAAAAACAAACAGATATCGTCATGGGAGGGACTGACCCTAGAAGAATAGACATCTTGAAAAAATAGTTTAAAGACATCCATAACATGAGTGGAGTAACACGGAGCACCTTGTGCATCAGCCACTGCCACTATATGTGAGGATGATTGTTGTGATTTGGCCAGCATCGCTAACCTGTGCCCTGTGTTTTCCCCCTCCTCAAAGTGACTCTGTTATAGAAAGAAACGTTTGTTCTCTGCCAGCTGCAGAGACAAGTCCTTAAGCATAGATTGGGCTGCCAACCAAGACCGTTTTGTGTCATCAGTGGGGTCAGCTACATATTTAGCCTCTGAGCGCCGAGCTTCCTCCAAGACTGAAACCTCCCATTCTTTAGTAGAAGTCTTAATCTGGGATATCACTCTAATAAACTGGCCACGTAAGTATGCTTTTGCTGCCTCCCAAACCATGCCTATAGTCATCAAGCCCACATTATGTCTGAAAAAGATCGTGAGAAGTTCTGGTATAGGATCAGGATTCGGAATGAGTGACAACCAGAAAGGGTTAAGTTTCCATAGAGTATTACCTCTAACCGCCCCCAATCGTATATCTACCGAGAGGGGAATGATCCGAGATCTGTCGGGTGTGATATTGAGAGGAGTCTAATAACGGCAGAAGAAGATCATTCCCCAATCCCAGATCAATTCTAGATAGACCTCCAATCGAGCCTGACTGGCATGAGAAAACCCTGACTTCTGGGTTGCGCATCCTCCATACATCCGTCAGACCCATCTCTACCAGAAGGCGAGCAAACGGGGTAGGCCTGTGTTGTTTTTGCACACCATCCCCTGTCCGGGCATGAAGCTTGTCCTTCTCATGGTCAATATAATTATTAAAGTCCCCTAGGACCAATACTGGTATGCCCGAAAAGCGAGACATAGTCTGCAAAAGTTTTAAGGAGACTGTCTGAGAATGGTGGAGGAATGTACAACCCTGCCAAGATACATTTTGTCCCATAAAGGGAACACAATAGAAAAATATAACGACCATCTGGATCAATCTTAATTTCTATAGGAGACTAACTCCTCTGGAGTACACCGAATAAGTGGCGTTATATTGATGACAAAATTGTCTGATCGCAAATTGAGGGGTGGAGGTCGTGGGGAAGTGAGTCTCCTGCAGACATATTATATATTAATGATTAAATTACAAAAAATGACATGCTCTTTGGTGTTTTATACGCCAGCACTGAATCCAAGCGGAGACTTGGATGTTATGATTGTCCTATCTCATGACATTATGTAATGGAAGCAGCCGCTCACAATATCCAGCGCACAGTGGTGTATCCTCTCTCCACTTTTCCAATGACGCGCCAGCGGCATCTGCCATCTCCTGCTGGTCTGTGCGCATGCACGAGCATCCATTGCCTATCTGGTGGAGATTCCCCTACCGCACATGTCATTATTCAGCGCCCGCAGTCACGCCGCTGACGTCACACGCAGCGCCGTTCTCACCATCCAAACATGAGGATATAAAAGGACCCAAGAGGCCATAACAGCCGTCATAGGGCCAGTCCTGGGAGCCAAGATTTATGCACATCAGCTTACAGGTATGTCAGTATCAGGATAGAGACCGCTCTTTGTCTCTGCTTCATATTTAACTATTGAATATTAGTTCTCTTCTTTTTTTGTCCTGCCTGCTACAATGTGCTGATATGGCTTGTTGTTCACACAGATCCTTCAGGTCTGGTGACTCCATATATGGTCTGCTTAACACCCCTTGACCAGAATACACCATGTAATGGTGTATGCAACCTAAGGTACTTTCTGGCAACTGCTTGGATTACCCCTTTTTATATATATTTTATTGATCTGACATGCTCTTATTCATAGACGCTCTTTTTGTGTCTGTTTATATTTTCTTTCATAGATTGCAACACACCATTTATTGTCTTTTATTTTGGATTGAATATCTGCTGCTGTGTGCATCCTTGGCTCCCAGCCTATACAATGAACGTTTTCTAAACATGTAAGCATAATGTACCTAGTCATATACTGAAAACAAGACACCCATGGTCAAACATTGACCATTTGAAATATTTTTCTTACCTATACTATTCTCTTCTTGTATTCAGGCTAGTTTCTCTATACCACCAGTCCTGACGCCCTCATACACGGGACCCTCTTTGAATATCCACACATCCGTGTTTGTACATAGATGCATGTGAATACAGACGTTCTGTCTTCATACTTTTGTGCCCCCTGCCTCGTGTCAGGGGATACATACTCTGTTACCCACAAGGATCTCCAGAGACCTGGAGGTATTGGTTTGCATCTCCAAATATACTTTACTCTTTCGTTCATGGACTGACACAGCTTCCTATTGACAAGTGGGTATTATCCATTATTTAGGAGTGACTAAGCAGAAAAAAACTTGTAAAAAGTGTTGCATCACACCTTCTACAGTACCGCCCAGGGGGCGGACCCTCTGGGTATATCCCCTCTCTCTGCATCTCGCAGATCAGTTTTTTTCTGTTTAGCAAGGAGAAGGACATGGCTCCCTTCGGGCCCATTGGTCCGTGGAGATTTTTTTCTACATTTTTTTTTTTGTTTCCTGCGATCTTCGATCAACTGCCGACTGGGTGACAGGCTGGATCCTTGACCCTTGTAGTCCCCCCAGTTTCGGGCATCGAGCGTGTGCCAACCCTAGCTACACGCTGGGTTTACCACGACATGCCTGTCGCTCTACGGGTGGCCGGTGAGCCTACGCTCATGGGCTTGCATCGTACCGCTCAGCTTCGGCTGACCTTACGGCCGAGTCGCAGTAGCCTTGCCGGTGAGCTTACCCTCCAGGGCTTGCATCAGACCGCTCAGCTTCGGCTGACCTTACGGCTGAGTCGCAGTAGCCTGTCCGGTGAGCTCGTGCTCCAGGGCATGCATACGATCGTTCCCTAGGGTTCAATCACAGCATGCCTGGCCGACAGTCACCTCTGTGCGCGGATGATGAGCTTTCTGGAATGTCTTCCAGCATGAGCAACGCAGGAAAGGTAAGTAGCTCCCCTGCTTCGGCAGGGTGACTTGGCTGGACATTCCTGGAGAGATCAAGTAAGTGGTTGTGGCCCCTTTCTTTCCTCTCTCCCTGCCTTCCCTCCTCCCTGGGCTCTGAGCTAAGGTTGCTGGGGGTCACCAGGGGGGCTCCATCTGGAGCGGGGCTGCGTTGTAGCTGTCGTTTAAATTTAATTTTGCTTACCTGTGTGTGCCTTTCTCTATCCATGCTGTCAGCGGCCATTTTGGGGTGGTCCATGCCTGTTGGCCTCTAGTGACTGTCCGGCGGACATTTTCTTGTGGTTTGCCCCAATATGTATATATCGCCACTCGGCGGCCATTTTTTTGTGGTGTGCGCCCGCTTTGGCCTCTATCGACTGCCCGGCGGCCATGTTTCTTAGGATTCACGCCTGTATGTATATACCGCTGCTCGGCGGCCGCCATCTTGTGGCCCGCGTCCGCTTTTGCCTCTGACGGCTTGGCGGCCATTTTCTTAGAGCCCACATTGTTTCAAAACAGCCGCCTGGCAGCCATTTTGCGGTAGTCTCCGGCCTCTAGGGTGCATTTCACTGGCGCAAATTCACACAGGGAACGCTGTACGATTGTACTTCCATGCTTGTGTCCTCATCCGTCGAATCCTAAGGAGTCGGCGTTGCATTCCTTGGACGTTGTCCGAGCATTGAGCGTATACCTATCTGCTACTGCTTTGTTCCGGAAGTCAGACTCACTGTTTGTTTCGGTGGCTGGTCCCAAGAAGGGCCTATCAGTCTCGTCGGCCACCATCTCGAGGTGGATCTGACAGTAATCCAGGCTTACGCCTTAAAGGATCAAGCGCCCCCCTTTTCTGTCACGGCGCATTCGACCAGGGCAATTGGTGCCTCTTTGGGCTTTCCGACATCAAGCGTCTGTTTCCCAATTATGTAAAGCGGCGACTTGGCCGTCCGCTCAAACTTTCACTAAATTCTACAAGGTTGATGTAGGTGCATCTTTGGATGCCTCTTTCGGTCGCAAAGTTTTGCAGGCGGCTGTTTAGAGTTGCAACTCCTCCGTTGGCGGAGCGCTGTTTTGTTTTGGGGTTTACTTTTATGCTGTTACCACCCCTCGTTTTTGTTTTTACACTGCTTTGGGACGTCCCACTTGTCAATAGGAAGCTGTCAGTCCATGAACCAAAGAGTAAATAGGATTTTTTACTCACCATAAAATCCTTTTCTCTGAGTTCATGGACTGACACAGCACCCACTCCTCCTTTTTTGTTAAGTTTGTACTGCTTTTTTGACAAACTGTTATACGAGATGCAGAGAGAGGAGATATACCCAGAGGGTCTGCCCCTGGGCAGTACTGTAGAAGGTGTGATGCAACACTTTTTACAAGTTTTTTCTGCCTAGTCACTCCTAAATAACGGATAATACCCACTTGTCAATAGGAAGCTGTGTCAGTCCATAAACTCAGAGAAAAGGATTTTAAGGTGAGTAAAAAATCCAGCAAAACATATACTCTAAAAATATATGTGCACATACAATAAATTAATAAGTGTTCATAGCATTCAAATATTGTTTTCAAACCAGTTGTGAAAAAACATTTAAAGAAAGTCCATCAGTGAAATAAGTGTTCCAATAATAGTGACTTCAACTAAAATTTGCATAAAAATCTTCCTGTGTTCTCTTGAATAAACCTTCACCACACCAGCGTGATTAGTGACTCCACTCCCTAAGGACTTGCACTCACCAATAGGATTTGCCTCGCACGCTCAGGCTCGGCTTCACAGCTTAAACACCCCTCAGGGTATAAAAGATAGATCCAAACGATGTTGCTAGGTCAGTCAAGTTTTCCCACATGAAAAAGCAAAAAGGTCTCCAATAGTGAAGTATGTAAAAACTTTTATTAAACACAGCACAGGTAACCTTCAATAGTTTCACTCACATCTAGCAAATCAAAATTTAGGCACTTCAGCAAAATCACTTCAAAAAGCCAGACAGGCATACGACAGGTAGCCGCGATGTATTGCGGTCTCGGCGGACCAATCAATCATATGTGTCTCGCCCTCCTTCATATATGCCCGTCTCTCCACTCCAATCGAAAACAACGTGAACTTCCGTCCAAACACCGGACTGTAGATTCGATGAGCGGTCGAAAGAACCGAACGCCACACACTATAAAAGAGCGCCGTGTAGCTTCTCCCAGACTAGTTTCGTCACATAGGACTTCTTCCAATGGGATTGGCTACACGGACTAGCACCCCCACCTTTATACTCCGTCCGTGATAGGTCGCGGGCGTGATTCATACTGCGCAAATGCGCGCTAGCTGTCCCCAGGACTACAATACATCGGGCATGACCCCATCTGCAGCTAGCATAACAACATTGCAAGATGATAAAATCTGCATATAATCTAAACTGCAGGTACATAAAAGATAGGAAACCTGAATGCCATGCACATGATAATGTCAGATAAAATCTGCATATATTCTAAACTGCAGGTACATGAAAGGTAGGAAACCTGAATGCCATGCACATGATAATGTCAGATAAAATCTGCATATATTCTAAACTGCAGGTACATGAAAGGTAGGAAACCTGAATGCCATGCACATGATAATGTCAGATAAAATCTGCATATATTCTAAACTGCAGGTACATGAAAGGTAGGAAACCTGAATGCCATGCACTCAACATAAACTAATATGCATATCATCATAAAAATATCTGATAATTATCCACTAGAGGCATTATATACAAAATGACAAGTGAGGATAATGAATCACAGAAGTTAAAATTAGATAAAATTAAATCACCATAATTAAACATGTGAAAAATATGTAAATGAGCGATAGATCATTAAATCAAGAAAAGTCAAATATATATAGTACAGATATATTATAGTACAACTTTTCTAGAGAAAACTGACCATAAAATACTATAAATAATCTTTCAAAACTATAAAAACCTCCCATCCTTATACTCGAAGGAGGAAAAGAAGTATAACGTACATGCATGCACACAAGTTGAGCATCCACGCCTGCGCACATATCTTAAACTCTTAGTTTTGAAAGAAATATATTAAAAAACCTTTAAAAATTACAAATCGAGTTCAATATTCAACCCTCTCGGGTGGAGACTCTTAAGGAGAAATATCCATCTCGTTTCTCTCTGTGAGAGGTCTGTGAGAGGTCTCTGACTCGATTCGAACCTCTCCAAGCAGAATATGTGCAATCAATCCCACAAAACTGTAGAAGCGTAGGGTCCTGATTGTGTTTCTCTTTGAAATGTAGGGAGACACTATGGTATCGGAAACCCTTCCTGATATTAGCCAGGTGCTCCGATACCTGTACTCGCAGGAGTCGTTTCGTTCTCCCTACAAAGTACAAACCCGCAAGGGCACCACAATAGGTAAACCACAAAGGAAGAGTTGCACGTTATGAACTGTTTGATTTCAAATATGTCACCCTATTTGTTTGTAAGGCTAGTAGTACCTCTGTTGTCAGTTTTAACTGTTTTGCAACAGATGCATTTGCGGCAAAAATTAAATCCTTTGAAGTTTTTATTCAAACTTTGGCGAGTGGGCGGATCCAAAATTTTCCGCACCACCCGGTCACCAAAGTTAGGTGCCCTCCTGTAAATAAATTTAGGATTTTCAGACAAAATTTCGCATAGATGTCTATCTCTGCATACAATGTGCCAGTATTTGCGAAAAATCTCCTCTATCTCTTTGTACTGATAATGAAAGTCTGATATAAAACCCAGTTGATATGTCTTATTGGTGATTCCATCCTCTTTCTTTCTCAAACATTGTTCCCTTGGAATTAAAGCTACTTCATTGATAGTGTTCTTAATACCATCTTCCTTATAGCCTTTCTGTAAAAACGTATTACCAAGGATATTGGCCTGCGTATAATAATCGGTGGTTGTTGTACAGTTGCGACGAATTCGTAGCATTTGTCCTTTCGGAATATTTCTGATCCAAGCTGGATGATGTCCGCTTCCGATTGACAAATAGCTATTCCGATCAGTGGGCTTAAAATAAGCTTTAGTACTGATCGTGGTATCAGATTTCATAATAATTAGGTCCAGAAAATTCACTTTTTCCTCACTGATGGCATGATCCAAAACTATGTTATTGGTGTTATGATTCAAATGTTTAATGAATTCCTCAACGGATTGTCTGGAGCCCTCCCAAACAAACAGGAGGTCATCTATGAATTGTCGGTATAGTTTCAGTTCCGGTCTACATACATTGAAGACATGTCTGTCCTTCCACTCTGCCATAAATAAGTTGGCGAGACTAGGGGCAAATTTTGCTCCCATAGCCACGCCAACCTGCTGGGAAAAAAACTGATCATGATACCAAAAATAATTATGAGCCATACAGAAGTCCAAAACCTTGCCCAAAAAGCATTTTTGTAAATGGGGTATATCATCCCGTTTACATAACGCCCAGTTGAGACTATAGGGTGTCATCATGTTGAATGATGGTATATAATGAGCTAACATCAGCTGTCACCAAAAAAGTGGTGGCGGCTGGTTTAAGCTCCACCTCCTCCAGCAGTCGCAAAAGATCATTTGTATCTTTAGGTAGGCTTTCGTTGTTTTCACACTAGGTTGGAGAAACCGATCAAGATATTCTCCTAATCTTGCGGTAATCGAGCCTATCCTATTTACAATCGGACGTGCTGGAGGTACTCAAGAACAGGTAGATCACAAAAATAATATTAATGTGCACAACCCCAACAAATGGAATAGCAATAGACTCAGTCAGTGACGGCAGTCAAATAGTAATGGCAATATGTTAGTTATGTCAAGTAATCTTTAACCACTTGCCGACTACTGCACACTGACATATGTCGGCACAATGGCAGTGGTGGGCAAATGGGGGTACCTGAAAATGGTCCTAAAATAGCGTTAGAGGTGTCCGATGTGTCCGCCGCAATGTCGCAGTCACAATAAAAATCGCAGATCGCCGCCATTACTAATAAAAAAAAAAAGAATAATAAAAATGCAATAAATCTATCCCCTATTTTGTAGACGCTATAACTTTTGTGCAAATCAATCAATATACGCTTATTGCATTTTTTGTTTACCAAAAATATGTAGAAGATAACACATCTGCCTAAACTGAGGGAAAAAAAAGTTTATATATTTTTTTGGGATATTTATTATAGCAAAAAGTAAAAAATATTGCTTTTTTTTCAAAATTGTCGCTCTTTTTTTGTTTATAGCGCAAAAAAATTAAAACGCAGAGGTGATCAAATACCACCAAAAGAAAGCTTTATTTGTGGTAAAAAAAGAACGTCAATTTTGTTTGGGTTCAACGTCGCACGACCGTGCAATTGTCAGTTAAAGTGACGCAGTGCCGTATTGCAAAAAGTGCTCTGGTCAGCAAGGGGGTAAATTCTTCCGGGGCTGAAATGGTTAATAGGGATGAGCGAAGGGTTTGGCCCGAGCATAAGTTCGGGACGAACTTTCGCTGTTCGGCGAACATCCGAACCGACCACAATGCTTTGCAGCGCTGAACAGTGCATTGCAAGCCCTGATTGTCTGAAACAGAGAAAGCTTCAGCCAATCAGGGCACAGAGCACTGTCAGAGTCATGATTGGACACTGTCATCATGACTTTATCCAATCATGGCTCATTCCCGCCCCACAGTATAAAAGTATTCTTTCAATGACATCCATGTTCAGTGTGATTTCGGCGTGGAGAGAGATAGAACAGGGCTCTGTTCAGGGCTATTGGTTAGTTAGTGTAGAATGTTAGTTTAGTGTTGTAACGGCACCCCAAGAATGAAAGGGGTTAACGCCGTTTAAGATATTCCCTCTCTGGACACACATCCACTGCCGATCTTCCACAGTCAGGCAACCGCTTCCCATAGGATTAATCCTTCCAAACATACGAGACAAACGCTCTGTGTTGAAGTCCCAAAACAGGGAATGACTTTATTACAAGCACATGGTAACACATTTCTCTTCAAAACCCTTCCCTCCCATCCTTGGGGAACAGGGCGGGTTAAACTGTCCAATGACAATGGTCATACAGGTCAGGTGTGTTCAAACTTCTCTTTCAGTAAACAGTCTTAGCAGGAGGGGTGATCCCCCCCCTCCTCACAGAAAGACGCTTAAACATCCCATAATAGGCAGCCAGACGGTCCACCAAACTCCAATCCACATCACCACAGTAGCAGACTTAATTACCACAAGCCACAATAGAATGCAATCACACCAAATATTACACAACAGCCCACACACAATATACACCCAATATATACCATGTATATACAGCATTGAATATGACTATCCCAGATCATGGTGGGGTTCTCATTCCCCCTGTGCCCCAAGTAACCCCTGTCACACATCTCCCCTTTCGGCAGGAGACTAACACAGGAGGAGACACCAGATGGGTTGACTCTGAAGTTAGTCCATATTTCCATTCGTCTAATGCCTGGACAACCCATCAACATTCTGGAACAGTCACTTGCTTTGCTCTCTCAATGGCTCCCAAAACTTGTTGCTGGTGCTCTTGGGAAAGGTAAGGCAAAACCTGGGCGCAAATCCCATTTAACCTTTTGACAATTTCAGCCTGTTTGTGCATTTTTTTTTTGTTTACAAACTTTTTTATTGTGTACAAAATAATGGTACAAACATTATGTCATGACATCAGAGAATTACAGTATTTTCAATCAATAATTATAATGATTTATGACAGAGTAACCGCCTTTATTTATTTATGACAACATCTATTACATATATGTAACAATGATTCAGTAGTATTTTGAAATGCAGGGTTATTTTTGTGTATAAAAGAATTGGATGTGAAAAGGGGATTCTAATATGGATCTAAAAGGTAGTCTGAATATTTGAACCATAGGTTCCATTTTTTATCCAGTAGGTGCATGGTATTATGCAAGGTATGCAAATTTTTTTCCATAAGGTAAATGTCGTTTATTCTAATTTTCAATTGGGAAATTGGTAACGATGGGGATTTCCAATGATAAGCTATCAGCAAGTGGATGGATACACAAATTGTATGGACTATTCTTAATTGAAACGTGTTCAAACCCAAAATCGGAGCGAACAAGAGACAATTGGGAAGGGTAAGGGTTATAATTTTGTTTGAAATTTTAGAAGAAAATTTCTCTAGTCGTTTCCATAATTGGGCTGCTTTTTCACAGTCCCAAAAAATGTGAGAGAAGGAGCCGATTGAGGTGCAATCTCTAAAGCAGGTATTGGGAACTGTGGGAAATATAGAATGGAGTTTGGCTGGAGTATAATACATTTCAATGTTCAAGCCATGGGACATCTCATAATACATGACGTAGTGTTGTTGCATCTCTGATTTCTCACTGACCAACTTGTCACATTCCAATTTTAGACTGTGATATTGTGCCTGATCTAAGGTACATGTCGGGGAAGGTAATCTTACCCCGTTCTCAGCCGCAATCAGGCCGGTTCCAGCAGCATGGGTCTGGGCACAGGTTGTCACTGGGTTGGCTTCAGCGGGGCCCATCGGGGCGTAAGCAGAAACGAGGGGGGCCAAATCATTCCCCAGTAGTACATCCGTGGGCAAGTCCTTCATCACCCCCACATTCACATGTCCCGAACCAACCCCCCAATCCAGGTGAACCGGGGCAACGGGTAGCCGGAAGATGGTACCTCCCGCTACTCTTACGGCTACAGTGTCTTGGCTCTCTGGGATGAGGTTCTTCTGTAGTAGGGTCATGGTGGCACCAGAATCACGTAGGCCATTGGCTACCTTTTCATTGACCCAGACAGTCTGCCTGTGTTGCTGCCGGTTGTCCCAGTTAGCTGCTTGTATGGGATCAGCCTCGTGCAAGACGCTCCAATGTTCTTCCTCTTCAACGCAGTGGGCCGCAGGCATGGATGTGTGGGGGTTCCCCCCTGCTGGCTGTCTCCACGAATGGGACTGCCTGGCTGAATTCAATAGACAGTCTGGCTTTTTGTGCCCTAGCTGTTTACATCCGAAACACCTGATGGGTTGTGCGTAGTCCTGGGAGTTGAACCTGGGCTGCTGAGGATAAGTGGCCGCTGGGGTTGATGCTGAAGTTGGGTTGGAGGCTGATAAACTGGGCTGAGATAGTGGATAGCGCTCGCTTCCGCCTGACCTTCGAGAGTCCAGATATTCATCGGCCAAAGTAGCCGCTTGCTGTACAGTCCGTGGTCGCTTATCTCGCACCCAATCCCATAGTACCGGAGGGGTGTGGTTAAAGAACTGTTCTAAGAGTACTAGCTGGGTGATGTCCTCTATGGTATGAGCGTGGCTTCCCTGGAACCAGCCAGGTTTCGCTGCAGACGATGTGTCCACTCCACGTATGTTATGTGGGTTTGTTTCCGGGATTCTCGAAACTTAATTCGGGTGTAATGGCAAATCGGGCTAGCAGAGCTTCTTTTACCCAGTCATAGTCTTTAGCGTCCTCATCCTCCAGGGCCCGATACGCATCCGCCGCTCTGCCCGTTAAATTACTTGCCAGTAAGACGACCCAATCTTGGGGCAGTACTTCATGTATAGTCTCTCAAAGTCCTGCAGAAACGCTTCAATTTCCTCCTCTCCTTCCTTAAAGTGGAAGTAAACCCTCCTATTATTTTCAGGCAAGGAAGCTGCCATCTTGGCCTCTGTTTAATCTTCAACTGCCATGATGCTGCACATGTGATCAGTTATGACACCAGCCATTGGATGGTTTGACAGTTTGGTTGAGAGCACAACCAATGTGGCAGTTTGCATTCCCGGCATGCCGGGAATGTAACTGCTTTTTGAAACTGTTAAATCGATGGGTTTACTTCCACTTTAAATAGTTTGAACGCCCGAAAGGGCAACTTACGGACAGGCGCTGCATCTTTAGGCGTTGTCTCCGATTGCCGTATTTCTGCCATTCTCCGCTCATGTTGCCGCTCTAGTTCTCTCTCTTGTCGCTCCAGTTCTCTCTCTTGCCGCTCATCCTGCAGCTGGATGTCTTTAATGGCTTCCTGTATGGCGGTCTCTGATGGGTTAGCACCATATAATGCCAACCGCTGTCGAACTCGTTGCTGAAACAAGTCTTCAACTGACCGGGGTCCTGCATCACCATCCCTCTGATCCATCTCGGCTAGCTCCCTGATCAAGGTGACCTTGTTCTTTGTCCCACCGGTCCCTCCATGGCTCTCAAGTAAGTCTTTCAGCGTGGCTTTCCTGCAGGCTGCATAGCTGGTCATTCACTGTGGTGGTTTGGAGTGTCCCTGTAACTGGAGGGGAAATCCCACCGCTGCCAACCAATGTAACGGCACCCCAAGTATGAAAGGGGTTAACGCCGTTTAAGATATTCCCTCTCTGGACACACATCCACTGCCGATCCTCCACAGTCAGGCGACCGCTTCCCATAGGATTAATCCTTCCAAACATACGAGACAAACGCTCTGTGTTGAAGTCCCAAAACAGGGAATTACTTTATTACAAGCACATGGTAACACATTTCTCTTCAAAACCCTTCCCTCCCATCCTTGGGGAACAGGGCGGGTTAAACTGTCCAATGACAATGGTCATACAGGTCAGGTGTGTTCAAACTTCTCTTTCAGTAAACAGTCTTAGCAGGAGGGGTGATTCCCCCCCCCCTCACAGAAAGACACTTAAACATCCCATAATAGGCAGCCAGACGGTCTACCAAGCTCCAATCCACATCACCACAGTAGCAGACTTAATTGCCACAATATACAATAGAATGCAATCACACCCCATCACAGCTAATATTACACAACAGCCCACACACAATATACACCCAATATATACCATGTATATACAGCATTGAATATGACTATCCCAGATCATGGTGGGGTTCTCATTCCCCCTGTGCCCCAAGTGACCCCTGTCACAAGTGTCAGTCTAGGGATAGTGAGAGTGTAGTGAGAAGGACCATCATTCAGCTTTGGATAGTGTGCAGCTAGAGTAGGGACAGCATAGTGTAGAGGGACTGTGTCATTCATACATACATTAGTGTAGAGTAGGAGAGTTTCAGTGTAGTGTAGTGAGACCGTGTCAGTAATCTTTACATTAGTGTTTAGCTAGAGTAGGGACAGTTCAGATAGTGTCACTGTAGTGACCGTTGATCACCGTCTATTTGATTGCGTTACTGACAGTTTAACGCCATTTACTTCTGTGTGCGTTACTGCCAGCTTAACGCCATATTGTTTTTGTTCTTTACTGCCAGTTTAACGCCATATAGTTTTGTGTGTGTTACTGTCAGTTTAACACCATATAGTTTTGTGTGCATTACTTCCAGTTTAACACCATAGTTCTGTGCGTCACTGTACATTTGGCACATTAGATTATAGTGTATTCATGGAGTGCGTCTGTGCAGTGTGAGTACTCAAATTAAAGTGCACCAAACACCTCTTTACATTGATTAGAGTGCATCTACGCACAGATTTCAACGTATTCTTTACATTTGCTTATAAGCACCGCCCCCTCCCTCCCAATAATGTCTGGGAGGACAGCAAGGAGAGGCAGACATTCCCTTGGCACTGTAAGGGGGCCAGCAACAAATGTGTCCACAGAGAAAGGTGGACGTGGTGGTCAGTCTTTAGGCAGGGCATAATTTCCTCTGTTTAGTGAGTTTGCCGTGCTATCCAGCCACAGCATGCAGAGGAGGCGGTGGACTGGCTTACTAAACTTTTCTCATCCTCGGTCACACAGGCAGAGACAAGTGTGCAGTCCCCTGCAGTTGCCAGAGTGGATAAACCTGCCTCCTTGTCCACATCTATTCCTGCCATAGCCTAAACATTAGCCATGGAGGAGTCAGCTGAGTTATTTGACCACAGCATCAGCCACTTGCTCCTTGATGATGCCTAGCTATTACTGTATTCAGATGTTGGTTCTGAGGTTGTGGATGACAGGAACATGAGCCTAGAGAGAGGGAGGAACACTGGTAGACAAATTGGCGTTCATGTTCCCCAAGCCGCAGCATATTGCCAAGTTGTCTTCAGTGGTAATGATGGAGATGATGATGTCACCTGATGCGACATGGGTGCCAGATAGAGCAGAGGAGGAAACTGAAAGTAAGGTGGCACAACCCCAAGGAGGCCGACATCAAGAGAGTAGAGAGCAGCCACCCTATTCCATCACATTCTGCAGCTGTTATCTCCCGGCCCACTTCCCAAAGCTCAGCTGTCTGGGCCTTTTTCAGCACATCTGCAGCAGATCGCTCTGTTGCTATCTGCAAATTGTGTCTCAGGCACATCAAATGTGGTAAAAACACCAACCATTTGGGTACGACATGCTTAACGAGGCATTTGATGTCCAACCACTCAGTCCGTTGGAAAGAGCACCTAAAAGCCAACAAAAGGGGCACAAATCTGTCCCTCCTCCTCCTTACCCACTTCGGTCTGCCCCTGCTATACTGAGGCATTACCTCTCAGCAGCCTCCACTGACAAGGATGATGGTATAGCACAGGGTGTCCCAGGTCCTAGCAGCACATCTGCCAGCAGCACACTACCAGCTGTAGACTGTAGCCGGCAAATTTCTCTCCCCAGTCTGCTGCAGAGGGATTAAAAATACAGTCCCTGCCACCCACATGCCCAGCATCTAAATGCAAGCTTGTCAAAGCTGTTGGCACTCCAACTTCTGCCTTTTAGCCTGGTAGATTCTGTCCCCTTTCGTGAATTCGCACATGTGCTGTACCACAATGGCGGGTTCCCAATCGCTACTACATTTTACCTAAGGCCGTTCCATCTCTCTACCATCATGTGGAAGGGAATGTTCTGGCATCGTTGGGCAAGGCAGTCAGCCGTAAAATCCACCTTACTGCTGATACGTGGTCCATCCAGCATGTGCAGGGACGATATATTTTGTTCATAGCACACTGGGTAACGCTGCTTGCAACTCGAAAGGATGCAGGACAGGGCTCGGCGTGCCCAATTACTTGCATATAATCCTTCAAAATGGGCACTTTTGACGTTCGGGTCCCACTGACTTTAATGGGTTTCGTTATTCGCTCCGAACTTTCGCGGTGTTCGAAAGTTCTGAGGCAAACCGAACAGGGGTCTGTTCGGCCCATCCCTAATCTTTAACCATTAAATTGCAACTTCGACAGTAAGATGGGGAAGAGGAGAATTATTAGTCAGTCAGCTCCCTCTGGACCACCAGCGTTCCAAAGGCAGTGTGGAAAACACTATATACACATCTATATGGGAGTAACCCTTTGTTTAAATAGTTATGTCCTTGGCGGGAGAAAATGCCCCACAGCTAAAACTGCAGAAAGAGTCCTGTAATGCTGAGTTCTTGGAGTAGAGGTATCCTTAGGCTTCTGCTAGCAAAGGTGGGGCCTGGGAATCCTACTGAACACTGGCAAGTCAAAGAGGTTAAATGGATATGATTCTGTGCTGCTCACAGTAAAAAGGCTTCTGGTATCTAAAGTGTACAGGTGTTTGCATGCAGTGTGTCTCGGTAGTTTGTCAGAGAGAGGTTGGGTATCCGTCCGCTCACCAATCCTGCTGATAGCGCAGTCTCCCAGGAACAGGAAACTCCTGCACAGGTTCTTAAGTGTCCGCAGAGATGTGTGGAGTACCTGCCTAACAGCCTGTCAGCGTGGAGATGGACAGTGGCAGTCCTGATGTGCAGAACAGCTGATGTAATCCTATGTGTCAATGTACACATAGGCTTTCAGGAGCTGCTGCGATTAGGGGAGGTTCAACCTCCCCCTCCTAAACACAGAAGAATCGCGTTCAGGATAGGAACGCTTTTCCCACCAGCTGCTAAATTGCGGTGCCATTTTGCTTTTCCCACGGCTGGCAGTCAAAGTAGGCTATGTGTACATGAAGCCTAGTCTGTTGTTTTTTAACAGAACAAGCTGTCCTACACATGTAGCGATTAGAAGGTTGAGACAAATCAATCAACACTAATAGGGGTGTGGTGCTTACAATGATCAGCTTTTATTTATTTAACCAAAACCTTTATCCCAGAAGGGGGAAAAAAAACGTTGCTGTAACTGCTTATAAAGTGTTATCTGGAGTTTGTTTTCAACTTGTTAGTGTATTTAAATCTGCTAGTCCATCTAACATTCCCTCCCCTATAAACAATACTGCTGTCTAATGGTTTCTCTATTGCTCCTTCATCCAGAATGTAGTCACTCTAATACTGGTGGTGTTGTACCGGCCAGATCACAAAGTGAAAACAAAGGGAAAATAAGTCAGCATAAACATCTAATATTGCACAATCCTGTGTAATAGAAGGAAGAAGAATCTAGAGCCAAGATAGTGGGAAAACAGAAGGTATAACACTCCCAAATCCTTAATCCAGCTGCATATATGCACTCCAAAGATTCCTGTGCTGCTGATACCATATGTGACCACCACCGAAGAAAGATGTCTGCTTACCAGATGGACCTAAGGAGGTCTATATCACCTGTGGCTGATTACCCTGCCAGGGCCTCTTAAGCTGCGATCCCTTCAGCAACCGATGGCTCTGCAGACACACTCTCCCACTTCTCTCTTCCAAATGTCCGTAGGTGTCTCACTCGAAAAATCAATAAAAGATGCTCCACATGGTATAAAATCCAACCATTTTATTGAGTGATAATTAAAAAAGAGCGAATATCTCCCTTGTATACAGAGGTAAAATACCGGCCGGTACAAAAAACGAATGCCCGTACTCCTGGGATTTCGTAAGTCGCGATGACATCAGCACATTGTCCGCCCGACTAGTTTCATTAAAGATTGACGTCATCCTGGGGCACGTGATGTGATAAGCCTTAGTGAATTGACCCCGTTGTCACCCTACTCTGATAGCGGTTCAGCTCTAGGTATATGGATTCCGAGCCGGTGGGGTAAGTATGAAGTACATCATTTCTCAAACAAGAAATACTCAAACTGTACACTGCCAACAAAGAGTACCCAGCTGGATTACACTGGAAGCGGTCAGGAATTCTGGAAATTTCCATTATACACAATAATGTTACCTACAGCCAGCAGGATATATAGGAAGCTGTATGTCACCTCTGGAACTTTACTTTACGGCCTATGTTCAACATGCAGAAAACTTGAAAATGAAAATATACACGTATTTTCTTACCAAATTACCATACGTATATTAATAGTTATGGGATGTTTAAAGCGGTAGTAAACCCAAAATTTTGTCTTTGCATATCATTTAGTCGTTTTTTTATTAAGAATGAATTGCCATGAGTAATTTTTACTGTACCTGCCTCCTGTCCTTGTTATCGATATTTTCTCACGTCATTACGTATACCGCGCATGCGCCGTATCCTCCTTCATTCCTGCAAGCCGAGACCCTGCCGGAAAGATTGTGTCCATGTCGGGGCTGCGTCATTTCCTGTTTTAGACGTCAGCCCCGACATCCCACTATGCTTCATCAGAATTCCTGCACAGCGTGCTCCAGGAGGTATGGCCACTCCTTTCTGAAAGCACACGGTTATTAGTTTCTATTCATTTCCGTAGTAACCGGAAACGAAGAAGAGACTTGAAACTCTTTACTAGTGCGAATGCGCAGAATTATAGAGACAAGGGCGTTCTGTGGGCGGAAATACAGAGCGATTCAGACACGGAAAACCACAGTGAAGATGGCGCTGGCGAATATGCTGAAATAATCTTTGGATGATTAAGAAAATATGCAGTAAGCTAACATTTTTATATATATATGAAGTAGTCATTCGATTCATAATTAATTTGCCTTTCAGAATATTATGAATATAGTATTGATGTGGTTGGATTTTCTACCGCTTTAATGTGTAACTATTTGATTAAAAATGTAAACTTTACTCTGGAACAAAACCAAACCATATCATTTATTTTCTCATCTTAATTCCATCTTGGTATCATTTGTTTTCCTTTGGTTTGGTTCCTATAAAACAAAGTTGGCTTAACATCTGCCTTCACGTGAACCTTGTGTAGCGGAGCCTCACTCTCCCTCTCTGAACCGACCGGATGAACTGTTGAGGCCTCTGCCACAGGTCTAAAAGCAGGTCTCTGCCACTAACCTGAGTGGAATCGTTGGACCGCTGCCACCGGTCATAGAACATGGACTGAACTTCCTCTCTGAACTTGGCCCCTGTTCGGAAGAGAGATCCCTCCGGGCGGTCTCCAGAGGTTCACCCGGCAATCTGCTGCACCAGGTCTTCGGGTGAGTTCCTCCTCCGGTCCCTTACGCCTCTGGATTCGGGTGCCCCACTCCCGGGGCCCCCTAGGACAATCCCTCCCTCGCGGGACCCAGCGGAAGGCACTGGGCCCATGGCCTCCGGCTGAGCACCTCACCCCAGACTGAAGGTGTCTGGGGTGGAACACGAACGCCAAGTGTCCAGGCCTAGGCCGCCTGGACACCGACCGCACAGCAGCCCCCAGGCTGAAGGTGCCTGGGACTCGAACCTCGTGGCGAAGATGTCCGCCCCCTTTATACCCTCTCCCAGCAAGCACGGCGGGTTCCCCGCCCCGCCGTACAACCGCTGCGAGAGGTCACAAAGAGTACGGCACTGCAGTGATGGTTCAACCCCGGCCCAAAATGACAGCGCCACCTGCTGGGCCGCAGGGAACTATACATCACCGGTGTCCTCACCAGATTTAAAAGTACATACCCGCTACACTCTCCCCCCGGTTATTTGACACTGGTCCCCAGTGTCTGGAGCAAACCATGCCCAAAAGGGGCCATCATAGCCCGGTCCAGAAACCGACTAAAAATTAAAAAATGCAAAAGTTTTGAAAACTAACCAAACAGTTGTGCCTGAACCTGACATGAAAGGGGAGGGAAGGGAAACAAACAACACTTATCAACACTTTTGAAACACATGTTCACATCAGCATTCCTTCCCACCCATCCTGACTAAGACTCACCCCATTCTCATTGGTCTTGATGAGATGTTCTCCTGCAGAGGGGAAAAAAAGAACGTTAAACACACATATCCCTGACTAGGGATGGGCCCGGTGCTCGATTCGAACCCATGTTCGAATCGAGCATCGGGCGTTCGCTCGCTCGTCGAGCCCAGAACTATTTGGGCCGTTCGCATCACATTCGTGTGATGCGAGCGGTCCCGCAATGCATTGCGGCCGGCGCAGTGCATTGCTGGCTGATGATTGGCCAAGCATGCACTGTGACCCCGCATGCTTGGCCAATCACAGCGCCCGAAACTCGGAGAGCAATAATTGGCTACAGGCAGGACGCCTGTAGCCAATTACAGCTCAGGGGCTTTAGTACACGCCCCACCATTTAAAAGGCCGCCACGCCATCGGCCCCGGTCACATGAGTTCCGGCTTTAGGAGAGATTAGTCTGCTGATTCTGTCTTTGCTTGATACTGAAAGATTTGCTCTTCTTTGCTAAACCATTGGCTATTTCTTTGCTAAACCATTGCTACCTAAGTCATTGATCGTTCATTGCTGCTGATTGCACAGTTAGTGTGTTATTAGCTGCTGCTGGGGATTAGTCTGGTGCGTGCTTACTGTTAGTACAGTATTGCAGTAGTACCAACCGCAGTGCTGTTAGCACAGCATTGCACCCCAACAGCACCCATAGGACTTCTAGTGTGTTAGTGGCAGCAAACAGAGCTCCTATATTTTCTTCTCAGCAGCACCCATAGGACTTCTAGTGTGTTAGTGGCAGCAAACAGAGCTCCTATATTTTCTTCTCAGCACCACCCATAGGACTTCTAGTGTGTTAGTGGCATCACACAGAGCTCCTATATTTTCTTCTCAGCAGCACCCATAGGACTTCTAGTGTGTTAGTGGCATCACACAGAGCTCCTATATTTTCTTCTCAGCAGCACCCATAGGACTTCTAGTGTGTTAGTGGCAGCAAACAGAGCTCCTATATTTTCTTCTCAGCAGCACCCATAGGACTTCTAGTGTGTTAGTGGCAGCAAACAGAGCTCCTATATTTTCTTCTCAGCAGCACCCATAGGACTTCTAGTGTGTTAGTGGCATCACACAGAGCTCCTATATTTTCTTCTCAGCAGCACCCATAGGACTTCTAGTGTGTTAGTGGCAGCAAACAGAGCTCCTATATTTTCTTCTCAGCAGCACCCATAGGACTTCTAGTGTGTTAGTGGCAGCAAACAGAGCTCCTATATTTTCTTCTCAGCACCACCCATAGGATTTCTAGTGTGTTAGTGGCATCACACAGAGCTCCTATATTTTCTTCTCAGCAGCACCCATAGGACTTCTAGTGTGTTAGTGGCATCACACAGAGCTCCTATATTTTCTTCTCAGCAGCACCCATAGGACTTCTAGTGTGTTAGTGGCAGCAAACAGAGCTCCTATATTTTCTTCTCAGCAGCACCCATAGGACTTCTAGTGTGTTAGTGGCAGCAAACAGAGCTCCTATATTTTCTTCTCAGCAGCACCCATAGGACTTCTAGTGTGTTAGTGGCATCACACAGAGCTCCTATATTTTCTTCTCAGCAGCACCCATAGGACTTCTAGTGTGTTAGTGGCAGCAAACAGAGCTCCTATATTTTCTTCTCAGCAGCACCCATAGGACTTCTAGTGTGTTAGTGGCAGCAAACAGAGCTCCTATATTTTCTTCTCAGCAGCACCCATAGGACTTCTAGTGTGTTAGTGGCATCACACAGAGCTCCTATATTTTCTTCTCAGCAGCACCCATAGGACTTCTAGTGTGTTAGTGGCAGCAAACAGAGCTCCTATATTTTCTTCTCAGCAGCACCCATAGGACTTCTAGTGTGTTAGTGGCAGCAAACAGAGCTCCTATATTTTCTTCTCAGCAGCACCCATAGGACTTCTAGTGTGTTAGTGGCATCACACAGAGCTCCTATATTTTCTTCTCAGCAGCACCCATAGGACTTCTAGTGTGTTAGTGGCAGCAAACAGAGCTCCTATATTTTCTTCTCAGCAGCACCCATAGGATTTCTAGTGTGTTAGTGGCAGCAAACAGAGCTCCTATATTTTCTTCTCAGCAGCACCCATAGGACTTCTAGTGTGTTAGTGGCAGCAAACAGAGCTCCTATATTTTCTTCTCAGCAGCACCCATAGGACTTCTAGTGTGTTAGTGGCATCACACAGAGCTCCTATATTTTCTTGTCAGCAGCACACATAGGACTTCTAGTGTGTTAGTGGCAGCAAACAGAGCTCCTATATTTTCTTCTCAGCAGCACCCATAGGACTTCTAGTGTGTTAGTGGCATCACACAGAGCTCCTATATTTTCTTCTCAGCAGCACCCATAGGACTTCTAGTGTGTTAGTGGCATCACACAGAGCTCCTATATTTTCTTCTCAGCAGCACCCATAGGACTTCTAGTGTGTTAGTGGCAGCAAACAGAGCTCCTATATTTTCTTCTCAGCAGCACCCATAGGACTTCTAGTGTGTTAGTGGCAGCAAACAGAGCTCCTATATTTTCTTCTCAGCAGCACCCATAGGACTTCTAGTGTGTTAGTGGCAGCAAACAGAGCTCCTATATTTTCTTCTCAGCAGCACCCATAGGACTTCTAGTGTGTTAGTGGCATCACACAGAGCTCCTATATTTTCTTCTCAGCAGCACCCATAGGACTTCTAGTGTGTTAGTGGCAGCAAACAGAGCTCCTATATTTTCTTCTCAGCAGCACCCATAGGACTTCTAGTGTGTTAGTGGCATCACACAGAGCTCCTATATTTTCTTCTCAGCAGCACCCATAGGACTTCTAGTGTGTTAGTGGCAGCAAACAGAGCTCCTATATTTTCTTCTCAGCAGCACCCATAGGACTTCTAGTGTGTTAGTGGCATCACACAGAGTTCCTATATTTTCATCTCAGAAGCACCCATAGGACTTCTAGTGTGTTAGTGGCATCACACAGAGCTCCTATATTTTCTTCTCAGCAGCACCCATAGGACTTCTAGTGTGTTAGTGGCATCACACAGAGCTCCTATATTTTCTTCTCAGCAGCACCCATAGGACTTCTAGTGTGTTAGTGGCAGCAAACAGAGCTCCTATATTTTCTTCTCAGCAGCACCCATAGGACTTCTAGTGTGTTAGTGGCATCACACAGAGCTCCTATATTTTCTTCTCAGCAGCACCCATAGGACTTCTAGTGTGTTAGTGGCAGCAAACAGAGCTCCTATATTTTCTTCTCAGCAGCACCCATAGGACTTCTAGTGTGTTAGTGGCAGCAAACAGAGCTCCTATATTTTCTTCTCAGCAGCACCCATAGGACTTCTAGTGTGTTAGTGGCATCACACAGAGCTCCTATATTTTCTTCTCAGCAGCACCCATAGGACTTCTAGTGTGTTAGTGGCAGCAAACAGAGCTCCTATATTTTCTTCTCAGCAGCACCCATAGGACTTCTAGTGTGTTAGTGGCAGCAAACAGAGCTCCTATATTTTCTTCTCAGCAGCACCCATAGGACTTCTAATGTGTTAGTGGCATCACACAGAGCTCCTATATTTTCTTGTCAGCAGCACACATAGGACTTCTAGTGTGTTAGTGGCAGCAAACAGAGCTCCTATATTTTCTTCTCAGCAGCACCCATAGGACTTCTAGTGTGTTAGTGGCAGCAAACAGAGCTCCTATATTTTCTTCTCAGCAGCACCCATAGGACTTCTAGTGTGTTAGTGGCAGCAAACAGAGCTCCTATATTTTCTTCTCAGCAGCACCCATAGGACTTCTAGTGTGTTAGTGGCATCACACAGAGCTCCTATATTTTCTTCTCAGCAGCACCCATAGGACTTCTAGTGTGTTAGTGGCAGCAAACAGAGCTCCTATATTTTCTTCTCAGCAGCACCCATAGGACTTCTAGTGTGTTAGTGGCAGCAAACAGAGCTCCTATATTTTCTTCTCAGCAGCACCCATAGGACTTCTAGTGTGTTAGTGGCAGCAAACAGAGCTCCTATAGTTTCTTGTCAGCAGCACACATAGTACCTATAGTGTGTTAGTGTCAGCACCCATAGGACCTACAGTGTGTTGTGAGCACACATAGGAGTTCTATTTTTTATACTATATACACTACCGACTACAATGGCTGGAAGACCGCCAAGGAGAGGCAGAGCGTGCCGAGGCAAGAACACAGGGCAGGCAGGCTCTGTTTCTAGAGACAACAGTGCTGGCCGTGGACGTGGTCGTGCATCGTCATCAGCACGTGGCCATGGGACACGCTTGTCTTTGTTTTCGGCAGCTGGACATGTGGAGCCGCATCATGCCGAAGGCTTGGTAGAATGGATGACCAAGCCCTCCTCATCCTTCTCATCCTCTCTCACCCAGGCTCAGGGTACTGGCAGAGCAGCTGCCAACGCGTACTCAATGGCATCATCAGCCACCCCTTCCCTAGACCCACCATGTCCTCCTGAGGAGTCCCCCGAACTGTTTGAGCACAGTGTTGGGTACATGCTCCAGGAGGATGCCCAACGATTCGAAGGCTCGGATGATGATACCCAGCTTGAGGAAGTCAGTAGTGTGCGCGCAGAGAGAGGGGATGCTGAAGGACAGCAATCTGGCAGTAGTGTTCCACCAGCTGCAGCTTACTGCCAGGTTTGCTCTAGTGGTGAAGAGGGAGGGGATGATGAGGTCACTGACTCCACGTGGGTGCCTGAAGGGAGAGAGGAGGAGGAGGAGGAGGATGCAGCGTCACATGTCCAACGAGGCAGGATGCCCCCTGGAGGCCAGCTAGAGGCCAGCACAGCAACTGTACCACACCGCAGAGCTCCGCCTGTGCAGGGCGCTGCCTCTGCACGTTATCACAAAAGTTCTTTGGTGTGGGCCTTTTTTGAGACGAGTGCATCAGATCGCACCACTGCTATTTGCAATATTTGTCTCAAGCGTATCTCGCGTGGCCAAAACATCAGCCGCTTGGGCACCACAAGCATGAGCAGACATATGTCGACCTGCCATGCAGCTCGTTGGCAAGCACACATAAAAGACCCACACCAAAGAACAAAGCGGACCTCTCCTTGCTCCTCATCAGCTGGGATCTCCATCCCCACTATATCTTCAGTCCTCTCTGAAAGCTGCTCTGAGAGGACTGAAGGTGTAGAATTAGGTGTGTCACAACCAAGTACTTGCAGTACACCGACGTCCGATTGTAGCAGGCAAATTTCCCTGCCCCAGCTGCTGGACCGTCGAAAGAAGTATACTCCCAGCCATCCACATGCCCAGCGGTTGAATGCTAGCTTGGCTAAATTGCTAGCACTTCAACTGCTGCCTTTTCAGTTGATAGACTCGGCCCCCTTCCGTGAGTTTGTTCAATGTGCGGTTCCTCAGTGGCAGGTTCCCAAACGCCACTTTTTCTCACGGAAGGCGATTCCGTCTCTCTACTGGCATGTGGAAGGCAATGTCCATGCCTCGCTGGACAGGGCGGTCAGCGGTAAGGTGCATATTACCGCTGACTCATGGTCCAGCAGGCATGGACAGGGACGTTATCTTTCTTTCACGGCCCATTGGGTCACTCTATTGGTAGCTGGGAGGGATGCAGGACAAGGTGCAGTAGTGTTGGAGGTTGTTCCGCCACCACGCCTCCAAAATGCTACTACTGGTTGTGACACACCTCTCTCCTCCACCCCCTCCTCTTCTTCTTCCTCCATGTCCTCTTCGAGTGCTCTGTCCTCAGAACCAGCGGTGCTCCGTAGGCGTACAAGGGGCTACGCGAGTACGCAGGCAAAAAGATGCCATGCCGTGCTTGCGCTGGTGTGTTTGGGGGACAGGAGCCACACTGGGCCAGAGGTTCTGGCAGCTCTGCAGGGGCAGGCCGAGAGGTGGTTGACGCCACGCCAGCTTAAGCCAGGAATGGTCGTTTCTGATAATGGCACCAACCTCCTCTCCGCCCTGCGACAGGGGCAGCTCACCCATGTGCCCTGTATGGCTCACGTCCTCAACCTGGTGGTGCAGCGGTTCTTGGGCAGGTTCCCAGGCTTACAGGATGTCCTGAGGCAGGCCAGGAAAGTCTGTGTGCATTTCCGCCGATCTTATAATGCCAGTGCTCGGCTGACTGAGCTGCAAAAGGAGCTGAACCTGCCCAAGAACCGCCTAATATGTGACATGCCCACCAGGTGGAACTCAACGTTGGCCATGCTGCAGCGACTGCACACGCAGCAGAGGGCCATCAATGAGTACCTTTGCGACTACGGCACCAGGACAGGGTCAGGGGAGCTTGGCTTTTTTTCCCCACGCCAGTGGAGCATGATCAGGGATGCATGCACTGTCCTCTCACCATTTGAGGAGGCCACGAGGATGGTGAGCAGTGACAGTGCATGCATCAGTGACACTGTACCTCTTGTCCACCTGTTGGAGCATACGCTGCGTGGGATAATGGACAGGGCACTTGAGGCAGAACAGAGGCAGGAAGAGGAGGACTTCCTTGTCTCTCAAGGCCCCCTTTATCCAGACAATGTTCCTTCTGTCCCACCCATCACACAGGAAGAGGAGGAGGAGGATTGTGTGAGCATGGAGGTGGAGCCTGGCACTCAGCATCAGCAGCAGCAGTCTTTTAGGGATGATGTACAGTCCCAACAAACCAGTGGACTTGTACGTGGCTGGGAGGAGGTGGCTGGCGATCATGTCATCCTCAGTGACCCAGAAGACTCCGGACCGAATGCCTCAGCTAACCTACGCTGCATGGCCTCCCTGATCCTGCAAAGCCTGCGGAAGGATCCTCGTGTTCTTCGGATCAAGGAGAGTGACCATTACTGGCTGGCCACTCTCCTTGATCCACGGTACAAGGGTAAGGTTGCGGACCTTATCTTGCCGTCGCAGAGGGAGCAGAGGATGAGACATCTCAGGGAGGCCTTGCAGAAAGGTCTGTGCAACGCGTTCCCAGAAACTGGGAGGTTACAAACTCCTGGTCCTGGACGACGAGTTGCTGAGGCTTCGGTCAGTAGCAGAAGGAGCGGTGGGGAAGGTGGACGTCTGACCGATGCGTTCAGACAATTTTTTAGTCCGCAGCCCCAAGGTATGATCGGTTCCAGCAACCATCGCCAGCGTCTGATATACATGGTGCAGGAATACCTAGGGGCAAGGTCAGACTTGGACACCTTTCCCACCGAAAATCCTCTGGCTTACTGGGTCCTGAGGATGGATCACTGGCCAGAGCTTGCACAGTATGCAATTGAGCTACTGGCCTGTCCTGCATCCAGCGTTCTTTCCGAACGCACATTCAGTGCTGCTGGAGGATTTGTCACCGATCATAGGGTGCGCCTGTCCACCGACTCGGTTGATCGACTGACCTTCATAAAAATGAATCAGTCTTGGATCACCACCAGCTACCAGACACCTGAAGCGGATATAACGGAATAATTTATAATGTCACATCCCTTCAAGACTGCCTATGCTGATGCTGAGTGACTGTCCTGTTATGTTCACTGACTATCCTCTTCCTCCTCCTCAATGATCCATGCCACCACACCAGTGCCTAAGGCACAATTTTTCAGCCCCTGTATAACAGGGGCGTGTAATTACAATTTTTTAAAAAGATGCTTCGCAACAGGTGTGACTGCTGTGCTCAGAGTACAGTATCTGTGAGGGGTTGCAGTGTTGTGGCACCAGCACCAGTGCCTAAGGCACAATTTTTCAGCCCCTGTTGGGGCGTGTAATTACAATTTTTAGGCAATGCTTTGCAACAGGTCTCATTGCTGTGCTCAGAGTACAGTATCTGTGAGGGGTTGCAGTGTTGTGGCACCAGCACCAGTGCCTAAGGCACAATTTTTCAGCCCCTGTATAACAGGGGCGTGTAATTACAATTTTTTAAAAAGATGCTTCGCAACAGGTGTGACTGCTGTGCTCCAAGTACAGTATCTGTGAGGGGTTGCAGTGTTGTGGCACCAGCACCAATGCCTAAGGCACAATTTTTCAGCCCCTGTTTAACAGGGGCGTGTAATTACAAATCTTGATCTAATAGTTCACAGCAGGGCCCATTCCTGCGCCCACCAAGAGTAACTATGAGGGCCTACAGTCTTGTGGCAACACCGTCCACCACCACCACCAAAGGCCCAATTTTTCTGCCCTGTTCAACAGGTGCATGCAATTACAAATCTTGATCTAATAACTCACAGCAGGGCCCATTCCTGCACCCACCAAGAGTAACTGTGAGGGCTTACAGTCTTGTGGCAACACCGTCCACCACCACCACCACCACCAAAGGCCCAATTTTTCTGCCCGGTTCAACAGGTGCATGCAAGTACAAATCTTGATCTATTAACTCACAGCAGGGCCCATTCCTGTGCCCACCAGTCTTGTGGCTACACCAACATCTAATAGGGCAAATTTCTGCAGAGTATATACGGCAGGCCCCTACTTTCAAACATCCAACTTACAAACGACTCCTACTTGCAAACGGCAAGAGAAAACAGGAAGTGAGAGGAAATCTACCCCTAGGAAGGAAAATTCTATCCTGTTAGATTTAATTTGGGAAAAAGGTATCTCCTCTCTACTGATGCTTTATCACCAATCCTTGTTTCAATTAAAACCCCACTTTTCCAAAAACATTTGTCATTGGGACGGAAAGTGAGGTGACATGTTCTGAACAGATGTGCAAAGACAGCAAATGTTACAGGGGTGATAACCCCTCCCTATGTTCTCCAAAAAGCTTAAAAATTGATTTTTTTGGGATGTAGCTACACTTCATAATGTACCTGTTCAGATTCTACTTAAGAACAAACCTACAGTCCATGTCTTGTTTGCACCACCTATATACTGCTGTTCAGAGTATATAGGGTTGTAGGTATAGGGTTTTATTTTGGGTGCGGGGTCCCCCTTAGTATCCATACAAGACCCAAAGGGGCTGGGGTGGGGGGGGGTGATGGGGTAGCCATGCCATTTTTCTCAAGGATTTTCAGCCATATGGCGGCCAGGACAAGACATGACATTAAAGCCGCAAGTGGTTTTAAATGGCTTCTTTTTTCCTTTACAAATGTCATTTTGTGCAAGGACAGTTCTAAACACGGGAAACACATGCCACTTCACAGGCATACTTTAGACACCCCCCAGGTACCGTATTTAAAGGAAAATTTCACTTTTTTTTTTTTCACTTTATGCATCATTAAAATGACTGCTCCCGAAAAAACTTTAGTTTTTAAAATTTCTTTTTGCATTGATATATGTCCCCTGGGGCAGGACCCGGGTCCCCAAACCTGTTTTATAACATTAACATGCATATTGGCCGTTGTAATTAGCAATTTTGATTTCGAACGTTCGCGTCCATTATAACGAATAGGGTTCGAAAATTCGCGCGAACTTTCGGTCCGTTCGAAGGTTCTGGTGCGAACCGAACCCGGGGGTGTTCGGCTCATCCCTATCCCTGACACATATGTTCGTGTGAGAACGAAAGAACCTCTCCGCAGAGAAACCCTTTCCTTCTATAAGTGTGTGAGTGAACAGTGAATATCAGTGCGCAACACTGCCACCTGGTGACAGTGCCGCGGTAACTGCACTGGTTGAAGATCTTCTCTTTCTTTCCTTTGCGGCTCTAACTACCCCAAAGACCATTAACACTTTGTGGGATGGAAGAATGAAGAACAAACAACTGCAACAGTCCTTCAATTCCTCCAGAGTGCACAGTCTCTAGGTTTTCCCGGGAAACAAACCCCGGAAAGTTCAGTAGCAACAAGGCAAAAGCAAACACGGAGTCTCTTTTTTTTTCTACAAATAGAACTTTGGGTGCAGCAAGACAAGGGGTTTCAAGTGCTGGTCCATTGTCTTTACATGGTATTCGACATCCTCAGCCTCCTTGCGCCGAATTAACACCTTGTCTGCGTGGATGTGCCGACCCAACATCCATTCTGACTTGCAATCCTTGAACCGCTGAGAGGCTTTAGAGGAACACGCAAGGTACCTGCGGGCACGTGAGACCTGAAGGTGCGTCCACACAAAATCGTTGTACCAGCGTTCCCGGCAGACTTCCACTTCATATAGCAGCTCCTTAGGTAAGTACGGGTACTCCCACCCGTACTCAGTAGCAACTTTTTGGCCAAAGAGACGCTGTAGTCTCACCAGCGGAGGCATAGTGGCCCGGTCTCCCTCACCCGGTAGGACGATGGCGTCCGGGTGACAAAGTGCCTTGACCACCTCCACTCTAGGCATAGGCGGCCGCAACAACAGTCTCTTTTCCCCGGTGCCAGATGCAGGAGGCACCGGAGATAGAAGGGCAGACTGGGGACGGGATCCCTCCTCAGGCGCTGGTGCCTCCACCCAGGGTGTACTATCCCCTGTAGACATGGGTGGATCCCTGACTCTGCGGGATGAGGAGAGAGGCATCTTGTCCCAGCCCTTCTTTGCAAAAAGTTAATCTATGATGACATCATCTCCTGGATCGGAGAGCGACTCTAGGTCGGAGGTGTCACACTCCTCCGCGGGCAGGTAGCCTGTAGTGGAGGCTGAATTGCTACCCCCCGCGGGCACACAGGGCCGTGACTCCCCGACACCTCCGCCCCAACACCAAGTCCCTTTGCCCGGCTTACCTCGGCCCAAAGTAGAGAAGGGATGTCCGGGACTCTTCCGACCGGATCCATCCGGGGCGGGCGTAGGCGAGCAGGGTGATCCACCGCAACCCCTGGACGGGGCAACCAAGCCGGTCTTCCTCTTTGGCGGTGGACGCTGGGAAACAGTGGTGACCGAGTCAGCATCCTTGGATTTCTCCCGTATTTCAGTGATTGCGACCTCCCCTGCGGTCGCTGCAGTGCGCACAGGGATGGCTGTAAAAGCAGCGATTTCTCCTTCTTGAGTGGTGTGGCCTGTTGCGCGGTTGAGGTGGATGGTTCTGGGTTTTTCAATGGTTGGTTCCACCTCAAATAGGAACTCTCCGCAGGCCTCGCAGCGCCCGAATGGCTTCAGCTGACACACCAGTCCCGTACAGCCGGGACAAATCAAACCCAGGGCCTCAACGTCCATGCATGAGTACAGGGCGAATTGTCCCCGGGGCTTTAGCCGAATCCCCGTATCCGTTATTGGAGCAGCGGTAGTCAGACTCGTGGTAGTGGGATGAATAGGAATCCACGATGCATTGGTGAACATGGCGACTCTCTGCTGATCCATTGCGCACTGCCTTGTTGGCGCCAAAGTCCCCACGTGTAGTCCTTCACACGATTGGACTCCTCCCCTCTTGCACTCCAGTTCGCGGGCTTTCTCCTTCCCTGGGTCACGCCCACGAACTGAGCAGGGAGGGTGTGCCTGATGGCGCAGTGGCCAATATGGCCGACCTACTTGGAACTCTTTCGGGCAGACACTTTCAAATTCCAACAACTAAAGGTCCATTGTAGCACGAACACATCCCGGACCAGACCCCACGTGTAGCGGAGCCTCACTCTCCCTCTCTGAACTTCCTTGTGTGAGGGACTTGTGTCTAGGGGTACCTGGGAGAGGAGAGTGCAGGAACACTACGCCAAGCTCTTCCCTCGTATGTGTATGAGGTTTGAGCAGAGTTAATTCAATTACCTCCGGGTCTGTCCACTGCATACGAAGCCTTAGTTGTTCTGTGGAGATGTGTCTGCCAATAATAGAGCCCCACACCAATCGAAAGTCCAACACTCCTCTATTTCTCGTACAATACGGTGGACACAATCGGTTGAACTTCCAATAACAGACGAACAAGGGGGGGTGTGGGTACGAGTAGGCCCAGGCACAACTGAACTCTCCTATTCCTTTGCTAGCGAATAGGTCTGGCGTACGGTCTCTGCCACCGACCGTGAGTTTTGGTCGCTGCCACCGACCGGATGAACTGTTGAGGCCTCTGCCACAGGCCTAATAGCAGGTCTCTGCCACTGACCTGAGTGGAATCGTTGGACCGCTGCCACCGGTCATAGAACATGGACTGAACTTCCTCTCTGAACTTGGCCCCTGTTCGGAAGAGATATCCCTCCGGGCGGTCTCCAGAGGTTCACCCGGCACTGGCAATCTGCTGCACCAGGTCTTCGGGTGAGTCCCTCCTCCGGTCCCTTACGCCTCTGGATTCGGGTGCCCCACTCCCGGGGCCCCCTAGGACAATCCCGCCCTCCCTCGCGGGACCCAGCGGAAGGCACTGGGCCCCAGGCCTCCGGCTGAGCACCTCACCCCAGACTGAAGGTGTCTGGGGTGGAACACGAACTCCAAGTGTCCAGGCCTAGGCCGCCTGGACACCGACCGCACAGCAGCCCTCAGGCTGAAGGTGCCTGGGACTCGAAACCCCATGGCGAAGATGTCCGCCCCCTTTATACCCTCTCCCAGCAAGCACGGCGGGTTCCCCGCCCCGCCGTACAACCGCTGCGAGAGGTCACAAAGGATACGGCACTGCAGTGATGGTTCAACCCCGGCCCAAAATTACAGCGCCACCTGCTGGGCCACAGGGAACTATACATCACCGGTGTCCTCACCAGATTTAAAAGTACATACCCGCTACACTTGTAAAAGGTGAGTAATAATACACAGAATAATGTGTTATGCGGTGATGGAAGCTAGCCATGGGTCTACTAATGCTGTCTTTGTTGTGCAATGCCAGGAGGCGTGTGCTTTAGTTAAAGGTAAAATATGTGCCGACATGTCTTGAGTATAACTGCTTAGGTTGCTGTGGCAAAATTTTACTTTTAAAATAATAAGATTTTTTATTTACTCCAATAAAGGGATTTTACAGGTAAAGTATATTATGGGACACAGGATCAGAATCTTAAACCAAGTATAAAAAAAAAAAAAAAAAAAATCAGCTTGACCTACATTTATGGCACTGTTCTGTGGTGTGAGGATGTGACTCCCAGGCGTATGTGCGGGAGAGACGTCGTCATGGCTGAAGAGGAGGAGAGGGGTAAGGAGGGGAAGGACAAAATGTAGGGATGCACCGAATGGGTTTTTTGGTACCGAAACCGATACCGAAAACAAATCTTGATTGATCCCGAAAGCCGATACCGAAACCGTTATATGCTTTTTTAATATATTCCCCCCAAAAATTATTGAATATACAAAATTGTGTTACATTTGTATTCGTTATATTATTTATATTCAATTTAATCATTAATTTTAGGAAGAAAAGAATAGTACAATCCAGTAATGTCAAAAAGTACTTTATTAAAGTAACCCACATAAATTGGACAGTGGACACAGAAGATAAAAATTAAATAAGACTGCAGTCAGTGCAAATTGCACCACCATATCAAATAAAACAGGCATAAAATAAAATAAATAGTAATATATAATTAATATTAATAAAATAATTAATATTAATATAATATAAAAATGCCAAAGACTGACTTTTTTATATTTTATTAATTTCCAACTTACATCAGAACTAGTAATTCTGAGTTCTCTCTCCCTAAGGTGTCAGCATGTGCGATAAGTGTATGTATGTAGCTGCGGGTTACATACATATTAGTCATACGGTAGACCGCACTGTGTTCCGGCCCTCGGGTATGGGTGGAGACATCCCAGAACACAGACTAGTCTTTTTTTTTTTTTTTTATTATTATTTTTTATTGCCATTCAAACACAAATACAAGAAAGAAAAAACAAAAAAAACAAACAAAAAGAAAACATATGTATGTATACCTACACACATTATCAGGCATTTTAGCTCTTACAGAAAGAAAAGCAAACAACTTAAACAATCAGCAAATATATTATTTAAATATTAATATCTCTGCTTATAGAGCTATTTTTTATTTTTACCAAAACAAAAAAAGAAGAAAAGGGGGGAGAAGAGAGGAAAAAAAAGGGGGGGGGAAGGGGGAGGGATAAATGCCAATGCGCTGCGTTTTACTCCAGACTTGGTGTTATAAATACCAAATATTATATGTTATATCATCTGACAACATTATGTCTTTAAAATATTATAATATAATATCGGGGATCTGATATCGCATTATAATATAACAAAGTAGTTTTAAAATCAAACCAACATGACCATATCTTTAAGTGTTTGTCAGCCATGCCCTTGGTATTGTACCTAAATTCTTCTTTACAACATATATCATCTATTTTTCGTAACCATTGAGCTAAGTTTGGTATAGACTTGCTTCCAGTACTTCGGTATTAAGGATTTTGCCGTGTTTAGCAGATGAGGGGTTATTGAGTTTTTATATCTAGATATTGATTGTGAAGTATGGTGAAACAGAATAACCCAAGGATCAAACTGAATTATATCTTTTTGTATAATAACTGTCTGCCAATATTTCTGGATAAAGGGGCATGACCACCAGATATGACCGTGAGTAGCACGGCCTCCACATTCTCTCCAGCATAGCGGGGAGTTAGAAGAGAACATTGAATGCAACTTAACAGGCGTGTAATACCACCTGACAAGCAATTTATAATTAATTTCTTCTATTCTGGAAGAAAGTGAGGTAACGTTAGCAAGTATCAAAATCTTGTCTCTTTGTGTATCATCAAGACTGGATTGTAGGTCTGTTTCCCAATGGGTTAGATACGCTGGATATCCAGTTTCCTGATAAGACAACAAAGCTTTATAAAATTGCGATATACAATGTTGAGGAGAATCCACCTGTCTGAATATTGCCTCTACTTTAGTTAATTTGTTTAATGATCGGATCGGTTGTGGTAAACTACCTACAAAATGAGATAACTGAGTGTATCGCCAAATATCCATATACCTATATCTTGTTGGACCACATATTAATCGCATAGGTTTCACTTTTTTTTTTTCTACCCTTCAATCCTTGGTCTCACATTTTATATGGAAAGGAAAGCGTTCTAGAATCTCCCGGGAAGTATTGTACCGCTCTAAAAGAGCCGGAGGTCTAGCTCTTCCTAATTTTAAGATATATTACCAAGCAATAGTCTTAACCCGAATATCAGATTGGAAATATTTAGGGGATTCTAGGTTGTGAGTACAGATGGAACATACTATGGCAGAAACTGATTTATCGGCTATTGTATGGCTCCCACGTAAATATAGAACCTTAGCACCTTCAGTATCGGCCCTGACAGTATCTACCTTGGCTATATGGGATTCGTTGCATTCCCGATACTCATGGAAATATAACTCCCCTTTGATGCCCTTGTTACACCATTCATATTTTTTGCCTGTTTTTTTGGATAAATAGTATAGGTCATGGTTTCTAGAGGACAAACCCCAACTTCACCATGTGACCGAAAACTCTAAAGACTAGTCTACAGCAGCGGTGCTCAGCCAATCACAGCAAGCAATGTAGACTATTCTGTGTTTCTGGAAGTCTCCGTCCATACCCGGAACACAGTGCGGTATAATATAGTACTGTAGTATGTAGACAGCCACAGATACAGAACATACAGTTTTGCACATGCAGCGGGCTGACGGCTTAGGGAGAGACCATGACATAGTTTGGCCCAACAGAACAACAAACTATGTATAACTTATTAAAGAACAACTCTCTTGGGAGTCTCAACTAACCATAACAGAAATATGGCATAAGGCCGTTATTCTGTTTCAGTTTCTGTAAATATAATGTAGCGATACCCTCAGATTAAGAGAGCTGCTGGTTTGTTTTGGGCCCTGTAATGCACTGCTACCAACCCCTGGCAATCGGCTCTGACTTCTCTCGTGACACAGTTAGATAAAAGAGGGAAAGTAGTGGTATAACTGTACTATCTCTATACACATATTATACAGTACAACCCCCTTTGTATACCAGCACAATAATTGACACTCACAACCGAGTACTTAACTATAACGGTTTACTGCAAGCAACAATATAAAAGGGTAATTTTAATACAATATCTTATGCAGATCCCTGCAATAAAGGTGTACACATTATATGCCTATGACATTCAGTTAGACAATAAACTGTATTAACCCCGCTGCAGCTATCCTCCCTCGTGAGCAAAGAAATGGCGCCCAGCAATGTCCTAACTACCCAGTCAGGCCTGACTATAACTGTGGGTATAGTTTGTTGAGGAATCTTCGCTAGCAACTGTCGGTGGTGCACATAGAGAAACAAATTATAATCCAATAAGGGGGGTTGTAGATATCCGCTAACTTGGCAACTGGAGAGGCTGGCAAACTCAGTTCAGGACAACGGTCTCTCCAAAGTATAACTATGTTCTATGGAAGGCCTAGGCAAAGTTATTGATTTAAGATTCTGAGCTGGCGCTCTCTCACCCAAACCGGACCGACCCCTGTCCGATTCCTCCACTACCGTGAATGGCGTCACAGTGGCCCTCGATGCACCGAGTCTTTGGTCCTTCGGAAGATGATGGCACCTCGGGTGGATCGGATGCTTTGCGGGCTCCCCAGCGGAATGGAAGGCTCTCTGGAACCAAGAACGCAAGACCCAGGCTTCGGGCCTAGCGTGCGCAGCAGGTGAGTGCAGGGGATCCTCCTGCAAGGAGGGCGGCGTTCCAAGAGAAAGACGCGAGCCCCGCCTCTCCCTTTTTAAAGTCCACCCCAGCAGTCCCTGCGCGGGGAATGGCACCCTGGGTGCTGCAAAGCATGCCGGGAAATGTAGTCCTGCGGGTAAAACGATACCCCGCTACAATAACATAGTACAGTAACAGTTATACTATGCTATAATAAAATTGTTATTTTATTTTCTTTCAACTTAAATGAGAACTAGTAGTTTTTTCCCCAAGTTCTCTCCCTAAGATGTCAGCGGCTGGATGTGCGATATAAAAGTGTATGTAATGTATCTGCGGGTTACATACACAGTCATACAGTAGACCGCACTGTGTTCCCGCCCCGGGTATAGGTGGAGACATCCTGGAACACAGACTAGTCTACAGCAGCGGTGCTCAGTCAATCACAGCAAGCAATGTAGACTAGTCTGTGTTTATGGAAGTCACCGCCCATACCCGGAACACAGTGCGGTATAATACTGTAGTATGTAGACAGCCACAGATACAGAACATACAGTTTTGCATATGCAGCGGGCTGACAGCTTAGGGAAAGACATAGTTTGGCCCAACAGCAACAAACTATGGTACAGTAGTTCAAAAGCTGGAGTTCTCTCCTAAATTGAAGACACAAGACAAGTGCAAAAAACTGTAGAAGAGCTACAATGAACAACCGACAAATGGCACAACTAGACAATTGGAACATACTAGGTAGTCAGTCATACTATGTTGTATGTTCCAATTGTCCAATAGCACAGTCCAATACCAATTCATTTACTATGTTCAACATGGTAAATTAATTGGTCTATGCTACGGATTTTGAAATCTATTTCAGTAAAAGTGGCAGATTTTGCTGTAGAAACAAAAGTTGTTCATCTTTCTCACAGGAGAGACGGTTTCTCTTCTCATCAAGAATATGAGATGCTAGACTGAATAGTTTCTCACTCTCTGTACTGGTGCTTGGGGCAGATAAATATCTGTGTAATCTGTGCAAGCAAGGGAAAACATTCTTTGTTGATGCGCCAGTACTCAAGGGGATTGTCGCTTCTGGCAATAGGCTGTTCAGCTAAATAAATGTCCAGCTGTTGGGTAGCTGCACTTGTTGTGGCACCGCTATGGGGTGCATTTGTGTAAAATTTCTTCAAACATATCGGATATGGAGGGAGTGTGTTCCTCTTCAGTATGCGACCGTTTCTCACTTTCTTGTGTGCGACACCTCGAAACTCCTTCAGTAGTTGCTTCCACCACCTCCATTTGTGCCAGTATCATTTCCTGTGCACGCTGCTTTTTCTCCACATTAAAGTAATGCTCTTTAAATCGAGGATCTAGAACTGTTGCAATGCAGTACAGAGGGTTGGACTCGGTGTCTTGAAACCGGTTGATAACGGCCTCCAGTAGAGTGGTTTTAGACGTTTTTACACCATGGTCTGTTTTTACCTATTTTCCAAGCAGACGCTTCAGTGCAGCAATCAAGGGGATAACTTCAGCAATGCAAGCATTCGTTGAGCTTATTTCTTTTGCTAACTGTTCAAATGGAGATAGAAGAGACAAACTGTTTTCAACTAACGTCCACTGATGTGCACTCAGTGTTGCAGGCAGCTCGTAATCTGCAATGTATGCAACTAAAACACGCTTTTGTTCAAAAAGACTTTGTAGCATATAGTAGGTGCTGTTCCAACGAGTGGCTACATCTTGCTGCAGTCGTTTCGGTGCCATTCCAAACTGCATCTGCAAAGCTTATAATCTGGAATAAGCAAGCGGAGAATGCTTAAAGTGACCCACAATTTTTCTTCCTTTTGATACGATATCAGATATGGTGCGCTGACTCAGCAATCCTTCATTCACAGCCAATTGCAGCGTGTGTGCCATGCACGGTATGCTTTGAAGTTCACTGTCCTCCATTGCCTTTGCCATGTTCTGCGCATTATCTCGAACAATCAAATACACTTTTTATACTTCTCAATGTGCCAAGTGTCAAGCATGGTTTTTAAAGCATCAGATATTGCTGCTTCAGTATGTGATCCAACAAACTCACGTGCGTTAAGTAGCATATTTTGCAATTGAAATTTGTCATCTATCCACTGCGCTGTCAGGCTGAGCATGCTCGTTGGACTGACATCTGAACTCCAAATGTCGGTAGTAAAACTGATTGCTATGATGTCAGTAGTCATGAGCTCCTGAACGTGTTTTCTAACGCTGCTAAACAATTCATGTAGACTGGTATCTGCAAAGTAGCGTCTGCTTGGTATTGAGTAACGCTGCTCAATATGTTGCATGAGCCTAAGGAATCCAATGTCCTCCACAACAGAGAATGGCTGGTCGTCTAATGCAATAAATTCCATAATTTTAGCTGTAATGGCACGAGCTTTGGGACTGTCACTTGCATATTTTCTAACCTTTTCAAAGATTGTGGCCATAGATGGTGTTAAGCCTGTGGAACTTTTTAAAAGTGGTGCTGTTTTCTTGTAATCTGAATGCTGAACTGGATGACTTGTTTTCAGGTGGTGTATCAAACCTGTTGTTGAAAAATTCTTTGGCACTGTACCCCCTCTTAAAATTTCTGCTGAGCTAAGAGTACAGATTGCAAATTTGGGGTGTTTATCAGAAACTTTAAAAAATTTCCACACTGCAGACATGGTAACGTAGAATAATGTCATAGAATGATTTATAGTGGGGGTGAAATCTGAGGGGGGGGGGAGGACGAAATCAATTTAAAAGCTAAACCCCAGGAGGCAGCTTTAAAAAATAAAATAAAAAATAAAAATATCCTTTTTGTTTTTTTGTTTTTTAATGGTGCTGCTCTTGGCATGCAAGGTAGTTATGTCTGCACTGCAGTACATCTGACTTGTACCAAAAAAATATAATTGAACTGAATAAATTTGATTTGAAATGGAATGGATTGCTTGCAAATTGCAATTGCATGCTATTCAATTTTTTGGAGCTATTCTACTTCATGGCATTGTTGTCATTGAATTGGTCACTATAGAGTTGATTTCGGCTGGGTTCACACTAGTGTGACACGACAGCCGTCCTACTTTGGATCCGACTTTGCCCCGCGACATGAAGCCAACATATGTCCGACTTTCAATGAACGGGGATCCGACTTGGATCCCCGCCAATAGCAGGCACTGTGTTTGGTATGAATCTTGAGGGGGAACTCCAGGCCAAATTTTAAATAAAAAACCGGCATGGGTTCCCCCTTTAGGAGCATACCAGGCCCTTGAGTCTGGTCTGGATTTGAAGGGGAACCCCTACGCCAATAAACGGCGTGGGGGTCCCCCCCAAAACCCAAACCAGACCCTTATCCGAGCACGCAACCTGGCAGGCCGCAGGGGAAGAGGGGGGGACGAGAGAGCGGCCCCCCCTCCCTCCTGAACCGTACCAGGCCGCATGTCCTCAACATGGGGGGTTTGGTGCTCTGGGGCAGGGGGGCGACCTGCGGCCCCCCCACCCCAAAGCACCCTGCCCCCATGTTGATGAGGACAGGGCCTCTTCCCGACAACCCTGGCCGTTGGTTGTCGGGGTCTGCGGGCGGGGGCTTATCGAAATCCGGGAGCCCCCTTTAATAAGGGGGCCCCCAGATCCCGGCCCCCCACCCTATGTGAATGAGTATGGGGTACATCCTACCAGTGGCGTCACTAGGGTTGGTGTCACCTGGTGCGGCAAAACATGGTGTCACCCCCCTCCTGTCTATCCTGCCCAGTGCCCTGCAGGCAGGGCACAGTCACGAGGCGCACCCCCAAATGACCCCTGTAAATTAAAGTATAGGGTGGTATTGGGCCAGCTGGAGCGATATAGGGCAGGTTGCGGTGGTATAGTGCAGGCTGGGGTGGTATAGAGCAGGTTGGGGTGGTATATGGCAGGCTGGGTGGCATTGGGCAGGTTGGGGTTATATAGGGCAGGGTGTGATGGCATAGAGCAGGCTGCGGTGGCATAGGGCAGGGTGCGGTGGTATAGGGAAGGCTGGGGTGGCATAGGGCAGGGTGCGGTGGCATAGGGTAGGTTGGGGTGGTATAGAGCAGTTTGCGTGGCAAAGGGCAGGCTGGGGTGAGATAGGGCAGGTTGCGGTGGTATAGGGAAGGCTGGGGTGGCATAGGGCAGGTTGCGGTGGTATAGGGCAGGCTGGGGTGGCATAGGGCAGGCTGGGGTGGCATAGGGCAGGGTGCGGTGGTATTGGGCAGGCTGGGGTGGCGTAGGGCAGGGTGCGGTGGTATAGGGCAGGCTGGGGTGGCATAGGGCAGGGTGCGGTGGTATAGGGCAGGCTGGGGTGGCATAGGGCAGGGTACGGTGGCATAGGGCAGGCTGGAGTGGCATAGGGCAGGCTGGGGTGGCATAGGGCAGGGTGCGGTGGTATAGGGCAGGCTGGGGTGGCATAGGGCAGGCTGGGGTGGTATAGAGCAGTTTGCGTGGCAAAGGGCAGGCTGGGGTGACATAGGGCAGGTTGCAGTGGTATAGGGAAGGCTGGGGTGGCATAGGGCAGGGTGCGGTGGCATAGGGCAGGCTGGGGTGGTATAGGGCAGGTTGCAGTGGCATAGGGCAGGTTGCGGTGGCATAAGGACTGGTTGCGGTGGCATAGGCAGGCTGGGGTGGTATGGTGCCAGGTTAGGACTCCATCATGGGGTGCAAGGTGTCTACTGCTGCTAGACACAGCTATAGATTATATATAGATATCATGTAATATAGCTGGTCCACCCGCCCCTCCCCCCACCAGATCAGCTAACTCAACTACTGTGCCTATTATATGTAATATAATATATCTGTGTCCAGCATCACCCCCCCCCCCCCCCCCCATCATCATCATCATCACACCAGCTCAGGGTGGGGGTGTCTCAGTCAGCTAATATAAATTTATATAGTCAGTGTTGTTTGTCTGATAATATGGGGGGGGGGGGGGTGATGCTGGACACAGATATATTATATTAAATATAATAGGCACAGTAGTTGAGTTAGTCTGGTGGGGGGAGGGGCGGATGGACCAGCTATATTACATAACATCTATATATAATCTATAGCTGTGTCTAGCAGCAGCACACCACCTAGCACCCCTCCTCCCTCCCTTCATTATCATACAATACAGGACAGGTCAGGGCGCCAGACCTGTATTGCCAGACAGCCAGTCCTCCTCCCACACTAGCTCTGCCTCTTACAATGGCAACCGCCCCCCACTCCCCCGCTCCCCACACACACACACCTACCTCATCTTGTGCTCGGGAGTCGGGCCAGCGGTGGAGACCCCCCCCCCCCCACACCTGTTCTTCTGGAGTCTTGACTGGAGAGGAGGAGGGCTGGGCAGCGACCCTCACAGCGTGCAGCCGGAGAAAGTTGTATATGACGTCACATCATCACAGTGCAGTGTGATGATGTGACAGGCTGACGCTCTGTAGGGTAGGGAGGGAGGAAGAAGAATACAGAACCCAGAGGACACACACACCAGGCGCGGCCGCGGCGCTGGAAGTGTTGTTCCAGCCCAGCAGGGTGAAGTTGCTGAATTAAAGTTTCAGCTGTAAAAAATAAAAAAAATAAAAATAAAATTTTCTCACCATCGGGAGGGTGTCACCCCTCTAGCGGGTGTCACCCGGGTGCGGACCGCACCCCCCTAGCAACGCCTCTGCATCCTACCCCCACCCATTCACCTGGTGGAAAAAAAATGTCAATAAAAAACACACACAGCTTTTTAAATTAAATTATTGCACAGCTCCGGGGGTCTTCTTCCGACTTCGGGGTCTCCGTTTTTTTCTTCTGCCGGGCCTCCGCTATCTTCTTCCAGCTCTTTTGCTAGCGGGCCCCGGTCTTCTCCGTCGCCTTCTTCTTCTCCCGCTCTCCGGTTCTTCTCTCGCTCTCCGGTTCTTTCTTCCGCTGGGCCTCCGCTATCTTCTTCCAGCTCTTTTGCTAGCGGAGAGGCCCAGTTTTCCCGTCGTCTCGTCCGGCTCTCCGTTGTCCTTCTGCCGGCCCCTCCACTATCTTCTTCCAGCTCTTTTGCTAGTGGAGGGGCCGGTCTTCCCGTCGTCGCCTTCGGCGTCTTCTTCCCTCTTCTCCTTCTCGATGTTGACACGTCGCTTCCTCCCGCTCTAATGCTGGGTGTTGCGGTGCGCGCCGATTGATATAGGCTTCTCGTGACGTCACAGTCACATGCTCCCATGACGTCACAGTCACATGCTCCGGGGCCACCCGGAGCATGTGGCTGTGATGTCATGAGAAGCCTATATTAATTCGGAGCGGAGCGAACAGCCAGTATTACAGCGGCAGAAAGCGACTAGTCAACATTGAGGAGGAGAAGAGAGAAGAAGACGGCGACGGGAAGACCGGCCCCTCCACTAGCAAAAGAGCTGGAAGAAGATAGTAGAGGGGCCGGCAGAAGGACAACGGAGAGTCGGACGAGACAACGGGAAGACCGGGCCTCCGCTAGCAAAAGAGCTGGAAGAAGATAGCGGAGGCCCGGCGGAAGAAAGAACCGGAGAGCGAGAGAAGAACCGGAGAGCGGGAGAAGAAGAAGACGACGGAGAAGACCGGGCCCCGCTAGCAAAAGAGCTGGAAGAAGATAGCGGAGACCCGGCAGAAGAAAGAACCGGAGAGCGCGGAGACCCCCGGAGCTGTGGAATAAATTACTTGTGTGTGTTTTTAATTGACATTTTTTTTCCACCAGGTGAATGGGTAGAGGTACGATGTACCCCATACTCATTCACATAGGGTGGGGGGCCGGGATCTGGGGGCCCCCTTATTAAAGGGGGCTCCCGGATTCCGATAAGCCCCCCCGCCCGCAGACCCCGACAACCAACGGCCAGGGTTGTCGGGAAGAGGCCCTGTCCTCATCAACATGGGGACAGGGTGCTTTGGGGTGGGGGGTGCCACAGGTCGCCCCCCTGCCCCAGAGCACCAAACCCCCCATGTTGAGGGCATGCGGCCTGGTATGGTTCAGGAGGGAGGGGGGCCGCTCTCTCGTCCCCCCTCTTCCCCTGCGGCCTGCCAGGTTGCGTGCTCGGATAAGGGCTTGGATTTTGGGGGGACCCCCACGCCGTTTTTTTCGCATAGGAGTTCCCCTTCAAATCCAGACCAGACCCAAGGGCCTGGTATGCCCCTGGAGGGGGAACCCATGCCGGTTTTTTATTTAAAATTTGGCCTGGAGTTCCCCCTCAAGAGCAGCAGAGCACAAGTCGCATGCCAAAGTCGGATCATGCAAGACTGCGGTCCGACTTTGATCCGACTTCAATGATAGTCAATGGGCTGAAGTCGGATCAAAGTCGGACCAAAGTAGTACAGGGAGCATTCTCAAAGTCGGACCGACATGTGTCGGACCAGTTAAGACGGCTCCCATAGGGAAACATTGATTTTCACACGTCATGCGACATGAGCTCCCAATGTCGGAGCGTTTGTCGCCCCAGTGTGAACCCGGCCTAACAAGGCAAAAGCAGCAATGCTCACCGGCGAACAGTAATGGTAGCCATCCTGGAGTGACAGTGCCCAGTCTTGTACTTGAGTATGCTATGTGCAGCCCTCTATGAAGCAGTCTCTCGGGTCCCAGCAGCGTCTCTCGGGTCCCAGCAGCGTCTCCTGGGTCCCAGCAGCTTCTCACAAGCACGAGGAGCGTCCGCAGGGAAGGTGCCAGCATCTCAGCAGGGAATGTGCTTACAAGTGTGGCGTTGCAGCGTCTTAACTGCGAGGAACGTGCACGCCACCCACACAAGTGACGTCACCCGCTAGTTCTGCCGTCTCTGCTGCGCATTCGCGATTTTCGGCACCATTATCGGCAAGAATTCTGTTTTGGCTTTTTGCCGAAAGGGCCATTATCAGCCGATATATTTCGGTGGCTGAAATTTCGGTGCATCCCTAACAAAATGTATGAGGGAAGGATAAGACATGTGGTAGTAAGTGCAATAGAGGATTATGGAGGGTATAACATAGGGCAGTAAGTGCAGGAGAGGAGTATAAGGGTATAACATGGGGCAATATGTGCAGGAGAGGAGTATGGGGGGTATAACATGGGGCAGTAAGTGCAGGAGAGGAGTATGGATGGTATGACATGGTTCTATGGCGAATTATGGTTTCCAACCATCCATGTTACCTGACTCATTTGTTTTCAATTTCTCTTTATTAATTTATACAAAATTTTTACAGATATACAAGATTCATTACAATATGCATTTGTTTCTTCTTGTTATATATTAAAAAATAATCTTGGTTAATTATAACTATTAGCTTCTTTATCATAAATAACTACTACATTCACACTCACATATTCTTACTATCATACCAATTCATACCCCATCCCCTTAAAAAAAAGAAGAAAAAAAAAAAATTGAAGAAAATTTTTTTTATTTCTTTTCTCTGTTCCTCAAAGAATTCATGCATTAGAGGAGCATCTCCGTGACCTTTGTTCCACTTGGGTACAGGTCCAAGAGTCCCTGCGCCGTGCCAGTGTTAGGTACAGACTCCATACTGACCGCAGACGCCTACCTGCGTCTTCCTACCAGGTTGGAGGAGGGTCTGGCTGTCATCTCGCAACCTCCGACTCTGTGTTCCCTCAATGAAACTGTCACCACGGCTTATTGGGCCGTTCTGTATTCTCCGTAAGATCAAGCCAATGGCTTAAGCATTGAATAAATACCAGTAAAAGAAAGCTTTATCTGTCTCAAAAAAAATAAATAAAAAATTCATCTACGTAAACTATTGCATGACCGCACAAGTGTCATTCAAACTGTGACAGCACTGAGAGCGGAAAATTTACCTAGGCAGGAAGGGGGTGAAAGTGCCCGGTAGGCAAGTGGTTAAAAATGGTGCAGGAACCTTTTTTCCAGCATGAAACACAGGCACAGGGCAGTGATGCGTACGCAAACGCAGCCACAATACTGTGAACCAGGCCTTGCGTATCATTGAAATATCAATCTTATGGTGGCCATACACTAGACGAAAAATCGCTTGAAAATCTGTCATTTGGACAGTTCGTTCATTGTCTAGTTAATGGGCACAAATTGAAAATCGGTTGTCACGTTTTTGAGCCAAAAAATCGAAGGAAAAGTTTGGAAAACTTCAGCCAAACGGACGATAAATTGAAAGGTTATTGTGTTTCTCGCCCGAACTGTTTGCACTGGGCTTATGTGACAAAACAAATGAAAAATGTATTAATTTATGTCAGTTGAATGATTTATCGATCAAATTTCGGTCATTACATGATGGTAAAAATAGGATTTTTTGTACTCACCGTAAAATCCTTTTCTCTGTCGTCCATGGACGGACACAGTTCCTTCAAATCTTGACAGTTGGGTTTATGTTCCGTCTATTAGGAGAGGACTAGGCAGAACATGTTAGATATGCATACATGTTATTTAAACAGAGTTGAAACAGCCCCGCCCAGGGGGCGGTCCCTCTGAACATAACCCTCCACCCTGCAGCCAGCAGCCTCAGTTCGTAGAAAAGCAGTACAAACCAAAATAGGAGGGGTGGGTGCTGTGTCCGTCCATGGACGACAGAGAAAAAGATTTTACGTTTAGTACAAAAATTCCTATTTTCTCTTCTCGTCCATGGACGGACACAGCTCCTTCAAATCTTTACAGTTGGGACATCCCAAAGCAGTGTCAAAAAAACGAGGGGTGGGCACAGCAATAAAAAAAAAACTTTCACCCCAAACAAGCAGAGAAACCTCAAACAGCCGCCTGCAAAACTTTGCGGCCGAAGCTAGCATCCGAAGATGCACTCACATCAACCTTGTAAAATTTTGAAAAGGTGTGAACGGACGACCAGGTCGCCGCCTTGCAAACTTGAGATACAGACACTTGATGTCGGAAAGCCCAAGAGGCACCAATAGCCCTGGTCGAATGCGCCGTAACGGGAAAAGGAGGCGCCCACCCTTTAAGGGCATAGGCCTGAATGACAGTCTGCCTGATCCACCGAGAAATGGTGGCCGACGAGACCGCCAGGCCCTTCTGCGGACCAGACACTGACACAAACAGTGAGTCAGACCTCCGGAACGGAGCTGTAGCAGACAGGTACACCCGCAGGGCACGTACCACGTCTAAAGAATGTAGCGCAACCTCCTTGCAATGCGATGGCCGAGGACACAAGGATGGAAGCACAATGTCCTCATTCTGGTGAAAGGCCAAAACCACTTCTGGAAGAAAAGAAGGCTGCGGGCGTAGCACCGCTTTGTCCTTATGGAGGACCAAATATGGGGACTTGCAAGACAAGCCCGCCAATTCAGAAACCCTCCTGATGGATGTGATGGCTACCAGGAAGGCCACCTTCTGAGAGAGTGTCAAGAGGAATTTCCCTAATGTTCTCAAAAGGAGGTTTCTGAAGAGCCGAGAGCACCAGATTCAAATCCGACAGAGGTAGTGGTGGTTGCACCGGAGGAGCCACATGTCTAACCCCTTGCACAAACATACTTACTAGTGAATGAGTCGCCAGGGGTCGCTGAAAGAAAACAGCTAAAGCTGAAATCTGCCCCTTAATGGTGCTTAAGGCAAGTGCTTACTCCGCGCTGTAAAAACAGCAGGATCCTGGAAACCGAATACGTCTGTGGGCGCCATTCCATCCCCTCACACATAGAGATGTAGGCTCTCTATGTGCGATGGTAGATCTTCCTAGAAGAAGATTTCTGTGCCCTCAACATGGTTGAAATGACTGAATCCAACAGGCCTCGGTCCCTCAGTACCTGGCTTTCAATAGCCACGCCGTTAAAGCCAGCGACTGTAAAGCATGATGAAGAATAGGACCTTGCGAGAGAAGGTCCTCCCTCATTGGTAGTCGCCAGGGCACGTCCGCCACCAGCCGCACGAAGGTCGGCGTACCAGGGACGCCTGGGCCAATCTGGGGCGATTAGAATCACAGGAATTCCCTCGGTCTCCACCCTGCGGAGTAGACAAGGAAGCAACTTCAGTGGGGGAAAGGCATAAATTAGTCGATACTGATCCCACGGGGCCACCAACGCGTCTGACGCGGGATGTCTGGACCTGGCCACGAACCTCGACAACTTGCCATTGAGTCGAGAGGCCAGGAGATCCACGTCCGGCGTGCCCCATCTCTGGCAAAGGAGTTGAAAAACCTCCAGATGTAACGACCATTCCCCGTGGTCCAGCATCTGGCGACTCAGGTAGTCCGGCTGCCAGTTTTCCACGCCTGGAATGTAAACTGCCGATAGGGCCGGCACACTCCTTTCCGCCCACCGTAGGATGTGAGCGACTTCCACCGCTGCAGCTGAACTTCTTGTTGCTCCTTCATGGTTGACGTACGCCACAGCCATGGCGTTGTCTGACTGGATACTGACTGGACGCCCCTGCAGCCTCTGAGACCACTTGGAGAGGCACAGCCTGATCGCCCGGAGTTCCAGAACATTGATCGACAGTTGGGATTCGGCCAAAGACCAGCGGCCCTGGGCTGCCTGAACCCCCCAGACCCCCCCCCCAACCGGTCAGGCTGGCGTCCGTCATGATCACAGTCCAATAAAAAGGGAGGAAGGACTGCCCAGACCGAAGAGCCGGGGATCTCAGCCACCAACTCAGAGAGGACCTGACAAGGTGACTTAACTGAATCTGACGATCCAGAGACAACGGAGATTTGTTCCACTTGGAAAGAATCTCCTTCTGCAAGACTTGAGTGTGGAATTGGGCATACGGTACTGCCTCGAAGGAGGCTACTATTAGGCCCAGGACTCGCATGCAGAAACGGAGAGACGACCATTTGCGGGATGTCAACAACCTCACTGCCGACTGGAGTGTCTGCAACTTCTCTAAGGGAAGAAAGACTCTGGCCTCCGAGGGGTCCAGAATCAACCCCAGGTACTCGAGGCGCTGGGTCGGTACTAACACCGACTTTTGGAAGTTCAGTATCCAACCAAACTCCTGGAGGGTCTGACTTGACTATAGACACGTCCTCCTCTAATTCTGAGCTTGAAGCAGCTCTCAGAAGGTCGTCCAAGTAGCCTACGATAGCAATGCCGCGTTGTCTCAGCAAAGCTAGAATCGGGGCGAGCACCTTGGTGAAAACTCTTGGTGCCGATGCTAGGCCAAAGGGAAGAGCCACAAATTGATAGTGGTCTTCGCCGATCGCAATGTGCAGGAACCTCTGATGCCTGACACAGATGGGGACATGCAAGTATGCGTCCTTGGACGCCAGGAAGTCCCCTAGGTGAAGCGCAGCCACCACCGAATGAATCACTTCCTTCCGGAATTTTTTAATCCTTATAAAGGCATTGAGGGCCTTGAGGTCCAAGATTGGACGAACTCCGTCCTTCTTTGGGACCACAAACAGATTTGAGTAGAAACCCTGAAACCTGTCCTGTGGTGGTACGGGTATGATCACCCCGTACCTCAACAAGTCTTGCACTGCCCCCTGGAGGGCAGCCCGATGAGCCGGAAGGAGAGGCAGATTTGAGGGAAAAAATATTTTTGGTGGACAAGAAAGGAACTCTATCTTGTACCCGGAGGTGACCACCTCGCAGACCCACTGGTCGGAAAGCAGGGAGGTCCACCGAGCTGCAAACCCGCCCCCTCACCCTGGATTCGGGCGGGGGCAAAACTTCATGCTGTCGTAGCATGCTTCTTTGCTGGCTTGGCGGGCTTACGCACCCAGGGACGCTTCTGTCCCCCAGCTGGACCTTTGTCCGCATGGGAGGGTCTGCCGGCAGGTCCTGACTGACGAAAATACCGCTTCTGTGTGGGAAAAGAGGACCCCGGCTTACGGCGCGGCTCCTTCCCTTTAGTGGACTGAGGGAGAAGTGTGCTCTTACCTCCAGTGACATCCTTAATGATGTCGTCCAGTGAGGCACCAAAAAAGCCTCCCACCCTTGAAAGGCAAATCTGCCAGAGTTTTCTTAGAAGCTTGGTCAGCGGACCAGCACTTTAGCCATATTAGGCGGCGCAGTACCACCGCAAATGCTGAGGCTCTGGAGATCAAAGGGGCTGCATCCAGGGTAGCATCACAGACGTACACAAGTCCCTGTACCAACTGTTCGGCCAGTGACACGCATACTGGAGGGAGCTCATGCTCCTCCACAGTCTGGTGCAATATCTTTGCCCACTCCGTGAGTGTCTGGGACACTAAGGTAGCCGCCAATATAGGCCACAATGCTGACCCCAGCATGGTGAACATAGGACATAGAACATATCCTATCAGTAGGGTCCCTAAAAGCAGGGGTCCCCTCCACCGGAATAGTGGTTACTTTATTCAACCGAGAGACCGGGGGATCAACGACCGGAGGAGAAGCCCATTTTTTCAAAAGACTCTCTTCAAATGGTTAATGGACCGCCATGCGCTGAGGGACCGCAAAGGGCCACTGTGGCCATTCCCATTCCTTATCTATGAACTTGACAAAGAAATAAACATAAGGAAAAACCTTAGCAGAGCGGGTCGGTTTGTGTGACCCAAAAGGGACAGACCCTGCAGTGGAAGTCCCAGCTGTATCTTCCAGCATGAGAGTGTCCCTCACCGCATTGATAAGTGCACTGACAAGTGCCTTGTCTTGAGCTGACCCGGACGAGGGGTCCTCCTCACAGGGAAGGTCCTGGTCCGCCTCTTCTGACATACCAGAACCGGGTTCCTGAGCCGCAGCCAGGCCCGAGTCTGAGTCAGAACATTCCCCAGGCGATGGCGGGGGGAGGGAGGGGGTGCTTAGTACCCCCTTTACGCTAGCACGCCGCTTCCACCCTGGCAACAAATGACTCCAGGACTGCCGACAAAGCGTCCAGGGGAACAGCAGGTGCAGGGGCACCGGTTGCTGCCTCTGGACTGTCTGGAGAAAAAACGCTAGTTTCTGACTCCAAGTTGTCCACTGACAGCCCTTAGGGACCCAGTCACGATACCTGACAAAAATTATTGTCCACCCTCCTTGCTGCACTGACCGAGGGGGGGAATACCCAGGCCAGGGGACTCACCGCCTAGCCAGAGACCGCTCAGCGCCGCTGCACGCTCTCTATCCGCACACCGCGTGTGCCTGAGGAACTGTGTGAGGTGAATCGCGCTGTTCGCACTGTTCAGAAAGCCAGCCAAATCTAGAGGCCAAAACCCACTCCAAAATGGCTACCGAGTGCCTCAGAGAAAGCGCACGGACCACAAGAAAATGGGCGCCCGCATTGCAGACCTGCATCGTAGCGCGGCCACGGCAAAATGGCCGCCAATGGAAATTGCAATGCACAGGCTTCAAAAAGCGGCGCCCAGCAAGCGAGGTGGACGAAAAGGCCAGTCACGGAGGCTTCCAAGAATTTACAACCCCCCACACACAGAGCGGGCCTGGACACCCCCACAGCCCCCCGGCGGGACCTGGAGACCCCCCAAAGGTATTCCCCGGTCGCAGCGATCCCCGCAAGGGGAGAAGGAAAAAAGGGGTGACAGAGGGAGAGAGGGGAGGGCAGGAAAACCCCCTAACGACCCCCTTAGGAATGCCCAGCTGTTCCATCCCACCAAAGCAGGAGGAACCGTACTTGCCCATCCTGCGAGGACCTGCTGGTGCATTCCTGACAGATTTACAACCGAGCAGTACGGAGTAGCTGTCGGTCCGGTCCACTGTGACTGAGACAGCAAGCCGCTCGGTCATATGTGAACCCTGGAGCATAGCTCACCGGCCACCCCTGGAGCCATGGGGTATGTCGTGGCTGACCCCGCACGTAGCAAAGGTCTGCTCACGCTCAATGGCCGGACTGGGGGGAATACAAGGATCTATATTATCCTGCCTGTCATGCCCAGCCGGCAGTTGATAGATTCTAAAAAATAAAATAATAAAAAGTTAAAATTTCTTCAGGACTCTGGGCCCAAAGGGAGCCAGGTCCTTCTCCTCTACTAGGCAGAAAAAAACTGAGGCTGCTGGCTGCAGGGTGGAGGGTTATGTTTAGAGGGACCGCCCCCTGGACGGGGCTGTTTCAACTCTGTTTAAATAACATGTATGCATATCTAACATGTTCTGCCTAGTCCTCTCCTAATAGACGGAACATAAACCCAACTGTCAAGATTTGAAGGAGCTGTGTCCGTCCATGGACGAGAAGAGAAATAGGATCAGTAGTCAGCGGATCGCACCATCTCCTCCGCTTGCTGCGTAGACTCATCCCCTTCATCCCAGAAGAGGACATACCAGTAGTTGGAACAATCATCAACTCCCGACTCGACCAAGCAAACTCCCTCTACATAGGACTACCTAAATACCAGATTTTGCGCCTACAAGTCCTCCAGAACACGGCAGCCAGACTGGTAACAGGGAAAAAACCCTGGGAATCCATCACCCCTTCACTGAGGACTCTGCATTGGCTAACCATAAAGGATCGGGTCACATTCAAGACCCTCTGTCTCACCCACAAGTGCACACAAGGAAATGTTTCTCAATACCTATGCGAGAAGATAAAGCACTACACCCCCAATCGCATTCTCCGATCAACCAATCAAAACCTCCTTCACATCCCCAAGTCCCACTATAAATCGAAGGGAGAACGAAGATTTGCAGTCCAAGGACAACGGCTATGAAACGCTCTACCCACGGACATCCGCATGGAAGAAAACCATCGGGCCTTCCGGAAAAAACTTAAGACTCACCTCTTCTGAAGGATCAGGACGTCACCGGATGCAAGCGCCTTGAGGCGATTTAGTTCGCATTTGTAGCGCTATACAAGTTATTCACTCACTGACTCACTCAAAATCATTTTCTCATCGTGTTTGTTTTTCGAAAGCTCGTTCGAACGATTTTTCGATAGGTGTATGGCTAGCATTCTATTATAATAGGAGTTTCTGTCATGTTTTAGATTTTCTGTAAAAAATGTGCTGTTACTAAAGTGGGGTACACACTATAAGAAAATGGGGCGAACGTTCTTCCGATTTTTCTCGATGTTTCACAGCAAATCGGAACCGCTGAAAGAATATTCGTTTGAACATTCTTACAAATATTCTCGTACGACAAAGGATTTTTGTTGTTTGTTTCTGATCATGCCCAGTCTTTCTTTGCTGATTTTTCTTGTACGAAAATTGTACGAAAACGATACACATTAAATGAAAATTGTTTGTTCTGTTTCCCGTATGAGAAAAATTTGGGAGTTTGTCCCTTCGGGGAATTTTCGTATGTCAAAAGTTGTGTACACACCAGGGTAGATTTGTTAAGTCAATTTAACATTTTAAATCATTATTTTTAAAGAGCAACTGTCATTTCTGTCCCACAGCAGATCCTCCTCTGACCCGCTGTTGACATACCGACAGTCCCATTCACTTTAATGGGATGGCTGGTGATGCAGCAGTGACACAAGGTGAGGGACATGGCGGCAGCAGGTGAGTGGATGCCCACTAACAAGCACTGCCATGATGGATCTGAAATGACAGGTGCTCTTTAAATGTAAGGACTTATTTTTGCTGGTAGTTAGAATCTTTAATATTTGCAAACAAAATGAAGGTTTGCTATTTAGAATAATAAGCTGTCAGGTTAGTAAAACAACGATATCAGAACCGATTCAATCATACAGATAGTGTACATAGATTTTCAAAACAATGGGATAAAGGAATATTCCTGAACTTTGTTTTAGCTCATGGGTACTGTGAAATTGTGTGAATGCATCAATGCAGTGCATGTTATCTCAGCTTGCATTCATTGAATGAGTTTACCAAAAATTAAAATACTAAGCTCAATTACATGCTGCATAAACTAAATTATGAATGCGGAGGAGGCGCCGGACATGGTGTAGACAGCCATCTATGCCTGGAAGTGGGAGCAAAATACCTGTGTAGCACTACCCCCGTAGGAGCTGCTGGTTATATTTTTGGGTCATGCCGTTACCTGTCTGTTCCACCGTATCCGTCATAGGGGTTCCATTGAAGAGTTTCTCACAGATGTCAGCACCAACACATTAGTCTCTTTTCCAATGGTTTTATTAAAGAAAAATTAAACTTAGAGGGATGGAGGGTTAGGGGAGATTCAGGTACCTTGCTTTGCGGATCATGGGTACTTCTTAATCCAGAGGACAAACAGGTTTCACTCTGGATATAGCAACCACCGGATAGGCCTCTCTTACTAATCTAGCAGCCGGTGCGGTGCTCGGTCAAAAGTCTCTGCCACAGACTTGAAGAATACAAACAGTCTCTGCACAATCCTCTACCACAGAACTGAACGATCCAGAACTTTTGAAAAGTTTAAGTACAGTCATACAGTACCAGTTTCTTTCAGCCAATCCGACAATACTGTGATGTAGATATGCGTCCTCCAATTGAGTCTCCAGGCTCTTACCGAGGCACCAGCCTTTTTGCTCTGTCCTCTCCTGGGTTCTTCAATTGCTCGGCTTCTTCCCGCAGGCAAGACAGCAAGGACCACCCCTAATTAGTAGGCCCCAGAAACTCCTGGGGCTACTTCTAGTAACGAGGCCTCGTGCCAGCCGGCCCCGAGGCAAGAAACTGCCACGGCACACCTTAGGCCAGGAGGGCCATCAGGTCAGAGCTTCCCGGAAAACGGTGTCTGTCCCTTAAAGTGGATGTAAACCCAAATTTTTTTTGTAGAGTATAAAGCCTTGTACACACGGTCGGACTTCCATCGGACTTTTCCGTGGTTTTTTTGTCCGACCGGAGTTGGTCTGGAAAACCCATAGCATACACACGCTCTGACTTTTCTGCAAACTTTCCCAAAACTTTTTGCAACATCACGTGGTTTTTCTGCTCTTTACTGCCACACTTAGGTCAACTTCTGCTATTGTTGGTTGCTTTTAAAACATTAGTTTTGTCCATCAGTCAAAAGTCCGATGGTTTTCTGTACACACGGTCGGACTTTGCTCCATCGGACTTTTGTTGGCCAAAAGTTTGTCCGTTTGCAGACCCAACTTTTGTCCGATGAAAACAAGAAAAAAGCAAAAAAAGTTTGTCCGATAGAGCGTACACACGGTCGGATTGTTGGTCCAACTTGCTCAAAATGAAGTTTGTTGGCCAAAAGTCCGACCGTGTGTACGAGGCTTAAGATTTCCTATCATTTGTGCCAGGTCTTGCTACAATGAGTTAATCCAGCTCTGAGCAATCCTCTTTTATTGTTCAGTGAGATAAAACGGACAAACAGAGAAAAACCTTTGTCCTTTCCGCCCCCTCCCGTGACAGGTTATTTACATACGTCGTGCACTAGCTTTAGACAGGCATTATTTTTTTAATTTCCACCCCCCACTCCTTTTCTGAAGTCATGTGGTTACTTTTGTGGATTTTGACTGGATGTTAGTGATCATAGCAGAAGGAATACACAGGAGAAAATGCATGTTGACAAGGGGAGTGTAGAGGGGGGTGGGAAGTCTACTGACATCACGACTCCACCCACCGAGCTCCAGACAACAGATCCACCCACAGAATCGGCAGATTTTCAGTTATTATAACAGACAGAGGGGAGACATTTGACAGATAAGGATACATGCAGGAGGCATCTATATCCTTATAGATCAGCACTATGGCAGTAGTTTAGAAAGGATGAGGGTGCGTTTACATCCACTTTAAGTACCCTCTCCCAGAATGCACAGTGGGGGAGACCAATCCCACTGAGCGGCTTCTGGGCAAGAGGTACTCAATACATCCAGCCTGCTGCATTTCCAACCTTGACCTGTGGTGACAGCGACACCCACAGTCAAGTGGAAACAATGCGCAACACAGCTGGACTGGAACAGAAACAGAAACCAGCAATTTGCACAATTATTCTGAGCGAAACTACAGCTCAGACAACTAAATTTACAAATAGCGCCTACCCAATAGGAGCAGGGCGCTACACCTGTATTAAACAGGTATCTGCTCCCCCCTGAAAGGTGCCAAATGTCACACCGGGGGGGGAGAGGAGGAACTGAAAAAGCGAAAGTTCAATTTTTGGGTGGAACGCCGCTTTAAGACCTCTTTCACACTGAGGCTGTTTTCAGGTGCTTTAGCGCCAGAAATAGCCTCTAAATAGCGCCTCTCATTCATTACAGTGTCTTTTCACAGTGGGGCGGTGTGCTTGCGGGACGTTAGGAAAAATCTCTTTGGGGCGGTATGGGAGTGGTGCATACAGCGCTCCAAAAACGCCCCTGCCCATGCCAATGAATGGGCGGTGCTTCTGAAGGGTTTTTCTTGCCTGAAAAGCATTTCGGAAGCACCGCAACTTGGGCGTTTTTAACCCCTTCTTTGGGGTTAAAAGTTCCTTGTTAGCGGCCGAAAAGCACTGCTTAAACAGCAACAAAGCGCCGCTAAAACAAGCAGTGCTTTAGTGCTAACGCAGCTCAGCGCGAAAGGTGTTCAGAGTAGCTGGGGAGGGGGCTGTAGCTGACAACCCATGACACACATCTCCTAATATAGTATTTTCTAGAAACAGCTCCTCCATCTGCGTCATTCTGAGTGTGGTGATGCTCCCACACCGTACACAGTATTATTACACACACAGGTTGCAGTGAGGATTCCGGGCACGCCCACTTCTCTGCGCGCGCTCCCGCCTAGGAGGCTGGCACGAGCGCCCGTCTCATCGTTCCACACTCGCAGCCATCTCGTGAGGGGAACGCGCACCAGCACCGCCATCTTAACAGACAGGACAGCAACATCCATAATAATACGAAGGAGCTGGTGGCTGTGCTGAGCCAGGTTGTCTAATGAGTACCGGGGAAGGGCTGCGCTGTGTCGGGGAGCTGAGCTACAACACTGCAGTCCCGGGCTAATGCGACTAGGAGAACGAAGCCATTCCGCGACCACACTTGTGCGAACCACCTCACCGGACCCACCATCCAGGTACTGTATACACACGCTATACTGGGGCCAACGTCACGTGACGCTGCTGGTGGACCAGCGGAGGCTGTATAGGGCGCGGTCACGTGACCCCCTCCTCCTCCTGTGCTCTGTGTTTATGGAATGACAGGCGCGCGCCATGGGATGGACGGACTGTCATGTCTTGTCTGTATATAAACACATTACCTGTCAAAAACAGGTCTCCCACCTGGAAGGTGCCAAATGTGGTATTGGAGGGGAGACCGATAAGAGGAAGTTCCACTTTTGCGTGGAACTCCGCTTTAAGGTTCCATTGACCACTTTTTCTGACATTTGTTGCTTACAAGTTTTAAATCTGTATTTTTTTTGCTAGAAAATTACTTAGAACCCCCAAACCAGAGACCCTACCTAGAAATGGCAATCGTTGCAATATTTTATGTTACACTGTATTTGCGCAGCCGTCTTTTGAACACAATTTTTTGGGAAAAAATACATTTTAATGAATAAATAAAACGGTAAAGTTAGTCCAGTTTTTTTGTATGATGTGAAAGATGATGTTATGCCAAGTAAATAGATACCTAACACCTCAAGCTTTAAAATTGCATACACTCGTGGAATGGCAACAAACTGCGGTACTTAGACAATGCTTTAGGCCCCTTTCACATGGAAAAGATCCACTCAGCAGACTCCACTAGCTCAGTGGGAGATCGCTCTGTTGATCTCCGCTGAGCCGGTGGATGACAGGTCTGTCTCCGCTCACTGTGCAGAGATGGACCTGTCAGAGCTTTGCTGTTCTCTATGGGGAGATCAGACAAAAATGGACAGCATGTCCGTTTTCATCAGATCCCATCCGATCCAATGCTCCAGACGGATGGCGAATGTATCGCCATACAACTGTTTTGATCGGATGGCAGACGGGTGTCAGCGGACACATCTCCGCTGACAATTCACCTGCCTATAGGAGTCAATGGGTGGCCCGCTCGAAACCCGCCTGAAAAACAGACAGGCGGGCTTTTCGTGTGAAAGGGGCCTTAAATAGTTTTACAGGTTACCTGTTAAGAGTTACAGAGGAGGTCTAGTGCTAGAATTATTGTTCTCGCTCTAAGGCTGCATTCACACTTCAGCGTTTCGAATCACGGGCAGGGCTGGTGCAAGGATTTTTTGACACCCTAGGTGAAACCTAATTTTGCCGCCTCCCCCCTTTTGGACCCACCCCCTTTGCCCTGCCCATGTATACCCTACCTTTTTAATGAAGCGCCCATCAAATGCAGCCTCACCAGCGCCCATCAAATGCAGCCTCACCAGTGAGCCATCACTGGTGTCAGTGGGAATAATAGTGACCCATCATTGTTGTCAGTGGGAGAAATAGTGCCCTCACCAGCGCCCATTTATTCAGCAGCCTCACCAGCGCCCATTTATTCAGCAGCCTCACCAGCGCCCATCAAATGCAGCCTCACCAGCGCCCATTTATTCAGCAGCCTCTCCAGCGCCCATCAAATGCAGCCTCACCAGCGCCCATTTATTCAGTAGACTCTCCAGCGCCCATCAATGCAGCCTCTCCAGCGCCCATCAAATGCAGCCTACCAGAGCCCATCAATGAATGTTTGCTTGCTTCCATTCATTCGGTAGTTGGGACACAGTCCTCCGCCGCCGCTGCGCCTCTGACACTATGTGCGAACGAAGCGGTGGCTTCCTGCTGATGCTGAGACTTGGTTGCTTGCTGCAGAGAGAAGAGAGTAGGAACACCAGTGGCCGGGCACCCTAGGCAGCAGTGCGCCCTAGGCGGCTGCCTAGTGGTAGCACCGGCCCTGATCACGGGCAGATTTGCCACGAATCTGCCTGTGATTTGAAAGTGCTGATGTGTGAATGGCAAATCACGGGACTTGCATTTGAGATGCCATTTATTTGAATGACACCTCAAATCACGGCGCAGGTCTTCCGGGATAAATTGCGCTGCAATCACGGCAACAAGAATCGCAGGAAGTATGTTGCCCAAAAGTAGCTCCAAAACTTTTTTTTTTGGGGCAAAATGCTTCATGCGATGCGTGTTGCCACGATTGCAGTGCGATTTATCAAATGAATGGCATCTCAAATGCAAGTCCCACGATTTGTCATTCACACATCAGCGTTTTAAAATCGCAGACAGATTCGCTGCAAATGCTGAGTGGACATTCACTCTCTCAAATAACATTGATTTTATTTTAATCAGGGTGGATAAAATCAATGATTTTTTTTGTTTTTTGTTTTTAAATCTAAAAAATCAGATTTTTTTTTATAAGATAGTTTTTCTATTAAAGAAGATACATTAATAATTTAGTTTATTCAGCATTAAATGGAGCTTAGTTATGTAGCATGAGGTAGAGGTCGACCGATATGGGTTTTTCTCTGGCCGATGCGGAAATTTAGAAATTGGGGCAGCCGATGGCCAATATATGATGCCGATTTTTGCGCCCGATATTTTAGGGCCGATTTAAAAAGAAAAAAAAAACACCAACTCCTCCCTGCTTGCTCATGTCACTCTACCACACACTTGATGTCCTCAGTACAGATGGCACTGGTTTGCAACTGCAGATGGCACTGATTGGCAGATGGCACTGGTTGGCACTGGCAGATGGCACTTTAATCCCTAAAGCTACTGGCAGTTTGCTACAGCACTGGATTGTCTTCTGCTACAGATCGCTCTGCTTCAATGATCTGTAGCCAAGTGTTGCGATTGCTGCAATGTTTTGTAGAAAAGCATTAACCGCTTGCCGACCAGCCACCGCAGGTATACTGCAGCAGGTTGGCTCGGCTGCACGAATCACCGTCATTGTACATTGGGCGCGAACACAGCAATCTGTGTGTGTGTGCCCATTCGCTAGCAGAGGAGCCAACCAGCGAGTCCAACGGACCCTATGTCCGCTGGCAACGCTCGCTCTAGAGAAAGGCAGAACGGGAATCTCCCAGTGCAAACAAACAGATCCCCGTTCTGTCAGGGTAGTAGAGTGAGATTGTCTGTTCCTAGTGATTATGAACAGCGATCTCTCTCCTCCTCCAGTCAGCCAAGCCCCCATACAGTTAGAAACACCTCCCAGGGAACACATTTAACCCCTTGATCACCACCCGTGTCATTTATCCAGTAAACGGTGTATTTTTATATCACAATCGCTGTATAACTGTCACTGGTCCCAAAAAAGTGTCAAACATGTCCGATCTGTTCGCCGCAATGTCGCAGTCCCGCTAAAAATCGCAGATCACTGCCATTACTCTTTAAAAAAAAAAAAAAAATCTATCCCCTATTTTGTAGACGTGATAACTTTTGCGTAAACCAATCAATATACACTTATTGCAATTTTTTTTTTTGTATCAAAAATATGTAGCAGAATACATATTGGCCTAAACCGAGTAAGCAATTCGTTTTTTTTATCTTTTTTTATTTTAGCAAAAAGTAAAAAATATTGTTTGTTTTTTTTCAAAATTATCGCTCTTTTTTTTTGTTTATAGTGCAAAAAATAAAAACCGCAGAGGTGATCAAATACCACCAAAAGAAAGCTCTATTTGTGGGGAAAAAAGGACGTTAATTTCGTTTGGGTACCACTTCGAACAACCACGCAATTGTCAGTTAAAGCATCGCAGTGCTGTATTGCAAAAAATGGCACGCTTGGGAAGTGGGTAAATCTTTCCGGGGCTGGATAGAGTGCAGAGGGATTACAACACTTGTCAGTTTTTATTGCAGTCTGTGTCCCTGTTCAGGAGATTCATCCTCTCCATTTGTCCTGTTTAACCACTTAAGCCCCGGACCATTTGGTAGCTAAAGGACCAGAGGTGAATTCAGAATTTTGCACTGCGCTGCTTTAACTGTAAATTGTGTGGACATGCAATGTTGTACCCAAACAAAATTTGCGTCCTTTTCTTCCCACAAATAGAGCTTTCTTTTAATGGTATTTGATTGCCTCTGCAATTTTTATTTCTCTTGTCATCCATGGACTGACACAGCGTGTCTTATACACCTTTACACGTGGGTTATGTCCCTGCTTGCAGGAGAAGACCTAGGCAGAATGTGAGATGTTATACATGCATTCTAAACAGCCAGAGCTGAACAGCCCCGCCCAGGGGGGCGGTCCCTCCGGCATAACCCTCCCACTGCAGTCAGCAGACCTCAGTTTTTTTTCTGCCTAGCAGAAGGAGAAGACGTGGCTCTCTCAGGAGCCAGTCTCCTGGCCTATTTTTTATTCCTTTTGGAATTTTTTCCTATTTTTTTTTCTTTTGAGATCTTCTATCAACTGTCGGCTGGGCAACAGGTTGGGTACAAGATATCCTCGTAGTCTTCCCTGTCCGACCATCGAGCGTGCTGATCCTCGCCTTGTGTGCGTGAGACTCAGTTCACGACATGCCCCCGACTCCAGGGGTGGCCGGTGGGCTTCCAGCTCCGCGGTCCTCTCAAGATAGAACAGTCCGGCTGTATCTTTCGCGGTGGACCGGGCCGACAGCTACTCAGTACCGCACTGTGATAGTTCTGTCAGAAACACACCAGTGGGTCCCTCAGGGGACGGGTAAGTAGTCTCTCCTGGCTGCAGGTGAGTACATGCTGTTTTTTTTTTGTGTGGGGGATTTCCCTGTCTCCCCCTGTGTTTTTTAATGTCACTCTCTGTGCACTTCGCTGGCGCTGTACTGTGTGGGGTGCCTGGGGGCCATACTGTCCTGGGGGGGGCTCATGCTGCTCTGCATTTCGCTGGGGCTGTTTATTTGAGAGTGAGGGGCCTGGGCGCCGTTCGGCGCCATGTTTGGTGACTGCTGTTTTTTACATTGGCGGCCATCTTGCCGTGGTCCACCAGAGCACATTGCGGAGGCCATTTTCTTGTAGCCGCACCTTCTTCTAGCTCTAGTTTGGCCTCTAGCGCCGCTCAGGAACGGCGCGAATCTCCTCACAGTCTCTCTCCTCTCAGCTCACTCACGCTGAGCAGCGCGGAGAGACAGGGCAGCGGAACCGAGCGGTCCTGGTCAGGTTGGTGGGTCCCCTGGGCATTCCCCTACTTCAGTCAGCACAGCCTGTGGGTGGTCTCAGAGGGGGACATTATGGAGTCAGAGTCACCAGCTTCCCCTAACATGCCAGAGGCAGCAGCCAGTGCTCCAGCACCTGCGGTCCCTATGGACCAGTTGTCGGCAGTCCTGGAATCATTTCTGACCAGGATGGAAGCTGTGTGTGAGCACAAGGGAGCAAAAAAGCGCCCTCTCCCCACTTTATCTCCACAAGGGGAGTGCTCTGATTCAGATATGGGCCTAGCTATTGCTGCTCAGGACCCTAGCTCTGAATATTTGGATGGTTTTGAACAGGACATTCCTTGTGAGGAAGACTCCAGTTCTGAGTCAGTAAATGACAGGGCGCTTGTTAGTGAACTCATTGATGCTGTGAGGGACACTCTCAAGCTAAATGCTGCGACTGCAGAACCTCAGGCGGATACAGTCTCCTTTGGTTCTTTTAAGACCAAGCCTTCTAAAAAGGTTTTTCCATATGTACCTTTCTTTGACCAGCTCATTGACCAGGTCTGGGAAAAGCCGCAGAAGACTTTCATGGTCCCGCGGCGTTTGTCTATTAGATACCCCTTTGAAGACGCCCTGCTTAAAAAGTGGGCTTCTCCCCCGGTGGTCGACCCTCCAGTCGCCCGTTTAAACAAGGCCACCACTCTCCCGATGGAGGGGACTCCTGCGTTTAAGGACCCCACGGACAGGAGATCAGAAGTGGTGAGTAGAGCCATGTTCGCCTTGTTGGGATCCGCCCTACGGCCAGTAGTAGCGGCGACCCTTGTGTCTCAGACACTCACGGAATGGGCAAAAATTTTGCACCAAACTGTGCAGGAGTATAACCTTCCTCCAGACACTATTGCTCTGGCCCATCAGATGGTGCAGGGTCCGATATATGTGTGCGACGCCACGTTGGACGCGGCCCCTTTAATATCCAGGGCCTCTGTCTCTGCGGTGGTATTGCGTCGTCTCATCTGGTTGAAATGCTGATCTGCTGACCTAGCCTCTAAGAAGCTCCTGACGGATCTACCTTTTAAGGGTGGTAGACTTTTTGGTGCTGCTCTGGATGACATCATCAAGGATGTCACGGGAGGTAAAAGCACTCTCCTTCCTCAAACTATCAAGGGTAAGGAGGCCCGACGTAAACCGGGTCCTTCCTTTCCAGCAAAAAAGGGGTTTTTTCGTCCGTCAGAGTCCACGGGTAAGCCATCCCAGACTGACAACAGTGCGGCTGGCGGGCACCAGCGCCCCTGGGTGCGTAAGCCGAACAAGCCTGCTCCCAAGCCCGCCTCCGCATGACGTCTTGCCCCCGCCCGTCTCTGGGGTGGAGGGACGACTTCGCAGGTTCACGGATCGGTGGACCTCCCGGATCTCCGACCGGTGGGTGTGCGAGGTGGTCACCTCAGGATGCAGAATAGAGTTCCGCTCCTGGCCCCCAGACAGATTCTTTCCCTCAAATCTCCCTCTCCTTCCTGCCCTTCGGGCAGCCCTCTTGGGGGCTGTACAGGATTTGATCGGGTCCGGAGTAATTGTGCCTGTTCCGTCCCAGGAGAGGTTTCAGGGGTTCTACTCGAATCTGTTTGTTGTTCCAAAAAAGGACGGGGTTCGGCCAATCCTGGACCTCAAGGCCCTGAATGCCTTCGTGAAGGTGCAAAAATTCCGCATGGAATCCATTCGCACGGTGATCGCTACACTCCATCAAGGGGATTTTCTGGCATCCTTGGACATCAAGGACGCCTACTTGCATGTTCCGATCTGCGCAAGCCACCAGAAGTTTCTGCGCTTTGCGGTCGGCGAAGTCCACTATCAATTTGTGGCTCTTTCCTTCGGCCTAGCCTCGGCACCGAGGGTGTTCACCTAGGTGCTTGCTCCGGCCCTAGCTTTGCTGAGACAGCGAGGCATTGCTATCGTAGGCTATCTGGACGATTTTCTTCTAAGAGCAGACAGTGGCTCAGAATTGGAAGAAAGTGTGACTATCGTCAGTCAGACCCTCAGGGAGTTTGGGTGGCTCCTGAACGTTCAGAAGTCGGTTCTAGTCCCGACTCAGCGTCTGGAGTATCTAGGTCTGATTCTGGACTCCTTGGAGGCAAGAGTCTTCCTACCTCCAGACAAACTACTGACACTTCAGTCCCGAAAATGGTCGTCAATCCGCTTTTGCGTGAGAGTCCTGGGACTCATGGTGGCCTCCTTCGAGGCCGTTCCTTATGCCCAAGCGCACACCAGGGCTTTACAGAGAGAGAGATTTTGTCCACTTGGGAAAAATCCCCGTTGTCCTTGGATCTTCAGATCCAGGTGAGTCACCTGGTCAGGGCGTCCCTGACGTGGTGGTTGAGGTCCCCGGCTCTTCGGTCCGGGAAGTCGTTCCTCCCCATCCAATGGACGGTGATCACGACGGACGCCAGCCTGACGGGCTGGGGGGGAGTCTGGGGAGTCCTGTCGGCCCAAGGGCTTTGGACTCCGGACGAAGCCCTCTTACCGATCAATGTGCTGGAGATACGGGCAATCAGACTGTGCCTCTCCTCATGGTCGGAGAAACTACAGGGTCACTCCATCAGGTTTCAATCGGACAATGCCACAGCAGTGGCGTATGTCAACCATCAAGGGGGGACTCGTAGCTCAGCTGCGGCTTCCGAGGTCGCCCGCATCCTGAGGTGGGCCGAAAGAAGCGTGCCGGCTCTGTCGGCCGTCTACATTCCGGGCGTAGACAATTGGCAGGCGGACTATCTAAGTCGCCAGACGCTGGACCAGGGAGAGTGGTCCTTGCACCCGGAGGTCTTTCAACTCCTTTGCAGACGGTGGGGCACGCCGGATGTGGACCTGATGGCCTCTCGACTCAATCGCAAGGTGTCGAGGTTTGTGGCCAGATCCAGGGATCCCTGGGCGGATGCCTCGGATGCGTTGGTGGCCCCATGGGGTCAGTATCCCCTGATATACGTTTATCCTCCGCTGCAGTTGCTGCCTCACCTGCTCCGCAGGGTAGCGACCGAGGGAATTCCGGTGATCCTCGTTGCTCTGGATTGGCCTCGGCGTCACTGGTACGCCGATCTGGTACGTCTCGTCGCAGACGTTCCCTGGCGGTTACCAATACGGGGGGACCTTCTGTCTCAAGGTCCTATATTTCATCCTGCTTTACAGTCTCTGGCTTTAACGGCATGGTTATTGAAAGCCAGGTGCTGAGAGACCGAGGTCTCTCGGATTCGGTCATTTCGACCATGTTAAGGGCACGGAAGTCTTCCTCCAGAAAGATCTATCACCGTACTTGGAGAGCTTACATCGCCATGTGCGAAGAGCTGGACTGGCGCCCACGAACGTATTCCGTTCCCAGAATCCTGCTTTTTCTGCAGCGTGGCGTGACCCAAAAGCTCGCTTTGAGTACCATTAAGGGTCAGATTTCGGCCTTGGCCATCTTCTTTCAGCGACCGCTGGCGGGTCATCCCTTGGTTAGCACCTTTGTGCAGGGGGTTTGCCATGTGCTCCCCCCTGTCAATCCTCCTCTCCCCCCGTGGGATCTGAATTTGGTGCTCTCGGTTCTCCAGGAACCTCCCTTTGAAAATATTAGAGATATTCCCCTCTTGACTTTGTCTCAGAAGGTGGCCTTCTTGGTGGCCATTACTTCCATTAGACGAGTGTCTGAGTTGGCGGCCTTGTCCTGCAAGTCGCCCTTTTTGGTCATCCATAAGGATAAGGCGGTGTTACGTCCGCGACCTTCTTTTCTGCCAAAGGTGGTCTCGGCCTTCCACTTAAATGAGGACATTGTCCTCCCGTCCTTGTGTCCTCACCCATCGCATCCCAGAGAGTTTGCGCTTCACACTTTGGATGTGGTACGAGCCTTGCGGGTGTACCTGTCTGCTACTGCCTCTATTCGGAAGTCTGACTCACTATTTGTGGCCGTCTCTGGTCCAAAACAGGGCCAAGCGGTTTCGTCTGCCACCATTTCTAGGGGGATCAGACAAACCGTCATTCAAGCTTATGCTCTCAAGGGGCGGGTGCCTCCTTTTCCGGTTACGGCACATTCCACCAGGGCAATTGGTGCTTCCTGGGCTTTCCGACATCAAGCATCGGTTGCACAAGTGTGCAAGGCGGCGACCTGGTCGTCTGTTCATACCTTTTCTAAGTTTTATAAGGTTGATGTGGCTGCATCTTCGGATGCTTCCTTCGGCCGCAAGGTGTTGCAGGCCGCTGTTTGATGTTGCAACTCCTCCGTTGAAGAGCTCTGCCTTGTTTGGAGTGAAGTTTTTGGTTTTCCATTTATACTGCTCCCATCCCTCTTGACACTGCTTTGGGACATCCCACGTGTAAAGGTGTATAAGACACGCTGTGTCAGTCCATGGATGACAAGAGAAAATAGGATTTTTGTACTCACCGTAAAATCCGTTTCTCTGGCATCCATGGACTGACACAGCACCCACCCTTCTTTTCGAGTTTGTACTGCTTTGTTACGAACTGAGGTCTGCTGACTGCAGTGGGAGGGTTATGCCAGAGGGACCGCCCCCCTGGGCGGGGCTGTTCAGCTCTGGCTGTTTAGAATGTATGTATAACATCTCACATTCTGCCTAGGTCTTCTCCTGCAAGCAGGGACATAACCCACGTGTAAAGGTGTATAAGACACGCTGTGTCAGTCCATGGATGCCAGAGAAACGGATTTTACGGTGAGTACAAAAATCCTATTTTTTTTGCGATATAAACGGAAAAAGACCGAAAATTTTGAAAAAAAATGATATTTTCTACTTTTTGTTATAAGAAAAATCGAATAAACTCAATTGTAGTCATACATTTAGGCCAAAATGTATTCAGCCACATGTCTTTAGTAAAAAAAATGTCAATAAGCGTATATTTATTGGTTTGCGCAAAAGTTATAGCGTCTACAAACTAGGGTACATTTTCTGGAATTTACACAGCTTTTAATTTATGACTGCCTATCTCATTTCTTGAGGTGCTAAAATGGCAGGGCAGTACAAACCCCCCCAAATGACCCCATTTTGGAAAGTAGACACCCCAAGGAAATTGCTGAGAGGCATGTTGAGCCCATTGAATATTTTTTTTTTTTGTCCCAAGTGATTGAATAATGTCAAAAAAAATAAAAATTACAAAAAGTTGTCACTAAATGATATATTGCTCACACATGCCATGGTTATATGTGGAATTGCACCCCAAAATACATTCTGCTGCTTCTCCTGAGTACGGGGATACCACATGTGTGGGATATTTTGGGAGCCTAGCCGGGTACGGGGCCCCAAAAACCAAGCACCGCCTTCAGGATTTCTAAGGGCGTAAATTTTTGATTTCACTCCTCACTACCTATCACAGTTTCGAAGGCCATAAAATGCCAAAATAGCACAAAACCCCCCCAAATGACCCCATTTTGGAAAGTAGACACCCCAAGCTATTTACTGAGAGGCATGTTCAGTCCATGGAATATTTTATATTTTGCCACAAGTTGCGGGAATATGACAAACTTTTGTTTTTTTTTTGCACAAAGTTGTCACTAAATGATATATTGCTCACACATGCCATGGGCATATGTGAAATTACACCCCAAAATACATTCTGCTGCTTCTCCTGAGTACGGGGATACCACATGTGTGGGACTTTTTGGGAGCCTAGCCGCGTACGGGACCCCAAAAACCAAGCACCGCCTTCAAGGTTTCTAAGGGCATACATTTTTGATTTCACTCCTCACTACCTATCACAGTTTTGAAGGCCATAAAATGCCAAGATGGCACAAAACCCCCCAAAATGACCCCATTTTGGAAAGTAGACACCCCAAGGAAATTGCTGAGAGGCATGTTGAGCCCATTGAATATTTTTTTTTTTGTCCCAAGTGATTGAATAATGACAAAAAGAAAAAAAAAATGTACAAAAAGTTGTCACTAAATGATATATTGCTCAAACATGCCATGGTTATATGCGGAATTGGACCCCAAAATACATTTGGCTGCTTCTCCTGAGTACGGGGATACCACATGTGTGGGACTTTTTGAGAGCCTATCCGCGTACGGGCCCCTGAAAACCAAGCACCGCCTTCAGGATTTCTAAGGGCACAAATTTTTGATTTCACTCCTCACTACCTATCACAGTTTTGAAGGCCATAAAATGCCAAGATAGCCCAAAACCCCCACAAATTACCCCATTTTGGAAAGTAGACACCCAAAGCTATTTGCCGAGAGGCATGGTGAGTATTTTACAGCTCTCATTTGTTTTTTAAAATGAAGAAAGACATATTGTTTTTTTTTCAATTTTTAAAACTTTGTGACAAAAAGCGAGATCTGCAAAATAATCAACATACCTCTCAGCAAATAGCTTGGGGTGTCTACTTTCCAAAATGGGGTCATTTGGGGGGGTTTTGTGCCATCTGGGCATTCCATGGCCTCCGAAACTGTGATAGGCAGTGAGGAGTGAAATCAAAAATTTACACCCATAGAAATCCTGAAGGCGGTGCTTGGTTTTCGGGGTCCTGTACGCGGCTAGGCTCCCAAAATGTCTCACACATGTGGTATCCCCGTACTCAGGAGAAGCAACAGAATGTATTTTGGGGTGCAATTCCACATATAACCATGGCATGTTTGAGCAATATATAATTTAGTGACAACTTTTTGTACATTTTTTTTTTTTTTGTCATTATTCAATCACTTGGGACAAAAAAAGAAAAATATTCAATGGGCTCAACATGCCTCTCAGAAAATAGCTTGAGGTGTCTACTTTCCAAAATGGGGTCATTTGGGGGGGTTTTGAACTGTCCTGGCATTTTATGCACAACATTAGGAAGCTTATGTCACACATCATCCACTCTTCTAACCACTTGAAGACAAAGCCCTTTCTGACACTTTTTGTTTACATGAAAACGTTTTTTTTTTGCAAGAAAATTATGTTGAACCCCCAAACATTATATATATTTTTAAAGCAAAGGCCCTACAGATTAAAATAGTGGGTGTTGCATTTTTTTTTCCACACAGTATTTGCGCAGCGATTTTTCAAACGCATTTTTCGGGGGGAAAATACACTTTTTTTATTTTTAATGCACTAAAAAACACTATATTGCCCAAATGTTTGATGAAATAAAAAAGATGATCTTAGGCCGAGTACATGGATACCAAACACGACATGCTTTAAAATTGCGCACAAACGCGCAGCGGCGAGAAACTACATTCATTTTTAAAAGCATTTAAAAGCCTTTACAGGTTACCACGTTAGATTTACAGAGGAGGTCTACTGCTAAAATTACTGCCCTCGATCTGACCTTCGCGGTGATACCTCACATGCATGATGCAATTGCTGTTCACATATGACACTAGACTGACGCTTGCGTTCGCCTTTGCGCAAGAGCAGGGGGGGACAGCGGTGCTTTTTTTTTTATTATTATTTATTTTGCTTTTTTATTTTATTTTTAAACTGTTCCTTCCATATTTTTTTATTTTTATTGTTATCTCAGGGAATGTAAATATCCCCTATGATAGCAATAATTAGTGACAGGTACTCTTTTTTTGAAAAAAAAATGGGGGGGTTAGACCCTAGATCTTTCCTCTGCCCTCAAAGCATCTGACCACACCAAGATCGGTGTGATAAAATGCTTTCCCAATTTCCCAATGGCGCTGTTTATATCCGGGGGGGGGGGCATTCCCTACCACTGCTTGTAAAAGCAGTCTAGAGGCTAATTATCTGCTAGAATTGCTTTTACATGAAAGCCGGCCACTGGCTGAAAAGAATGATACCAAGATGATACCTAAACCTGCAGGCATCATTCTGGTATAAACATTCAAAGTCCAGCAGCATACCAGTACGTTGCTGGTCCTTGTTGGACATGTATTGTAATCCTTTTTTTCATACAGCCTATTGGCTGAACGAAAAAAAGAGATTGATCGGTGGGTATGCCCACCATTAGAATACCTCCCTTCATCCACCCACTTCTAATGATGGGCATATATGCCGAAGCATGGGGGCATCCTCCCGCAAAAAAGTTATGCCGCGTACACACGGTCGGACTTTTCCACGGGCAAGCCTCCGTCGGAATTTCGACCGTATATACGCGGCATTAGGAGCAAAATCGCTCCTCCGCCCCTGCTGCCCCCATGCTTCGGCATATATGCTCTTTTTTTTTAACTGTGGTGGTGAAATCACCTCCTACAGCGTTGGAGTCACGGCTTTATGTATCGTGGGAGCAAACGCTGTTGCTGTCAAGATAAATAAATCCGCGATGCAACTGAATGGCGTACCTGCTAAGCAAATGATGGTTAACATTAAAACAAAGTAACATTACAGTACAACAGTAAGACCTTACCATACCTGCAAAGCAAATACCAAAACAAAACCTAGTAAAAAATAAAACATTTTTGTAACGCAACCTGTGCCTAAAATATATATATGCCGAAGCATGGGGGCATCCTCCCGCAAAAAAGTTATGCCGCGTACACACGGTCGGACTTTTCCACGGGCAAGCCTTTGTCGAAATTTCGACCGTATGTACGCGGCATAAAAGGTTATGCCGCGTACACACGGTCGAACTTTTCCACGGGCAAGCCTCCGTCGGAATTTCGACCGTATATACGCGGCATTAGGAGCAAAATCGCTCCTCCGCCCCTGCTGCCCCCATGCTTCGGCATATATGCTCTTTTTTTTTAACTGTGGTGGTGAAATCACCTCCTACAGCACTGGAGTCACGGCTTTATGTATCGTGGGAGCAAACGCTGTTGCTGTCAAGATAAATAATTCCGCGCTGCAGCTGAATGGCGCACCTGAAAACAAAAAATTACATACCTGAAAAGCAAGCATGATAAAACATTGCAGAATGGAATACAGTAAAAAAGAGCAGAACAATAGAGAGAAAATAGAGAGAGAGAGAGAACAATAAAACGACAACTATTTTTTTTTTTTTTTTTTTTTTTATATATTTTTTTGTTTGTTTTTTACGTTTTTTTTTTTTCTTTCTTTTTTACACTTTTCTTTTTAAACTTTAACAACTGTAATGGTTCGGGTCTCTCAAAATGTAATGGCATCTTGGGAGACCCTGTGTAAGTGTGTCCTAGTCTGTGAAATGCTGTACCCTACGCTAAAACTTCACTTTTGAGTGGTAGCGTTCAAAACATTCACCAAGGCAAAGACCAGGTTTGTCAGGACAGAGTGGACAATAATAAGGGTGTCACGCCTAAATCCGCGCTTGCTACAGACACGACATCTTTTTTGGGGGGCTCGTTGGGTAGGGGTACTCGGGAGGAGATGCGTATAATGCCTCTCATGCAGCCGGCTTACTGCATTTGGTAGGGGATGGTGAGGTGCAGAACCGCCTGGATACAGGAGTTCTGTGACTATCTCATTCTGGAATTTTAGAAGAGATGAAGTCCCGCCTGAAGCTCTGTATAGCACATGAGCGTTCAGCAAAGCCAATTGGAATAAGGATAGAGACACTTTTTTGTACCAGCGTCTCGCCTTACGGTCAATTAGATACGGCGCCATCAACTGGTCGTTGAGGTCCACCCCTCCCATATTTTTGTTATATTCGTGGACACAGAGGGGTTTCTCCACAACACCAGTCGCCATACGAATTTGGACTGTCGTGTCTGCATGAAGGGAGGTAAGAAGGAAAACATTCTTATTGTCCCTCCACTTCATAGCGAGCAAGTTATTACACTTTACGCAGGCTCTCTCCCCCAGCCTAAGACGGGCATCTACAAGCCGCTGGGGAAAGCCCCGGCGATTAGGTCGCACAGTGCCACATGCTCCAATCTGATGATCAAACAAGTGACTAAACCGTGGCACGCTCGTGTAATAATTGTCCACATACACGTGGTACCCCTTTCCGAATAAGGGTGACACCAATTTCCACACTATCTTGCCAGCGCTCCCTATGTAATCCGGGCAGTTGACCGGCTCAACCTGACTATCTTTTCCCTCATAAACCATAAAGCTCCATACATAGCCTGTTGCCCTGTCACAGCACTTATAGAGCTTGACCCCGTATCTGGCACGCTTGCTGGGAAGGTACTGCTTGAAAGCCAAGCTGCCAGAAAATTTAATCAGGGACTCATCAACGCAGACAGCTTGATCGGGAATAAACAAGGCTGCAAAACGTTCGTTGAAGTGGTTTATGAGGGGCCGAATTTTATAGAGCCGGTCGTATTCAGGGTCCCCACGTGGACGACAAAGTTCATTGTCGTTGAAGTGCATGAACCGCAAAATCTGCTCGTATCGTTTCCTGGGCATGGAGGCAGAGAACACGGGCATGTGGTCAATTGGGTGCGTGGACCAATAAGCACGCAATGACGGGAATTTATGTGTGCCCATGTTGAGGGAAAGGCCCAGAAAGGTCTTAAATTCGGAAACCGTAATTGGTTTCCAATCTTTGGCAATGGAAGGCAACTGGGGATTAGCGGCGATGAATTGACCAGCATATAAATTACTCTGGTCCACAATAGATCTATAGAGATCTTCCGTGAAAAACAGCGAATAATAATCAATTGGCATAAAATCATCTGTTTCCACCTGAATACCGGGTTGGGCAGTGAATGGGGGAAGTACGGGTTCTGCAGAAGTGGTGGGGACCCAATCAGGATACGCGAATTCTGCAGGAAGAGCACTATGGGTACGACGGGCCTGCCTTTGTCTTCTTATTGGTGGCAGCGGGACACTACTTGTGCTTGCCACCTCGCCAGCTTGAACTGCACTTATGGGACTCGCCACGTCACCAAGTGATACTGCAGTGCTGGATGTACGCCCAGGCTGTACTAGGCCGCTGGTGCTTGCCAATTCACCAGAAGGAATAGCGGCGCTAGTACTACTCTGCTCCATGATACGAGAGCCCTGCGGTTCTTGCTCCTCAACAACCTCAGAAGATCGAGATCGGGTACGCCTGACCTTAGCAGGGACCTCAACTTCGTCGTCTGAGCTATCTGACGTGGGGCCGCTGACGTCACTGTCTTCTACGGGAAGATATTCTGAGCCTGAATCTGACAGATACGTGACCTCCTCTTCACTATCTGTCATGCTCAGAATCTCGTAGGCCTCTTTACTAGTGTACCTTCGACTTGCCATTTTGGGCTCTAAATTTAGGGGTACACTAGTAAGATTCACAGGAAAAAAAGCACCCGACTGTCGTCAGCAAATATATCAAACGCTACAAAAAAAACTGTTAGCGGTCGCAGGGATCAGGACTGTCTCTGCGAACGCTGCAGTTATGTGTTTTGTGTTTGGTAAGTGACAGTGATCGATCGATACTGCACTTGGGTGGGCTGGGCGGAGGGGCTAAACGCAGGTGCTAGCAGGTATCTGGGCTGATCCCGCTAACACTGCATTTTTGGGAACCCTAAACCGCTGAGGACGCTAGTATAGATCTGATCAGATATTATACCACTAAGGGAGGTGTATGCTTTGCGCGTGGGTGTTAGCGTTACTGGCACTAACCTAACGCTGCCTGGGGCGACGCAGACCCTCTCTGGCGCTAAAACCTAATTGATCTCACCCGCCGGGCGATCAGGGGGTTAAACCTTTATTGGGTTATATACGGCGGGTGCCCCGATGCTATAAAAAGCAAACTAACCAACCAGCGTCACCCGTAACCTTTATATGGTGATCACTGGTGAAAGGGTTAACTAGGGGCAATCAGGGGGTTAAAACCTTTATTAGGTTAAATATGGGGGTACCCGACGCTATATAAAAACCTGACGGGTTACCTAAATAACTAACTGGGTAACCAGTGTCACCAGTGACGCTTATACGGTGATCACTGGTGAAAGGGTTAACTCTAGGGGCAATCAGGGGGTTAAAATAATATATGGGGGTACCTGACGCTCTAAAAACCTGCGGCGAAAAAATAAATAAATAACTGGCTATCTAGGGCACCACCGGCACTAAATACAGCGATCGAAAATACAATCGCTTAGTGACGCTGGAGTTAGGGGGTGAAAGGGTTAACTGGGGGGCGATCAAGGGGTTAAACCTTTATTAGGGGGGGTTAGGGGGCTACCCTGGACCTAAAGGGGCCTAATCCTAACTGCCCTGCAACTTTTTACTATCACAGATGACACTAAATGCAGTGATCAGTAAAATAAATGATCACTGCAATCAGTGACACTGTGATTGGGGGCTGGGGGTGACTGGGGGGTGAAATGTGTGCCTATGTGTACCTATGTGTCAGTGGACTGTTGGTGCACTAACCTGCTTCTTCTCTCCTCGGCGCCGGCATCGAAAAGACCGCCGCGAGGGAGATATCACTTCCTCCTGCCTGTGTTTACATCACATGGCGGAGGAAGCATTTTCATTCGCCGGGAGCGATCGCGAGGGGGTGGCCGAAATCGAATGGTCACCCCCTCATCTCTGATCGCTCCCCAACGATAAACGGCCGCTCACTGTATAGGAGGGGGGTCCGATGACCCCCCAACTGTACAAAGGCGATCACGTACGCTCTACGTGATTGTGCCTGTCGGTGCCATTCTGCCGACGTATATATACAGTGAGCGGTTGTTAAGTGGTTAAAGGGGAGTTCCACAAAAAGTGTAGCTGCTGGCTTTTAATAAACATACACTTACCTGCTCCACTGTCCAGCGAAGCGCCGCCTGGAGCTCCGCTCCTCTCCCCCCTTCTCCGCTGGCGCCTCCATTCATTGTGTGGGCACCCGGCCGTGACAGCTTTCGGCTTCACGGCCGGGCACTCACTGCGCATGCGCGAACGGCGCAGCGCTCTCTGAATGGACAGACGATCGCCTGGGACCTGTCACATCTACAGGGAGGGGCCGCCACAAGGCGATATGACGTATCGCCTAGGCGAGCCCAGGGCGGAAGGAGGAAGTGGGACAGGAAGTCCCACTCCTACTGAAGCCCCCACTCCCCCCCCCCCCCAAAAAAAAAATTACATGCCAAATGTAGCATGTAAGGGGGCGAGGAGTGGATAAAGCGGAAGTTCCAAATTTGGGTGGAACTCCGCTTTAACATTATCATTAAAAGTAAAAGCAAATCACAAATTTTGGGTTGTCCCCAGAAAAGTCATGGAGGGGAAAACTTCCAGTGGGGACAGTAGTTCTGGTGACCTGGGGGTCCCCAAGGAATTCCCCTAATTTGCAGGGATTTTCTCTCACTTCCTGGCTATGGGGCAGGAAGTGTAGGGAAATCTCTGCAATGGGACACAGATGGCAAAAACATTTTTGACAGGAGTTATAACCCTCCTTTATTCTATCCAAAATGGAAAAAAAAAGTTTTGCCTATATAGTTCTACTTTAAGCGCAATTGTTGCTGCCAATTTTGCCACCGAGCTAAAACCGATGAATTTCAGTTGCTGAGTTTCTCTTGCTATATCATAAAAAATCAATATGCTTTTCTTGGTGACAAATCACTAACAAATCAGGGTAATCACTGCAGGAAAACTCAATAGCTCTCTTCCCTCCGTGTATTTGTTTACTAATTAAATACAGATACTCCATAAAGATGCCAAGATACTTATTACGGAGTCATGGGTGTGGACCAAGATAGGAAATTGCTTCCTTCCATAATTGTAAAATTAAATTGTTGGGCGCTGGTATTTTCCTTTTGTGTCACATGCTGAATAAGTCTTGTGACATGTTATGCATTTTCAGAAGAGCAGCCGAATATAAGCCGAGGCACCTAATTTTAGCACAAAAAAAATGGGAAAACTTATTGACTCGAGTATAAGCCTAGGGTGTCCATGTGCATGCCTCACTCTGTAAATGCCTCACTCTGTCCATGCCTCACTCTGTCCATGCCTCACTCTGTCCATGCCTCACTCTGTCCATGCCTCACTCTGTCCATGCCTCACTGTGTCCATGCCTCACTGTGTCCATGCCTCACTGTGCCCAATCTCTCTACCTGATCTCTGGCGCTGTGTGACTAGACTGATGTTTAACATGGGAGTCTATGGAAGGGGTGCCCGGGTTTGAAAAATTGGTGCTCCCCGGCCGTAGGTCCCCTGGACAACAGACTTTTCTCACTTGTAGATGAAGAGTGGGGCTACGTGTGTGCCAAGCTTGGGGTCCAGGGGACCTAGGGCCGGCCGGTACCGGGTCCCAAAAATCACTGGAGAAATGACCATTTAACATGGGAGTCTATGGAAGGGGTGCCCGGCTTTGAAAAATCGGTGCTCCCTGGCCGTAGGTCCCCCGAACAACAAACTTTGTACACTTGTAGAGAAACAGTGGGGCTACATGTGTGCCAGTTTGGGTTCCAGGGGACCTACGGATGGCCGGTATCAGGCGCACAAATTTGAAGATGGACACAGACTTGAGTATAAGCCGAGGGGGCATTTTCAGCACAAAAAAATGTGCTGAAAAACTAGGCTTATACTCGAGTATATACGGTACTTAAAATAAAGATTGTTTTTCAGATTTCTAATTTTTTTTCAGCATATTTTGTATTCGTTTAACCTGAAGTAAATCTACGTTCTTTAAAAGCCAATTTCTTTTTTAGGCGTGGAGCCGGACTGTGGTCAATCCCCCAATAGGGTCTTTACTGCTTCCTAGGAACATGTGACCTTACCATCAGCCTATTCATAAGAAGTTGAGCTTGCCAAAGTTCCTTTATGAATTAGAATATGGAAGAATTTTCTTGGCCAGTGACTGAGGTAGTTTGGTTGAGATTCAAAAACTGTCTATTGGCTCCTGGATTGCTATGTCTCCTGTGACCTACATTACTTTTCCCAACCCAGTTGATGCGTGGTCCAGTTCTCGGGTTTTTGCAGTTTCACTTGAAATGGATCATAAATTGTATATCGCATTGATGGTGAACCTTGGTACCCCAGATGTTTTGGAACAACATTTTCCATGCTGCTCAGCTACACTGCAGAATGCATGAGCATCATGGGGAAATGTAGTTCCAAAACATCTGGGATGCCAAGGTTCGCCATCACTGGTATATCGCAAACTCTGCATGTTTCTTCTTTCTGCAGAATGTTAAAAAAAATTACCGTATATACCGAGTATAAGCCAACCCCAATATAAGCCGAGGCACCTAATTTTACCACAAAAAAATGGGAAAACGTATTGCCTCGAGTATAAGCCTAGGGTGTCCATCTGCATGCCTCACTGTGCCCATGCCTCACTGTCACTGTGTCAATGCCTCACTGTGCCCAATCTCCCTACCTGATCTCTGGCGCTGTGTGACTAGACTGACATTTAACATGGGTGTCTATGGAAGGGGTGCCCGGCTTTGAAAATTCGGTGCTCCCTGGCCGTAGGTCCCCTGGTCAACAAACTTTGCACACTTGTAAAGTCTCCAGGCTTGGCACATTTTCTGCCAATGACCAACAAAAGTCTCAGAACCTTACTCTTGGATCTAGTAAACTTGGCACACTCTGGTAACTCTATTTGCTTTATTTTCATATTTGGGGTGTCAAAACTTTGTTACTTTGAATTTTTGTGTTTGCAGAAAATTGTGTATGCTAATGAGAAAATAAAATTTTTGTTCTGTGTTTATAAAGTCTGAACTACACAGATTTTCTTCTCTCACTAGCATGAGATTAACCACTTTGCCAAAGTTTAGCTTCAAGCTCTGAAACAGCAACAAATTGAAACATTATCTACTAACCTACATAGCAATAACATAACACCATAAACTAATTTACTTGAATGATCAGTTCATGCAGAGCCTCAGTGGCCTCCTGCACTGTATTAGGCCCCTTTCACACTGAGGCGTTGAAAAAACGCAAAAATATTATGAGTTTTTTTCCCGCGTTTTTTACCACGTTCGCTGTAAAAAAAGCGCTAACGCCTATGCGTTTTACCGCGCTACTCATTCATTTCAATGGAGATAGGCGTTTTTACAGCGCTATTTCTTTTTCGTACATCACGGGACACAGAGCGACATAGTCATTACTAATGGGTTATATAGATACCGTCAGGTGCTGGCACTGGCAACTTCCAAAACCGGAAGTACCCTCCCCTATATAAGCCCCTCCCATCCGGGAGCACCTCAGTTTTTTGCCAGTGTCTAAGGTGTTGGCCAAGAAGAAACATGTGTTTTTCACTGAGCTTGCGTACAGGTTCTTTTGGGCCTCAGTAAGCTATTCCGGATCCGACCAAAAAAGCTTCATAGCTAAACGGTCGGTACCCGGGCCTTGCAGAGAAGAGCAAGGTTTTGCCTGTAATGCTTCTCTTAGGAGAGCTGGACCCTGGGATCCAGAGCTCTGGTCATACCCACGACCAAGATGTTTTCTGTGCAGGGTGCTATACAGGTCCAGGGGAGTGGAATCCTTGGGAACCCGGTCCCTGAAGGTTTGATTACAATGCCTGCCGTGATAGGTGAAGTTTGGGCTTTTGTGGACCAAACAAAGTCCTGCGGCGGGGAACAGGTAAGTGGGGGCCCCCAGGAACTTGGTTCTATTGGGGGACCCCCAAGCCTAATTTGTCTTTCTGTCTGTTACCTAATGGTATTCCCGCAAAATTCTGAGCATGCCTGTAACTACTAAAAAAATGTAATAATTTTTAAAGGTGGTCAAGAAAAAAAAAAAAAAAAAATTTTTTTTTTATATATATTTAATATATTAGACTGCGGTACCTGTGTTTGTCCACTAGAGGCCGCTGTGGAATGTTTTCTTGTCATGTGGACTAGCTTCTTCTCAGCAGAGCAAAGTCCAGGCAGATGGTGAGTTCTCTTATAGGAAACTGCTTCCTCTGCCATGTTGCAGTGTTTGTCCATCCCCCGGCCTGCGGCAAAGAGGGGCCCTGGCTCCTGTCCCTTGTTACCATATTTGAAATTAGCGCCGAAGGCGCACGTGCCCGCGCGCGTGCACGCGCCTCTATATATAGAGGTGAGCCGGGAAAGGGGGCGGAGCCTGGGGGATGACGCTCTGTGCGCGCCGCAGCGCTTCTGCGCATGTGCGGGCGTCCCAGCAGTTTTAAAAATACCACAATATTGTAGTGAGCTGGCTATGAAGTACAGAGACAGAGCTGGCAACATTTAAAGGCATACAGCAAGCGGTTGATACAGGCATCCCCTAGAAAGGCACATTAGTAGACACCAACTGTGATATAGCAGCAATTGTGCTAGACTATTCTCAGTAAAAGTGGTGTATTACGGCTGGAATACCTCAGCTTTAGGCTTAGGAATATGCCGTCCAGAAGCTCCGGAACTGAATCTTCCAGGAAGCGAAGGGGGTCTCATCGGGCTCTGAGGATCTTGGGCATACTTCTGCTGCACCAGTCTCCCCTGAAGTTCAGAGGTAAGTGACCGTAGAGACCCCGCAGGGGTACTTGGTACTGTGGCTGTCCTCAGTCACCTGCTCCTGTGTATGTAACAGAGGAGGTTTTTTCCTCAGCTCTGGGAGGATTAGAGAGAGATTGTCAACATTTATCGCTGCCTCCCTGTCAGGGAAAGCACGCCCGATCTCCGTCTCCTCCTTCAGAGTGCCTGTTAGCAGAGCAACAGTCCCATACAGGGATCGACCTGCCTGAAGGGGATCAGGATGAGGTTGATTCTGTTATAGAGGAATCAACAGTGGGGGAACCTTTTCTCAGCATCTCAAGCTGAAAGATTATGGGTTCAGTCTCTGACTAACATGGTCCGATCAGCATTTAAAAATGCACCTTGCGGAACCATCAACCACTACTGTATCCTCGTTGGGGTCGCTAGAAGCCCCCAGACTGTTTTTTCTTTTCCACTTCACCCTTTACTGAAAGGGCTCATTTACCAGGATTGGGAACGTCCTGAGAAAATATTTATTCCCCCAAGAGATTTCCGGTGGTCTATCCCATGGAGGATAAGTTCATCAAAAAAAAAAAAAAAATGGAAGGTCCCTACAGTGGACGCAGCCATCTCTTGTATGTATAAATCACTGACATGTCCAGTGGATAATGTCCAAATGTTCAAGAACCCAATAAAAGATTGGAGTCCTTATGAAAATCTGCTTGGTGATACAACCAGCAGTAGCAGCTATTGGGGTCTGCTAAGCAGTGAAGGATCAGTTGAAACAGGTCTTGAGGGACTTGACAGATCAGCAGGCTTTGCCCTAGCTGATCTACCTAGAGCCTTAGGCTTTGCGGTTGACGCCATAGAGGATTCAGACCATCAGGCCTCCCGCCTTACGCTGTCTATAGTACATACGCGTAGGCTCCTATGGCTCAAAAACTGGTCTGCTGAAGCTCCCTGTAAAGAATGGCTGGTTAGCGTCCCATTTCATGGTGAACGCTTATTCAGGGAAAACCTGGACAAATATATCCAGAAAATTTCCAGCGGTAAAAATACGCTCTTGCCGGTTAAAAGCAGAGTTAGAGGTCCCTCTTTAAGAGGCCTGCTTCTCCAGTCCCTGGGGCATCGGCTGTGTAACAGTTCCGACGGCCTCCTCGGTCAAATCCCGGGGGTAAAAAACAGGGACAGTAGCAGGGTAATGAGAAACCCTGGGTCAGGGGAGGTACAAAACCTCCCCCAAAGTTAAATTCATTGAAAACCAGTCAAAAGTCTGGAATACTTGGGGCTAAGGTTGGATTCAGGCCAGAGAAAAATATTCTTGCCTCGAGGAAAGGTGTTGTCTTTGAAAGATTTGATCCACTTAGTGGGTACAAAAAAGACAGCCGTCCATACGCCTGTATATGAGGCTGCTGGGAAAAATGGTGGCATCATTCGAAGCAGTACCCTACGGTCAATTCCATTCAAGGAATTTGCAAGGGGCCATACTGTCAGCCTGGAACAAAAAAATTCAGGCCTAGACTTACAATGTCCTTGTCCCCTTCCGTTCGCAAGAGCCTCCGTTGGTGGTTGGTTTCCCAGAATCTGGAAAAAAGGAAATCCTTCAGTCCGATTTCTTGGAAGGTGGTCACTACAGATGCCAGCCTTATAGGCTGGGGAGCAGTACTGGAGCAATAGTCTCTCCAGGGCAGATGGTCGGATGCAGAAAAGGCCCTGCCCATCAATCTCTTAGAGATACGAGCAGCCCGGTATGCCCTAGTAGCATGGACATCCAAACTCCAAGGGTCCCCTGTCAGAATTCAATCAGACAATGCCACAGCAGTGGCATATATCAATCATCAGGGGGGCACCAGGAGTCGTGCAGCCCAGAGGGAAGTAAATTACATCCTGAAATGGGCAGAAAAAATATGTCCCAGCCATATCTGCGGTATTCATTCCAGGAGTGGAGAATTGGAAGGCGGACTTTCTAAGTCGCCAGCAATTAGGCCCAGAGGAAGGGTCCCTTCACCCCGAGGTTTTCTGGACAATATGTCAGCGGTGGGGAACATCGGATGTAGATCTTCTAGCATCCAGATTCAACGCAAAGGGGGACAGGTTTGTCTCTCGGACAAGGGATCCCCTAGCTTGCGGCTCGGATGCCCTAGTGTTCCCTTGGGATCAGTTCAAGCTGATATATGCATTCACACCGCCACAATGGTTACCTCGATTACTCCGCAGAATCAGGGTAGAAAAGAAACCAGTGATTCTGGTGGCTCCAGCGTGGCCCCGAAGAGCGTGGTACGTGGAGATTGTAAAATGTCAGTGGGGAGTCCTTGGACTTTCCCACATCGTCCGGACCTGCTTTCGCAAGGACCGATATACCACCCTTCCTTACCAGCCCTAGGTTTGACGGCCTGGCTATTGAAGCCCACATTCTAAAAAAGAGAGGGCTCTCTAATTCTGTGGTATCTACCATGATCAATGCCAGGAAGCCGGTATCCAGGCAGATCTACTATAGAATCTGGAAGGCGTACATCGCCTGGTGTGAAGCCAAGAAATGGCATCCACGTAAGTACGTAATAGGTAGGAGTCTGGACTCCCTACAATGGGCTGTAGATAGGAAGCTTGCCTTGAGTACTATCAAGGGTCAGATTTCGGCCTTGTCAATATTTTTTCAAAGGCCCTTGGCTTCGCATTCACTAGTCAAAGCCTTTATACAAGGAGTGATGCGTATTAGTCCTCCGGTTAATATTCCCATATGTCCATGGGATCTAAACTTGGTTCTGTCGGTTCTACAGAAACAACCATTTGAACCATTACAGCATATTTCCTTGGTGCTTCTCACCAGGAAATTGATTTTTCTAGTAGCCATTTGTTCGGCTAAAAGAGTATCGGAATTAGCAGCTATGTCCTGTAAGGAGCCATATCTGGGTATCCATAAGGACAGAGTAGTGTTACGTCCTCATCCAGCCTTTCTTCCTAAGGTGGTATCGAGTTCATTTGAACCAAGATGTGGTTCTTCCTTCTTTTTTCCCCAAGCCTACTTCGGTAGAGGAAAAGTTATTGCATTCTTTGGATGTAGTAAGAGCAGTTAAAGCTTATCTAAAGGCCACTGCTCAGATTCGCAGAACGGATACTTTGTTTATTCTGCCGGAAGGCCCCAGAAAGGGTCAGGCAGCGTCAAAATCTACTTTAGCCAAGTGGATTCGACAGGTCATAATACAAGCCTATAGCTTGAGAAGTAGACCGCCTCCGTTCAAAGTTAGGGCGCACTCCACGAGAGCAGTTGGAACTTCATGGGCAGTGCATCACCAGGCCTCCCTGGCTCAAATCTGTAAGGCCGCAACATGGTCTTCGGTACACACGTTTACTAGATTCTACCAGGTGGACGTTAGAAGTCAGGAGGATGTCGCCTTTGGGCGCAGTGTGTTGCAGGCCGCAAAAGATCCTCATGTCTGATAGCGCTCAGCTTATATATGGTGTATCCCCCCCCCTCATTTGGCATTGCTTTAGGACATCCCATTAGTAATGACTATGTCGCTCTGTGTCCCGTGATGTACGAAAAAGAAAATAGGATTTTTATAACAGCTTACCTGTAAAATCCTTTTCTTGGAGTACATCACGGGACACAGAGCTCCCACCCCTCTTTGGGGACACTTATTGCTTTGCTACAAAACTGAGGTGCTCCCGGATGGGAGGGGCTTATATAGGGGAGGGTACTTCCGGTTTTGGAAGTTGCCAGTGCCAGCACCTGACGGTATCTATATAACCCATTAGTAATGACTATGTCGCTCTGTGTCCCGTGTATTTCCAGTAAAGGCATGGGCAAACAAGCTTATGCTGTCAGCTACTGCATGTTTTATTTCATATAGTTTTGCTTTGCCACAGGTTCACTTTAATCTTGTGCTAGTGAGTGATTCAAATATTTTGTAGTGTAGGGGTAATATCCTTTGTTTTAGTTTTTTTTGCTTAAAAATCTTAATTAAAAATAAACAAGTCAGTGGTACATCCAGAATCATACTGAAACCAAGGCTTAAAGTGGATGTAAACCCACTCTCATCCTTTCTAAACTACTGCCATAGTGCTGATCTATAAGGATATACATGCCTCCTGCATGTATCCTTACCTGTCAAATGTCTCCCCTCTGTCTGTTATGAGACCTGAAAAACTGCAGATTCTGTGGGTGGATCTGTTGTCTGGAGCTCGGTGGGTAGAGTCGTAATGTCAGTAGACTCCCCGCCCACCTCTACACTCCCCTTGTCAACATGCATTTTCTCCTGTGTATTCCTTCTGCTATGATCACTAACATCCAGTCAAAATCCAGAAAAGTAACCACATGACTTCAGAAAAGGAGTGGGGGTGGGAATTAAAAAATAATGCCTGTCTAAAGCTAGTGCACGAGATATGTAAATAACCTGTCACTCAAAGCAAGGGGGCGGTACGGACAAAGGTGTTTCTCTGTTTGTCCGTTTTTTTTATCTCACTGAAAAATAAGAGGATTGCTCAGAGCTGGATTAACTCTTTGTGGCAAGACCTGGCACAAATGATAGGAAATCTTATACTCTACATTGTGACAGCAACAAAAATAAATAAAACATTTCGGGTTTACATCCACTTTAAACACAAGCAGGTATCAATGTAGGCAGAAGAACTCCAGTACTGATGAGGACTAGCAGTACCCTATTATTCACTGATCACTGGTTCTAATGGTGACAGTATTCATCTGAGTAAATGACGTTCATCAGGGGTGAAGTAAGTAGAATAGAAGGAAGGCTGGTGGTGGAAGAGATACCACTAAAAGAAAAGGGGGGACAGGATTGTAAAAGGAGGGGTGGCTTGGTGTTGGAGGGGATATATTGGGCACAAAGCAAAGAGGGGGAGTCATGAGGGGACTAAAAGACCATTGATCAGGGCATGGTCAGACAAGGTATAATTTAACTACTTACTATCCAGGCCAATTCTGCCACTTCGCTCCTACATGTAAAAATCATAATTTTTTGGGTAGGAAATTACTCAGAACCCCCAAACATTATATATATGTTTTTTTAGCAGAGACCCTAGGGGGGAAAAAAGGCGGTCATTGCAGCTTTTTATGTTGCATGGTATTTGCACAACAATTTTTGAAATACGTTTTTTTGGGGGGAAAAAACTTTCATGAATTAACCACTTAAGCTCCGGACCAATATGCAGCATAAAGACCAGGCCCCTTTTTGCGATTCGACACTGCGTCGCTTTAACTGACAATTGCGCGGTCGTGCGACGTGGCTCCCAAACAAAATTGACGTCCTTTTTCCCACAAATAGAGCTTTCTTTTGGTGGTATCTGATCACCTCTGCGGTTTTTATTTTTTGCGCTATAAACAAAAATAGAGCGACAATTTTGAAAAAAAATGCAATATTTTTAACTTTTTGCTATAATAAATATCCCTCAAAAATATATATAAGAAAACATATTTTTTTCCTCAGTTAGGCCGATACGTATTCTTCTACATATTTTTGGTAAAAAAAATTGCAATCAGCGTTTTATTGATTGGCTTGCGCAAAAGTTATAGCGTTTACAAAATAGGGGGGTGGTTTTATGGCATTTTTATGTGTTTTTTTTTTTTTTATTTTATTTTTTTTATTTTTTACTAGTAATGGCGGCGATCAGCGTTTTTTTTTTTTTTTTTGTGACTGCAACATTATGGCAGACACATTTTTGGCACCATTGTCATTTTTACAGCGATCAGTGCAATAAAAATGCACTGGTTACTGTAAAAATGACACTGGCAGTGAAGGGGTTAACCACTAGGGGCGCTGAAGGGGTTAAGTGTGCCTAAGGGAGTGATTCTCACTGTTAGGGGGCATGGCTATGAGTGACACGTCACAGATCTCCGCTCTGATTACAAAAAACCCCACATCTCTCCTCCAGGCTGGAAAGCATGAGATAAAAAAACAAAAAAGCCGACTATATGCCATTATTTACAACTGCCAGACCAGGCGTGACATCACAACGTTGCGCTCGGGCCTCAGAGTCATAGAGATGATCGGGGACCATCTATAGTCAACTTCTGGCGCCGGTTGATTCCTTCTACCGGCTTGCCCGTGTGATCTGCGAGCCGGAGAAGAACCAGAGGGCAGCGAGAAGGGCGGGACGTCCCCTTTCGCCGCCTGTAAGAACAATCAAGCAGCTGAACTGCCGCTGTGATTGTTCTTACGGTGCAGGGCATTGCCGGCTGAAGAGAACGATACCGGGTTGAGGCCTGTAGGTGCAGGCATCAGCCCAGTATACCCACTGAAATGGGAGGATGTCCATGTACGTCCCCCCGGCGGGAAGTGGTTAATTGAAAAGCCATCCGTTTGGTAAGGGAGAAAATATCTCTTGTTTTAGAGTGGATCTTTACCCCCAAAAAGTACAAGTCGTGTTGCATGCAACTCTGCAAGGTGATATAATGGCATGAGGCATTACTTATATTTTACTCCATTTTACTTCCTCACAGCTGCCCCCTGGGAAGGCTATGTCATCAGTGCCTTCCAGGGAAGTCTCCTGTATACACTGAGATCTCACAAGATCTCCTACCAAAGATCCATATCCCCCCCCAGATGTCTAGTGTCACATGGGTAAGGAGGAAGCTACAGAGCTTTGCATGCATCAATGAAAGCCCACAAGATTTCTTTAACTAGTTCCAGACTTTGGGCCGAAAAAAAGGTCATTATACCCAGGACGTGTGCATCATGTCCAGTGCTTCAGCCCTGCCTCCCCCTTCCAGTACACAGTAATATGTCTTTGATTAATCAAAGCTGCATTGCTTTAGGCCCCTTTCACACGGGGTGGACTCTGATTTGATCATCAGGGGATCTGTCTGCCGGTTCCCTGCTGATCTGAGCAGAGTGGGCTGATGACGGGTCCGTGTCCGCTCAGTTTATGCAGAGCAGACACAAACTGAGCCTGCTCTGTTCTATAGACCGGCAGATATAAACAGACTCCAGAGTTCCTTTTCCCCTAGGCACTTCATCCACGTTTGTCCTCCTACTAGGTGTAACTGTGTTTGAACAAAAGAAAATAGCATAAACTTAGCAGATAGTGTGCTCAGTCAATGCAACAGCTCACATCTATTAGGATAGGATGATGACTGTTTATAACTGTCTTATATAAAGCTTTTATCCCTAGTTCACAATGATGCAGTCTGCCGCATTGCATGTCATTTGTACAGGAATCGCACTGGATTCTTGTACAAATGACATGCGAATGCAGTGCGGTGTGAATTGAACCATACATCATGTATGGCTCAATTTGCACTGGATTTGCACCAAAAACGCGCAGGAACCTTTTTTTATTTTCCCGCACTGGTTCCACAGTTTGCACTATGTTTCTTTGTGCTGATTTTGGGGTTTCATTAACTTTATATTGATGCCCACAGCGATACGCAGAGCACAGTGTGAACTGCCTGCATTTCTGGTGCGATGTGGAAACGTCACAGGAATCGCTGCGGTTCCTGCACCCAATCAGTGTGAACCAGGGTTTAATGTAGCTAGGTACTAGCTGTTTCAAGAAACATGATGAAATTCAAATGACCTCCATGGATGCAGCCTCCTCAGTCACTCCTCTGTATATCTCCACTCTTTCCTCCTCTGTGAGAATAAGACCGTCCCTTAAAGCAAGGATTCAGGGCAGAGGCTGTATGAAGGATCTTCTCTGCTTCACTGCTGTACCTCTTTAGGAGATCTGTTTTGATGGCATTCTTGATCTCATGGGTGTGTCTCCCATGGAGTATGTCATGTTCTGGAGGAGTTGTACATTTAGAGGGGCAATGAGAGACACTATTGTATTGCGCTCTTCTGACATCAGCGTGGTTGCATCCTTAAAGGGGTTGTAAAGCTTTGTGTTTTTTCACCTTAATGCACCCTTTGCATTAAGGTGAAAAAACACCTTGCACTCTCCGGCCCCCTGAGCCCCCATTTTTACTTACCCGAGCCTGAATCTCTGTGGGCGCGATCCCGCGTCGTTCTCTCAATGTCTGAACGGCTCCTCATTGGATAGATTGATAGCAGCACAGCCATTGGCTCCCGCTGCTGTCAATCAAATCCAGTGACGCGGCCGCCGGGGCAGAGTTATACACTTGGCGGCTATGCACGCCGAGTGTATAACACGGGAGAGCGCCCGCAAGATAACCCCCTCGGGAGAGAGCTTCCCAGAGGGGTTAGCTCTTGCGGGGAGGAGCCGAGACAGCTGCCGTGGGACCCCAGAAGAGGACGTTCGGGGCCACTCTGTGCAAAACGAACTGCACAGTGGAGGAAAGTATGACATGTTTGTTATTTAAATAAATAAACCTTTAGTGTCCCTTTTAATTGGCTTTAATGCACTCACAGCTTCCTCTGCATTAGACACATCTATTTAGTTGAGAGTGCAGAGATCTAACTCCTTTTCTGGAGACAGCATGGTGGGACAGATTGCAGGTGGTTGTTCTAAGAACCTTTCGACCATGTCATATGTGCTGTTCCACTTTGTTGGCACATCAGTTATCTGCTTATGATTTTTCAGGCCTTTTCGGTTTCTCTTTCAGACAGTGGCTCGCTGTAGTGCTGCAGTGAAAAAATGTTGATATTCGTCGCAAGATTTAGTGTATGGGCGAAGCATTTTTCATTAGGGAATTTCCCAACTTGAGCTGCAAATATCATGTTTGACACGTTGTCGGTCACAAGCACTACAGATTTATCAGACAGCTGCCATTCTTCCACGACATGAGACGATTTATCAGACAGCTGCCATTCTTCCACGACATGAGACAGTAGTTCTGCCAGTTGGGCACCCATGTCAGACTCATAAATGGCTCTCGTTTGCAGCACATGGGACAAGCTCTGCCAGACCATGCTAACATAATGTGTGGTTACTGTAGCATTAGACTCCGTTGTGAAGTCCGTGAATCGCTCGTTATTGCAACTCTACTGGCTTGGCTCATTGATGAAATTACCTAAACTTTGGTTTCATGGTAGAGTGCATGTATAACGTTTTCTGTAAAGTGACTGCATGAAGGGATATTATAACAGGGCTCTAATGCCTTCAACAGTGGCGAAACCCGGGGTTGTCCACAACAGAGTAAGGCCATAGGTTCTTCACTGTGAAAGCTTCCACAGCTTTAGTTATTGTCTTTCCCTTTTTAGAGTTGGGCGGCAAAGTTGATAGCAGACCCAGCTCAGCCAAGAACTGATGTAATGCTATTTCCTTGGCAGTGACAGGTGTTATCTCAGAGTGAAAATGGCTAACATGGTTTCTCAGGTTAGTAGTATTCCTTAGGTATTTAATTTTTGTGTGACAGGCTTTACACACAGCGGGTGTCTTGTTCAATTTGTGCTTCCCAGTTTGTTCATAAAATCTGAAATGTGCCCAGATGTTTGCTTTTACAATGCTAGGTGCATTTTTTATCTTTCATTTTTTTTTGGTCTCCTGCCATTGTAGCATGCCACATATGTGACAGATGATGTCAAAAAACTCTGTCGGTGTTAAAAAAAAAAAAAAAAAAGCACTTGTCAAGCTGCAACCGGAAAATCAACAAGCTACTTTTAAATTCATCGGCTTTAAATTTAGATCATCTTCCTCTGTCAAACAAGGACCGGTACACATGGGCTGAATGTCTGCCGGTTTCTACTGTACCGGCTGACTTCTGCCAACAATCGGTCCGTGTGTACGGGGCTTAAGGCTGCGTTCACACTGTCTGGGTGCTGAACTGTGGTCAGTGTGAGCAAAAATGCTTTGGTGTTCATAAACCATGTCAGTGTCCAGTTGGGGTGGTCACTGGGAGGAATGGTGCCCATGTGTCTGGTCACTGGGAGGAATAATTTCATGTGTCAGTGCCACAGTGGTCACTGGGTGGAATGGTGCCCATGTGTCAGCGGTCACTGGGATGAACGATGCCCATGTGTCAGTGGTCACTTGGTGGAATAGTGCGACTGTGTACGTGTCCGTGGTCAATGGGAGGAATAGTGCTTAATACCTATGTGTCAGACTTAGTGGTCAGGTCACAGGCTGGATCTGCTCTGGGTGGAAGAAACGTGCAATCATTTATTTATTTTTTTACTTGCTTCCCTAGGTGGCTGGCAAGGATCGCGGAAGGTGGCTGCTGAGACATGGGAGGAGACGGAGAGTGACAGGGTGCCTGGCGAGTGACAAGCAAGGCATACACGGGAGGAGACGGAGACAGGGCGTGGAAGGTGGCTGATGAGGCAGACATGGGAGGAGATGAACAGGGCGTGGAAGATGGCTGGCGAGTGGTGGCGAGGCAGACATGGGAGGAGAGATGGCGTGCTGGGGTGATGTCATGAGAGGCAGGGTGTGCCGGGATGATGACGCTCGCGCAGCTGCGATTTAGCTGTTCTCCTTATCGATGCAGAATCGTTCAAGGATGCATCGCGATGCGCCGTATATTTTCAACACCCCTAGTAATTAGGCACTTTTTACCCTTTAATGCAAAGAATTTGGAGTAAAGAGGCACCACGCTCTAATTTTGCCTTCGAACCTTTGGACTTCCTCACGGGTATGTGTGTGCCCTGCCATACCCCATAAACTGTTATGTAACTAGTATCTTGAAAAATGATGCAACTGCAAAGTAACAAATGAGGTTAATTTTCTGGTTAGGACAAGGATATAGTAATGGGTCCCTTCCAGTCCTTAACCACTTAACGACCGCCCACCGCCGATTTACGTCGGCAGAATGGCACGGACAGGCAGAATCACGTAGATCTACGTGATCGCCTTTGTGCAGTTGGGGGGTCCATCCGGACCCCCCTTCACTGCAGTGAGCGGCCGTTAAGTGTTCGGGAGCGATCAGGCATGAGGGGGCGGCCGCTCGATTCCGCCCCCCCCCCTCGCGATCGCTCCCGGCCAATGAAATTGCTTCCTCCGCCATGTGATGTAAAAACAGGCTGGAGGAAGTGATGTCATCTCCCTCGCCGCGGTCTTTTCGTTCCCGGCGCCGAGGAGTGAAGACAGAGGTTAGTGCTCCAACAGTCCACTGACACGTAGGTACACATAGGCACACAAATCACCCCCCAGTCACCCCCAGATCACCCCCCAGGTCACCCCAAAGCCCCCAATTACAGTGTCACTGATTGCAGTGATCATTTATTTTACTGATCACTGCATTTAGTGTCATCTGTGATTGTAAAAAGTTGCAAGGCAGTTAGGATTAGGCCCCTTTAGGTCCAGGGTAGCCCCCTAACCCCCCCTAATAAAGGTTTAACCCCTTGATCACCCCCCAGGTAACCCTTTCACCCCCTAACTTCAGCGTCACTAAGCGATTGTTTTTCCGATCGCTGTATTCGTGTCGCTGGTGTTTTAGATAGGCAGTTATTTTTTTTTTAGGTTCGCCGCAGGTTTTTATTGGTGTCAGGTACCCCCATATTTAACCTAATAAAGGTTTTAACCCCCTGATTGCCCCTAGTTAACCCTTTCACCAGTGATCACCATATAAAGGTTACGGGTGACGCTGGTTGATTAGTTTGCTTTTTATAGCATCAGGGCACCCGCCGTATATAACCCAATAAAGGTTTAACCCCCCTGATCGCCCGGCGGGTGAGATCAATTAGGTTTTAGCGCCAGAGAGGGTCTGCGTCGCCCCAGGCAGTGTTAGGTTAGTGCCAGTAACGCTAACACCCACGCGCAAAGCATACACCCCCCTTAGTGGTATAGTATCTGATCAGATCTATACTAGCATCCCCAGCGGTTTAGGGTTCCCAAAAACGCAGTGTTAGCGGGATCAGCCCAGATACCTGCTAGTACCTGCGTTTAGCCCCTCCGCCCAGCCCAGCCCACCCAAGTGCAGTATCGATCGATCACTGTCACTTACCAAACACAACACACATAACTGCAGCGTTCGCAGAGACAGGCCTGATCCCTGCGATCGCTAACAGTTTTTTTGTAGCGTTTGATATATTTGCTGACGACAGTCAGGTGCTTTTTTTCCTGTGAATCTTACTAGTGTACCCCTAAATTTAGAGCCCAAAATGGCAAGTCGAAGGTACACTAGTAAAGAGGCCTACGAGATTCTGAGCATGACAGATAGTGAAGAGGAGGTCACGTATCTGTCAGATTCAGGCTCAGAATATCTTCCCGTAGAAGACAGTGACGTCAGCGGCCCCACGTCAGATAGCTCTGACGACGAAGTTGAGGTCCCTGCTAAGGTCAGGCGTACCCGATCCCGATCTTCTGAGGTTGTTGAGGAGCAAGAACCGCAGGTCTCTCGTATCATGGAGCAGAGTAGTACTAGCGCCGCTATTCCTTCTGGTGAACTGGCAAGCACCAGCGGCCTAGTACAGCCTGGACGTACATCCAGCACTGCAGTAACACTTGGTGACGTGGCGAGTCCCATAAGTGCAGTTCAAGCTGGCGAGGTGGCAAGCACAAGTAGTGTCCCGCTGCCACCAAGAAGACAAAGGCAGGCCCGTCGTGCCCATACTGCCCTTCCTGCAGAATTCGCCTATCCTGATTGGGTCCCCACCACTTCTGCAGAACCCGTACTTCCCCCATTCACTGCCCAACCCGGTATTCAGGTGGAAACAGCTGATTTTATGCCAATCGATTTTTATTCGCTGTTTTTCACGGAAGATCTCTATAGATCTATTGTGGACCAGAGTAATTTATATGCTGGTCAATTTATCGCCGCTAACCCCCAGTTGCCTAAAATTGCCAGAAATTGGAAACCAATTACGGTTTCCGAATTTAAGACCTTTCTGGGCCTTTCCCTCAACATGGGCACACATAAATTTCCGTCATTGCGTGCTTATTGGTCCACGCACCCAATTGACCACATGCCCGTGTTCTCTGCCTCCATGTCCAGGGCACGATACGAGCAGATTTTGCGGTTCATGCACTTCAACGACAATGAACTTTGTCGTCCACGTGGGGACCCTGAATACGACCGGCTCTATAAAATTCGGCCCCTCATAAACCACTTCAACGAACGTTTTGCAGCCTTGTTTACTCCCGATCAAGTTGTCTGCGTTGATGAGTCCCTGATTAAATTTTCTGGCCGCTTGTCTTTCAAGCAGTACCTTCCCAGCAAGCGTGCCAGATACGGGGTCAAGCTCTACAAGTTCTGTGACAGGGCAACAGGCTATGTAGTGAACTTTACGGTTTATGAGGGAAAAGACAGTCAGATTGAGTCGGTCAACTGCCCGGATTACATAGGGAGCGCTGGCAAGATAGTGTGGAACTTGGTGTCACCCTTATTCGGAAAGGGGTACCACTTGTATGTGGACAATTATTACACGAGCGTGCCACTGTTTAGTCACTTGTTTGATCATAAGATTGGAGCATGTGGCACCGTGCGACCTAATCGCCGGGGCTTTCCCCAGCGGCTTGTAGATGCCCGTCTTAGGCTGGGGGAGAGAGCCTGCTTGAAGTGTAATAACTTGCTCGCTATGAAGTGGAGGGACAATAAGAATGTTTTCCTTCTTACCTCCCTTCATGCAGACACGACAGTCCAAATTCGTACGGCGACTGGTGTTGTGGAGAAACCCCTCTGTGTCCACGAATATAACCAAAATATGGGAGGGGTGGACCTCAACGACCAGTTGATGGCGCCGTATCTAATTGACCGTAAGGCGAGACGCTGGTACAAAAAAGTGTCTATCATTATTCCAATTGGCTTTGCTGAACGCTCATGTGCTATACAGAGCTTCAGGCGGGACGTTATCTCTTCTAAAATTCCAGAATGAGATAGTCACAGAACTCCTGTATCCAGGCGGTTCTGCACCTCACCATCCCCAACCAAATGCAGTAAGCCGGCTGCATGAGAGGCATTATTCGTATGTCCTCCCGAGTACCCCTACCCAAAGCCACCCCCAAAAAAGATGTCGTGTCTGTAGCAAGCGCGGATTTAGGCGTGACACCCGTAGTTTTTGTCCACTCTGTCCTGACAAGCCTGGTCTTTGCCAAGGTGAATGTTTTGAACGCTACCACTCAAAAGTGAAGTTTTAGCGTAGGGTACAGCATTTCACAGACTAGGACACACTTACACAGGGTCTCCCAAGATGCCATTACATTTTGAGAGACCCGAACCATTACAGTTGTAAAGTTACAAAAAAAAGTGTAAAAAAAGAAAAAAAAAAACGTAAAAAACAAAACACAAAAAAAATATAAAATAAAAAAACCAAAAATAGTTGTCGTTTTATTGTTCTCTCTCTCTCTATTTTCTCTCTATTGTTCTGCTCTTTTTTTACTGTATTCTATTCTGCAATGTTTTATCATGCTTGCTTTTCAGGTATGTAATTTTTTGTTTTCAGGTGCGCCATTCAACTGCAGCGCGGAATTATTTATCTTGACAGCAACAGCGTTTGCTCCCACGATACATAAAGCCGTGACTCCAGTGCTGTAGGAGGTGATTTCACCACCACAGTTAAAAAAAAGAGCATATATGCCGAAGCATGGGGCAGCAGGGGCGGAGGAGCGATTTTGCTCCTAATGCCGTGTACATACGGTCGAAATTCCGACCGTGTGTACGCGGCATAACTTTTTTGCGGGAGGATGCCCCCATGCTTCGGCATATATATATTTTAGGCACAGGTTGCGTTAAAACATTTTTTTTATTTTTTACTAGGTTTTGTTTTGGTATTTGCTTTGCAGGTATGGCATGGTAAGGTCTTACTGTTGTACTGTAATGTTACTTTGTTTTAAATGTTAACCACCATTTTCTTAGCAGGTACACCATTCAGTTGCAGCACGGATCTATTTATCTTGACAGCAACAGCGTTTGCTCCCACGATACATAAAGCCGTGACTCCAACGCTGTAGGAGGTGATTTCACCACCACAGTTAAAAAAAAGAGCATATATGCCGAAGCATGGGGGCAGCAGGGGCGGAGGAGCGATTTTGCTCCTAATGCCGCGTATATACGGTCGAAATTCCAACGGAGGCTTATCCGTGGAAAAGTCCGACCGTGTGTACGCGGCATAACCTTTTATGCCGCGTACATACGGTCGAAATTCCGACGAAGGCTTGACCGTGTGTACGCGGCATAACTTTTTTGCGGGAGGATGCCCCCATGCTTCGGCATATATGCCCATCATTAGAAGTGGGTGGATGAAGGGAGGTATTCTAATGGTGGGCATACCCACCAATCAATCTCTTTTTTTCGTTCAGCCAATAGGCTGTATGAAAAAAAAGATTACAATACATGTCCAACAAGGACCAGCAACGTACTGGTATGTTGCTGGACTTTGAATGTTTATACCAGAATGATGCCTGCGGGTTTAGGTATCATCTTGGTATCATTCTTTTCAGCCAGCAGCCGGCTTTCATGTAAAAGCAATTCTAGCAGATAATTAGCCTCTAGACTGCTTTTACAAGCAGTGGTAGGGAATGTCCCCCCCCCCGGATATAAAAAGCGCCATTGGGAAAGCATTTTATCACACCGATCTTGGTGTGGTCAGATGCTTTGAGGGCAGAGGAAAGATCTAGGGTCTAACCCCCCAATTTTTTTCAAAAAAAGAGTACCTGTCACTACCTATTGCTATCATAGGGGATATTTACATTCCCTGAGATAACGATAAAAATGGTAAAAAAATAAAATATGGAAGGCACAGTTTAAAAATAAAATAAAAAAGCCAAATAAATAATAAAAAAAAAAAAAAAGCACCGCTGTCCCCCCCTGCTATTGCGCAAAGGCGAACGCACGCGTCGGTCTAGCGTCATATGTAAACAGCAATTGCATCATGCATGTGAGGTATCACCGCGAAGGTCAGATCGAGGGCAGTCATTTTAGCAGTAGACCTCCTCTGTAAATCTAACGTGGTAACCTGTAAAGGCTTTTAAATGCTTTTAAAAATGAATGTAGTTTTGTCGCCGCTGCGCGTTTGTGCGCAATTTTAAAGCATGTCGTGTTTGGTATCCATGTACTCGGCCTATGATCATCTTTTTTATTTCATCAAACATTTGGGCAATATAGTGTTTTTTAGTGCATTAAAAATAAAAAAAGTGTGTTTTTCCCCCAAAAAATGCGTTTGAAAAATCGCTGCGCAAATACTGTGTGGAAAAAAAAAATGCAACACCCACTATTTTAATCTGTAGGGCCTTTGCTTTAAAAAAATATATAATGTTTGGGGGTTCAACATAATTTTCTTGCAAAAAAAAATTTTCTTTCATGTAAACAAAAAGTGTCAGAAAGGGCTTTGTCTTCAAGTGGTTAGAAGAGTGGATGATGTGTGACATAAGCTTCCTAATGTTGTGCATAAAATGCCAGGACAGTTCAAAACCCCCCCAAATGACCCCATTTTGTAAAGTAGACACCTCAAGCTATTTGCTGAGAGGCATGTTGAGCCCATTGAATATTTTTTTTTTTTGTCCCAAGTGATTGAATAATGACCAAAAAAAAAAAATGTACAAAAAGTTGTCACTAAATTATATATTGCTCAAACATGCCATGGGCATATGTGGAATTACACCCCAAAATACATTCTGTTGCTTCTCCTGAGTACGGGGATACCACATGTGTGGGACTTTTTGGGAGCCTAGTCGCGTACGGGACCCCAAAAACCAAGCACCGCCTTCAGGATTTCTATGGGTGTAAATTTTTGATTTCACTCCTCACTGCCTATCACAGTTTCGGAGGCCATGGAATGCCCAGATGGCACAAAACCCCCCCAAATGACCCCATTTTGGAAAGTAGACACCCCAAGCTATTTGCTGAGAGGTATGTTGAGTATTTTGCAGATCTCGCTTTTTGTCACAAAGTTTTGAAAATGTAAAAAAAGAAAAAAAAATGTCTTTCTTAATTTTCAAAAACAAATGAGAGCTGTAAAATACTCACCATGCCTCTCAGCAAATAGCTTGGGGTGTCTACTTTCCAAAATGGGGTCATTTGTGGGGGTTTTGGGCTATTTTGACATTTTATGGCCTTCAAAACTGTGATAGGTAGTGAGGAGTGAAATCAAAAATTTATGCCCTTAGAAACCTTGAAGGCGGTGCTTGGTTTTTGGGGTCCCGTACGCGGCTAGGCTCCCAAAAAGTCCCACACATGTGGTATCCCCGTACTCAGGAAAAGCAGCAGAATGTATTTTGGGGTGCAATTCCACATATAACCATGGCATGTGTGAGCAATATATCATTTAGTGACAACTTTGTGCAAAAAAAAAAACAGTTTGTCATATTCCCGCAACCTGTGGCAAAATATAAAATATTCCATGGACTCAACATGCCTCTCAGCAAATAGCTTGGGGTGTCTACTTTCCAAAATGGGGTAATTTGGGGGGGTTTTGTGCTATTTTGGCATTTTATGGCCTTCAAAACTGTGATAGGTAGTGAGGAGTGAAATCAAAAATTTACGCCCTTAGAAATCCTGAAGGCGGTGCTTGGTTTTTGGGGCCCTGTACGCGGCTAGGCTCCCAAAAAGTCCCACACATGTGGTATCCCCGTACTCAGGAAAAGCAGCAGAATGTATTTTGGGGTGCAATTCCACATATAACCATGGCATGTTTGAGCAATATATCATTTAGTGACAACTTTTTGTAATTTTTTTTTTTTTTTTTTTTTGTCATTATTCAATCACTTGGGACGAAAAAAAAAAATATTCAATGGGCTCAACATGCCTCTCAGCAATTTCCTTGGGGTGTCTACTTTCCAAAATGGGGTCATTTGGGGGGGTTTTGTACTGCCCTGCCATTTTAGCACCTCAAGAAATGAGATAGGCAGTCATAAATTTAAAGCTGTGTAAATTTCAGAAAATGTACCCTAGTTTGTAAACGCTATAACTTTTGCGCAAACCAATAAATATACGCTTATTGACATTTTTTTTACTAAAGACATGTGGCTGAATACATTTTGGCCTAAATGTATGACTAAAATTGAGTTTATTCGATTTTTCTTATAACAAAAAGTAGAAAATATCATTTTTTTTCAAAATTTTCGGTCTTTTTCTGTTTATATCGCAAAAAATAAAAATCGCAGAGGCAATCAAATACCATTAAAAGAAAGCTCTATTTGTGGGAAGAAAAGGATGCAAATTTCATTTGGGTACAACATTGCATGTCCGCACAATTTACAGTTAAAGCAGCGCAGTGCCGAATCCCAAAAACAGGCTTGGTCCTAATGGCCCGAAATGGTCCGGGGCTTAAGTGGTTAAGTGGGCAAAAGCCAGTGTGTTATCACATTACAGTATTGTCCACCTTGACAGTACTGATGACAAGATTTGCAGATCCGTGTTAAAATTAGGGTATAAATAAAGGCAAAACTTTTTTTATTAGTTTTGTACAGAGTAGAGAGGGATTGGAACACCTGTCCGTTTTTATTGCTGTCTGTGCCTCCATTAAGGAGATTCGCCCTCTTTATTTGTCCTGTTTACCATTATCGCTGAAAGTGAAAGTAAAAGAAAATCCCACATTTTGGGCTGTCCTCCGAAAAATAATAGAGGGGAAATCATCCAATGGGGACACTAGTTCTGGTAACCCAGGGGTCCCCAAAGAATTCCCTTAATTTGCAGGGATTTCCTCTCGCTTGTTTGGGACAGGAAGTGAAGGGAAATCTCTCCAATGGGACAAAGATGGCCAAAATAAACCTTACAGGGGTTATAATCCTCCCTTACTCTTTCCAAAACGGACAAAAAGTTTTGCCCATAGTTCTATTTTAACATTGGCCTAGTAGCTGAACCTTACCATCATCCACAAGTTAACACCATGAAGAGCAATACCAACAAATACCATAATACGTATTTTCTAACTCCATTTGTTTATTGATCATATTACAATTTCTTTCTTATGATTCTAGATTTCTGATGTGTATATTCTCTTTATATATAGGATGAAAAGAGGAAGAATGGCCAGTGATACCACCATTGGTTTATCAGTCGGAGAACTGGGGGAATTGTCAAAGAGATCTAAAAGTTCAGGAGATAAAACAACAAAGATGTCAAAGTCACATGACTGGGGAAATCTACTCCCAGATATAATACTACAGATTTTTCAGTATTTGCCACTTTTGGACCGCGCACATGCATCACAAGTGTGCAGGAACTGGAACCATGTTTTTCACATGCCTGACCTGTGGCGTTGTTTTGAATTTGAACTTAATCAACCAGCTACTTCTTACCTAAAGGCAACACATCCTGATCTGATCAAACAGATTATAAAAAGACATTCAAATCACCTGCAGTATGTCAGCTTTAAGGTATGTTACTGAAACATTGTAATTTTAAGAATCTAACTGCTGGAGTATGCTTTGCATTTTATGTATTTATTTAGAAACCAACAATAAAATTTAGATTTGTGGAGAGGTCACACAATTGTGGGGAGGAGGGGGGGCGCAGGGAAGAATGGTTAAAGCAGAGGTAGGTGAGTATACGTGACAAGAGTGCAGCACTGTAGTCTGAGCGGGAGTTTATTGTGCGTATTAGAGTGGGAGCGTGAGAGTTGCTTTCACTCGTGAAAAGCTGCCATCAATATGCATTTGTGATAGTGACTGCTCCTTTACTGCTTCTACTGCACAGGATTTGGTGACCTATTGTGATGCCAGAAACGTGGTAGGGTCCGGTGCTTGTGCAATAGTAGTAGTACAGACCAAACAATACTGTGTGTGCAATGGATTTCACCACCATGTTGACGTCAGACATTCAAGAGTGTTTGGTTGAAGCTCCCCGTCCACATGCCTATTGCACATCTATGGGGATACACTTGTAAGCTCTGTAGAGAAATTCAGATATAGAGGGTTAAATTGCACATAGGAAAGTCAGCCGGGAATATCGGCATTGTGTGCAACACACATCCACCTGTTATCTTAATAACCCATTTTTGGAAAGTAGACACCCCAGGGTGATCTCATGCTTTGTCCCATTATTATTTTTTTTGGGGGGGAATTAAGAAACATTCTAGTATTGAGGGGAATAAAACACAGAGATCGGTAATGGTGCATTGGATACATAAGTATACAGATTATACAGAGGGAGGGGAGGAGGTTAATGTACATCAAAAATCAGGTTCTAGAATGGAATCCACATGTAAAATAAGCAGGTGCACTCACATGACATGTACTTCTAGGTGGTCCACAAGTATTCCTTTTTATTATCAGGGCAGATGGACTTTCCAGCCATAGCCAGCTCAGAGGTCAGCTGTAAACAGTCCAGGATTACACGGATTGGCACTTGCTCAGTTTGCAGATAGCCTGTGTGCACTGTGTTAAGGCTTAGGGGTTGTCTCCCATACAGCAACTTTGGGAGGTGCAGATATACACTATATTACCAAAAAAGTATTGGGACGCCTGCCTTTACACACACATGAACTTTAATGGCGTCTTAGTTCGTAGGGTCCAATATTGAGTTGGCTCATTCTTTGCAGCTATAATAGCTTGAACTCTTCTGGGAAGGCTGTCCTCAAGGTTTAGGAGTGTGTCTATGGGAATGTTTGACCATTCTTCCAGAAGCATATTGGTGAGGTCAGGCACTGATGTTGGATAGAACTTAACCACTTAACGACCGCTCACTGTATATATACGTCGGCAGAATGGCACCGACAGGCACAATCACGTAGAGTGTACGTGATTGCCTTTGTATAGTTGGGGGGTCCAATCGGACCCCCCTTCTGTACAGTGAGCGGTGGCTAAGTGTCCGGGAGCGTTCCGGGATGAGGGGGCAGCCATTCGTTTCTGGCCACCCCCTCGCGATCGCTCCCGGCGAATGGAAATGCCCCCTCTGTCTGTCAGACAGAGGGAGCAGGAGGAAGTGATGTCATCTCTGGTGCGGCGCTCACATATACCGAGCGCCGTACAAGAGAAGACATCAGGTCAGTGCACACAACACTACACTGACACCAGGACACATAGGGACATAAATCGCCCCCCCAGGCCCCCCCAGATCACCCCCCAGACACCCCAGATCACCCCCCCAGCCCCCAGTCACAGTGTCACTGATTGCAGTGACCATTTATTTAGTGATCACTGCAATCAGTGACATTTGTGACTGTAAAAGTGTCACCAAAGTTTAGTCTTAGGTCCAGTGTAGCCCCCTAACCCCCCCTAATAAAGGTTTAACCCCCTGATCACCCCCCAGATAACCCTTTCACCGCCTATCACCACTGTCGCTTAGCGATCATTTTTCTGATCGCTGTCTTAGCGTCAGTGATGCGATCGGCAGCCAGTAATTTTTTTTAGGTTCGCCGCAGGTTTTTATAGCGTCAGGTACCCCAATATATTATCTAATAAAGGTTTAACCCCCTTGATCGCCCCCCAGGTAACCCTTTCACCCCCTATCACCACTGTCACTAAGCGATCGTTTTTCGAAACGCTGTCTTAGTGTCTGTGATGCAGATCGGTAGCCGGTAATTTTTTTTAGGTTCGCCGCAGGTTTTTATAGCGTCAGGTACCCCAATATATTATCTAATAAAGGTTTAACCCCCTTGATCGCCCCCCAGGTAACCCTTTCACCCCCTATCACCACTGTCGCTAAGCAATTGTTTTTCTAAACGCTGTCTTAGTGTCGGTGATGCAGATCGTAGCCAGTAATTTTTTTTAGGTTCGCCGCATGTTTTTATAGCGTCAGGTACCCCAATATATTATCTAATAAGGTTTAACCCCCTTGATCGCCCCCCAGGTAACCCTTTCACCCCCTATCACCACTGTCACTAAGCAATTGTTTTTCTAAACGCTGTCTTAGTGTCTGTGATGCAGATCGGTAGCCGGTAATTTTTTTTAGGTTTGCCGCAGGTTTTTATAGCGTCAGGTACCCCCATATATTATCTAATAAAGGTTTTAACCCCCTGATTGCCCCTAGTTAACCCTTTCACCAGTGATCACCATATAAGTGTTACGGGTGACGCTGGTTAGTTAGTTTGCTTTTTATAGTGTCAGGGCACCCGCCGTGTATATAACCCAATAAAGGTTTAACCCCCTGATCGCCCGGCGGGTGATATCAATTAGGTTTTAGCGTCAGAGAGGGTCTGCGTCACACCCCAGGCAGCGTCAGGTTAGTGCCAGTAGCGCTAACACCCACACGTGAAGCATACACCCCCCTTAGTGGTATAGTATCTGAACAGATCAATATCTGATCTGATCAGATCTATACTAGCATCCCCAGCAGTTTAGGGTTCCCAAAAACGCAGTGTTAGCGGGATCAGCCCAGATACCTGCTGGCACCTGCGTTTTGCCCCTCCGTCCAGCCCAGGCCACCCAAGTGCAGTATCGATCGATCACTGTCACTTACAAAACAAAAACACACATAACTGCAGCGTTCGCAGAGACAGGCCTGATCCCTGCGACTCCAGTGCTGTAGGAGGTGATTTCACCACCACAGTTAAAAAAAAAAAGCAAATATGCTGAAGCATTGGGGCAGCAGGGGCGGGGGAGCGATTTTGCTCCTAATGCCGCGTACATACGGTCGAAATTCCGACGGAGGCTTGCCCGTGGAAAAGTCCGACCATGTGTGTGCGGCATAACTTTTTTGCGGGAGGATGCCCCCATGCTTCGGCATATATAAATGGTGCGTGTATGCCCATCATTGGAAGTGGGTGGATGAAGGGCGGTATTCTAATGGTGGGCATACCCACCGATCAATCTCTTTTTTCGTTCAGCCAACTGGCTGCATGAAATAAAAAGATTACAATACATGTCCAACAAGGACCAGCAACGTACTGGTATGTTGCTGGACTTTGAATGTTTATACCAGAATGATGCCTGCGGGTTTAGGTATCATCTTGGTATCATTCTTTTCAGCCTGCGGCCGGCTTTCATGTAAAAGCAATCCTAGCGGCTAATTAGCCTCTGGACTGCTTTTACAAGCAGTGGGAGGGAATGCCCCCCCCCCCCGGATATAAAAAGCGCCATTGGAAAATTGGGAAAGCATTTTATCACACCGATCTTGGTGTGGTCAGATGCTTTGAGGGCAGAGGAAAAATCTAGGGTCTAGAAGACCCCATTTTTTTCAAAAAAAAGAGTACCTGTCACTACCTATTGCTATCATAGGGGATATTTACATTCCCTGAGATAACAATAAAAATGCTAAAAAAAAAAAAATACTTGGAAGGAACAATTTAAAAATAAAATAAAAAAGCAAAATTAATAATAAAAAAAAAAAAAGAAACAAAAAAAAAAGCACCCCTGTCTTGCCCAATGGCGAACGCAAGCGTCGGTCTGGCGTCATATGTAAACAGCAATTGCACCATGCATGTGAGGTATCACTGCGAAGGTCAGATCGAGGGCAATCATTTTAGCAGTAGACCTCCTCTGTAAATCTACTGGGGTAACCTGTAAAGGCTTTTAAAGGCTTTTAAAAATGTATGTAGTTTGTCGCCAATGCGCGTTTGTGCGAAATTTTAAAGCATGTTGTGTTTGGTATCTATGTACTCGGCCTAAGATCATCTTTTTTATTTCATCAAACATTTGGGCAATATAGTGTGTTTTAGTGCATTAAAATTAAAAAAAGTGTATTTTTTCCCAAAAAAATGCGTTTGAAAAATCGCTGCGCAAATACTGTGTAGAAAAAAAAAAATGCAACACCCACCATTTTAATCTGTAGGGCCTTTGCTTTAAAAATATATATAATGTTTGGGGGTTCAACATAATTTTCTTGCAAAAAAAAAAATGTTTTCATGTAAACAAAAAGTGTCAAAAAGGGCTTTGTCTTCAAGTGGTTAGAAGAGTGGATGTAAGCTTCCTAATGTTGTGTATAAAATGCCAGAACAGTTCAAAACCCCCCCCAAATGACCCCATTTTGGAAAGTAGACACCCCAAGCTATATACTGAGAGGCATGTCGAGTCCATGGAATATTTTATATGTTGACACAAGTTGCGGAAAAAATAATTATTTTTTTTTGCACAAAGTTGTCACTAAATGATATATTGCTCAAACATGCCATGGGCATATGTGGAATTACACCCCAAAATACATTCTGTTGCTTCTCCTGAGTACGGGGATACCACATGTGTGAGACTTTTTGGGAGCCTAGCCACGTACGGGACCCCAAAAACCAAGCACCGCCTTCAGGCTTTCTAAGGGTGTAAATTTTTGATTTCACTCCTCACTGCCTATCACAGTTTCGGAGGCCATGGAATGCCCAGATAGCACAAAACCCCCCCAAATGACCCCATTTTGGAAAGTAGACACCCCAAGCTATTTGCTGAGAGGTATGTTGAGTATTTTGCAGATCTCGCTTTTTGTCACAAAGTTTTGAAAATTGAAAAAAAAAAATATATATATATATATATATATATATTTTCTTTCTTCATTTTCAAAAACAAATGAGAGCTGTAAAATACTCGCCATTCCTCTCAGCAAATAGCTTGGGGTGTCTATATTCCAAAATGGGGTCATTTGGGGGGGGTTTTGTGCGATTTTATGGCCTTCAAAACTGTGATAGGTAGTGAGGAGTGAAATCAAAAATTTTGTGCCTAGAAATCCTGAAGGCGGTGCTTGGTTTTCGGGGTCCGGTACACGGCTAGGCTCCTAAAAAGTCCCACACATGTGGTATCCCCGTACTCAGGAGAAGCAGAAAAATTTATTTTGGGGTGCAATTCCACATATAACCATGGCATGTGTGAGCAATATATCATTTAGTGACAACTTTTTGTAATTTTTTTTTTTTTTTTTAGTCATTATTCAATCACTTGGGACAAAAAAATAGAAAATTCAATGGGCTCAACATGCCTCTCAGCAATTTCCTTGGGGTGTCTACTTTCCAAAATGGGGTCATTTGGGGGGGTTTTGTACTGCCCTGTAATTTTAGCACCTCAAGAAATGAGATAGGCAGTCATAAATTTAAAGCTGTGTAAATTCCAGAAAATGTACCCTAGTTTGTAAACGCTATAACTTTTGCGCAAACCAATAAATATACGCTTATTGACATTTTTTTTACTAAAGACATGTGGCTGAATACATTTTGGCCTAAATGTATGACTACAATTGAGTTTATTCGATTTTTTCTTATAACAATAAGTAGAAAATATCATTTTTTTTCAAAATTTTCGGTCTTTTTCCGTTTATATCGCAAAAAATAAAAATCGCAGAGGCAATCAAATACCATTAAAAGAAAGCTCTATTTGTGGGAAGAAAAGGACGCAAATTTCGTTTGGGTACAACATTGCATGTCCGCACAATTTACAGTTAAAGCAGCGCAGTGCAAAATTCTGAATTCACCTCTGGTCCTTTAGCTACCAAATGGTCCGGGGCTTAAGTGGTTAAGGCCTGGCTCGCAGTCTTCGCACTAAATCATCCCAGAGGTGTTCTATCGGGTCGAGGTCAGGACTCAGGATTTGGTGGAAGGATGATTATGGTGTGTGGTTGTTTTTCAGGGGTTGGGCTTGGCCCTTTAGTTCCAGTTAAGGGAACACTTAAGATGTCAACATACCAAGACATTTTGGATAATTTCATGCTCCCAACTTTGTGGGAACAGTTTGGGGATGGCCCCTTCCTGTTCCAACATGACTGTGCACCAGTGCACAAAGCAAGGTCCATAAAAACATGGATGAGTGAGTTTGGGGTGGAGGAACTTGACTTGCCTGCACAGAGTCCTGACCTCAACCCGATAGAACACCTTTTGGGATGAATGCGAGCCAGGCCTTCTCATCCAACATCAGTGCCTGACCTTACAAATGCGCTTATGGAAAAATGGTCAAACCTATTCCCCTAGACACACACTTCTAAACTTTATGGACAGCCTTCCCAGAAATGTTGAAGCTGTTATAGCTGAAAACGGTGGGACAGCTCAATATTGAACCCTACAGACTAAGACGCCATTAAAGTTCATGTGCGTTTAAAAGGCAGGTGTCCCAATACTTTTGGTAATAGTGTATGTTGCTACTATATAGATCTGCATCCCTGAGTCGGTAAAAAAAAAGGTAGGTCTTGTCTATTGAGGTTATTTCCGTTTAGTAAAGGACTTATTCTGAGGTGATGTACAGTAAAAAAAAAAAATACTAGCAGAAAAGTCTCAGGTCTTGTGTTACATTTAGTGTAGTAATGCAGTGACTACTTGAAGACAGAACTTTGTTTACAAGCTGATTATTTGCCGAGTTTAAGGCTGGCTATACATTATACAATTTTTTTTCACACTACCCCTTTAGAGTTACCAAAAAAACATATAATATGAGATCAAACATAAACCCTTTCAATTTGTATGCAGTCAGGCAGAGGCCGTTGCACTACATAGTTAAAAGTAATTATAAAGGAAATTGTATAATGTATGGCTAGTTAAATGCTTGAGTCCAGCTTTTTGCGAACATTTTTTAATATAAACTGAATGATGAGCCTAGTTGTTCATTTAATCTTTGCATTTTACTGTAAAACACTATCCTGCATTATACTTTGTCTGTATCACAGGTGGATAGCAGCAAGGAGTCCGCAGAAGCTGCATGTGATATTCTTTCGCAGCTGGTAAATTGCTCCCTAAAAACTCTTGGACTTATTTCAACTGCAAGACCAAGCTTTATGGATCTACCAAAGGTAAATGCCGGTGTTTGTTTTGTAAACTGGTGATTTTCATTTCCTTCTGCTAAACTTTACATTGGTGCAATCATCACTTCTTTTAAAGAAAAAGAACCTTAAAGTAAGTAATATCTAAACCCAAGAACAAAGATTTAAAGTGGAACTTTACACATCATAACTTGATTAAAAATAATGTTCTTTAGCAAGGAACATACATTCCACATTAATAATTATGCTACCAAAATAGTGTGTGCTGTAAATTGCCTTCTGCATAGCTTCTGTTTCTTCTTGCTGAAGGCTGCTATTTTGCTGAAGCCCAAAGCCCCAACTGTGAATCATAAAGTGGAACTAAACCCATCGATTTACCAGTTTCAAAAAAGTTGGATTTGATTGTGTCCTGATCCAAACTGTCAAACCATCAAATGGCTGGTGTCATAACTGATCACGTGCAGCACCATGGCAGTTGCAGATCAAACAGAAGCAGCTTTAAAGGACAGGAGTGTTTAATTCTGCTTTAATGCTGTCAGCAGATTGACCTCCATAAACTCTGCAGTGCTTAAAAAGGCCTAACATTGGGAGCAACTGAGCATGTGCTCAGCAGGGCGAGACAGTGAATTACTGGATTTTAAACAGTATAGGCACTTATTTTAAGGGCACTTTCACACTGCCAGCACCCGGGCATCGGTGGTAAAGCGTCCCTATCTTTAGTGGCGCTTTACCGCCGTTTTTGCTGCGCTTTTCAGCCGCTAGCGGGGCGCTTTTAACCCCCCTAACCCCCCCCCCCTAGGCAAGGGTGCTTTAGGAGCGGTGTATTCACTGCTCCTAAAGCGCTGCAAAGAAGCTGCTTGCAGGACTTTTTTGGACGTCCTGTGAGCGCAGCGCCCCAGTGTGAAAGCACTTGGGCTTTCACACTGGGACTGCAGCTGAGGCTTTTTTCAGGCGGTATTTTTAGCGCTAGAGAGCCTGAAAAATGCCTCCAGTGTGAAAGGGGTCTAAATGTTTTACATGACTATACCTTCAAAAAGGGCCAGCCTGAAGTGAACTAGCAGGACTTATTTTTCTGACTAAAGTTCCACTTTAATATATTGCAGCTTACCAGTGCCTGGATGTATGTGGTGGCTGCATTAGTTCGTTCTTTTTTTTTTCTCATGCTATTAACATTTTTAGCAAGTACAAAATTGTCTTTTGATCCTGCCAGAAAAGAAATGTCTCATCACTTCCTGTGCTCTGAACTGAACTGCTTCCTCCATAGATAGATAAAGTGCTTTATTTTTCAGGATTACCAGATAAAAAGAAATGAATAACAAAACGAATGCAGCCACCATATATAAGGACTGGTAAACTGCAATATCTTACATTTCTGTTTTTGGGTTCAGATATGCTTTAACACTCCTTTCTGTATATTGTTTAGATGTTACACATTTGACATACTGTATATACTAATTTCATTGGTTGTAAGCTGTATGATAGTTTATATCAGGGATATGCAATTAGCGGACCTCCAGCTGTTGTGAAACTACAAGTCCCATCATGCCTCTGCCTCTGGGTGTCATGCTGGATGCTGTCAGAGTCTCGCTATGCCTCATGGGACTTGTAGTTTGGCAACAGCTGGAGGTCCGCTAATTGCATATCCCTGGTTTATATAGTTGTGAGGTCTTGTCAGTAGGACCTTCTGCATGGTACTTGTATGGTTAAAGGCATTGTCATTTTACAGCAGTAACACACTCTCCTGTTTTTCTTTCTCCTTCATAGTCACACTTCATATCTGCACTTACTGTTGTGTTTGTTAATTCAAAGTCCCTCTCTTCACTTAAAATTGATGACACTCCAGTTGACGATCCATCTCTGAAAGTGCTAGTAGCAAATAACAGCGACACATTGAAACTTCTGAAAATGAGCAGTTGCCCACATGTTTCTCCTGCAGGTATGTATGTGGACAATATACGTGATTTAGTTTAAAGCTGATCTCCATGTTTCTTTTAACTTTAGTTTGTTTGGACTTCCCATATAGCACTGTAAGTAGTAGGAAGCTGATGCTACATACAGCATGCCCAGTAGGCACATCTGTTCATTAAGAAGTAGTTAATTTGGGCCAGCTTGGCCCATACAAACTATTTAAAGGCATCGTAAACATGGAGGTATGCTTTACAATGATTCAAAGTGTGTTTGTAAACTCCAGAAAAATAAACCTCGCTTTTTGATAGCTTACCCTCCTTTTACATTTGGTTTAGGGGATTACTTTCCACAATTTTTTTAATATATAATTTTTTTTTATCATTTATTCGTTTCTGAATTTTTACCAATCATTAATGCAGTAAGTCTATAGCTTTATTTCAATACATTTTAAATTTAAAAGCATTTTTATGTAAGAACAATACAGAAAAATATGTGTCAATATCAACAGAAATTATCATTATATCAGGCACGTTCCCTTGGTGGGAAATGATCATGTTGCGTAGGATGCAGTCCTTTTAACTGTTACAAAATACGGTAGTAACAAAGCTCAAAGGACACCCACATAATTGTGGCTGTCAGCGAGCAAATGTGACATAAAAAGTGTAAACCCCTAGATATACATGCATGGAAACACACAAGTTCCTACGTCATCCCCACTCCACTCCAATGGAAATATTTATCAGAGAAGAGTGAGTGAGTATAATATTAAGTTAGGGATACTATCTAGCTGGGTTGACAGGGAACAATGCGAGGGTCACATGAGAAGGGAGGGCAGGGCAGAGTTAGGATAGGTACAGTAGGCCAGACTGTTGGGTTCATATGTAAGGGGATCCATGGGATAGAATGATGCACTTGTCCTACATGAATACATTTTGATAGAAGGCTAGTTTGCCCTCTTGTAGTGCAGTAAGCTTTTTGAAGAACATAGTTTGAGAGACTATATTCTAATATTTTTCAATGGACGAGGTTGGTGTCTTCCACACTTTAGTAATTGTCCTCTTTGCTGCTGTAAAGGTAGGCGTTACTAGCAGCAATCAGATGTCTTGAAAAGAAGGACTTCTAATAAATAAATTCTTCTGGAGTCGACTACCCAATGCCTTCTCTTATAACTAGGGTTGCACCGATACTAAGCATTTGCAGGAGTATCGGTACTCGTGCAAATGCTCCGATACCTGAAACCGATACTTTCAGATTCAGTTCTTTCAGCTGTCATCGGGATTTCCCTACTGCAAGCTGAATTTTAAAATAAAATAAAAAGGCAGCAATTATCGGTTGTTAAAGAGCAGGGCCGAACGAAACGAAGTCCCAGCAATTGGAGCTGTCAAAAAATAAAAAACAGAAGCTGGGCAATGTTTATCAACAACATTTCTCAGCCGCTGAAACAGAAAGATAAAAAGAAATATTGTTTCTTTTTGCATCTTTCTGTTTATCTAAAACGGGGATAAACTTCGATCCGCAGATGAAGTCAACTTAAAGCAACCTGTCAAGTAAGAAAAAAGCGTTTTTGTTTTTTTTATTAAAAATTTCTCTGTTTAACCCCTTTATTAAACCCTAATTTAAGACCATAATCCCTAATTAACTCCTTATTCTCCTCCATTTAATTATTCATTTCCTGCAGATTTTTTATTTTTTTCACTTCTATTTTATAAACTATTAAGAATTAAAGCTTTGTTACCTTTTTTATAATTGTACTGCATCTAATTACAATAAACCTTTTTTTGAAAAAAAAAAAAAAAACTATTTTTTTGTTTGCTTTGTTTGTTAATCTTTTGACACCCTTAACATATACATTTGCGCATTTCACATTGAAAAAAGCAAAAAAAAAAGACTTACCGTATATACTCGAGTATAAGCCGAGGCACCTAATTTTACCACAAAAAACTGGGAAAACGTATTGACTCGAGTATAAGCCTAGGGTGTTATCTGCATGCCTCACTGTTCCTCACTTTGCCTCACTGTGTCCATGTGCATGCCTCACTGCCCAATCTCCCTACCTGATCTCCTGCACTGTGTGACTAGACTGACGTTTAACATGGGAGTCTATGGGCCGCCCGGTACCGGTTCCCCAAAATCACCGGAGAAATGACCGTTTAACATGGAAGGGGAGCCCGGCTTTGGACATCGATGCTCCCCGGCTGTAGGTCCCCCGGACAACAAACTTTGCACACTTGTAGAGGAAGAGAGGGGCTACATGTGTGCCAAGTTTGGGGTCCAGGGGACCTATGGCTAGCCAGGGATCAGGCGCACAAAGGTGAAGATGGACACAGACTTGAGTATAAGCCGAGGGGGGCATTTTCAGCACAAAAAAATGTGCTAAAAAACTCGGCTTATACTCAAGTATATACTGTAATTTGTAAATTACTTTTCAATGCTTTGTACCATCGCGGACGGCTTAAGTGTAAACAAAACAGTTGCGGTAGGTATTTGGTAATTGGTATCGGCGAGTACTAAAAAAAAGTGTTGGTACTCATTGTAAAAATGGTATTGGTGTATCCCTAGTTATAACTGCTATATGCAGGTCCAAAATGTTGGTACTGCTGGGCACTCTGACCAGATATGTCAAAAGGTGCTCAAGAGAGAGCCTCTGAAAAGTGTTGCAGTATAGGAGGGAATTGCCTTCGATATGAAAGAGGTGACTAAGTACGATTTTTGTATTGTGTGGTTTTTTTTTTTATACCTGTAATAGCCTATACAAATCGGCTAAAACATTTTAAATCTGATTACAGGAATCTTGTGCGTAGCTGACCAGTGTCATGGATTGCGAGAGTTGGCATTGAACTATTATTTGCTGAGTGACGAGCTCCTCCTGGCACTGTCTTCAGAAAAGCATGTTCGCCTGGAGCACTTGCGTATTGATGTTGTCAGTGAAAACCCAGGACAAACGCACTTTCATACCATTCAGAAAAGCAGCTGGGATGCTTTAATAAAGCACTCTCCAAAGGTGAACTTGGTCATGTACTTTTTCCTTTATGAAGAAGAGTTTGATCCCTTTTTCCGTTACGAAACACCAGTTACACATCTGTACTTTGGAAGATCGGTAAGCAAGGAAGTGCTTGGCCGTGTTGGCATGACATGTCCCCGATTAGTGGAGCTTGTTGTGTGTGCCAATGGACTTCTTCCACTTGATGAAGAACTGATCCGCATTGCAGAGCGATGCAAGAGCCTGACGGCCATTGGACTTGGAGAATGTGAAGTCTCTTGCTCTGCTTTTGTAGAGTTTGTTAAGATGTGTGGTGGCCGTTTGTCTCAACTTTCCATAATGGAGGAAGTATTAATCCCTGACCAGAAGTATAATCTGGAGCAAATTCATTGGGAAGTATCCAAGCATCTTGGCAGAGTCTGGTTTCCAGATATGATGCCTACTTGGTAGGATGTGAACACACTTAATTTCCAGTGGGTTTATGGAAGAACACCTTAAATCTTCAATATATTGCATGGCAATCTAATAAACGCTTCTACCAGTTTTCCTCCTTCGTTTTTGCTTTATTTAAAGTGTGTAGGAATTGATTTATTCAGTTCACACTAATTAATTTGGAATATCTAGGGACCATTGCACAGCTTTTGTTTTTTCTGTAAATTCTGTGGATTGACTTAAAATATACTTGTGTGATGGCTGGGCCAGAGACATGTACTTTGCTCAGTGTCCTTTTCAATGATTTTGTTTTAAGTATTCAGCTTTGTGCAAAACATAAAAATGTCTAAAAATGTATACACTTAATTTGTAGACATCTTTTCTGGAGGTGTATTTTGCCAAAGGCAAAGGCATCTTTTGTACGTACTTGATGCATCTGTCATTTGTATGTACTTTAATAAATAGGCCCTACTTTCTTGTCTCACCGTTCTCATTTTCATAATATTCCCTGGTGGAATGAAAGTCTCTCTTATGTTTCAGAACATTGTGTACACACTTTTCATTTTGCTTGCATAAGGAATAGTAGGTTATGTAAATGTGTAAGAACTTTAGAAAAGTTTAAGAATACTCTGATTGTAAAAGTATATTTCTCTCTGAATCAGACATGTCATATAAGTCTAATTGAATTTTTCTGTGTATATATAGGTACGGCTCTCGTTGTCTTTCACTTCCTACTCTTTTTTCACATTGCTTTTACCTGATGCAATGCAATACTATCCCCACAATGGCATCTTTGTCTATATTTCTTTATCGTACACCACGGGACACAGAGCCAGTCATTACATAATGGGTTAAGGGTCACCAGCGGTGATTGGACACTGGCACAACCAATGGAAGACAGTTCCCCTCCATATAACCCCTCCCATCAGGGAAGTACCTCAGTTTTTTCGCCAGTGTCGAAAGGTGTTGGACGCGTTAGGAGGTGCTAAAGGAAAGCTCTACCAAAGAGACCCTCTGGGGGTAAAAGAGCTATGCTTTCGGATCCATCCAAGACGCCTACAAATGAGCTGAATCTGGATGGGATCCGGGCCTCATCCATGAGGCGTCGCCTGTAATGTCTCTCTTCGGAGGACTGGGCTCTAAGATCCAGCACTTTCGCTATTTCGCTATAAAGTCCTGGTAAGAGTCTTGTACAAGGCCCAGGGGAGAGGTATCCTTTAAATAGGAACCCATATCCCTGAAGGTTGGCACACATAGCCCACCGTGAAGGGTGAAGTTTGGTATCTGTCTGAAAACTTTCAGCAGAAAAACCTGCGGCGTGGATAAGGTGAGATTAGAAGGTCCATAACTAGGTTGGGACCCTTTTCAAAAAGTGGATGTCTTCTTTTTTTCCACCACTGGGGGGAGTAAAGAGCTGAATATACTCACCTCACTCTGTTCAGTGTCGGCTTCGGCGAAGTACACTGCTCGTCACCTCCGCTGCTGAGCTTGCTTGAGCACCCCGCTCCTCCTTCCGGTGGCCGATACAGACACCTGCAGATGCAGGTAAGTGGGGACAGGGGCTGATGAGAGTCCTCTCTCACTATGGCCACCACCATAGCGCTAAAGGCCGCGCGCGCGCGGGAGCGCGCTTTATCGGAGGGGGGGGGCCCCGAAGGCGTGCGCGGGCACGTGGCGCGCGCAGGCACAGAAACGGCGCCAAATTTAAAAGACTGTCAGTGTAAAAAGCACTGCAGCAGCAAGCAAGCTCGTTAGTTCTCTTGTTCCTGGCAGAGAAACACAGCAGCTATACAGGGACGTAAGACTCCATGTGGTTGGATTGGGTACTTCCTAGAAGACATCCATGTTATGCATAGTTATGTGTTAAAAGTTGCATACTTAATGTATTTGCTAAACTGAACACGGTAGTATATGCATTTAGGTACCTTGTATTTTGTCTAAACAGTAAGTCTTCCAGGGGAAGTAATGCGGACAAAAAGAGATAAAAGAGCACCGCCGCCTGAGACAGGGGGCTCTAGCTGTGCTGACTCGGTACCTTCCTCTCCTGTGTTGCCAAAAGCACCTGTACAGGATGAGCCATTACCTCTGTCAGGTATGGCGGCTTCCCCAGTGAAGCCTGGGCCTGCATATGTCACTGAGGACACTTTATCAGCTGCCCTAAATAATCTGGAGGAGAAAATTGCTACTTTAATCGCTAAATCCTCTAAAAGGACAATAAGCGAAGCAGATCTCCTCCAGTATTGGACCTCCCTTCAGAAGTACCTGAGGAGGAGGAGGATGAGGAGGAGGCTACATCAGCAGAGGATGAGGAGTCAGACGGATCAGGGATATCGGATGAGCCTTTTTCGGTATCCCAGATTTTAAAGTCACAGGTGCAATGCTATGCAGGAGCCGTGCGAGCTGCATTTAGGTTACCCTCTTTGGAGGTAACAGAATCACCTGTCTCCTCCCTAGGATCATTAAGATCCCTGCAAGGTGCATGCTCCTTCCCGGTTCATCCGTTACTAGAGGATCTATTGTACGCAGACTGGCAACATCCAGATAAGCGTTTTTCACCTCCAAAAAAGTTTAACATTCTTTATCCTATGGAGGAAATTTTTTTAAAGAAATGGAGCCTGCCTACGGTAGATGCGGCTATTTCTTGTGTAAATAAAAACCTGACATGTCCAGTGGATAATGTACAAGTGTTTAAAGATCCTTCTGAGAAGAAGTTGGAATCCTTACTGAAATCCTCCTTCCTTTTGGCCGGCTCAATTATCCAACCTGCAGTAGCAGCAGTCGGTATGTGTCAGGTCGTCAGCCAATAGGTAAAGCAGGGGCTGAAGGAGCTGCCTTCAGAGCAGGCTAAAAATTGGGAGAATTTGCCTAAAGCCTTATGCTTCACAGTGGATGCCATGAGAGATTCTATCATACAGGCATCACGCCTTACACTCCAGCTGGTACAGATGCGCAGAGTACTTTGGCTTAAGCATTGGTCAGCGGAAGCCCCATGCAAAAAGTTGTTGGCAAGTTTCCCGTTCCATGGCGAACGCCTTTTTGGGGAAGATTTAGAAAGATATATCCAAAAGATATCAAGTGGTAAAACGACACTTTTACCTGAGAGAAAGAAAAACAAGAGACCTTGTTTTAAACACACTCTCTCCCCAGCTCCCGGGAAATCTGACTCCAGCCAGTGGCGACGGCCTTTTCAGCCGCCCAAAAAAGCCAAAGAACAGGCTCAGAAGAACAAGAAGCCGTGGGGTTCAAGAGCTAATAAGCAAGCCCCCAAAACCTCTCATTGAAGGGGCGCCCCCGCTCGGCCGAGTGGGGGGAAGGCTTCGTCAGTTCTCAGCGACTTGGCGGACAGAAACCCAGGACAAATGGGTGGTATCCACAATATCCTCAGGGTACAGACTGGAATTTCGAGAGATCCCATCTTCTCAATTCCGAAGTTCAAGACTCTCCAAGGATCCACAAAAAAGAGGATCCTTCTTCAAAGGTTTGAATCACTTAATAGCTCAAGGTGTGGTTACAGAGGTACCCCAAAAGGAGCAAGGTTCAGGTTTTTACTCAAACCTCTTTGTGATTCCAAAACCGAACGGAGAAGTCAGACCCATCCTGGATCTAAAAAATCGAAACCAGTTTCTGAACGTTCGCCATTTTCGAATGGAAACGATTCGATCCGTGGTCGCTACTTTAAAAGGCGGAGAATTCATTGCGTCCATAGATATCAAAGACGCATATCTACACATACCAATCCTCCCCGCTCACCAAAGATTCCTAAGGTTTGCGGTAGAAGATCGCCACTTTCAATTTGTGGCCCTGCCATTTGGTGTAGCCACCGCGCCCAGAGTATTCACAAAGGTGCTAGCTCCTCTGTTAGCAAACCTAAGAACACGGGGCATTGCGGTAACAGCCTATCTAGACGATCTACTATTAATAGATCAGTCAAAGGAGGGATTGGATCACGCTGTAGACACTACAGTAGGATACCTGGAGCATTTAGTATGGATTATAAACTTACAAAAATCCTCTCTCCAGGCCCAAAGAAGGATAGTGTACCTGGGCATGATCATAGATACAGCCCAAAACAGGGTATACCTGCCAGAGCCAAAGATACAGTCTCTGAAAGACCTGATCCACAAGGTCAAAGCAAACAAGAGGCCGTCTATTCGCCTTTGCATGAGGAAAGATGGTAGCCTCCTTCGAGGCGGTCCCTTACGCCCAGTTTCATTCGAGACTACTTCAAGGCAATATTTTAGCCTCCTGGAACAGAAAGAGCCAAGCTCTGGATATACCCATGCGCCTGTCCTCACAAGTACGCCACAGCTTCAATTGGTGGCTAGAAGCCAAGAATTTACGGAAGGGAAAGTGCTTCCTCCCAGCAGCCTGGAAGGTGGTGTCTACGGATGCCAGCCTATCGGGCTGGGGTGCAGTATTTGAGGAGGCTTCTACCCAGGGAACCTGGGCCAAGACTCAGGGGATCCTGCCCATCAACGTGCTAGAGATCCGTGCAGTATATCTAGCCCTCAAAACCTGGACATACAGGTTACAGGGCTACCCAGTTCGGGTTCAATCCGACAATGCTACGGCAGTAGCTTACATCAATCACCAAGGAGGCACCCACAGTCGGGCAGCCCAAAGAGAGGTGAACCGGATCTTGGCATGGGCAGAAGAGCATGTACCTTGCATCTCTGCAATCTTCATTCCAGGGATAGAAAACTGGCAAGCAGACTACCTGAGTCGTCAGCAGCTGCTACCAGGAGAGTGGTCTCTTCACCCAGAGATCTTTCAGGCCATATGTCTGAGATGGGGAAACCCAGATGTAGACCTGCTAGCTTCCAGGTTCAACAAGAAATTGGACAACTTTGTGTCCAGAACGAGAGATCCTCTAGCCTACGGGACAGACGCTCTAATAACTCCATGGAATCAGTTCTCACTGATCTATGCATTCCCTCCGATCCCTCTTCTACAAAGACTGCTTCGCAGGATCAAGGAGGAGGGAATACCAGTAATCCTAGTGGCCCCAAACTGGCCCAGGAGGCCTTGGTATGCCGAGATCGTAAAAATGGCGATAGGAAGGCCCTGGAAGCTTCCACTTCGACACGACCTGTTGTCACAGGGTCCAGTATTCCACCCTTCCTTACAAAGGCTAAATTTGACGGCCTGGCTGCTGAGACCCACATTTTGAAAAAGAGAGGGGTCTCTGGCCTGGCTCTTTCTACGCTCATTAATGCTAGAAAGCCAGCCTCCAGACTCATCTATCATAGAGTCTGGAAAGCATACGTTTCCTGGTGTGAATCCAGAAGTTGGAATCCTCTGAAATATGAAATAAGTAGGATTCTTGCTTTTTGCCAGTTAGGAGTGGATATGAAATTAGCCCTTAGCACCATCAAAGGGCAAATATCGGCTCTATCAGTCTTCTTTCAGAGACCATTGGCATCTCACTCCCTAGTTCGGACATTCATTCAGGGGGTACTGAGGATAAATCCTCCAGTCAGGTCTCCCTTGTGTCCATGGGATTTGAATTTGGTATTGTCAGTGTTGCAAAAGCAACCTTTTGAACCTATTCGCCATATTCCTTTAATTATATTAAGTAGGAAATTGGCCTTTCTGATTGCTATAGCTTCTGCTAGGAGAGTATCAGAGCTAGCAGCTCTTTCTTGTAAAGAGCCTTATCTAATTTGTCACAAGGACAAGATCGTACTACGACCCCATCCGGCTTTTCTGCCTAAGGTGGTGTCGGCTTTTCACTTGAATCAAGACATTGTTCTGCCTTCCTTTTTTCCAAACCCGCGGACGGCGGGGGAAAAATTATTACACTCTCTAGATCTAGTGAGAGCGGTAAGGGTGTATCTGCAAGCAACCGCTCAGATACGTAAAACAGATGTTTTGTTTATTTTACCAGATGGTCCCAAGAAGGGCCAAGCGGTATCAAAATCCACCATTTCCAGGTGGATTAGACAAGTAATTGTTCAAGCTTATGGTTTAAAGAACAGGACTCCTCCTTTTCCTGTTAAGGCGCACTCTACCAGGGCGATAAGTGCTTCATGGGCAGTGCACCACCAGGCTTCGATGGCTCAGATCTGTAAGGCTGCAACTTGGTCCTCAGTCCATACATTTTCCAAATTCTATCAAATAGATGTGAAAGGACATGAGGATTCCCGCCTTCGGGCGAAGTGTGCTGCAGGCAGCAGTATAGGGCTTCTGGTCCGCAAGCGGTCGGTTTGATCTGTGTCTCCCCCCCTTCATATGAGCATTGCTCTGGGACGTCCCATTATGTAATGACTGGCTCTGTGTCCCGTGGTGTACGATAAAGAAAATAGGATTTTTATAACAGCTTACCTGTAAAATCCTTTTCTTGGAGTACACCACGGGACACAGAGGTCCCACCCTTCTTATGGGAACCTTACTGCTTTGCTACAAAACTGAGGTACTTCCCTGATGGGAGGGGTTATATGGAGGGGAACTGTCTTCCATTGGTTGTGCCAGTGTCCAATCACCGCTGGTGACCCTTAACCCATTATGTAATGACTGGCTCTGTGTCCCGTGGTGTACTCCAAGAAAAGGATTTTACAGGTAAGCTGTTATAAAAATCCTATTTTTAATTCAAGTCCATATAAATTAATGGAAGTTGATTTTGCTATCTCAAATTAACAGTTACTGACTGAATGAAAGAATAAACGAAATAAGACCACAGACAGGCAAAGATTGGCAGATGGTACTCGTATTAAGGCACAATCTTGAGACAAACATTGTGAGCATGACTGTCTCAAAGGTTGTGGTAGGGAGATTACTTAAAGTGACACTGTCATTAGATAACCCTTTAAAGAAAGGGTGCCCAACCAGTGGCCCGGGGGACACGTGGCCTGCGGAGCCCTCTCATGTGGCCCGTGGCCTGCTCTGGGATGGAATAAAATATAATAGAATACTGTTATTAAAGGTAAGTTTATTACTAAAATCACAGTGTATATATGGGTGTATCTGTTCTGCAGTGGTTACTGGGCTGCTTTCAAACTGATTCACAGGTACAGAGAAGTGCACTTGTGTGTTACCTGCACTTAGCCATAGACTTCTATTGCCTGCGAGTTTGGTGTGCTTTCTGAAAGTGCACCACACCTACAGGATATAATAGAAGTCTATGGCAAAGTGCAGCTAACCTGCAGGAAAGCCACAGGTGAACTGTGCTGCACCCGTGAGGTGGGTAAACAACCGTGCATCAGTGTGAAAGCAGCCTTAGGCCCCTTTTACACTGTCAGTCCGACCAAATCTGACCCTCCAATCACCTATAAGGAGTGGAAGATGTAAATGTACTTGTGTCCGTTTACAAATGCTTACCTCCAATCCAATCCGCGAAAAAAAAGAGAGTGTAGAGTGGTCTCTATAAAGCCGAGTGGGCTGCCATTCACCCGCTCCGCTCATTGTGGCCCACGACCGGTTACCAAGTCGCTTAAGTGGCCCTTGCTCTTCAAAAGGTTGGGCACCCCTGCTTTAAAGGCTGCTGACACAACATATAAAAAGTGAAATGAAGCCTAGTACACACGGGCTGAATTTCGATAGAAATCGTTCGACATTCGGCCCATGTGTACTGCAGCCGGTCTGATGGAAGCCTGCCGTTCTGTTGAAGGGGTGTACCACTGTCAGGACACAATAGGACAGCAGGGGAGATTTTTGTACTAACATTGAATAGTTAGTAAGGCGGCTTCTCCTGAGCTTTTTTCGTTGAACCCTGCAGGCTGTACCAGGCTTTACTAATGCTACCCTTGCTATAGCAGTTCATTTATGCCATTTGTCAGGAAAAACATTGTAGTTTTCTTCACCCTCTGATACGAGGCAGAGGCATGATGGGATTTGTAGTTTCACCACAGCTGGAGTGCCGAGGTTGCCTACCCCTGCTCTAAGGAGTGTAAAAGGCTTTCTGTATTAGGCCTGTACTGGCCCTGATGTCACCAAGGAGTCTGGCTACTGCCAGTGAGTGGCATCAGCGAGTTCCAGTGCTGCTCACAGATAAAGAAAATGCAAGTTGTTCCTTGCTGTCACTCACAGGACACTGCAGGCTGGAGACCCTGGTGGACCAGGAGGGGGAAAGCAGCAGTGCAGCTTTCACGGAGTGTCAAAACACCATCATTGTTTGGCTCATCCACACATGGTCGGGGAGTAGTAAAAATAGTTGGTTAAGCCACAATTTTACCTGCCACAATCTCTCCCCTGCCAAAAACAGCAGATGGAGGGATTGTACACATGCAGAGGGCATAGCATTTCTACCCCCTGCTGTGTTTGGAGGGCAACAACCTCTCGGCTTCCTGTCAACTGCCCCCTGAAAAGGGATCCACCGCAGATTATTTTCAGAGGGGCGACAGGGGCTGATACCAGTGAAAACAAGCCTTTGTTGACATATAGGTGTTCGATCAAATAAAAGATACTAATGTGAACTGGCCCTCCTTCTTAGTATCACTCTGCGCTCATGGATTAAAACCGTCAAGATAAAAGCACTAGGAAAAAATGTATGAAGAGTAAACAGCAGCTGCTTAAAAACAAACGTAAATGTGTGTATAGACAGTATTAAAAAAACTTCTATTAAAAGTCCAAAATAAAACTGTAGCAGCGCTACGGACAAAAGTTCGTATGTACGTCTTCTATACGAAGTGCTCATATAGGTAATGAGGTAGTGGACGGTGAGTCTAATTACAATTAGTCCAAATCCTAGTTCAAGTGCTCCTTTCACCAAAGTGCGATTCACCACGTGGGGGGATTTTGAAAGTCCCCTTCAGGGGATGCACTCACCAGATGTTAGATTAATGTAAGCATAGATAAACCATCCTCCAATGTTTCTATCTCCAGATGTTAAATTAATGTGAGCATAGGTAAACCATCATCCTCCAATAATTCAATCTTCTCCACCGCAATATTAAATCAATGGCACCACAGGCATATGTGAGGGAAAAGAACACATCTCCATAGGGCAGTATTGTTTGAACAATTTATTATAAACAAACCCCCGTGTGTCCCCTTTACAATTGTGCGTACCAAAAAAATGTAATATAAACAGGCGATTTATAAAGAATGAGCGCTTCCGCGCTTTAAACTTGCCCCTGATGAACGCCAACTTGTTGTTCCTATTGGCGTCTTCCTGTTTGGCATTTCCTGGAGCGCAAGAGCGTCACTTCCGGTCCGCTAGGTGTGTTGGTCACGCCCTCACGACCAACACACCTAGCGGACCGGAAGTGACGCTCTTGCGCTCCAGGACATGCCAAACAGGAAGACGCCAATAGGAACAACAAGTTGGCGTTTATCAGGGGCAAGTTCATAGCGCGGAAGCGCTCATTCTTTATAAATCGCCTGTTTATATTACATTTTTTGGTACGCACAATTGTAAAGGGGACACACGGGGGTTTGTTTATAATAAATTGTTCAAACAATACTGCCCTATGGAGATGTGTTCTTTTCCCTCACATATGCCTGTGGTGCCATTGATTTAATATTGCGGTGGAGAAGATTGAATTATTGGAGGATGATGGTTTACCTATGCTCACATTAATTTAACATCTGGAGATAGAAACATTGGAGGATGGTTTATCTATGCTTACATTAATCTAACATCTGGTGAGTGCATCCCCTGAAGGGGACTTTTCAAAATCCCCCCACGTGGTGAATCGCACTTTGGTGAAAGGAGCACTTGAACTAGGATTTGGACTAATTGTAATTAGACTCACCGTCCACTACCTCATTACCTATATGAGCACTTCGTATAGAAGACGTACATACGAACTTTTGTCCGTAGCGCTGCTACAGTTTTATTTTGGACTTTTAATATAAGTTTTTTTTAATACTGTCTATACACACATATAGGTGTTAGGCCCCATGCACACAAGACGCTGATGCAAACTCTGCTGAACGCACATTTTTAAAGGCTGAAACCAGCGTTTAGACGTGGCAGGTTGCGTGGCCACGTCACCTGCCACAAGTTGTGGATTGTCCACTGGCCACGTCACCTGCCACAAGTTGTGGATTGTCCACTGGCCACGTCACCTGCCACAAGTTGTGAATTGTCCACTGGCCACGTCACCTGCCACAAGTTGTGGATTGTCCACTTGCCACGTCAACTGCCACAAGTTGTGGATTGTCCACTGGCCACGTCACCTGCCACAAGTTGTGAATTGTCCACTGGCCACGTCACCTGCCACAAGTTGTGGATTGTCCACTTGCCACGTCAACTGCCACAAGTTGCGGATTGTCTACTGGCCACGTCACCTGTCACAAGTTGTGGATTGTCCACTGGCCACGTCACCTGCCACAAGTTGTGGATTGTCCACTGGCCACAAGTTGTGGATTGTCCACTGGCCACGTCACCTGCCACAAGTTGTGGATTGTCCAATGGGCACGTCACCTGCCACAAGTTGTGGATTGTCCACTGGCCACGTCACCTGCCACAAGTTGTGGATTGGCCACGTCACCTCCCACAAGTTGTGGATTGTCCACTTGCCACGTCACCTGCCACAAGTTGTGGATTGTCCACTGGCCACGTCACCTGCCACAAGTTGTGGATTATCCACTGGCCACGTCACCTGCCACAATTTGTGGATTGTCCACTTGCCATGTCACCTGCCACAAGTTGTGGATTGTCCACTGGCCACGTCACCTGGCCACAAGTTGTGGATTGTCCACTGGCCACGTCACCTGCCACAAGTTGTGGATTGTCCACTGGTCACGTCACCTGGCCACTTCACCTGCCACAAGTTGTGGATTGTCCACTTGCCACGTCACCTGGCCACAAGTTGTGGATTATCCACTGGCCACGTCACCTTGCTATGTCACCTGCCACAAGTTGTGGATTGTCCACTTGCCATGTCACCTGGCCACGTCACTTGCCACAAGTTGTGGATTGTCCACTGGCCACGTCACCTGCCACAAGTTGTGGATTGTCACCTGCCACAAGTTGTGGATTGTCCACTTGCCACGTCACCTGCCACAAGTTGTGGATTGTCCACTTGCCACAATTATTTTTTTTTTATATATTTTTTTATGGTTTTTCATCTTTTGCCATAATTTTTGAGATTTCTAATGTAAAAAAATAGGTCACCTTTAAAAACGCTTATAAAAGAAATCGCGGCAAAACGCCGGTACCGCGTTTAGCTGCGTTTTGCGTCTGAAATGTGGAAAACTTTTGCGTCTGAACCCATTTTTTTGCTTCTGGAAAAACGAGGTTAAACGCAACTGCTTAAAAACGGCAAAAAACGAGACTGTGTGCATGGACACATAGGATAACATTAAATGAGTTCAGGGGCAGTTAAAAAAAAAGCGTCCAACTGCCTCTGAACGTGCGTTTTTCCAGTGTCTCGTGTGCATGGGGCCTTAACTGTAGATCTGTTGTAAGAAATACAAAATTCCAAGCCATGGCAACTGTAATATTTAGTTACATCTGTTAAACATGTTCCCTGCTCATAGCTACCTTGTCACAGTAATACATTTTTGTCAGAGTACAGTTGACCGGTATTACCTTGCGCATTTCAGAGTATGTTTGACATTTCAAAAGTGTCTGATAGTAATAGTATGTAGATGAATTAGTCCGCTACTAATTAGACAACTATCACTTAAAAAAGAAAGTTTCCATAAATCGGAGTCCTATAAAGTTGTCATTTTAACCTGTGATATTAATTCCTTATACTGGAAAAGAATGCAGGAAAAAAAATCAGGTTGATGATCAAACTTTGTATACCTGAATTATCAATAGGTTAAATCAGGGAGCTGTGAGAACAGTGAGATTTATACAAAGTTCATTAGGAACCAATGGCACGTATGTACTGACAGTTGTTGTACATAATAAGATGATCATTTATATGTTCTGTCAAAGAAATCAGACGGGCCAGCCAGAGGTGCATTAAGTTGCAGATAAATATTGTATCCATGGATCCCATGTCGCATCAAATTTCTTAGTAGAATTTGCGAAGGATATAGTTAAGTCTATTATTAACCATGATGCAGTTAAGTTTATTCTTCACATAGTCAGGGGGAACCATTGACTGCTTCCAATATTAGCAATAGTTATTCTAGCTGCTAAAAATTACTGTATATGTAATTAGTTTAGTTGATTTATTTTTTTGGGGACCTCATCAGGAAACATTTGAAAAAGCACTGGTCCTGGGGATCTACGGATATTATCTCCATTCATGGAATACACCAGGTTAAATATTCTAATCCAAAATCTAGTGACTACTGGGCACTGCCATGAAACATGATACATTGTACCTATCTGGCTACAACGTCTAAGCGTCCTTGCAACTCTGGTTGGGACCACATGCCAACGTAGAAGTGTTTTATAGTCTGCTTTAATTAGTGTTGTAGATACTTTGCATAAAGCATAGGCAATATCTTGCCAGTAAGATAATTTAAAAGTGGTATTCAAGTCCTTTTCCCATTGAATCATGTAAGGTAGCTTAGTAGTCATGTCAGTAAGGGTAGGAGGCCCTTCGTTTGACAAGAAAAATCAAAATTTGTAAGGGGTCCATCTAAAAGGTTAACTTTAGATCGTACAAAATAAATAAGCTGATTGTACCTAAATAGTTCACCAGAGGGCATCTGTAATGTGTCCTTTAAAATATTGCAAAGAATATGGCCGATCCCCATTGAGATAGTCTCCTATCTTAAAAAGCCCCTTGTTGAGCCACCAATGGAATGGCATTGGAGTCAATTCGGGGGAGAACACAGTCGCAGAACATGGGGGTATGTGGGGACGCAGGGATTTACAATGTTGTACTCCATCCCAGACCGCTAGTGAATGAGATGGAGTGGGACACAAAATAGGGGGGCAAAGGAGGCTAGGAAGCCACATTAGAAGCCAATGGCAAAAGGGTGGCATGAAAGAGCCTCGATAGAGACCCAGAGGGGTGTGGGATGGGTTGTATAGTTTAGTGTAGAAATCTTGACATTTTTGGGAGACCTTGTAGAATTTTTTGCCCAACTCGCTTCAATGCTGTATATATGTGAGAACATGTTCTATTTGAGTGTATTGTTTTCTGCATTATTCTTCAAGTGCAATGTAATGATATCAGTGTCAACAAGCCCTAGTGGATTTTCACAGCTAGCAGCTAGCTAATGGCTATATTTCATCCCAAAATAAGTACTAGTTTTCTTAAATTCTTATTTTTCTTGCATAGGATCTGTTTATTTCATCACACACACGCACATTTTTGAAATATCAGACCATTTGCCCAGAGCTTCTTTAGGACATTTGAAATACATACACAGTGGTAAAATATCAGATCTATTTGTTTAGTGCCAAAACTGAACTTCATTTTGATTAGGCAACAGTAGCAGTCAGTAAGAGGAAGAAAGTCTATTTATTTAGCAAGAGAAAATGTGCACAGATCAATAAAAAAAATAGCTGTGTTTGACTTGCTTTGCTGGCGGTTCAAACACAAGAAAACCAAGCCCATCAACATGAGCCCTTATTCCCTCACTTGTTTGAAATAAACTGAAACCTTGTTGGTTAGACCACTTTCACACTGAGGCGCTTTCATGCTAAAAAAAAAAGCGCCTAAAAACTTATTTCCATTAAAATCAATGAATGCTTTCACACTGGGGCAGTGCGCTGAAAAAACACCCCTCTCCATTGAAATGAATTGAAAGCGCCTGAAAAGCGCTTCAAAAGCGCTCAGTGTTTTAGTGGCAGTTTTTCAAGTGCCACAGTGTGAAAGTGGTCTTACTGTTAGTTACTGAAGTCTGCTTACTATAGTTTGTTCTTTGGTCTGCCTTATTAATAAACTAGTTTACTCAAATCTATTAATAAAGGTAATTAGAACAAAGGATGCTTTTCTCATTATGTTCAGCCACTTACAAATCCTGCAGCAACTAAGGTTGCCCATAGTCAGTTCAGCAGGAACCAGCCGAAATTAGAAATATGTATGTGCAGGCTGAATGTACCAAGTTGATTGATCGATCAACTTGGTTACAACCAGCCTGGTGGATTTTGCATGCGATTATTGCTAGCGGCTGTTATAGCCACTAGCAATAATCACTTTCTTCTCCTGGCGGCGGCTTCCCCTGCAGGGAGAATACAGTGGCTCTGCGGGAGGAATTGCCCTATCAGCACTGTCTGTGTTGATGGGGCTGCAGGAAAGAAATTTGCACCATCTACGGCCAGCATAACAGTGGATGTTGGAGAGTTAAAGCCTTTCAAGGTTCCTTAGATCTTCTGGGGGGATCTTTGCAGTTAAAGGAGTAGTAAAGTTACATGTTTTTTCACCTTAATGCATCCTATGCATTAAGGTGAAAAAACATTCGACAATACCGCCCCCTCCGAGCCCCCGTTTTACTTACCTGGCCCCTCGAAAGTCCCGCGCTCGTCCCTGTCATCCTCTTCGGTTTTCAGCCTGGCCGCCGATTGGCTACACTGGATGGATTGAAAGCAGCGCAGCCATTGGCTGGCGCTGCTGTCAATCACATCCAATGACGCGGCGCGCCAGGGGGCGGGGCCGAGTGATACAGTCGGCGACTATGGCCGCCGCTGTATCACGGGAGCGCGCCCGCAATAACTCCACACCATGCTCGCTCGCATTATGGTGTGGAGTCCTTGCGGGGAGGAGCCGAGACAGCCGCCGAGGGACCCCAGAAGCGGAGGATTGGGGCCACTGTGTGCAAAACGAGCTGCACAGTGGAGGTAAGTATAAACTGTTTGTTATTTAAAAAAAATATTAAACGGGAACCTGTAGTGTTCCTTTAAGGGATGTTATAATCGTGCAATTTTAACCAGCCCGAATCTGATTTAGTAGTGCCAGCTCAGACTGGGAGAGGAAGAAATGACACAATGAGCCAATCAGTTGTGGTGCAGTGCAAGGGGCATGCTGATTGAAGAGAAAGCAGAGAGATGGGCTCATCAGTCTGATTCTCCCCTTACTGCCCAATCACAAGAAGAGGGTGTGGAGGAGACCGGGCTGGTCTTAAATACAAATCATTTGGCAAGTAAACCAGCCTCCATATGTTCTCCATTTTTGCATTTAGCTGTTTGCCTGGAATTCAGCTTTAACGGAGGCAAAGCATGCACATTCAATAAAAAAAAGGACACTGATTTGTAATGAAGTTGGAGGTGCTGGATATTGAAACTTTGACAAGACATTCTTGTTAAATCAAATAAATACTACCTGGATATAACTTGATCTATACATTTTCAGGCTAACTTTGTCCTGACTGAAGATTCTCCTAAGAGCCCATTCACACAGGGGCGTCTTTGGATCCGACTCCAAATCGCCCCAGGTCGCCCCTAGTCGCGCTGGCTGAAGAAATCAATGTAAGTTAATGGAGCCGTCCTTATGCACACTACTGCAGTCGCTCCGACTTCAAAAAAGGTCCCTGTACTACTTCAATCCGACTCCTAGGCGACCTGTACCCATTCATTTCAATGGGAGTCGCCTCTCCCTGTCTTAATAGGAGCCACTCTCCAGGAAGATAACATACATTTCTCCTGCAAAGCTCTCTCTCCCCCTCCCTCCCACAGAGCTGATTCTTGTTTGATTGGCCACTGGAATGTCTCCTGTCCTGCAGGCAACTTGGAGTTGCCTTGTAAATAGCTCCAGGTCGAGCTGTGATTCATTCTCAGGTCGTGTCTGAGTTGCCTCATAAAATCCTGGAAGTCGTGTTGCCCCTGTGTGAATGGGCTCTGAAGGATGTGTCATTAAAGAGACAGTCTGCCAATTAGCAACCTTCCTTATGAAAATACTGATTGCCTGACTGCAACTTTGTGCATTCCTGACCTGGTACAAGTATGCAGATAAGGACTTCTGACTTTGCTAATCTGCATACTTGATCTGAGTCAGTGACACTAGAAATACTGAGGTCAGTGCATCAGCATAACATCTAGGCACCTAGCATTTTGCTAATTAGGTCAGAAATATTAATACATATACCTGTCATTGCAGGTGCTTTTTTCCAGGTTTGTATAACCACCATAGTCTTTACAGTGGCCTTCCTCAACATTTTTTAACACTGAGGAACCCTGGCAATAATTACTATATCTACAGCTCACTGTATATTTGTGTAATGATCAGTGAGAAGAATGCTCCTTACATCTGTGGTCAGTGGCATAAGCCCCCATCCCCTCCTTACAGATAGATAAAATAATCATTGTGCCAGTGGTCACTTATCTAAGAGGCACACCTTAACTTTTTTTGGCCCAAGGATCCCCTAGCAACCTCTGGAGGAGCCCTGGGGTCCCACAAAACCCTGGTTGAGGGAGGCTGTCCCGCTTTCCTCACAGGGCTTTTAATTCATATAATGGAGATGCATGACAGCCAAAGATAGGCAGGAACAGAATTGAGAATGATAGCAGGGTTCTCTGAGATATCTACAATGCTAAGGCCTCGTACACACGACCGATTTTCTCGGCAAGAACCAGCAAGAAACTTGCTGGCAGAGATGTCTTGCCGAGTAAATCGGTCGTGTGTACGCTGCTATCGGGTTTCTCGTCGAGAAAACCGACAAGTAACCTCGACGAGAAAATAGAGAACCTGCTCTCTATTTTCTCGTCGAGATTCTCGTCAGCCTGTTTCTCGACGAGAAAAGTGAGTGTGTGTACACTTACCTGTCCGCCGGGAAGCCCGCGCATGTTCGAAATGAATTCGACGCTGCGCGGTAGCTTCCTAGGCATACGTAGGGTATACCAAGATGGCGGCGACGGCATTGAATGTGACGAGCGCATGCTCGTCGTAGTCGATGACGTCACCGCGTACGCTCCATTCAAAGAACCGCAGGTTCTTTGAAACGAGCGTGTGTACACTCGGCCGGGACAATTTTCTTGTCCAGGGATCTCGTCGAAAAAAACGACATGTTTTTTTCGACGAGAATCTCGGCCGTGTGTACGAGGCCTAAGTATTCGTTTTGGATGGAATATAAGTCAAATCATGTCAGCTGTTGATACAGTTTAAAGAGCTGGCTTGTTTTTGTCAGTTAATTTTTATATTTACATGAGTACTTCAGCGGAACTAAAACCCTTCTTCTATCTTTTTCAGTCAAGGAAGCTGCCATCTTGGTCTTTGTTTAATCTGCCACTGCCATGGTGCTGCACATGTGATCAGTTGACTCTAGGCATTTGATGGTTTGACAATTTGCTTAAGAGCACAGGCAAATGAAACGTTTAGCAATCTTGGCATGCTGGGAATCTAAGGCCCCTTTCACATATGTGGATCGTTTGTCTGTATTTCATCCATCCATTGACGGATGAAAAACTGGCAATAACGCATCTCTATGGAAAAACGGATGTAAATAGACAATCATCCATTTACATCTGCTTCTGTCAACATCAGTTTTTTGGAACGGATCAAAGCCCTATTTTTTTACATTAAAACAACCTTTTAAAAAACGTTTTTGCATGATAAATGGCTCCAGGACCCAAGTGGTTAGGGCACTTTCACACTGGGGTGGTGAGCGCATCGGGGGTAAAGCGCCGCACCATAGTTTTTGCTGTGCTTTTCGGCCGGTAGTGGGGTTTAAAAGCGCACTGCTAGCAGCCGAAAAGCACTGCAAAAACGACAGTAAAGCTTTGCTAAAACTAGTGGTGCTTTACCGCCGACGCTCTCACTGTCCCAGTGTGAAAGTGCCCTAACCACTTGAGTAGTGGTTAATAGCGCCCCCAAAGCGCTGCTGCTGATTCACTTTGCAGACGCTTTGGCAGTGCTGCCCATTGATTTCTACCCCCCCCAGATGCTGCTTGCAGGACTTTTTTCACGTCTGTTGTTTAAAATTTGGAAGCTGCTATGTTGAAAAAAAAATACAACGTTTCTGTATACATAAGATCTGCCGCCACCATACAGCAAAAAAGTGACATCTAGCTGTATGACATTTCTCTGCTGTGTATGGCAAATAAAAGGAAGGGAAAATGTGAGGGATGAGGCTGTACACAAGGCAGAATATTACATTTCAGAGCTCCAGGCAACACCAGCATCTTGTTACAAATGTCCAAAATAAACTGATTTTTACCAGTGTCTGCTTTTGGCATTAGGTACAATCACTTTCAAATAAATATTTAAGAAATTTAAGGACAGGCAACAAAAAAAAAACTAAGCCTGCAAACATCTTACAGCTATGGATGTCATGGACCAGCTTTCACACACAATCCACTTAAATCCAACAGCGAGCCCTACCCAGCAAACATTCAAAAAACAAGTTTATTTGCAATTATAACAACTTGCCATGATAATAAAGAATATGTACAACGTCTGCTATAAGAAATAGGGTGTACATGGAAGCGTGAATAGCCACTTCATAGGTATATACACACATACACTCTTTTTTGTATAGGCTCATGCCTTGTACACACGACCGGATTTTCCGATGGAAAAAGTCAGACGGGCTCTTTTCATCGGATATTCCGTCCGTGTGTATGCCCCATCGGACTTTTTCCTTCTGAAATTCCGACGGACTTAGAGAACTTGTTCTCTTTTTTTCCGACAGACAAAAATTTATATCAGAAAGTCTGTTCGTCTGTATGCAATTCCGACGGACTAAAAAGCACGCATGCTCAGAATCAAGCAGAAGAGCCAAACTGCCTATTGAACTTCATTAATCTCGACTTGTCGTACGTGTTGTACGTCACCACGTTTTTGATGGTCGGACTTTTGTGTGACCGTGTGTATGCAAGACAGCTTGAGCGGAATTCCGTCTGATCGGACTTTATTCCGACGGACAGTCCGGTCGTGTGTACAAGGCATTAGAGATTATGTGATCTATCATCCTTGGTACAGAACACACTTGCCCACCAAATAATCACAGTACAGAAAATAAACGTTCATGTAAATGGCTTGTGCTAGTACCCACAATTGCAGTGTGTATATTAGTCAAACTACGTGTGTAAATCAGATTATAAATATTCTAAGCACTGAGGTTTAGAAGACTTTTTATGAGTTTTATACCCTTCTCCGTCATCTTTAATTTCTATAAGATGCCTTTTTAAGTATATATTGCTTTCTTTTGGGTCTCTGTTTCTTACTGTGCATGTAATGACACGTTTTAGGTTCACTTTTATCATATTTACCACTAGAACACCCACATCATCTTCACACCAGTATAAGCATGGCTTTATTGGTTATTTTTTTACAATATGGCTCTGTGGCTTTGTAAAAAGATTTGAGGTAAATCTAATGGCACAGTTGATGTTCGTTTAAGGTAGTATTAAACCTGTTTTTATTCTAAACTTAACATGTTACAGTGGTTCTAAAGGCTGAAGATTTTTTACCTTCAGCCATTCTATGCATAAAGGTAAAAAACCTGTGTGCAGCAGTCCCCCCAGCCCCCCTAATACTTACCTGAGCTCCCTCTTGATCCAGTGATGTACACGAGAACATCCGCTCTTGGGACTCTCCCTCCTCATTGGCTTAGACAGCACTGGGAGCCAATGGCAATCACAGCCAGACAGCCAATGAGGAGAGAGAGGGGGTGGGGCTGAGCCACGACTCTGTGTCTAAATAGACACTTGGGTGCCCCCATTGCAAGCTGCTTGTTTTGGGGGCACTCGACAGGACGGAGGGGCCAGGAGCGCCAGCGGGGGACGCAAGAAGAGGAGGATCGGGGCTGCTCTGTGCAAAACCACTGCATAGAGTGGGTAAGAAGAACATGTTTCTTTTTTTTTCTTTTTTTATTGTCTTTAATATCACTTTAAAGCGGAGTTCCGCCTGGGGGAATTTTTTTTTTAAAAGTCAGCAGCTACAAATACTTCAGCTGCTGACTTTTAATGTAAGGACACTTACCTGTCCAGTGAGCCCACGATGTCCGCACCCGAAGTGGACTTGTCCCTCGGCTCCAGGTGCAGGCGCCAACATCCCTACTAAGGGAAACAGGAAGTGAAGCCTTGCGGCTTCACAGTCTATTTCCTACTGCGCATGCGCAAGTCACACTGCACATCCTGAATGGTCCCTGCTGTCTTCTGGGACCTGTGTGTCTCCCAAAAGACAGCGGGGGGCAGACATTGCCTAGTTCGCCGCACAAAGTGCGGCAATCTATGACCGGAAGTGGGAGCAGATACCTGGATTTGACAGGTATCTGCTCCCCCCTCCCCCCTTAAAGGTGCCAAATTTGGCACTGAAGGGGGGGGGGAATCTGATCGGCGGAAGTTCCATTTCTGGGTGGAACTCTGCTTTAAGCACAATAATATTATAATTTCCCTGTAACTGTTAAAATTCTTACCACGTGCACTTGCTCTTTACAACTTTCAGTGCTGCTTTTCTGAACTTCCAGTCTTTTAACAGTGGGCACTGTAGTCCTGAGCCAATCTGTTTGCTTGGAGGAGCCAGGGGAGTGCCTTGCTTTCCTAGGCCCGGGACTGTGTGTTTCTACTGATGCTCTAGTGCCTGAATGCAGGTGTGGTTCAATAGGATGCTGCAAGAGAACATAGCCACCCTCAAACAGGAAACCTGGGGCCGTGTTTATGGCACCAGTTTAAACTGGAACATAGATGAGGATTAATATATAAAGAAGCTGCAAACTCAGGTAGTGATTAAATCAAGTGCTTTAATATCACTTAAGCTTAGTGGTGCAACGGATCGTCATTGATCCGTGATCCGTACGGATCAACATCCTCGGTTCGGCACACAAGTGATCCGCGGATGTGTGAGCTCCACTGCCGTTACTCCTTTTCCTGCCATCCTGTCAGAATCCTGGTAGATTCTTGCCATCCACTTCATCCGGGATTCCGTCCAGTCTCCTCCGCTGCCTTTGGAGCCTGTCAGCCTGCTAGAACGCACCCGTGGCCGCGGACTTGCGGCCTCCCGGTCCTGCATCGGCCATAGGAAAGGCCGCGGCTTCGGCCTAGCTCCCGGAGCGGAGGCCATCTTGGTCCACCCGGCGGCAGCCGCAATAAGCTTTCCTGGCCTTCCTGATTGCCTGGAGTTCACTCCCCTCCTGGATCAGCCTCCGGAGTGCCTGAGAGCGCTCCCGCAGTACATCCACAGCCTACACCTGCCTTGGGACGGCGGCCATCTTTCTCCACCTGGCGGCAGCCTTGGTGAGCTTCCCCTGCCTTCCCTGACTGCCCAGTGTTCCGTCCTCCCCTGGAACGACCTCCAGGCTGTCTGTGGCGGCTACAGAAGCGCCTCCACATCCTGCCTCTACTTTGGGGAAGGAATCAGTCCACACACAGCGTGGTCATGGCGAGTGGTGGAACGGAGGAGCTTGAACGCCCCGCGTCATTTAAATCCCCTGTATGGGAGCAGTTTGGCTTCCCTGTCAAATATAATGATGAAGGAAAGAGGTAAGTGGATAAAACCGTGATGGTGTTAATAAACAAAAAGACAAAATTTATGTTTATTTGTCTTGTCTTTTTTTTTCTTTTTTTGCTGATCCGAAAAATTATCCGATCCATGACTCTGATCCGAGAAACGATCCGAACTGTGAGTTTTTTGATCAGTTGCACCTATATTTAGGTTTAATGAAAGTGCTGACTACCCTTTGTAGGTTATTTACGAAAGGCAACTCCACTTTGCACTACAAGTGCACTTTCAAGTGCAGTCGCTGTAGATCTGAGGGGGACATGCATGGAAAATAAAAAACAGCATTTTTGCTTGTACATGATTGGATGATAAAATCAGCAGAGCTTCCCCTCATTTCAGATCTACCCCTCAAATCTACAGCGACTGCACTTCCAAGTGCACTTGTAGTGCAGAGTGGATTTCCCTTTAGTAAATCAACCCCTTTGTGTCACATTTTCCATATATGCATCCTACAGAAAAATGTGACACTTCTTTGTCATTGGATACATTTATCTGCAAAGGTGATCTTGTATGTTGCCTCAATTAAGTTATTCTATATTAAAGCCGGTCACACTTGCTATATTTCATCTTTCAGTCTGGAATTGTTCAGTGTAGTACAGAGCTAGCTAAAGATGGTAAAAATGTCAATCTAGCTTACTAAAATGTAATTAATGCTAAAAAATGCATTTAGTATCATGATGGAAATATCTCTTTGGTAGGAAGAAGATTGTGATGTGTGGGAAACACAAGAAATTGCTCTCCTAAAATATTTAGTGTTCAATTGCCCATGTATAGGAGTTTTTAGGTTAATAGCAAACTATTCTTTTTTTTTTCCCTCCTATACTTCTATCATTTAAAGCAGACTTTTTCAGTCTTTTTATTGCAGAGGAACCCTTGAAATCATTTTCGGGTCTCAAAGGACTTTTGCTAAAACCAATTTATTGGGGGTCCATGGAAAAAAATGCCCTTACATTGGTGGTCAGTTGGAAGAATGCCACCCTAAAGTCTCATACACACGGTCGGACTTCCATCTGACTTTTCAGTGGATTTTTGTCAGAACGGAGTTGGCCGGGCACACCCATAGCATACACACCACAGGACTTTTCTGCAAACTTTCCCAAAACTTTTTCCAACATCACGTGTTTTTTCTGCTCTTTACCGCCACCCTTTGGTCAACTTCTGCTATTGTTGGTTGATTTTAACATTATTTGTTTTGTCCATCGGACAAAAGTCCGATGGTTTTCTGTACACACGGTAGGACTTTGCTCCATCTGACTTTTGTTGGCCAAAAGTTTGTCCGTTTGCAGACCGAACTTTTGTCCGATGAAAACAAAAAAGAAAAAAAAAAAAGTTTGTCCGATGGAGCGTACACACGGTCGGATTGTTGGTCCAACTTGCTCAAAATGAAATTTGTTGAGCAAAAGTCCGACCGTGTGTACGGGGCTTTAGACAACTAAACATATGAACTGGTTCATGCAACAGGCTCTGCCAAGTGATGGCCCTGGAACTTTGCAGGCACCTTCAGAATGGGGGTCAATCAGTCACAGCTCAATGAACCCATAGCAACCTATAAGGGAACCCTAGTTGATAGTGGCTTATTTAGGGTTTGATGTATGTATATTATTTACTTTTATGCCTAATTACAACACTTGAGTTATTACTGTGTCATTACAATACAGCTTTCTCTGTATATGACCAGGTCAACATGTTACTCTAACCTCAACTTGTTCATCTTTGATTAGAGTGAGCAGTGTTTTGGTGACCTCCCATCAACAGGGCAAGGAGAGAGGGGATATGTAACCTTCCCTTTTCCACTGTTGTCTGTGAAAACATATCACTAGAATAGGATGTGAGAGGAAATCTCCCAAACAGGGACACTACTTTACAAGCCTGATGTTAGTTCTACTCCAAATTTGTGAATGGCATTTCACTTTTATTTGTACATTTGTAGTGCTTTTGCTAGAAGAAAACAACAAAACGACTACTGTGTCTACGATGCATAACAAATTTTATTTATAGAGGGAATGAAAGTGAAAAAATAGGTATAGGATTTGAATATCTGCGTTATTAATAAATGCCAGGCCAGGTGCCAACTCTGTGCTCTATAGATCTTTCCTTTTGTGTAAGTAAATATGTAAGTAAATGCAGACACTCTTTGTAACTGAAAGCCACACACAGAGGCACTAAAGAGGCATTCAGGTGTTTTTTTTTTTTTTAACTGATTTAAATGTAGCTCATTGCTTTCAATGGGCTTGTACACACAAGCCTGCAAATAAAACTAGTGATCATGTTTAGAGTGGTGAAAAACAAAGAATACAAAATCCTGCTTTGGTGGTCAGTATTTTATGTGCATATGCGTGCATAAACATCCCCTATGTTATTTAACATTGTGGGAGCATGTAAATGGTACACCATACGGACCATATGCTTTTTTTTTTTTTTTGCCAGGAAGATCCGGCATTCATACATCAGTATCAAGTATTAGGGCCCATAAGTAGCACATGTATATGTTTGTTATGCCCCCTTCTACTTGTATTGTAATGTCAATCTGATAAAGATCTCCACACTTGTGTAAACCTTGCTTATTCATGTCAATTTGCTCTATTCTTTACAGGTAGTAGTGTGATGAAATTAAGGTGACTACTTGAAAATTCCAGTGCACAAAGCCTAATAAACCTACTCTGTGGATGGACAATTAAAATTATAACACTGGTATTTATTACTTTTGTCATTTGCAGACAACTGCCTAAACTTAAAGTGGCTTGTAAAGGCAGAAGGGTTTTTATCTTGATGCATTCTATGTATTAAGATAAAAAGCCTTCTGTGTGCAGCAGCCCCCACTGTCCAGTGATGTTCACGAGTGTCTCAGCCATCTGAGATTAGCCCTCCTGATTGGCTGAGACAAAGCAGCGACGCCATTGGCTGCCACTGCTGTCAATTAAAGTCAGCTAGCCAATCAGGAGAGAGAGGGAGTGGGGCCAGGGCGAGGCTCCGTGTCTGAATGGACAAGGGGAGCTGTGACTCGGCTTGGGTGCCCCCATAGCAAGCGGCTTGCTGTGGGGGCAATGAACAGGAGGGAGGGGCCAGGATCACAGAAGAGGGACCCAAGAAGAGGAGGATCTTGGCTGCTCTGTGCAAATCCACTGCAACAAAGCAGTCCACTGCAACAGAGCAGGTAAGTATAACATGTTTGTTACTTTTTTAGGACAAAAATGAGACTTTAGTATCACTTTAACTAACTTTACCCCCTTTCACCAAAAATCATAGGAGCATACAACTCTGCATGCTGATATGAAATCATCTTGCATTCATTAACAACCCTTTTTTTTTTTTTTTTTTTGCTTTTACTTACAATTACCGTCTTTTCACTTCCTGGTTGCATGAGACACTGTTGATGTAACCTTGGCCTCACAGATGCATTCTGGGAAGTTCCTGTCACATGTTCCAGTAGGCGAACCCAGAGTTCCAAGAAGTAAAGGGAGATGGATTAATCTGCCCTAGTGAAAATAGCCACCATGAGAAGAATGGGGAGGAAAAGGAAAAAAAAAGGTATTCAAAGAATATAAATCCTACAATTATCTATAAGTATCTATCTGTAAATTGCCATTACTAAACATTTCTAAAGATCAGGGTTCGTACGGTCATTAAATTCCTGGAAAAGTCATGGGATTTTGACATGGCACTTTCCAGGCCTGGAAAAGTTTTGGAAAATGACTGAATCCACTAAGTTTTGGAAAAGTCATGGAATATTTTAGTCACTACTAGTCGTGCAACGGATCGTAAGCGATCCGTGATCCGAACAGGTCATCCTGTTCGGATCGGCACACGGCGCGATCCCCGGAGCGCTCCGGGGCCTCGGCCATTAGGAAAGGCCGCGGCTTCGGCCTATCTCCGGAGCCGCGGCCATCTTGGTACACCCGGCGGCAGCCTATTGGCTTAGCGGCACGCTGACGTCAGCAGGAACTGGAGGGACACACACTGCGCCGTGTATTGCTGTTCTGAGGTCTGTAAGGGGTGGGGGGGGTGCCTGCATTACTGGGGGGTGTCTGTACTTGGAGGTCTGTACTGAGAGGTCTGCACTGGGGGTGTCTGCACTGGGGGTGGCTGTACTACTGGGGGTGTCTGTACTGGGAGGTCTGCACTGGGGGTGTCTGTACTGAGGGTGTCTGTACTGAGGGTGTCTGCACTGAGGGTGTCTGCACTGGGGGTGGCTGTACTGGGGGTGTCTGCACTGGGGGTGTCTGCACTGGGGATGTCTGCACTGGGGGTGGCTGTACTACTGGGGGTGTCTGTACTGGGAGGTCTGCACTGCAAGGTCTGCACTGGGGGTGGCTGTACTACTGGGGGTGTCTGTACTACTGGGGGTGTCTGTACTACTGGGAGGTCTGTACTGGGGGTGTCTGCACTGGGAGGTCTGCACTGGGGGTGGCTGTACTACTGGGGGTGTCTGCGCTGGGGGTGTCTGCACTGGGAGGTCTGTACTGGGGGTGTCTGCACTGGGGGTGTCTGTACTGGGAGGTCTGTACTGGGAGGTCTGTACTGGGGGTGGCTGTACTACTGGGGGTGTCTGTACTGGGAGGTCTGCACTGGGGGTGTCTGTACTGGGAGGTCTGTACTGAGAGGTCTGCACTGGGGGTGTCTGCACTGGGGGTGGCTGTACTACTGGGGGTGTCTGCACTGGGGGTGTCTGTACTGGGAGGTCTGTACTGGGAGGTCTGCACTGGGGGTGTCTGCACTGGGAGGTCTGCACTGGGGGTGTCTGTACTACTGGGGGTGTCTGCACTGGGAGGTCTGCACTGGGGGTGTCTGTACTGGGAGGTCTGCACTGGGGGTGTCTGTACTGAGAGGTCTGCACTGGGGGTGGCTGTACTACTGGGGGTGTCTGTACTGGGAGGTCTGCACTGGGGGTGTCTGTACTGTACTGACGTCAGTACTACAGTTTGAATTTATTTGTGTGAACTGTGAAGTTAAGTCATGGATTGTGGAAACTAACTAGTGTCGGGTGATTGTATATAGTGTATACCACATTTACCACTGACTAATGCAGAGTTGCAATGCAAGGAGATCAGCTAAAGTAGTTGGATCTGTGCGTGCGTTATAATTAATTAATCAAAATTAGTCGTTTAATCGATTTAAAAGAAAAAACGATTAATCGAACATATAAATTTTAATCAGTAACAGCCCTAATTTATATTAGTAAAAATATGCTGGGTGTGACATGGATTTTCTTCTTATTTAACATGTATACATAGACATTTCATGAAACATAAGGTCATGAATATTTATACGTGAAGTCATGGAAAAGTCATGGAAAAGTCATGGAATTTCATTGGTAAAAATGTGTATGAACCCTGAAAGATGCCTTTGTTGTTAATTTTATGAGCGTAAAGTCCTTCTTAAGCATACTACCACTGCAAATCAATGCAATCAAATAAAACGTAAGGCACAACTCTGGACAAAACAAGAATTGAAGCTTCAATATTTCTCTTAGAACATGTACTTAGCACTAAACTAGAAATTGGCAATGGTCATCTTTTATTTTATAAACTCAATTTAGTCTGTATTAAGCAATTAATAATTAATTAGTCTGTATTAAGCAATGCAATTGGGTATCAGTGAGGCTACATTAAATACCATAGTTATAAAATTAGATCCTAGCAATGGGGGCTATTGTGAGGGTTGAGGCCTCAAAAGGTCCTGTAAGTTTATAGAATGGTTAGTGCATTGTAGATGGCAGATGGATTGTTAACCTACCAGAAAAAATCTGTTGGTTACCTGTCTTTTGCACATAGTGGGGGAGATTTACTAAAACTAGAGAATGCTAAATCTGGTGCAGCTCCGCATAGAAACCAATCAGCTTCCAGGTTTTATTGTCAAAGCTTAATTAAACAATCTGAAGTTAGAAGCTGATTGGCTACCATGTAGAGCTGCACCAGATTTTGCACTCTCCAGTTTTCGTAAATCAATCAATCAAAATATAGTAGTTTAAAAATGTTTTTAGTTAATCGACTCCAGTGTGTCTTAATCTATCCATCGCCAATGTATAACATACTAAAATTTGGAATCTTTGGTCCCTGTTGAAAACTTTTGTTCCGAGAATTATCTCAGCTAGTATCTAACTGGTTGCTATGGGCCAATACAAGCTTTCTTTCATTTTCCTGTATTAAAAAGGGAGAAGATAGCAGCCTAATGTAGGGTAACAGACTCTCCCTCATATTTTTACAAATCAGGCTCAATAGAGAATACACAACTGTTGACGAGGTGTGCATGCTTTTTTATTTTATTTTTATAAAGGCAAAATTTCCTCTATAAACTGATAATGCTTAGAAATGGGCATATATTTAATCAGAGACTATTTTTTGTATTTAAACCCGCTAACACTTTCCATCTAATTACATTTACCACTGTTGTAAAGTATAAATGCTTTGCTTCATGTGTTTGTTGCTTTTTTTTTTGCATCAAATTGTTTGACACGTATTTTTATGAATAGAAAATGCGCAGTCAATTATGGAGATGCTACATTTCTAAAAGATGCAATGCATATAGTGTATTCCTCTTTTACCTGGGCATTTAAATCATTAAATGATATGTCCCTACTGAGCTGTGTAATTAGATCTTTTGTGCTAGATTATGTTTGTCAATAATAATTAGCAATATTGTTTGCTTTAATTTGTACAAACGTGATGCACTAAAATAGTTTCTAAAAAGCTAATTTGAGCCCGTCTTTTGTGTCTGTGTCTCAGTCTTTTTATGCATTTGCTGTGGCCTCACATCACTTAATATCTAAGGCAGCCCATAGATGATAGAAAAATGACTTGATTTCTCCATCCACAAATTCAAGGGGGATGGGAGAATCCCCCCGTCGTGTCTTTGTATTCTGACGGAGGGGAGACTTTCCTGTCCTTAGAATACACTGATCAGCGCTGATTGAGCGGGGAAAATCTGACAGGGGGTTTGTGCAGAAGTCGAACGGTAGATCAGCTTCTGTACAACCTCCCTGCCCATATCTGTATCAATGTTTCAATCTATGTATGGCTGGCTTTAATGCTTCTTCTATACCAGTTTCGAGTCAAACCACTGTCTTATAGTTATGCAAGTGGAGAATTCAGAGGGCTGGCTAGATAAAAGATAGTTAGAGACAAGTTAACCTTTTTTACACTGCAGCTTGCAAAGCATTTCCCCCGCGATCAATGGATCGTGAGTGCAATGTCATGCTTCTGCAGTACAGCTGTCTAGCCGTACCTCCCGTGAGGGGGGGTGGTAAGGTGGCAGAGCTCGGCTGCTGCACAGTAACATGTTACACGTATAACTTGTTACAAAAGGAAAACCTATCACTTAGGTCCAGAAGTAATTTAGTAAAATTTTGGAGCTAGTATAATCTGTTAAACCCTGTACACACGGGTGAGAATCCCGTCAGGAAAAAAACGTTGTTTTTCCTGACGGGATTCTTGGCAAGATTTTTTGCCAAGCCCTGTGTACACACGCACATTCAAAAGAACCGCAGTTATTTTGAATGGCAAGAACGCGGTGACGTCATCGACTATGACGAGCATGCGATCGTCACATTCGATGCCGTCGCCGCCATCTTGCTTCACCCTACACTCCCTTTGTAAGCTACCGCGCATGCGTCGAAGTCTCATCGAGCATGCGCGGGCTTACCTGGGGACAGGTAAGCATACAAGCCTCGTACACACGCACGGTTTTCTCGTTGGGAAACGGGCCGACGAGAATTCCGACGAGAAAATAGAGAGCAGGTTCTCTATTTTTCTCATCGAGATTCCCGGCAGTTTTCCCTGACGAGAAACCATACACACGGCCGGTTTTCTCAGCAAAAAGCTTTCCCAGCAGTTTTCTTGCCGAGAAAACCGGTCGTGTGTACGAGGCTTTAAACCTTGGTGACTGATGTCTGCTGTGACTTTGTGACAGGAGACATTGGGAGTAATAAGGCAATTATGAATCTCTAGACAAGCTTCAAATTGGTACGCTTACCTCTGTGCCAGAGAGCAAACATGCTAATTACATAAGCACAGTGTTAAAAAAAACACTTCACCCAAAGGGTAACTCCACTTTCGTGGAGAAAAAAAATGGCAAATAAAGAAAAAATAATATAGCGTATACAATTGTGACACAAGTTGTATTGTAATTCAATGTTATTAAAAATTACCTTTCCTTTTCAATCTGCATCCGCTGTATTTATGAAAATGCATTGCAATATGGCTACCTGGAGTTGTTCTGTACACAGAATGTGTACAGAAAGCCCCCCAAAAGCATAATTTCCTGCTTGTGTGATTGGCTCACCAATTTTCCCAGAAGTCTACACTAAGATGCAAGTCAGATTTCAGGCATCCCCTCCAACAAAAATGTAATTTTTAATGAGATACTCCCATTAGGAAAACGTCTAAAGGGATGCAGGCCCAGCAGCTTTCCTCATTAGTGCCCTCAGGTGAACACTTGACTGATAATTATGAAACCACTCCCATTAGACTCACTTTCCCACATGGGCACAGAGAAACACAAAGGGATTTCTTCAGAATAACAAAAGGTAGGAATCTGCAACAAAGTTTCCTAAAATCCTTGCAATGTACATATATCACCAAGGGGGAGTTACGCTTTAAGAAAAACCATAGCATGCACGTTAACTTGTTTTGCAAGGTGTATCTAAACCCAAGAACAAAAATGTAATATTTTGCAGCTTATCAGACCTTGGATGTGGTGGCTGCATTCGTTTTCTATTTTAGGCTTTTCTTTATTCTCACCTGGTGTTCAAGCCAATAAAACACTTTCTGTCTTAGGGCGGCTACACTCACTTCTCCACTGTATCAATGGAGGAACAGCATAGCCACCTTTTTACAGCAGCATTGTCAACCTGCAAAGAAGGGTAGTGTTAGATGGACTATTAGATTTATATGACCTTTAGGCCCCTTTCACACTGGCACGTTTTTCAGGCAGAAAAAATCGTGCCCTGTATTCTTCAATGTGAAAGCCCGAAGGCTTTCACACTGAAGCGGTGCGCTAGCAGGACCGCTCCAAAAGTCCTGCTAGCCGCATCTTTACAGTGGTGAAAGAGCGGTGTGTTCACCGCTCCTTTACCGCGGCTGCCCATTGAAATCAATGGGACACCGCGGTAATACCGCCCGCAAACCGCGGCAATAGCCGCGGTTTGCGGGCGGTATTAACCCTTTTTCCGCCGCTAGCGGGGGTTAAATTCACCCCGCTAGCGGCCGCATACCGTGGTGATAACGACGGTATATCGGCGCTGAAAATCGTGCCGCTATACCGCCACCGCACCTGCCCGCCCCAGTGTGAAAGGGGCCTAACAAAAGTGATTAATACATTAAAGTATAACTACAGCTAACACTTGTTGGGTAGATATAGCAAAGGTTTTTTTTTTTTTTTTTTTTTTTATCTTTTGGGATAAAGGTTTTATACATAAATAAAAGCTGACCATTGTTAGCACCCTTGTTCCCCCAGCAAATTGAGGAATATTAAGCAGTTGCTAATGTCAGTCTATCACCCTCAAAGGGATAGGTTGGCAGAAAAGATAAATTAAATCTTCAAATGTACTGTATGCTAAGTAAAGGAAGTGGTGGATAAATATAAGAGAGACTGGGATTGTCTTTTGCCTAATGCAGGGGGTCTCCAAACTTTCTAAACAAAGGGCCAGTTTACTGTCCTTCAGACTTCAAGGGGGTGGACTGTGACCAGTGGGAGTAGAAAATGCCCATCATTGGTATTGTTTTGGGGAAGGGGGGTATTGCTCCATTGTTAGTATCATGGGAAGCAATAGTGCCCCATTCTTGGTATTAGTGGGAGGAAGAGTGCCCATCATTGGTGTCAGTGAAAGGAATAGTGCCCCATCATTGGTTTCAGCGAATGGAACAGTGTCCTATTGTTGGTATCAGTGACATGAATTATGAACCATCATTGGTGTCAGTGGGAGGAATAGTAATGTACCTTGTATCATTGTATCAGTGGGAGGAACAGTGCCCCAAGGGTCGGACACAAGCAAGCAAAGGGCCACAGTTTGGAGACCACTGGGCTGTTGTTTGTAATTGGAGAAATCTCAGTCTTTCATGTTTTTTTTAACTTTTTGTAAGGGTGGGGGGCCCCTGGGGGTTGCTAGATATTTCAAAAGTAACCTGGGAGAGGTTTATTCCCTACAAGAGTGTGATACAGCATATCTCAGCCATGCACGACAGAACTGTTTTGGTTATACCTCTGGTTAGGGAACAGCTTCAGCAGGCTCTGACAGCTTAGAATCGAGTATACAAGAGGTCTAAAAATAAATAAAAAAATAAAACTTTCCACCCGAGGGATAGCACACTGGCTCTAGTTCCCTGGGTGGAAAATAGGTTCCTGTCAGGGACTCTGTGAGAAACTTGGACAGGTTGGGGCTAGTAAACTACAAGGTGTAGCAGCCAGACAAAAGGAAGAAGGATCAGATCTATTACATAAATTTGGTAAAGTCTGTAAAGATAGAGAAGACCTTTTAGCCATGGGAGATAGCCCCCAAAGAATTAGGAAGGCTTAGCCCAGTAGAGATGACAGAGTTTCTGCAGCAGAATAACGATCTCAGGTTGCAGGAGGCTCTGAGGAAGAGAAATTTCTCAAAACGCGTTAGCCAGTCTACGCCATCCATGGAGGTAGTCCAATGTCGTGCCGACAGTATTTATGGACCCATCTGAAGGGATTTTTTGAAATTCTTTTACCAAGTAAATGTTTGTGAGTATGATACTTTCCTTCATATCAAATAAATAACTGTTTATTGAGGATAATGTGCTAGGTCCCTAGTGCCTTCTGTTTCTTTTCCTGTTCCAGTGTTTTGGATTCCACAATCTGTGGAGGGCAACGAGAAGTGCAGTATCCAACAATTAGTGTCAAAGCAGAGAGTGCATGGTCATGTAGAGGCACATTACACAGCACAGGAGTTTAATTGGTGCTGTTTTTGGATAGTAAATGCAGGGTCCTGGGTTTAGTAATACTTTAAATGCCCCGTACACACAATCGGTTTTCCTGTTGGAAAAAGTCTGATGAGAGCTTTTGGTCGGGAATCCCGACCGTGTATATGCTCCTTCAGACTTTTTCCAATAGAAAAACTGATGGAAAAAGATAGAGAGCAGGTTCTCTATTTTCCCTTTAGGAAAAAAACTGATCGGAATTTCCACTCGTGTGTACAAATCCCGACGCGCTAAATTCTGACGCATGCTCAGAAACAAATCGACGTATGCTCGGAAGCATAGAACCTCATTTACTCAGCTCGTCGTAGTCTTTTACGTCACCGCGTTCTTGGCAGTCAAAAGTTCACAGAGACCGTGTGTATGCCAGGCAGGCTTGAGAGGAATTCCGTCTGAAAAACCATCCAACTTTTTTCCGACGGGAAAACCGATCGCGTGTACGGGGCATAAGAGTTTTTTCAAAGGAAAACAAAAATAAGGAATATAATACAATTATCTGTTGTTATAAACATGGCATGAAATCCCTAGTAATCCTGTAGGTAGCCAGGAGCAAACTTAAATACAGAGAAATCATTTGTAAGGAGATTACCTGTATTCCCACAATGCACTGGTGTAGTGGGGGGTGCATGTAAACTCTGATCTGATGCTAAAGGAAGGAACACACAGATGACACAGTACACCGGCTCATCATGAATAATGGAGAGGGCATAACATTACACCAGTATCGTCTTATTAGGTTTCATTGTTACCAGAGTCACATTTTGAACTCTGTTCCCAAGTGCAGTTGGACTTTTGGATCATCGGTTTATTTTACTATGAAACGTCAACTCAACAAACACATTTGATTTGATCAGCATTACAATTTAAGGTCAGTTTGATTGTACTACTTTTTATATTTGAAGCAGTAAATTCGTTATTGAACCAATAAGTAATATTAAAGTTTGCCGAATACTGAAACATTTTCTTGACAAAATGTTGACTCTATATATTTTTTGATACATGCTTAAGGATTATTTATTGTCTACCTGTCTACATTTTGGTTACTCAATTAATTAAAAAACTGCAGCAAACAATACAGTTGAAGTTTGTGCATAAATGTTATTGTACCTATTTATTTGGAGATATGGCCAACAGCAATAGATGTCACCAAAGTTGCAAAGTGTGAAAAAATGCAATGGAGATTAAGTAATTCATTTAAATAAATGGGACAAAAATTGTAAATTACATTTATTTTTTATATTTACTTCCCGGCTTTGCCCTGTGTATAAATCCACAAGTAAGAAACAGTACAGTTAAGGTAATTGTACATTGCACTTGCACTTGCAATTTGTATGTAACCTGCGGCACAAGACAAGAGATGATTTAAAGGTTTATTTTTCTCTCTCTCGCTATCTATCTATCTATCTATCTATCTATCTATCTATCTATCTATCTACATATACAGGTGCATCTCATAAAATTAGAATATCATCAAAAAGTTAATTTATTTCAGTAATTCAATTTAAAAAGTAAAAGGTACAGGCACACTATCTAGCCCCGCTGCCGACAACCTGTAAAAGTCTATGAGAGGCTGATAACTGGATAGTGCACCAAATGGTACTTATGTTTAAGGCAGTATGCTTCTAAGAACAAATGCCCAGAATGCAAGAAGCATTTTTTCCTGGGTGCATATTGCCCTAAATGTTAGTAACGCTAGGTGCACCAGGCAGCCCCGTCCAGCCACAGCAGCTGTTAACCTTCTCATAGAGTTTGACAGGCTGCGAGTAATGGGGCTGGAGGCTACACCTATGCTCTCTGCCCGCCCGCACATAAATGTGGAAGCCTCATGCATCAGGACTAAGCACCAAATGTGCATGAGGACTTAAGCCTCATACACACGGCCGAGAATCTCGTCAGGAAAAAACACGTTGTTTTTCCTGACGAGATTCTTGACAAGAATCTTGTCCCGGCCGAGTGTACACACGCCGCCGCCATCTTGCTACACCCTACCTATGCCTAGGAAGCTACCGCGCATGCGTCAAAGTCATTTTGAGCATGCGCGGGTTTCCACGGCGCCAGGTAAGTATACACACGCTCGGGTTTCTCGTCGGGAAACAGGCCGACGAGAATCTCGACGAGAAAATAGAGAGCAGGTTCTCTATTTTTCTCGTCAAGATTCTGGCCAGTTTTCTTGATGAGAAACCTGAAAGCCTCGTACACACGGCCGGTTTTCTCGGCAAGAAACCTCTCCCGGCAGTTTTTTTGTCGTTTCTTGATGAGAAAACCGGCCGTGTGTACGAGGCTTAAAACAGAAGTTGTACATGTTAAACAGAAAATTATTTGTATCAGACATCATCACAATTCACTGCTGATGCCATCACAACCTGACATTGCTTTAACATTGTCCCTCTATAATGTTTTAGATTTGTGAAGAATAACACTGAGCTGCATTCACCATGCCTCCGTTGCTGCCTGCGCAAGAAGCAGCTAAAATATACCACACCAACTATGTTCGCAACGCTCGTGCCATTGGTGTCTTGTGGGCAGTGTTCACTATAGTCTTCTCCGTTATCATGGTGGAAGTGTTCATCCAGCCATATTGGATTGGAGACAGCTTGAATACACCTCAAGCTGGTTACTTTGGACTGTTTAGCTACTGTATAGGCAATGCATTGACCTCAGAGCTCATCTGCAAAGGAGGCGCCTTGGACTTTGAATCTGTACCTTCAGGAGCCTTCAAAACAGCCATGTTTTTTGTAGGAGTGTCAATGTTTTTGGTGGTGGGCTCCATGCTGGCATTTGGTCTTTTCTTCTTCTGCAATTCAGCAACAGTGTACAAGATCTGTGCATGGATGCAGCTGGCTTCAGGTAAATGCTAACACTATTTAAATTAAACTGGGTATACACATTGACATATTGTTCAACCTGTGGGCTAAACGAAAAAAATTGAATAGATCTTCCCATCCACGTTATACATTGCAGATGGAAGAATCTCCCACTGCAGCTATTGTATTCTGAGAGCCACAGCTGGTACCTGTCAGAATATTGAAGCAGCGGCTGCATCTGACTATTGTAGATAATGCTTCTGTTCGCCTGACAATTTTCTGCCAGACTCCGATTTTTATTTAAAGGATGTTAGGTGAAAGGCAGCCAACAGAGCCACCCAAGTTTAGGAACCTGACTAAATTCATATAGTGTGTATGCAGCCTTAAGCTGACCATAGATGGATCGAATCTCGGGTCAGCAGGGACCAGCTGAGATTTGAGCCATCTATGGGCAGGTTGATTGTACTGAAGCCAGTAGTGATCATTGTGTTCTGCTGGCAGGGAAGGCTTCAAAACGGCAGAACACAATAGTGCTGCGTGAGGGATACCCCCATCAACACTGACTGTTCTGATGGGGGAATCAAACAATTGTCTTTCCTTCCACCCGTGGTGAAAGGAAAGAAAATCACATGCTCTGTTGACTGCTTTAGCATAATAAAAAGGTCAGTGTTATTTTTATATCAATGTTTTACTGCAATTTTGTGCTGTCAGCCTGTGTTGTAATTCTACACTAATGCCGCGTACAGACGATCGGACATTCCGACTACAAAACCGTGGATTTTTTGCAGACGGATGTTGGTTAAAACTTGTCTTGCATACACACGGTCACACAAATGTTGTAGAAAATTGCGAACGTCAAGAACGCAGTGACGTACGACACGTATGACGAGCCGAGAAAAATGAAATTCAATAGCCACTGCGGCTCTTTTGCTTGATTCTGAGCATGCATGGAATTTTGTGCATCGGAAATTGTGTACACACGATCGGAATTTCCGACAACAAATGTTGTTGTCGGAAAATTTGAGAACCAGCTCTCAAATTTTTGTTGTTGGAAATTCCGACAGCAAATGTCCGATGGAGCCCACACACGGTCGGAATTTCCGACAACAAGCTCACATCGAACATTTGTTGTCGGAAATTCAGACCGTGTGTACGCGGCATTAGGGTTCATTCACATGGGCACCTAAAACACTGCGCTTAGATTCATTCAGCGTAATTTTGTACACATCTAAATGCAGCACTATAATTATCATTGAAGCTATACACACAGCTGCATCTACAAGCAAAAACGGGTGCTGCGTTTAGCTGTGTACAAAAGAGTACGACACAGCTGTGTCCAGGGCAGCGCAGATCTATCGGTTTTTTTTTTGTGCACACATGCATAAGCCATTAGAAGAAATGTACGTGTCTAAACATTGTATGCATCCAAACATGCCTAAACAAGATAACCTTACGTGCATATTTTATGCAGGATCTTATGATGGTTCTGCCAGCAAGAACCTGCATTCCATGCAGAAAATATGCATATGCCCATGTGAATGAAGCCTCAACCTTTTTAGTCCCGCCATTATGATTGTGCACTGAAGATGTTGTTTTTTGTTGTCCTCGCAGCTGCCGGCTTGATGATTGGCTGCCTTATTTATCCTGATGGGTGGGACTCTGCAGAAGTCAAACGCATGTGTGGGGACAAGACTGATAAATACTCACTAGGAGCATGCACAATACGCTGGGCATATATCCTAGCTATCATTGCCATTCTGGATGCCCTCATTCTCGCTTTTTTGGCCTTTGTCCTTGGGAACAGACAGGATAGTTTGCTGCCAGAGGATTTCAAGATTCAGAGCAAAGGTTAGAATTCAGTTTTTATTGCCAATTTCTGTAACGTTACACAATTACTAAAATAACCCTAATATAATTCAAATGAGAAAGTAAGGCAACAAAAAGCATATGTACAAAAGAAATAATATAGCTGCACAAATTCACAACTCAAGAAAACCCTTAAGGCTGGGTTCACACTGTGTTTGCGGAGCGGCTCACAGCAGGGTGACGGTGCGTCCCCGTTTACCGTTTTAGGTCAGAATTTTGGGCTGAATTCGGACCTGTAACAGAGCCAAAGACACACGCGACTCTTCTGCTGTGCCCTCCACAGCCGCCCCGGAGATGTGTGAACTGGCTTCATTGAGAGCTGGTCACACTCTCCTAGAATGTGAATTAGATACGGGGAAATCTGCATCCAATTCGCAATAGTGTAAACCCAGCCTTAAGTCTCATATTTGCCAAATTCACAATGAAAGCACAAAACTATTTTTTTTTTTTATTCAATATTTTAGCGATGCACAGCATAAAGCATAGCAAGTGGTCTCGGCAATCATTTGTTTGTGATATTTGGTAATGTTCTTGCTTTAACTTTGACAACAGTACAACCACACTATTACCTCATATTGAGCACTTTTAGGATTTGATTTAATTGAATAACAGCAATATACAGTATAGTGTTATTAAAGTGATCATCACTTAAAAGAGAAGTATGGGAATTAAAAAAAAAACATTTATACTTGCCTAAGTGGTTACAGCATCGGTCCCCCGCCGGCTCTAAGACCAAGAACTGAGTAATCAAATGACTGCTGTTCGCTCGATTCTTGGTCTTCAGTGAGCAGAGAGCAGTGACTGACAGTTACCAGCTCTCTGCTCTGCCCCTCCAGCGCTCATTGGAGCACCAAGCTGAGGAGGGGGCGAGAGTGGCTGGCTCAGGTACGCTGAGACAATGAGCCAGCTGCCAGTCAGGCATCTGGGTGGATCCCGACATTAAATTCGGGATCCCTGCAGAGCCTGGACTGATTCAGTGATGTCAGCTTAAGCCCGCTGTCGAATGACTACAGGTGACAGGAGCGCAGAATCAAGTGCACTCCTGTGACCCACAGGAGAAGTAGGGCCAAAAGAGCTTCTTTAAATCATGAATTTACCATCGGAAATTTTTGTAGCTGATAATCTCTTACCATATTTTCTAAAAACTGGATGTACAACCTGTAGTTGAACCAAAACTGGCAGCAAAACCATGATTGCTTCCAGGCAACAAACACTTCCAAATACAATGCAAAATCAGAAACCTTAAAGCGGAGCTCCATCCATTCAAAAGTCAGCAGCTATAAAAAGGGTAGCTGCTGATTTTTAAATAAACAGTCACTCACCTGTCCCACGGTCCAGCGATGCGGCCGCCCGAAGCCTCGCTCCTCTCCCCCTCCTCTCCACGGCACCGGCATTGCAAGTGTGGGCGCCCGGCTGTGACAGCTTGTGGGCTTCACAGCCAGGTGCGAGTCGCGCTGCATTGTCTTGAATTGCCGGGCAATCTTCTAGGACCTGTGACGTGTCCCAGAAGATTGCAGGGAGGGGGGAGAGGTGAACTTCGTCTCGGCGCCGCGGCACCAGGAGAGGAAGTGGGAGCTGGGTACCTGTCAAAACCAGGTACCCGCTCCCCCCCCCCCAAAAAAATGACATGCCAAATGTGTCATGTCAGGGGGTCACGAGTACTTAAAGCGGAAGTTCAATTTTTGGGTGGAACTCCGCTTTAAGGCTGATTTACTAAAGGATTTGAATAAATAGTGTGAAGATTCACTTAAATTATCCAATCCTATGAAAATAAAACCTGTTTGCATATTCCATCTGCACATGATTGGATAATTGAAGTGAATAGCACACCTTTAATTTTTCTTCATTCATGTTCCATACACTTCTGATAAACAAGCCACCATGCTAAAATATCTTGTAAAGAGACACGGCATTCAGAATAGGAGTGGTTTACAACATCTCTAACATCTCCTACTATTGTGAGGAAGGAATCATGGGAGCTGTCATGGCTTACTTTAGAGGTGCAAGCTACAAGGCTGTCATTGTACTCCCGCTCACTACCTGGCGAGTCATTAAACGGAATGGCATGTACTCCAATGAAATCTGACTTCCTATTCTGCAGTCTTGTTCCAGGTCCATGACTCGCCAGCTATTGAAGTCAAGATCAGGGCAATACCTCTGGAGCCTATACTTTCCAAAGCACCTTAGCCCAGAAAATTTCTCCCAGGTTCTCAAGGAACCTATATACTGTTGCACTAAACATGACAAGAAACATAGGGGAGGCTATGTGTTTCCTACAGTGATGAAAGCCTTAGGGGGATATTTAAGAGCAGTGGTATGGCCGTATAAAAAGAAAAAGCTGAGCATTGTGCTTTACAAATGAGCATTGTGAGGAGAGCCTTGTCACGTGACCAGTCAATCACATAACCGGATCTCCTCCAATCACCGAATTCTCTTTGCTGCGCTAAGCAGAGAACACTCCATGGGCAATCCCAGGCTCTACGCCACAGCCTGCATATTATGAACGGGTCACATTCAGGGCTGCTGTTAGAAATCATGAGGCCCCATACAGCTTACCTGACAGGCCCCCTCGGCCAGAAGTGACTGAGGACATAGATTTATCAGTCCCTTTTTTTGAAGCCTCAGCTGCAAAGATGAATGAATTGGAAGCGCTCTGATGCTTCCTGCTCATTCACAAACTGAAGCATAGTAAACACAGTTTACTATGCTTCAGCAAGGAATGGACACAGGCGTAATTGGTACCAATCACTCACTATGATCATTTAGGAAAGGAAGGAGTCAATCAATTATATATTTAGTGTTTGAAATATAATAGTGCGCTGGAAACCTAGAACCTACAATCCTAAAGTGATGTCACCATGAATAAGCAAAAATAAACTGAGTGAAACAATACCTCAAAAAGTAGGTATCAATAAACTATTGTGATCTGCATTAGTACAAAAAAAAAAAAAAAAAAAAAGTGAAATATTATAGGATATCAAAAAATACAAATATAATTCACAATAGTATTCCCAAAAAAATATATATGAGGGCTTCTGTGATAAAATACAAATAAAAATACAAATAAAAAGGTCTGTGTACAAAGCTGAATGCCAGGTCTCAACAATAATCCTATGAACTGCTTAGTCACAATTGAAGTCAATATACGTGATGAGCATAAACTTGTCCACACCAACGAGAGCTGTCAGCTGTTTCACTTGCATGTAGCGATATGATAAGAAACAAAGAAAACAATCATAGCGCAGACATCCCTACTAGAAATAGAAACATCAAGTAAAATCTGCACTCACACAGCCAGGAATAAGAGGCGCTTGATAGCTCAGTAAGATGCAATCTCCTCACTAGTCACTTGCATGACTAGCTTGTAGCGTGATTAGGCTCCTCCTCCCTACGCGTTACGTCGAAGTCACTCGACTTATTCATGGGATTGTAACGCGTAGGGAGGAGGAGCCTAATCACGCTACAAGCTAGTCATGCAAGTGACTAGTGAGGAGATTGCATCTTACTGAGCTATCAAGCGCCTCTTATTCCTGGCTGTGTGAGTGCAGATTTTACTTGATGTTTCTATTTCTAGTAGGGATGTCTGCGCTATGATTGTTTTCTTTGTTTCTTATCATATCGCTACATGCAAGTGAAACAGCTGACAGCTCTCGTTGGTGTGGACAAGTTTATGCTCATCACGTATATTGACTTCAATTGTGACTAAGCAGTTCATAGGATTATTGTTGAGACCTGGCATTCAGCTTTGTACACAGACCTTTTTATTTGTATTTTTATTTGTATTTTATCACAGAAGCCCTCATATATATTTTTTTGGGAATACTATTGTGAATTATATTTGTATTTTTTGATATCCTATAATATTTCACTTTTTTTTTTTTTTTTTTTTGTACTAATGCAGATCACAATAGTTTATTGATACCTACTTTTTGAGGTATTGTTTCACTCAGTTTATTTTTGCTTATTCACGGTGACATCACTTTAGGATTGTAGGTTCTAGGTTTCCAGCGCACTATTATATTTCAAACACTTGATTTTTGAGTAACACAGATTTTTTCACTTAGAATGGTTGCAGCTGATACCAATTGATCACCCTTGATTTGTCTACATTGTGCCGAGTAGCGCTCTAATACATATTATATCAATTATATATTTACCAGTCCGTTCCCCCACTCTTCATCCTGAAGCATCCCCCTGTGTGCCTGCAGCAGCTGCACACAAGGGGGCCCGGACAGCAAATGGAAGGGGTGCATGTGCTAGAACCACTCCCCTGGTTGTGCAGCCAGAGGGAGAAGCTGGCAGCATTGCATGAAAAGGCAGAAGAGGATTGGTGTCTGCAATAAGACAATACAGCTGGACCTCCTGCTTAGCAGGTGACTGGGCCCCCCCTTTTGAACTGATGGGGCCCGGGTCCTGTACAGGAGGGCTGGCTGTACTGCCTTATCAGCAGCTCTGGTCACATTATAGACTGATCACATTATAGACTCGCTCTATCCGCTCTCTGTTATAAATCGCTCCCCTAGCGTTAATTTGAAAGCCTGTTTAGGACATGTTCTAGTACTGAACATCCTTCCTGTTTGTCTGTTACCATAAGAACAGAAGCAGGTTAGAGGCTCAAATGATATTAAGAATTTCAGAACATCACTGAAACACCAACCTCTCCTGCAGCCTAAGGTTCTTACAAAGGACGAAACTTAAAAATAAAATTCCTCAAAAAAAACAAGCTTATCTTCTCTATCTGTAACTGTACAACACTGTTTTATCAAAGACTAAAAGCGTTATCAAAGCAGGTACGCAATGTAATTCCAAGGACTAAACAGAGTACCTGCAAAAATTCTGAAACTCATGGGTATTTGTATTATTATGAATATGCTTTAAAGTGGTTGTAAACCTCAGACGTGAAATATGAACAAAGCATATCCTTCTATAGTGTGTACTTATCTCAATAAAGAGCACTATGTGTAATTTCTTTCTGCTGTTTTGTTCCTCTGCTATTTGCATGAATCACTTCTGACAAGTTTTTCTGACACCATGAGAGAAGAGGTGACAAGGGAGGCCACAGTCTGTGATTGACAGCCTCAGCTCTGTTCCTGTGTGCTGTATGAAGTGGGGGGGGGGGGTGTCACTTCCCTCCAATGAGCTCTCTTCACTAATGTAATGTCAACTCCCTGACCCCTGATTTTCAGAGCTCAGAGATCCTGTGTAAATTCTACACTTATGAATGGATATACGGGAAAGAGAGCTGTAGATTAAGGTGACCAGATTTTTTTAATGAAATCTGGGGACATTTTATACGCATATTTTCCTCAAATTATATATGCAGTCAGTGATGTAGTGTGGGTTGTCAGCGCCCGGGACAAGGCAAGCAATTTGCACCCCCCGCCAGTCTTTCAGCAGTCCCTTCCACTAGTACAGTAGTACTGACCAACTTGATTCCTACACTGACCTACCTGACCACTGCACTAACCTACCTGATTCCTACACTGACCATTACCATGACCACTACACTAACCTACTTGATTCCTACACTGATCGACCTGATTCCTATACTGACCACTACACTGACCTAACTGAGTTCTATACTGACCACTACACTGACCTACCTGATTCCTGCACTACTCACACCCCCCCTACATGAACAGTGTAGATCGGTTGATTTTGCTCACCTCTCCATGGCCTCCATGATAATCCATCGGAGCGGGGCTCTCCCCAGCACCAGGTACTGTTCCTGACACCCAGCCGCTCCTCAGTATCCCCTGCCAAGAGCTTCTACAATAGCGGCTGTATGCTCTGCACCACCCCTTCTCTCCGCCGTTCTCACACACACGGGCCACTCGCACCAGAGGGATCATGGGGGACAGGCTGGACCACAGGAGTCCCTGGGCAGGGGGAGGGGGGGTCAACACAGCACACTTGGGGGGCACATTAATGATTTTGCGCCCCCTTAAATGTTGCACCCGGGGCGAGAGTATCAGATGCCCCCCCTATGCCACTGCAACCCGGGGAAAAATCCGGGGACAGCCTGGCTCCGGGGACAGTGTCCTCAATCCGGAGACTGTCCCCGGAAACCGGGGATGTCTGGTCACCCTACTGTAGATAGACAGGTACCACCTATGTAAGAGGATTTGTTTCATCTCTGTATAACCTAAAGCTGGTCACTTCACCAGGTATATGTAAGGGTTTACAACCACTTTAAGTGCAGATAGCCAGTAGGGTTTGGTTGTGATTCTTAATAGGAGTACATTTCTGTGTGTTTGGGTTGGGCTTAGCTGTGCAATAAGGCGCTGACTTTTTCTTTTTCTTGTGTTTTACAGAAGATGAGGGTGGCTGAAAAGAAATGCGGCTCAAGAACATGTCAAGCTGAGTGTTATATATATGTAGTGGACATAACCTTGGATTTAACACATTCACTGAGTGAGAAGAAAATACAGGAACTGAAATGTGTGTTGTCTCACCTGTTCATTCTCTTTAAGGATACAATGAGCCTTAAACTTGGCCAGTTACACTTCGAAAATGATTTAATTTTCACAAAACGCAGTTTTTATACTTGAGTATCATTATCTTTGTTAGAAACTGAAATAAAATATTAACCACTTGCTGACCGCCCCATAGCAGATTTACTGCTACAGGGCGGCCACGCTGTGCAAAATCACGTAAATATACATGATTCTGCACTTGCAGGGTTTGGGCACGAGTAAGCACCATCGGCGGTACGCTCCTACTTGGATTTTACACTGCGGGAGCTGATCAGCGGGTCCCATGGATCCGATATCTGCCAGCACCCGCTGATCGCTCGTTACACTGACAGAACGCCAGTCTGCCTATGTAAACAAGGCAGACAGTCATTCTGTCAGTACAGAAGACATGGATCCTGGGTTTCTGTAAAGCAGCCCGTGACTTCAAAATTGACAAAACGGCGTAGGGAGAAGCGGCATGCTGACGTCGCCTCGTACTGCCAGTCCCGGAAGTCACGGGCTGTGATCGAGAGCCGGCCGGCTTGAATTTTAATACTAAACCGCCTATACCATCAGCATAAATGTAAGTGCGATTCTTTTAGTTTTAATAAATGTTTTAATGGAGTTACGCTATGGTGGCATCCCCTTTTTATTTGTATGGAAAATGAATACGTATGCTGCTGCGGACTCTTTGGTTGGGAACTACTGACGGTACTTCACACATCAGAGTACAGAGACCCAGGGCTGGGGAAATAGCCCCAAGTGTGTACGATCTCCTTAAAAAGAGATCTCAGCCTTCTGGTAAGCGGCAGTATAACATTGGTGGAGGATTCCTTTATCACACTATCGTCACTTCTTCTTGGGTGCTTATTGTGATCACCTGTGGAATTTGGGTGGAAGGACTCTACATCTTCTGAACTTTCACTAGGAATCATATGGTGACATTTTCAGATGTGGGGAAGGTTCATCTACTCCTTCCTTTATTTAACATCAGAAAGAGACTTTGTAACAGAAGTACTCAATTGGTCATCAATTTTTTATTAAGTTGGAACGTTTCATAACAATTTTCTTTTTCCACATTGTTTGTATATTTATCACCTAGCAGAGAGGGGTTACAATGTTAGAATGGGAGTGGGACTTTAATTGTGCCTCTGAGGAATGTAGAAAAAAATACAAATACTATGATTAAATAGAAAAATAGATGAATTTTATTTAACCGCCTAGTGGCAGTACAGTTTAAAAGTCAAATATAAACAAGTTAGTCTTGAAGTTCAGGGTGTGCAGATCCCAAACAGTTGTATCGGAATGGCCTACGCGTTTCGGGGCGAATTCCGATTCATCGGGCCTTGATTATAGCACAATGGGATGTCGTATGAATTCTATAGATGAAATGTTAATAAACAATGTATAAATGACATGATTTATATAGACAAATATGTCAATAAAGAGTTTTGTTAGTACATGTATTTAAAATATATATTCATATGTACATTTTATCATATTAAGCAAAGATTCGATTTAGGATCATATGTTATATTATGGAGCGTCTATAGCAGGGATATGCAATTAGCGGACCTCCAGCTGTTGCAGAACTACAAGTCCCATGAGGCAGAGCAAGACTCTGACAGCCACAAGCATGACACCCAGAGGCAGAGGCATGATGGGACTTGTAGTTTTGTTTCAAAAGTTTTTTATTAGAGCATAATATAGAGTACAACAAGAAGTAGTCAGAAATGGTGAATGTATATCGTTCACGTTACATATAAAGCATAACTATTACAGAACATCAGAAAATTAGTGGATTAAGTGCTATCATTTGTCGCTGATCAATATTAGGGAGGGTGTTGACACGGTGGCATCAGTGTGTATCAGCGGGGGTGGTCCCCAGAACTTCGACAACGGGTAATGTTATGCGTTTACATCAGGTTCATGGGGTATCAGAAAATGTGAAATCATAGCCTCAGAGGCCTGTTCTTGTTGAGGGAGTAAGGGAACATGGGTACAAGCGGGGTTCACAGATGAGGGATAGGCGCGTGAGGAGAGGGGGGGCACATAGGGGAGAAAGAGAAAGAGAGAGAAGAGAGAAGGGGGAGAGGGAACGTTGTCGGCGGAGCCGCGGTGTGGCCAGGGGGGCCACCACGCGCAGTGGTAGAGGAAGGTGGAAGATCATGGGATAAGGAGGTTGGGATCAAAGTCTGGGGGTAGAAAGTTATCCACCCATGGGGTCCATATGCTAGTGTGTCGAGGGACACGGTCTAACAATGTGGCCTCAATTTTGCTGTGTATCATGGCTTGGGTTACTCTATTCTTTGTTTCTGCTATGTAGAGTTTCGGAGTTTTCCAGGCTTTGGCAATAGTTTGCTTGGCAGCAGTGGTCAGCTGGAGGAGAAGACTGATTTGATTTCTGGTATATTCTCCCTGTATGTGGTTTAGGAGTGCCAGGGCCGGGTCAGGGATCACTGTTTCATGCAGTATTGTGGAAACCATTTGAAAGATAACCTTCCAGAATTGTTGTGCTATCTCACAAGACCACCAGATATGAAGATGGGTACCCTGGTCACTGCAACCTCGGAAACAGGTCGAGGGATAATTCGGTACAAATTTAGATATTCTTGCTGGAACCAGGTACCAGCGCATTAAGACTTTATAGTTTGTTTCAAGCGCTACCACATTTTGGGAAGAAGATTTGGTGGTGGCCCATATAGCAGACCATTCTTCAGGAGAGAGAGAAATATTTAGGTCCTTGGACCACTGTGCAGCGTATAGAGGGAGGTCAGCTGATAGAGTGGAGAAGTGGCTATATAGGCTAGATATAATGCCTGGGGCATGAGGGTCTGCTGCGCAGATTTTCTCGTATATAGATTGGGTGGTCAGACTAGTGCACGGGCCGACTATTGATTTGGCAAAGTGGAGTACTTGAAGATAACGGAAAGATTCAGAGGTTGGGAGTGAGGCACTGGATTGGAGATCTGAAAAAGATTTAAAGGTGGAGTTGGCAGTAAGATCGCATATTTTAGTTATGCCCGCTTGCGACCAGCGAGAAAAGGTGCTGGGTTGAGTGTAGGCAGGGTAGAATGAAGGGTGGTGTAAGAAGGATAATAAAGGGTTATGCGGAGAGATCAGTTTGAAGGGGTCGCGTAGCCTGTCCCATAGCTTTAAGGAGTGGTAGGTGATGGGGTTGGTAATATGACGACGGACGGGAGGGGGTAACCATAGAATGTTATTAACTGTTAGTGGGTAAAGGTCTATAGCTTCGAGGGAGACCCATTTCGGGGTTTCAGTAAGTGCATGTAATAGAGCTAGTTGGGCTAGTTGGGCTGCCTGGTAATATTTGGCAAAGTTCGGGATGCCCAGGCCCCCGTGTAGTTTATGGCGAAGAAGGATAATTTTCGGGATTCTGGGTTTGGTGAGGCCCCATATATATTTAAAGACTCTAGATTGAATAATCCGGTGGAAGTAAGAAGGAACATCGATCGGGAGGACTCTATATAGATATAATAGTTTGGGAAGCAAGGACATCTTAACAGCGGCCACCCGCCCCAGCCAGGAAACACACAAAGGTTTCCAGGTGTCCAAGATAGATGACAATTGTGCCAGCATGGGGAGATAGTTAGCTTGGTATAAAGAGGTTGGGTTTCCGGTCAGTTTTATGCCAAGGTACGGGAGAGAGGTAGCAGACCAAGTAAAGGGGAAGGGACTTGTAGTTTTGAAACAGCTGGAGGTCCGCTAATTGCATATCCCTGGTCTATAGCATACTCTGTATCCTATTGAGCCGGTGTCCTCTGACTACAGTCTCTGGGTAAGCCTATGCGATTCAAAGCCAAATATCTTGAGCGGTAGGATTATGTATGTGCAATCAAATACCTCTAGTTCTTTCCATGTGTGAAACATCGCTGTGCATAATAAGTACATAAATGAATTTTTATCTATGCTATAGATGCTCCATAATATAACATATGATCCTAAATTTAATCTTTGCTTAATATGATAAAATGTTTATATGAATATATATTTTAAATACATGTACTAACAAAACTCTTTATTTACATATTTGTCTATATAAATCATGTCATTTATACATTGTTTATTAACATTTCATCTATAGAATTCATACGACATCCCATTGTGCTATAATCAAGGCCCCGATGAAGCGGAATTCACAGCGAAACGCGTAGGCCATTCCGATACAACTGTTTGGGATCTGCACACCCTGAACTTCAAGACTATAACTTGTTTATATTTGACTTTTAAACTGTACTGCCACTAGGCAGTTAAATAAAATTCATCTATTTTTCTATTTAATCATAGTATTTGTATATTTTTCTACATTCCTCAGAGGCACAATTAAAGTCCCACTCCCATTCTAACATTTTTTTGAAACATACACATGCAGACAACCATATGTATGCAACTATCTGCATATACATATACAAAAAAAAAGACGTGTTGGTACAATGACCAAGGTGCTCAACAGGAGCACAATGAAAATACAGTTCAGTACACAATTGCGTATCATATTTACAGCTGTATATACAGAGATCAATGATACATTTTTCGCATGAATGGATTTCATACAGTCACTTATTAGCTAAGTAATGGTGAGTTGGGCATCGGACAACACTGTCAGGAATGGAGGTATGAAAACGTCCAGATCTATAAACCAAGTATAGGCTCTCAGGTAGTTGTGATAGTGAGAGTACATGAACACCATGGGTCCCACACCTTATTGCATTTAGTGGGGCAGCCCCTATGCTCAAAGATAATTTTTTTCAAATGGGAGGATCTGGTTCACCATCTGGAGCCACTGTCGGGTAGATGGAGGAGCAGCTTGATTCCATTTCATCGCTATGGCCTTGCGAGCTAAGAAGAGTATTTCAACAGAATTCTAGAATTTTGGCCACTGTTCCCCATCTAAAATACTCAACAAACATATCTATGGAGTACATGGCACCAGAACAGATAAAATTTGGAATAATATTGCAAGTACCCTTTTCCAATAGCCAGCTATAACTGGACATAACCACATGATATGATTCAGCTCTGTGATGTGTGCACCTAGTGCACTCAGGTATAGGAATGTGGTGCATAGCGTTTAACCTTACCAGTGATAAATATGACTGATTCAGCATATACAATTGAATACATTTATTACTTATGGCCGGTGAGACAGTTAAATGGGAAGAGTATGTATGCCTCCTCCAAGTATTCCTCAGACAAATCAGGTATGAGTATCTGCCACTTAGCCTGAGCTGCCGGTGGAGTTCTAATGACTGATTTATGTAAAAGGTGGGAATAAACATCAGAGATTAAGCCCTTGGGGCCCTGAGACCTTAGTATACCTATCATGGGGTGCGATAAATTCCAAATTGGGCTTGTAAAGCGTGGCAAAGCTGTAGGTACTGGTAGAATACGGTCTGTGGGAGATCATACTTTGTAAGTCAGTAAAATAAGCCAGCACAACCCCAGCATAGATGTCATCTAAGAGAGTTAATCCCCTATGCTCCCAAAAGGCACTGTGGAACCATGGGGTTATGCCACAGAGGTAAAGCTATTTTTATGTCATCAAATCCATCAAGGCTAAGCAGCTGTTATATTTATTTTTCGGCTTAGTTAATTTTATTTGGTGCGAGATCACTAACACAAATCCATCAAGGCGTTTAGTCTCTTTCCAGACCAGTCGGGCTAAGGTCAAAATCAGCAGGCGAACATTTGGCATTAAGTCCAGAGGCGCTTCCAAGGCTATTAATAAATGTTTTAATTAAAGTACTTATGCCAAATGTGACTCCACCACCACCAGAGTGACAGGAACCAGCCAATCAACTAGGTGGCGCAGTTGTCCTGCCAGGTAGTAGTAGTGTAAGTTAGGAAGCGCCATTCCAGCCTCGGCCTTGGGTCGCTGCAAAACAGAGAATTTCAACTTTCGCCTGTTGTTCACCCAAATAAAGGAGGTAAGCATTGCATCTAACGTTTTGACTTGGGTACCACTGTGGGCATGTGGGATGTTGGGGTAAGAATTTAACAGAAATTTTAATGAGAAATGTTTATTTTATTGTGCTCAATGTATTAAGCTAAAATATGCTGAGGATTTAATACTACTTCAACATGTCCATGGTCAAAATGACCAAAAGGTGTGCATCCTGAGCTCCATAATCCATGACAATTTACAACGTATAACATGTACAACATGTGTTAAACCAAGTAGTTCCAGTTCTCTAAAGCCAGGCAGAGTCAAATGTATGAACATGGTGCATGCCATACTGAGCTCAATCCCAACCACCAAATGAAAATAAACGATTTATAAAAAAAATGGTAGCAGAAAAGGATATTTTTAAGAAATCTGCTTGGTAAAGAAGAGCAACACTTTCACTTTTGTTACCCATTTCCTTTTCTTAAAGAAAGAAAAAAGAAATGGACTTGTTTGAGGTTAGCGACAGCTTAAAGTGGTTGTACACCCTGTACAACCACTTTTACCTACAGGTAAGCCTACATTAAGGCTTACCTGTAGGTGCTGGAAATATCTCCTAAACCTTTACGGTTTAGAAAATATTTACAATAGAGACGTGCACCAATGTCTACGTCGCACTTTAGAAACGGCGATCGTGACGTTTCTAAAGGAGGTCATGCTGTGACTGGCGGCTCCCGTACGCATGTGTGGGAGTGACGTCATCGCGGCTTGGCCAATCACAGCTCCGGAGCCGCGATACCCGGATGTAGCTCCGGAACGACATGTCGCCGGCTGGTGCTGTGTTGGGCACCGCAGCGGGGGCTTCGATCCCAGGTGAGTATTACATAATGAGCTAGTATGCTATGCATACTAGCTCATTATGCCTTTGTCTTGCAGGTGTTATTTTTTTTTTTTCAAAAATAGGATTTTTATAACAGCTTACCTGTAAAATCCTTTTCTTGGAGTACATCACGGGACACAGAGCGGCATAGTCATTACTATGTGGGTTATATAGATACCTTCAGGTGCTGGCACTGGCAACTTCCAAAACTGGAAGTACCCTCCCCTATATAAGCCCCTCCCATCCGGGAGTACCTCAGTTTTGTAGCAAAGCAATAAGTGTCCCCAAAAGAGGGGTGGGAGCTCTGTGTCCCGTGATGTACTCCAAGAAAAAGATTTTACAGGTAAGCTGTTATAAAAATCCTATTTTCTTTCTCGTACATCACGGGACACAGAGCGGCATAGTCATTACTATGTGGGATGTCCTAAAGCAATGCCCAATGAGGGGGGGATACACCATACATAAGCTGAGCGCTATCAGACATGAGGATCTTTTGCGGCCTGCAACACACTGCGCCCAAAGGCGACATCCTCCGAACTTCTAACGTCCACCTGGTAGAACCTAGTAAACGTGTGTACTGAAGACCATGTTGCGGCCTTACAGATTTGAGCCAGGGAGGCCTGGTGATGCACTGCCCATGAAGTTCCAACTGCTCTCGTGGAGTGCGCCCTAACTTTGAACGGAGGCGGTCTCCTTCTCAAGCCATAGGCTTGTATTATGACCTGTCGAATCCACTTGGCTAAAGTAGATTTTGACGCTGCCTGACCCTTTCTGGGGCCTTCCGGCAGAATAAACAAAGTATCCGTTCTGCGAATCTGAGCAGTGGCTTTTAGATAAGCTTTAACTGCTCTTACTACATCCAAAGAATGTAATAATTTTTCCTCTACTGAACTAGGTTTGGGGAAAAAAGAAGGAAGAACCACATCTTGGTTCAAATGAAACCTCGATACCACCTTAGGAAGAAAGGCTGGATGAGGACGTAACACTACTTTGTCCTTATGGATAACCAGATATGGCTCCCTACAGGACATAGCGGCTAATTCCGACACTCTTTTAGCCGAACAACTGGCTACTAGAAAAATCAATTTCCTGGTGAGAAGAACCAGGGAAATATGCTGTAATGGTTCAAATGGTTGTTTCTGTAGAACCGACAGAACCAGGTTTAAGTCCCATGGACATATGGGAATATTAACCGGAGGGCTAATACGCATCACTCCTTGTATAAAGGCTTTGACTAGTGAATGCGAAGCCAAGGGCCTCTGAAAAAATATTGACAAGGCCGAAATCTGACCCTTGATAGTACTCAAGGCAAGCTTCTTATCTACAGCCCACTGTAGGAAGTCCAGAATCCTACCTATTACGTACTTACGTGGATGCCATTTCTTGGCCTCACACCAGGCGATGTACGCCTTCCAGATTCTATAGTAGATCTGCCTGGATACCAGCTTCCTGGCATTGATCATGGTAGATACCACAGGATTAGAGAGACCTCTCTTTTTTAGAATGTGGGCTTCAATAGCCAGGCCGTCAAACCTAGGGCTGGTAAGGAAGGGTGGTATATCGGTCCTTGCGAAAGCAGGTCCGGACGATGTGGGAGGGTCCAAGGACTCCCCACAGACATTTTTACAATCTCCGCGTACCATGCTCTTCGGGGCCACGCTGGAGCCACCAGAATCACTGGTTTCTTTTCTACCCTGATTCTGCGGAGTAATCGAGGTAACAATTGTGGCGGTGGGAATGCATATATCAGCTTGAACTGATCCCAAGGGAACACTAGGGCATCCGAGCCGCAAGCTAGGGGATCCCTTGTCCAAGAGACAAACCTGTCCACCTTTGCGTTGAATCTGGATGCTAGCAGATCTACATCCGGTGTTCCCCACCGCTGACATATTGTCCGGAAAACCTCGGGGTGAAGGGACCATTCCCCTGGGCATAATTGTTGGCGACTTAGAAAGTCCGCCTTCCAATTCTCCACTCCTGGAATGAATACCGCGGATATGGCTGGGACATATCTTTCTGCCCATTTCAGGGTGCAATTTACTTCCCTCTGGGCTGCACGACTCCTGGTGCCACCCTGATGATTGATATATGCCACTGCCGTGGCATTGTCCGATTGAATTCTGACAGGGGACCCTTGGAGTTTGGATGTCCATGCTACTAGGGCATACCGGGCTGCTCGTATCTCTAAGAGATTGATGGGCAGGGCCTTTTCTGCATCTGACCATCTGCCCTGGAGAGACCATTGCTCCAGCACTGCTCCCCAGCCTATAAGGCTGGCATCTGTAGTGACCACCTTCCAAGAAATCGGACTGAAGGATTTCCCTTTTTCCAGATTCTGGGGAACCAACCACCAACGGAGGCTCTTGCGAACGGAAGGGGACAAGGACATTGGTAAGTCCCGGGCCTGAACTTTCTTGTTCCAGGCTGACAGTATGGCCCTTTGCAAATTCCTTGAATGGAATTGACCGTAGGGTACTGCTTCGAATGATGCCACCATTTTTCCCAGCAGCCTCATGCACAGGCGTATGGACGGCTGTCTTTTTGTACCCACTAAGTGGATCAAATCTCTCAAAGACAACACCTTTTTTCGAGGCAAGAATATTTTCCTCTGGCCTGAATCTAGCCTTAGCCCCAAGTATTCCAGACTTTTGACTGGTTTTAGGGCTGACTTGTCTCGGTTGATAATCCAACCGTGAGATTCCAGATACTTGATTGTCTTGTGAACGACCACTTCTAGTTTTTTCACTGAGTGGTCTATCAGCAACAAGTCGTCTAGATATGCCATTATCGTCACACCTTGCGTTCTTAGATTGGCCAATAATGGGGCCAGAATTTTTGTGAACACTCGTGGTGCTGTGGCCAGACCGAAGGGTAAGGCTCTGAACTGAAAATGGCGCCCTTCTACTGCAAAGCGTAGAAATTTTTGGTGGACTGGAAAGATGGGAACGTGCAAATAAGCATCTTTGATGTCGATCGAGGCTAACCATTCCTCCCCTTGTAGGGCAGTGGCCACCGATCGGATCGACTCCATCCGGAAAGTCCTGATATGCAGGAATTTGTTTAGCCCTTTTAGATTTAATATGGGCCTCACGTCCCCATTTGGCTTCGGGACTGTAAAGAGGTTTGAGTAAAACCCGAACCCCCATTCTTCCAGGGGAACCTCCATAATTACTCCTTGGAGCAATAGTTGTTCTAGTGCCAACAGGAGGGACTCTCTCTTCCGGGGATCCCTTGGCACGTTTGACCACATAAAATGGGAAGGAGGAGAGTCTTTTAACTCCAATCTGTATCCCAGACTTACTGCGGAGAGCACCCATCTGTCTCTGATCGTGTCCCGCCAGGTCTCTGCGAACAACTGGAGTCTTCCCCCCACCCGATTGAGTGGGGGCAACCCTTCATGCATTTGACTTTGGGGGAGGTTTTGTACCTCTCCTGACCCAGGGCTTCTTGTTACCCTGCGATTGTCCCTGATTTTTACCCCCGGGATTTGACCGAGGAGGCCGTCGGAACTGTTTCACAGCCGATGCCCCAGGGACTGGAGAAGCAGGCCTCTTAAAAGAGGGACCTCTAACTCTGTTTTTACCCGGCAAGAGTGTACTTTTACCGCTGGAAATTTTCTGGATATATTTGTCCAGGTCTTCCCTGAATAAACGTTCACCATGAAATGGGAAGCTAACCAGCAATTTTTTACAGGGAGCTTCAGCAGACCAGTTTTTGAGCCATAGAAGCCTGCGCATATGTACTACAGACAGCGTAAGGCGGGAGGCCTGATGGATTGAATCCTTTATGGCGTCAACCGCAAAGCATAAGGCTCTAGGTAGATCAGCTAGGGCAAGGGCCTGCTGATCTGGCAAGTCCCTTAAGACCTGTTTCAACTGATCCTTCACTGCTTGGCAGACCCCAATAGCTGCTACTGCTGGTTGTGTCACCAAGCTTGCTGTAGAAAAAGCAGATTTTAATAAGGACTCCAATTTTTTATCTATTGGGTCCTTGAACATTTGGACATTATCCACTGGACATGTCAGTGATTTATTCACATAAGAGATGGCTGCGTCCACTGTAGGGACCCTCCATTTTTTGATGAACTTATCCTCCATGGGATAGACCACCGGAAATCTCTTGGGGGGAGTAAATATTTTATCAGGATGTTCCCAATCCTGGTAAATGAGCCCTTCCAGTAAAGGGTGAAGTGGAAAGGAGCAGACAGTCTGGGGAGCTTTTAGCGACCCCAGCGAGGAGACAGTAGTGGTTGATGGTTCCGCAAGGTGCATTTTAAATGCTGATCGGACCATGTTAGTCAGAGACTGAACCCATAATCTTTCAGCTTGAGATGCTGAGAAAGGTTCCTCCACTGTTGATTCCTCTATAACAGAATCAACCTCATCCTGATCCCCTTCAGGCAGGTCGATCCCTGTATGGGACTGTTGCTCCGCTAACAGGTACTCTGAAGGAGGAGACGGAGATCGGGCGTGCTTTCCCTGTGACAGGGAGGCAGCGATCAATGTTGACAATCTCTCTTCTAATCCTCCCAGAGCTGAGGAAAAAACCTCCTCTGTTACATACACAGGAGCAGGTGAACTGAGGACAGCCACAGTACCAGGTACTCCTGTGGGGTCTCTACGGTCACTAACCTCTGAATTTTCTGGGGAGACTGGTGCAGCAGAAGTATGCCCAAGATCCTCAGAGCCCGATGGAGACCCCCTTCGCTTCCTGGAAGATTTAGTTCCGGAGCTTCTGGACGGCATATTCCTAAGCCCAAAGCTGAGGTATTCCAGCCGTAATACACCACTTTTACTGATAATAGTCTAGCACAATTGCTGCTATATAACAGTTGGTGTCTACTAAAGTGCCTTTCTAGGGGATGCATGCATCAACCGCCTCTGTGTGCCTTTTTACTGTTGCTAGCTCTGTCTGTGCACTTCAATAGCCAGCTGTGATTGTGGTTTTTTAAACACGCTGGACGCCCGCACATGCGCAGTAGCGCCGCGGCGCACACCGAGCGTCATCCACCCGCTCCGCCCCTTTTTCCAGATCGCCTCTATATATAGAGGCGCGTGCACGCGCACACGCACGGGCACGTGCGCCTTCGGCGCTCTTTTTTGAAAAAATAAGGAGCTAGATGGGAGCCAGGGTCCCTGCCGCAGGGCCCGGGGATGGATGAGCGCAGCAACAGGGCAGAGGAGACAGCTTCCCAGCAGAGAACTTACCAACTGCCTGGATTTGATCTTGGAAGAAAAAAATCCACATTACAAGAAAAAGCACCATAGCGGCCTCTAGTGGTTAACACAGGTACCGCGGTCTTACATTTTTTTTTTTTTCTTGCCTACTATTAAAATTTTTACATTTTCTCAGTAGTAACAGGCATGCACAGAATATTAGCAGGAATACCTTAGGTAACAGGCAGAAAGACAAAATAGGCTTGGGGGTCCCCCAATAGAACCAAGTTCCTGAGGGCCCCCACTTACCTTTTCCTCGCCGCAGGACTCTGTTTGGTCCACAGAAGCCCAAACTTCACCTATCACGGCAGGCATTGTAATTAAACCTTCAGGGACCGGGTTCCCAAGGATTCCACTCCCCTGGACCTGTATAGCACCCTGCACAGAAAACATCTTGGTCGTGGGTATGACCAGAGCTCTGGATCCCAGGGTCCAGCCCTCCTAAGAGAGGCATTACAGGCAAAACCTTGCTCTTCTCTTTGCAAGGCCCGGGTACCAACCGTTTAGCTATGAAGCTTTTTTGGTCGGATCCGGAATAGCTTACTGAGGCCCAAAAGAACCTGTACGCAAGCTCAGTGAAAAACACATGTTACTTCTTGGCCAACACCTTAGACACTGGCAAAAAACTGAGGTACTCCCGGATGGGAGGGGCTTATATAGGGGAGGGTACTTCCGGTTTTGGAAGTTGCCAGTGCCAGCACCTGAAGGTATCTATATAACCCACATAGTAATGACTATGCCGCTCTGTGTCCCGTGATGTACGAGAAAGAAAGTGGGTTTACAACCACTTTTAAAGTTCATTCCAAGATATTGCTGAAGTCAAAATGTTGCAATGGGTCTCCTTTATTTTTTTTTTAAAACTGTATTAAACCCAAAACCATAAATGTAATATATTGCAGCTTACCAATCATTAGATGTATTGGCTGCATTTATTTTCTTAGGCTTTTTTCCCCTTTGCACCTGGTGATCTGGACAGTAACACACCTCCTGTAGTATGCCGCGTACAGACGATCGGAAATTCCGACAACAAAACCGTGGATTTTTTTCCGACGGATGTTGGCTCAAACTTGTCTTGCATGCACACGGTCGCACAAATGTTGTCGGAAATTCCGAACGCCAAGAACGCGGAGACGTACAAGACATACGACGGCACTATTAAAGGGAAGTTCAATACTAGTGGTGTTAGTAGAAGTTTGTTGAGCGACGATTGCCGCTTTTCAGCCTCGTGCTTTTCAGTCCATTATAGCGTGACGAATGTGCTATCTCCATTACGAACGCTAGTTTTACCAGACCGAGTGCTTCCGTCTCGTACTTGATTCAGAGCATGCGTGGAAAAATTGTGCGTCGGAATTGTCCACACACGATCGGAATTTACGAGAATGGATTTTGCTGTTGGAAAATTTGAGAACCAGCTCTCAAATTATTGTTGTCGGAAATTCGGACAGAAAATGTCCGATGGAGCCTACACACGGTCGGAATTTCCGACAAAAAGCTCCCATCGGACATTTGTTGTCGGAAATTCTGATCGTATGTACACGGCATTAGAGTGCTTACACTAAGGGAGCACAGCAGCATGGTTAATCTGGTGGGGGGGGGGGGGGTAGTGTTAAATGTACTAGCAGATTTAAATACACTAAGAATTTAAACTAAAACTCCAGCTCACACTGCAGTTATAGCAACATTTTTGTTTCTTTTGGGGTAACGGTTTTACGCAAATAAAAGCTGATTGTAAGCACCCCTGTCTATGTTAAAGGGTTTGTTTTAACACTCGTAACTGATACATTTATAGGACAGCTTGTTTTTTTTTTAAGCAACAGACTTACTGGCTGGATCACCTGGAGAAAAATAAAAGAAAGCAAGCATAAACAAGAAAACAAATATAGCCTTCACATCTAAAGCCTCGTACACACGGTCGGACTTCAAACAAACTTTTCCATGGATTTTTGTCCGAAGGGCGTTGGCCGGGAATACCCAGAGCATACACACGGCAGGACTTTTCTGCAAACTTTCCCAACATCACGTGGTTTTTCTGCTCTTTACCTCCCTTTGGTCAACTTCCGCTATTGTTTGTTGATTTTAACATTGGTTCTGGGCATGCGTGTTTGTACTTCAGACAAAAGTCAGATGGATTTCTGTACACACGATAGGACTTTGCACCGTAGGACTTTTGTTGCCGAAAAGTTTGTCCGTTTGCAGAGCGAACTTTTGTCCGATGAAAACCGAAAACGTTTGTTCGATGGAGCGTACACACGGTAGGATTTTTTTGAAAACGTGCTCATTTTGAAGTTTGTTGTCAAAAAGTCCTACCGTGTGTATGGGGCTTAAAGTGGTTGTATAGTCTTTTTTTTTACTTTTACCTAGAGGTAAGCCTATACTAAGGCTTACCTGTAGGTAAAATAAATATCTCCTAAACCTTTACGGTTTAGGAGATATTCCTCTTGCACTGCGCCGCTGACTGCAGCGGCGCATGCGCACAGGGGATTCTCGGCTGAAGGCCCGGCGGACGCCGGACCTTGCCGGAAAGAAGTCTCCCACGCGCATGCACGGGAGTGACGAATCGCGGCTCCAGCCATTCACAGCGCTGGAGCCGCGGTACCCGGAAGACACGCCAAGGCATAATGTCAGCTGCCTCGGTGTGGACCAGGAGGGACACCGACGCCTCGTTCTAAGGTAAGTATTTCATAATGAGCTTGTATGCTGTGCATACTAGCTAATTATGCCTTTTCCTTTACAGGTGTAAAAAAATAAATGTTTGCTTTTGGGTTTAATGCCGCTTTAAATCAAGTATTGTTTTGTTTCCTACATTTATGGACTACAGTTCTAGATACAGAAGCAAAAGTAACACATACATGAATATATTTGTGAAAGAATACTTTTACACCATGGTTACAAGGAACTATCGGGTATTGAATTTCATTCAGAAGCGACTGATCATTTGTTTGGGCAACAATAATCTCCATATTTAACAAGAGATTTCCCATATTCTCTGCCTCCTCAAATATCCAGTATAAACACAGTGCAGAAACGTGTAAAGAAGGCAAATCATCAGAACTAAAACAACAGCACCATCTAGTGGAATATTGAGCTCTAAACCCTGAAATGCATGTTTATTTTACAAAGACAAGCTATATTATTTATTTCCATATAAAATGTAAAAAGGAAACAAAAAACAATACGCCAAAATGGTTCTAAAAATGTAAATTATTTTTATTGAAAAATAATATCCAGTGGTGTTTCTACCCCCGATACAATGCCAAAATGTTAGTATAGTATCACTCATTCAGTCTCTACTTTCACTTAGCATAGATGATCCTAGGGGTGCAGCACAGGCCATAAAAATATTTGTAGACATTTTCAGGCTGCTGCAATAAGGCAAAGATCAAATTATAAAGTGCAATAACACAATTCATCTTTCAGGTGTCTGATCCAGGACTAGTTCACACCCCATGCTTTTTTTTTTTTTCTGCATCCAAAATGCAAATAAAGTAGGTTTCATGGTTTTCAATGACATAGTTCATACCAGTGCTTGCCGTTCCAGTGTGTGTTCCAGTTCCAGAAAAAGAAGTAGAACATGCTGCATTTTTCTTGCACTGAATTGTACTGGAATGCAGTAAAACGCATGAACAACGCACCGGAACACACCTACATGCATCAAAAACCAGACCCCGGTACAGTGAAAAAAAAAGTATAAAAAGCATCTAGAACGCGGAAACGCATCAAAAATGCGCATGCAGAAATGCATCCGGAATGAAACTGGAGGACGTTTTTGTGGTGGCTGGTTTCTATAGATTGCAGCACTTTGCATTCCAGCTTTGTTTTTTTGTTTGAAAAAGTATGTTAAGTTTACACAGGCATTAAAAAGAAAGGCATGTTAAAAGACATGTGGGTCACATACAGCTTTTTGATGTATTTAGGAGTAGTTTATAAACTGCTGTCTATAGTAAAGGTCCTCATTTTATCAGGTCACGGCTAGTAGTAGTCACACTCAAGTGGTCTTATGTAATGCTCAAAATATTTTTCAGTTAATCCAAGCCATTTCTATCTCTCCTAGGATCCTTTCCTCCAGCCAGTGGTGTTTTGGCTGAAAGAAACAAATGTTTGACACCTGTAAACACATGTAACACATTTAGGCTCATTTAGGAGCATCAAGCGCTTGGGTGTTGATTCATTTAATTGGCCAGAATAATCATTTATTCTGGCCATTGAAATGAATTAACACTCAAGTGCTAAAGATGCCTAGCGCGTTTAGATGCCACTGCTCCTGGACAGGCTGGCAGTGGTTATTTTTCTGCCTCTAAAAACTCCTATGTGTGCATGGTCATTTAGAGGCAGAAAAAAAGAATGCCAGATGCCCTTAAGAACAGCATCAACAACATCCAGTGTGCATGAGACCTAAACCTCTAATAAATGTCAGGAGCATGTTCCAGCATTTCTAACCCTGCTGGTAACTTAATCCATTCATCATGGAATGTGTCAAGGCAGATGTTGATTGTCAAGAAACAGCTGTCTAAAGCTTTTAGGCAGCGGTACTGCCCACTGAATGTGACAAGAGGTACAGCTGGTATAATTTTTGCTGTGCCATGTGTACAACCGCTGTATAAAGTTAGGGGGGGGGGGGTGGTGGTAAAACCAGAAATCAACCACCTATTTTTAACCCCACAACTGCAAGTGTAAATAAGGGCTTGTTTATAGCAAAATCTGTGCGTTTACTGTGCAGTTCCGCATGCTCATTTATATGCCATTGCTGTGGATTTTTCAAGCATTATATTTTTTTTCTACTAAGTCGCATTTACATGTGTTTGCATGTGTTCACATGCATTCCAGTACAACTACACACATAAAGATGCAGCTTACTTATATATATATATATATATATATATATTTGTGAAAGCACCGCAAGGTGTAAACCAGGTTCATTCTTGTATAAACATTCATAAAAATGCATTTGACTGCATGGGGTGTAAATGAGCCCCAAGGCACATTCAATAGGGGGCATGCACTGATCTAAAGAAACCTATTTGCAGTAGAAAATATGTTTTGTCCTAGGCAGTTGCCATTAGAACAGCTTAAAAAAAATCTTCTTAAAAGTGAGCAGTATGGGATGCCCTAGTAATCAGTTTTATCTTCATATTTGCCATATTTTTCTATTGTGGCTAGATAAGTGTTTTAACCAACCAATAAAACAGTTGGATATGGTCAACGAAAGTGTGGTTGATTTGTATGGTCAGCACACTGGGGGTTATTTAACCAGTTCGCATCCGGGCCATTGTAATTTGATGGCCACAAGGTGGCTCTACAATGCCGGGAGGCCATCTATTGACGGGCTCGTGCCGCGTCACTCAGGTGCCGCTGCGCATGCCTGGCGGCCGCGATGTCCGCCAGGCACCCGCGATCGGCAGTTACAGAGCCAGGACCGTGGATCTGTGTGTGTAAACACACAGATCCAAGTCCTGTCAGGGAGAGGAGACCGATGCTGTGTCCCTTGTACATAGGGACAACCATCGGTCACCTCCCCCAGTCAGTCCCCTCCCCCCACAGTAAGAATCACTCCCAGGGAACACATTTAACCCCTTCCTCGCCCCTAGTGTTAACCCCTTCCCTGCCAGTCACATTTATACAGTAATCAGTGCATATTTTATAGCACTGTTCGCTGTATTAATGTGAATGGTCCCAAAAATGTGTCAAAAGTGTCCGATGTGTCCGTCGTAATATCGTAGTCCTGACAAAAATCGCAGATAACAGCAAATGTCATAATTCTATCCCCTATTTTGTAGACGCTATAACTTTTGCGCAAACCAATAACTATACGCTTATTGAGATTTTTTTTTACCAAGACTATGTAGAAGAATACGTATCGGCCTAAACTGAGAAATATATATATATATATATATATATATATATTTTTTTTTTTTTTTTTTAAATTGGGATATTTATTATAGCAAAAAGTAAAAAATATTGTTTTTTTTTTTCAAAATTGATGGTCTTTTTTTGTCTATAGCGCAAAAAATAAAAACTGCAGAGATGATCAAATACCCCCAAAAGAAATCTCTACTTGTGGGAAAAAAAGGACGTCAATTTTGTTTGGGAACCACGTTGCACGACCGCGCAATTGTCATTCAAAGCGTTACAGTGCTGAAAGCTGAAATTTTGCCTGGGCAGGAAGGGGGTATATGTGCCCAGCAAGGAAGTGGTTAATAAAACTGGAGAGTGCAAAATCTGCTGCAGCTGTGCATGGTAGCTAAACGAGCTGAAATTAGACGCTTATTGGCTATTATGCACAGCTGCACCACATTCTGAGTGCTCCAGTTTTAGTAAATCAGCCCCATTATTTGAAGGAGAGAATGGTTTACTGAGCATTCTAATAAATATGAAAGGAATATGACTATTATTGTATCTACTGATAATGGATCAAGCTTTCATGGATAAAATGCAATACAGTAGCTGTGTCACGTTTCATTTGTACACTATTTTAATTACCAAACTGAACATTGATTGTGCCTTTTAGTCCTGTGGAAGCCACAGCTGGCATGCAATATTGCCAGTCACTGGTAAAGACACATGGAATGTTTTATATAGCAGATAAGTCAGAGCCTATCTGGACGGCAGAGGAATTTCTTCATATGTAATTGTAATGTAAGGAGTTTTCATAGGTAAATACCAATATTCAAAATTATAAAACAAATAAAATGTCTTCTGTAACACCGATTTCCCATAAATGTCAAAGATGCTTAGAAGAAGTTCTTTAAATGATTGATGAGGTCTGTAAGGGAAATAAAACTTGCGAATCTCAGTTGCTAGTGACTTGTTCCCATGTGGGCCGAAAATGGAGCTTGCATTCCCCAGGTACACAGGCTCTCCACTATATAAGAACAAGTGAGTATAGTTTGTCTGAACGCTCTTCTTGAAGGTGGCGCCAAGCTCTGATAACTTCTGGTAGGTCCGTAGCACAAATTTGCTGCAGTCATAGGAATCAAACCACAGAGTTGAGTTAGGTGCCACCGATTCCTTCACAGTCCACGTCTCATAGTAAATGCCAGTGTTGTTATCTTCTTTTATCCATTTTGCCAACTGATTAAACATGGAACCTATTATATTTAAAGAGCAGTAAACAAAGTTACAATTAACAAAAAGTATGAGAAATCAGATTTTCATCTGCTAAACATGAGATATGTAATGGTTAAATCAGGCTTGGGAAGGGACCAGCTTCGGCATGTACCTTTTGGCTGGCCTGCTGGTTTCTAATGCTACATATACAACAAACGGGTCCCCAAACAAGGGACCTTTAAGGTGTTAATCCTTTTACCCTCAGTAAAAAAATAAAAAATGATAATAATTTGTACCTATAATAATCCTATAAATCAGTTTAAAATTTTGCTTATTAATAATAAAGCTATGTTTTTTATAACATCTGTACATTATGTGTTTTTTTTCTGAGGGTAAACCTCCTTAAGCCCATGTTCACACTGGGGCTGCGGGAGTGAAGCCTGCGAGTTCAGCTGAACTCGCACGATTTCACGCCCACTGCCAGTCCGGATTTCAGCCACGATTTCAAAGACATCTGAAACAGATGTCAATGTAAATCGCGGCTGAAATCGCAAAAAGTAGTACAGATGTCAGATCGCATGTCAAATCGCACCAGTGTGAACCAGGGCTAAAAGTCCGATATACTCCAGGTTTTTTGATAATCTAATGCTACAGTGAGGATTTTTTTTTTTATATTTGATCCCCTGCTGATTTTGTATGTTTGCCCACTGACAAAGAAATGATCAGTCTATAATTTTAATGGTAGGCTTATTTTCACAGTGAAAGACAGAATAACAAAAAAAATATCCAGAAAAACACATTTCAAAAAAGTTATAAATTGATTTGCATTTTAATGAGTGAAATAAGTATTTGATCCCCTATCAAATCAGGAAGAATTCTGGCTCCCAGGTGTCATCTATGCAGGTAATGAGCTGAGATTAGGAGCACTCTTATAAAAAGGAGCTTCTGTCCACAGAAGCAATCAATCAGATTCCAATCTCTCCTCCATGGCCAAGAACAAAGAGCTGTCCAAGGATGTCAGGGACAAGATTATAAACCTACACAAGGCTGGAATGGGTTGCAAGACCATCGCCAAGCATCTTGGTGAGAGGGTGAAAACAGTTGGTGTGATTATTCGCAAATGGAAGAAACACAAAATAAGTCAATCTCCTTCGGCATGGGGCTCCATGCAAGATCTCACCTTGTGGAGTTTCAATGATCATGGAAACGGTGAGGAATCAGCCCAGAACTACACAGGAGAGTCTTGTCAATGATCTCAAGGCAGCTGGGACCAAGAAAACAATTGGTAACACACTACACCGTGAAAGACTGAAATCCTGCAGTGCCCGCAAGGTCCCCCTGCTCAAGAAAGCACATGTACAGGCCCGTCTGAAGTTTCCTAATGAACATCTTATTGATTCAGAGGAGAACTGCGTGAAAGTGTTGTGGTCAGATGAGACCAAAATCAAGCTATTTGACATGAACTCAACTCGCCGTGTTTGGAGGAGGAGGAATGCTGCCTATGACTCCAAGAACACCATTCCCACCGTCAAACATAGAGGTGGAAACATTATGCTTTGGGGGTGTTTTTCTGCTAAGGGGACAGGACAACGTCACTGTATCAAAGGGCATTGAAAATGGGTCGTGGATAGGTATTCCAGCATGACAATCACCCAAAACACACAGCCAAGGCAACAAAGGAGTGGCCCAAGAAGAAGCACATTAAGGTCCTGGAGTGGACTAGCCATTCTCCAGACCTTAATCCCATAGAAAATATGTGGAGGGAGCTGAAGGTTCGAGTTACCAAACGTCAGCCTCAAAACCTTAATGACTTGGAGAGGATCTGCAAAGAGGAGTGGGACAAAATCCCTCCTGAGAGGTGTGCAAACCTGGTGGCCAACAACAAGAAACGTCTGTGCTTTGTGATTGCCAACAAGGGTTTTTGCCACCAAGTACCAAGTCATGTTTTGCGAAGGGGTCAAATACTTTTCCCCTCACTGTACATATAGGAGTTGATTGCTACAATTACTATGTTTTATAGGGCCCAGACAAATAGTCACGGTACGGTAACATGTTTTGCCACACATTACCCCAATGCATTCCTTGTAGTATGGTGTGTTGAATTGCTTTTGATTATGAATGGCCTGGTAGTGGGTGAGTGGCACTAGAATGCAGGGCGGTTCAGCGCCTGGGAACAGGTGGATTGATATCCTTACCGATGGTTTTTGTATAGTCCTGGCCCTGATCTTCCCAATGACCACACAGACACTTCAGTAAAATATTTCCTACTGCTCCATGGGCATTGTTACTTCCACTCATTCAGGGGCACTTAGTACTCCCACTGACACCAAGGCATTTTATGCTCTCACTAACCATTGACTGTCCTGGGTGGGTGCAGTTCCCACGGTATGTACAGTTATCATTGTGTAACAAAAACAGTGATGCACACTAGAAACCCAGTAGATTCCCCAACACTTCACTAAGAAAGCAAAATAATATACATAACCTAGACAAATGTGTACAAGTGTGATCTAAAAACTGCAAACTTCCTCAAGGTGGAACACTACAGGCAGGGTTTGGGTAACCCTGAACTGTGGTATATAATAACTTGGGTGCCTTGTCGCAGCCTCTGCAGCTTACGCATGTATTTGCAAATGTGTGCAAACTTAACCCCTGTTTTTAACAACTTCAGCCCTGGAAGATTTGGCTGCCCAGTGACCGGGCCATTTTTTGCGATACGGCACTGCGTCGCTTTAACTGACAATTGCGCGGTCGTGCGACCCTGTAACCAAACAAAATTAATGTCCTTTTTTTCCCCCCACAAATAGAGCTTTCTTTTGGTGGTATTTGATCACCTCTGCGTTTTTTATTTTTGTGCTATAAACAAAAAAAGAGCGACAATTTTGAAAAAAACCCACAATGGGGGTTATTTACGAAAGGCAAATCCACTTTGCACTACAAGTGCAAACTACACTTGAAATTGTACTGAAAGTGCACTTGGAAGTGCAGTCGCTGTAAATCTGAGGGGTAGATCTGAAATGAGGGGAAGCTCTGCTGATTTTATCATCCAATCATGTGCAAGCTAAAATGCTGTTTATTATTTGCCTTGCATGTCCCCCTCGGATCTACAGCGACTGCACTTCCAAGTGCACTTTCAGTGCAATTTCAAGTGCACTTTGCACTTGTAGTGCAAAGTGGATTTGCCTTTCATAAATAACCCCCAATATCTTTAACTTTTTAGTAAATATCCCATAATTTATTTTTTCCTCAGTTTAGGCCGATATGTATTCTTCTACATACTGTATTTATTGGCGTATAACACTCACTTTTGTACCCTGAAAATAGAGGGTAAACTGTGCCTGCGTGTTATACGAAGGGGGATGTGGAAAGTTTTTTTCCTGAAACTTCCCTCTTAAAAAGTTAGGGTGCGTGTTATACGCCGATAAATAAGGTATTTTTTGGTAAAAAAAATAAAAAATAAGCGTATATTGATTGGTCTGCGCAAACGTTATAGCGTCTACAAACTATGGGAAAGATTTATGGCATTTAAATGGCCTTTTTATTATTATTATTTTTTTACTAGTAATTTCGGTGATCTGCGATTTTTTTGCGGTATTGCAACGTTGCGTTGGACACTTTTGACACATTTTTGGGACCATTGACATTTATAGAGCAATCAGTGCTATAAATATGCACTGATTACTATGTAAATGTCACTGGCAGGGAAGGGGTTAACACTAGGGGGCGATCAAGGGGTTAACTGTGTTCCCTATTGTGTGTTCTAACTGTGGGGGGAAGGGGACTCACTATAGGAGATGACAGATCGCGTTTTCTACTTTTTAGAAACACGCAATCTGTCTTGTCTCCTCAGACAGCACAGGGATTTGGGCGTTTACACACACAAGCCCCGTGCTGCCGTTCGTGCATGCGATCGCGCCCGCCGGCCAGGCGCATCGGGTTCTCCCACCATGCAGCGGGTGCGCACCCCCTGGTGGCTCTCCTGGGCGAAGCCGTATATGTATGGGATTTCACCCAGGAGAGCCATTCTGCCACAGTATATCTGCGTGAGCCGGTCGGGAACCGGTTAATGTGAACTGTTAGACAGGAAAATTTGGTTTGTTGCAGGCTGGTTGGCAAGTTGAGCTGGGAATTTTTCTCTGTTGTTGTTTGAGAGGTGTATAATAAATGCAGGAAATTGGAGCTGCACAAAGCAAACAATCAGATCTTAGCAATAATTTTTCTTGCCTTAGCTAGAACATGAGACGTCTAATTGACTGCTGTAAGTAAACACATCCTCATTCCTGTCCCTGTAGTTTTTACATAGGAGGCTATCAAACCTTCATTTCACATTTGGATCTTTACCTGAGATTGTTGCTACTGGAACTAAAGTTCCATAGGTCCTCCAGTGTTCATCATCTATCCCTTCAAAGAAGCAGGCTGCTCCTTGGTTACACCAGATTGGTTCCTCTATGTCAGACCGTAGGTGGGGGAACGTACAGTTACCGAGTTGGAAGAGCTCATACCATTCTGCAGTGTAATTTTTCCCAGTCAGCGAGCTTTTGAATCCAATGGCATCATGCATAATTTTCTACAAAAAAAATAAGAAAAAAAAATTAAAATAATAATAATAATAATAATAATAATAATAACAGTACTGAATAAGCAGGGGGGAGGAGGTATGGGTCTGGTCTCTATGGGTAAACAAAATTACAAATAACGCTTTACTACTACCCCGAATAGCTTTATCAAAGTCAGGGGGAAGGTAATGGTTGACCCAGGGTTTCCCCTAGGCGTTCAAACTTTTTGACCCTGTCTAGGAGAACTGTTCTATTTTGGCATGAATCATGGCTCTGGTAACTCTATTCTTTGTTTCCAAGACAGTGAGGTGGGGTGTTTTCCAGGCCTTTGCAATGGTTTGCTTTGCAGTAGGTGTAACCTGCAGGAGTAGCTTGAATTGGAGGTTACATCAGGAGGTTTCTTATTGAGTAGAGCCATGGCTGGGTCGGGGGCTAAGGTGCTACCAATAAGGGTGGAAAGGATACGAAAAATGTCAGCCCAAAATGATTGGGCTAATGGGCAGCTCCACCAGATATGGAGGTGTGTGCCATTGTCAGGACAACCCCGGAAACAAGCAGGAGAGTAGGACGGAAGGTATTTGGCAATCCGGGAAAGGACCAGGTACCAGCGCATCAATACTTTGTAATTAGTTTCAGAGGCTACAACATTCTGAGTTTTTTTTTTTTTTCTGCCTCTAAACTCCTGTAAACGCCTGTGCATGGGACCTCATGTACACTTGAGCTCAAAAATGGCTGTTTTACAGATGTTTGATGTTTTTTTTCTTCTGCCTATAAATGCCCATGCACACAGACGTTTACAGGAATTTAGAGACGGAAAAAATACCCATTACTTGCATATTCAAGAGGAGCGTTTTGGCTGAGAAAAATGGCAAAACATGCCTAAGGCCCTATTCACACTTGTGCGACTTCTCATGCAACTTTGAACCCCAAAGTCATATGACAAATCATACCCCCATGTTTCCCAATAAGTACTGTTCATATATGCGTGACTTAAAGTCGCAGCGACTTTAAAGTAGCTCCTGCACTACTTTGGTCAAACTTTCATGCGACTTGAGGTCCTTAGATTTCAATGTAAAGCCTCAAAAGTCACATGAACGTCACAGCTGCCAGAGTCGCACTCATCCAAACTTGCATTAAAATCGCATCACGTCACAATGGAAATCGCACAATTTTTAAGCCACACAAGTGTGAATAGACTCTTAAACGTGGCCAATGAAATAAATAAATGCCCAAGTGCTTGACGCATCTAAACACATTTGCAAAAATGAGGCTTAGGCACTTTTTGAAGCTCCTGCCAGGAGAAAAGCATTTACAAAAGCCCCAGTGTGCATGTGGTTCTAGGCTGCATTGACACATGATCGCGGGCGGAATTACCACGATTCCGCATCGTGATTTCAAATAGCGATCACTTCTAATGACACCCCAATCGCGCCGCAATTTTGCCGGGAGATAAATCGCGCTGCAATCGCGGCAAACCGCAACACTTGTCTCTCAAAAAGGAACATGAGCTCTTTTGGGTGACAGCGGCACGCATTGCTGCAATTGCAGCGCGATTGACCGTAAGACAATTGCTGCAGAATCGGGGCGTCATTAGAAGTAGTAGCATCGCAAATGCACCCTGCGTTTTGCAGCCATTTGAAATGGCAGGGCGGAATTGTGGCGATTCTGCCCGCGATCATGTGTGAATGCAGCCTGGGTCATTGAGTCCAGATTGTTAGAAAGTTGTGATCATCTGCAGGTGTATTTTAGTACAGTGACCACCTCACTAAAAGATGCCGCTATATCTAAAGCCTAAAGACGTTTTTTCAATCACAGTCAGAAGATGCAAAGCAGAAAATTTAATATGTTATAGAATTCCTAATACATCTCTAGCAACGAAAATGAAATTAACAGAATTTTGTTCATAAACACAAGTGTCTATTTTTGTGATCCCTAATCTTTTTAAAAAAAGTACACCTACAAAATGACCGAGAAGATCTCCATACTTGAATTCCCAAACTGGTGCTTGTAGTCGAAAAATCTCAATAGTGTCTTCATCTTTCATCAAGGGAATAGAGCCATCTGCATATCCAGTAGGGCAAAATGTATACTGGGCTTGACAGTAGGGATCTGTCTTAGGACGATAGTCAAATCGTCTGCATATAAAAAGGAAATTAGAAGATTATTCTAAAAAGAACTTTAGGAATTGCTGCAATTTGATGAATGTATGTATGTGTGAAAAAACAAATGTCACCTGCTGTATGCATTTACTTCAGTTATCTATATATTAACACCCAACGCCAAGCGAAAATGGAATGTAAAATAGTGCATCAAATACTTTACTTCTCAGTTTTGATTCCAAACACCTCTTACTAAACTCAGCCATAGACAATTCGAATCTGGGCCGGTTCAGCAGGAACTGACAAAGATTTGAACCATGTGTGGACAGGCTGAATGTACCAAGTTGATCGATCAACTTGGGTACAACCAGCCTGTCGGATTTTACATGTGATTATTGCTAACAGATGTTAAAGTACGAGGGGTCTTCAAAACGTTTCCGCACTTTAAATTTTTTGTTGGAAATTGGGAGGGAGGAAGGGAGTAGAAGTTGGTTGTGTCTGAGTGTGTCATGTGACATATGTCTGGCAAGCCTGCTGACCTTGCAGTTTAGTATAATGCCGCGTACACACGATCATTTTTCCCGTCGGGAAAAATGAAATTTTTTCCTTTGGACGAGAAAAACGATCGTCTGTGGGCTTTTTGCCGTTTTTCCCGACGGGAAAAACGGCATTAATCACGATGAGAAAAATTAGAACATGTTCTAATTTTTCTCGTCGTTTTTCCTTTCATTTCTTCCAGCGGCAGTGTTTCCCATAGGGAAACACTGCCGCGGAGCCCATAGACGATCGTTTTTCTCGTCATTTTAAAAAATAACGAGAAAAATGACCGTGTGTGGGGAACAAGCTGTTCCCTCGTTTAAAAGGTCATTATTCACGGCGGTTTTTAAACCGCCGTGAATAATGATCGTGTGTACGCGGCATAAGAGTTGTCACGATGTGGTGAAGATGGCTGTGAAACTCATAAAAAAAGTGTGGAAACTTTTTGAAGAACCCTCGTATATATCACACTAAAATCACAATGGCTCCACAGAAGGGATGCCTCCATCAACACTGTCTGTTGCAGGAAAGAAAATCGCTCCGTCTATGGTCAGCCTAAGCCATCCTGCTGTGTAAGGTCCCATGCACACTGGATGTTTCAGTGCCTTAAAAAAGTAATCACACCCCATTCAATTTTCCCAATTTTGTCATGTTACAACTAAAAACGTAAATGTATTTTATTGGGATTTTATGTGATAGACCAACACAAAGTGGCACATAATTGTGAAGTTGAAGGAAAATGATAAATGGTTTTCAAAATTGTTGACAAATAAAGATTTGAAAAGTGTGTCGTGCATTTGTATTCGGCCCCCTTTAGGCTGGGTTCACACTAGTGCGACACGACATCTGTCCTACTTTGGATACGACTTTGCCCTGCGACATGAAGCCGACATATGTCCGACTTTCAATGAACGGGGATCCGACTTGGATCCCCGCCAATATCAGGCACTGTGTTTGGTATGAATCTTGAGGGGGAACTCCAGGCCAAATTTTAAATAAAAAACCGGCATGGGTTCCCCCTCCAGAGGCATACCAGGCCCTTGGGTCTGGTCTGGATTTGAAGGGGCGCCCCTACGCCGAAAAAACGGCGTGGGGGTCCCCCCCAAAATCCAAACCAAACCCTTATCCGAGCACACAACCTGGCCAGCCGCAGGGGAAGAGGGGGGGGGGGGACGAGAGAGCGGCCCCCCTCCCTCCTGAACCGTACCAGGCCGCATGCCCTCAACATGGGGGGTTTGGTGCTCTGGGGCAGGGGGGCGACCTGCAGCCCCCCCACCCCAGAGCACCCTGCCCCCATGTTGATGAGGACAGGGCCTCTTCCCGACAACCCTGGCCGTTGGTTGTCGGGGTCTGCGGGCGGGGGGCTTATCGGAATCCGGGAGCCCCCTTTAATAAAGGGGCCCCCGGATCCCGGCCCCCCCCACCCTATGTGAATGAGTATGGGGTACATCGTACCCCTACCCATTCACCTGGTGGAAAAAAATTGCTATAAAAAAACCACACAGCTTTTTAAAGTATTTTATTGCACAGCTCCGGAGGTCTTCTTCCGACTTCGGGGGTCTCCGGTGTCGTCGCCACGCTCTCCGGTTCTTTCTTCTGCCGGGCCTCCGCTAACTTCTTTTTAGCTCTTTTGCTAGGGGGCCCGGTCTTCTCCGTCGCCTTCTTCTTCTCCCGCTCTCCGGTTCTTTCTTCCGCCGGGCCTCCGCTAACTTCTTTTTAGCTCTTTTGCTAAACGGAGGCCCGGTCTTCTCCGTCGTCTCGTCCGGCTCTCCGTTTTCCTTCTGCCGGCCCCTCCACTAACTTCTTTAGCTCTTTTGCTAGTGGAGGGGCCGGTCTTCCCGTCGTCGCCGTCTTCTTCCCTCTTCTCTTCCTCGATGTTGACGCGTCGCTTCCTCCCGCTGTAATACTGGCTCTCCGCTCTGCTCCGCATTAATATAGGCTTCTCGTGACGTCACAGTCACATGTTCCGGGGCACATGGCCCCGGAGCATGTGACTGTGACGTCATGGGAACATGTGACTGTGACGTCATGAGAAGCCTATATTAATGCGGAGCGGAGCGGAGAGCCAGTATTACAGCGGGAGGAAGCGACGTGTCAACATCGAGGAGGAGAAGAGGGAAGAAGACGCCGACGACGGGAAGACCGGCCCCTCCACTAGCAAAAGAGCTAAAGAAGTTAGTGGAGGGGCCGGCAGAAGGAACCGGAGAGCGCGGCGACGACACTGGAGACCCCCGAAGTCGGAAGAAGACCTCCGGAGCTGTGCAATAAAATACTTTAAAAAGCTGTGTGGTTTTTTTATTGCAATTTTTTTCCACCAGGTGAATGGGTAGGGGTACGATGTACCCCATACTCATTCACATAGGGTGGGGGGGCCGGGATCCGGGGGCCCCCTTATTGAAGGGGGCTCCTGGATTCCGATAAGCCCCCCGCCCGCAGACCCCGACAACCAACGGCCAGACAAAACCGTGGTCTGACTATGTAAACAAGGCAGATCGCCATTCTGTGAGAAGGGAAGGTTGTGATCCTGTATTCCTGCTAAGCAGGAACACAGATCTCTTCCTTCTCACAGTACAAGCACCTCCCTCACAGTTAGTAATCACTCCCCTGATGCTAACCCCTTCCCTGCCAGTGTCATTTGTACAGTGACAGTGCAAATTTTTAGCACTGATCACTTCATTAGTGTCACTGGTCCCCAAAAAGTGTCACTTATGCCGCGTACACACGATCGGAAATTCTGACAAGAAAAGTTCGATGTGAGCTTTTGGTCGGAAATTCCGACAGTGTGTATGCTCCATCTGACTTTTGCTGTCGGAGTTTCCGCCAACAAAAGATTGAGAGCTGGTTCTCTATTTTTCCGACATAAAAAATTCCTATCAGAAATTCCGATCGTCTGTATGCAATTCTGTCGCGAAAAAAAATATGCATGCTTAGAATCAATTTGACGCTTGCTCGGAATCATTGAACTTCACTTTTCTCAACTCGTAGTGTTGTATGTCACCGCGTTCTTGACGGTTGGAATTTGGTGTGACAGTGTATGCAAGACAAGTTTGAGCCAAGATTCCGTCGGAAAAAAATCCACTGTTTTCTTGTCGGATTTTCCGATCATGTGTATGCGGCATTAGTGTCCGATTTGTTCAGCGCAATGTTGCAGTCCCGCTATAAAGTTGCTGATTGCCGCCATTACTATTAAAAAAAAAAATTCCATAAATCTATCTTATTATTATGATACAGGATTTATATAGCGCCAACAGTTTGCGCAGAGCTTTACAACATGAGGACAGACAGTACAGTTATAATACAATACAGGAGGAATCAGAGAGCTTACAATCTAAAAATCCCATAGTTTGTAGACGCGATAACATTTGTGCAACCCAATCAATATAAGCTTATTGGGATTTTTTAAGCAAAAATTTGTAGCAGAATACATATTGGACTAAATTTATGAAAAAAAAAAAATAATTAATTTTTATATTGTGTATCCATAGCAAAATGTAAGAAATATTGCTTTTTTTAAAATAAAATTGTCTGTCTTTTTTTGTTTATAGCGCAAAATATAAAAACCGCAAAGGTGATCAAATACCACCAAAAAAAAAAAGCTCTATTTGTGGGGGAAAAAAGGACATCAATTTTATTTGGGTACAGCGCCGCACGACCACACAATTGTCAGTTAAAGTGACGCAGTGCCATATAGCAAAAAATGGCCTGGTCATGAAGGGGGTAAAACCTTCCGGGGCAGAAGTGGTTAACCACTTCCCGCCTGGCCTATAGCAGAATGACAGCCGGGCAGTGGTTGCGTTATCCTGACTGGGCAGGAAGATATGACGTCCAGCAGGATAACAGCCGCCGCGCGCCCGTGGGGGCACGCATCGCGGCGATCGGTGGTGCGGTGTGTCAGTGTGACACACCACTACACCGATCTCGGTAAAGAGCCTTCCAATCACAGCTAATCCCGATGTAAACAGGAAGAGCCGTTGATTGGCTTTTCCTCACTCGCGTCTGACAGGCGTAGAGGAGAGCCGATCAGCTGCTCTCCTGACGGGGGGGGGGTCTGTGCTGATTGTTTATCAGCGCAGCCTCCCCTCGGATGACCGCTCAGGACCACCAGGATGCCAGAATGGACCACCAGGGATGGCCACCCCACTGGACCACCAGGTATGCCACCTAGACCACCAGGCAAATGCCAATCTGTGCCCAGGCAGCTGCCAATCTGTGCCCAGGCAGCTGCCAACCAATGCCCACCCACAATGCCTGGCAGTGCCACAAGGGATGCCTATCAGTGCCATCTATTAGTGACGCATATCAGTGCCACATATTAGTGCCCATCAGTGCAGCCTTTTAGTGCCCAGTGTCGCCTATCAGTGCCACCATGAGTGCCCATCAGTGCCGCCTTATCAGTGCCCATCAGTGAAGGAAACATACTTATTTACTAAATTTTATACGGGAAACAAAAAAAAATCTTTTTTTTTTTCAAAATTTTCTGTCTTTTTTAACTTGTTTAGCAAAAAATAAAAACCGCAGAAGTGACCGAATACCACCAAAATAAAGCGCTATTTGTGGGAAGAAAATGGTAAAAATTCTGTTTGGGTACAGTGTAGCATGACCGCGCAATTGTCATTTAAACAGCGACAGCGCAGAAAGCTGAAAATTGGCTTGGGCAGGAAGGGGGGTAAGTGAAGTGGTTAAACAAGCTGAATTTAGAAGCTGATTGGTTGCCATGCACAGCTGCACCACATTTTGCACGCTGAAGTTTTAGTAAATCATCGCCATTGTGTGTAATAGGCGGAAAGCAGCTATGGCTTGTTTTGTTTAGTGTGCTGCCGTCATACACCTAAACCAAGTAGAGAGTTGTGACTTTCTGTTATGTGACCAGATAAGAGAAGTCCAGTGTAGTGAGGACATGACTTACCTGTATGGTACTGGCCACAGCCCAGACACACTGCACACTGACAGCCCAATCAGGGCCAAGGATAGCGCCATCCCACGACCACCAATCACTTCCCTGACTCTCACAAGTCTCAGGGTACTTCTGCCTTCACATCAACAGGAAGTCAGTCAAATGACCAATCAGGCTGGCAAGCACTTCCTATTTCAATACCCTTTTTGAGATATATTTTTTTAATTTCTCTTCTTACATGTGGGTCACGTGTTAGTTTTACTATTACATTATCTCTATACAATAATCTTCACGAGGTGACCCGTTGCCAGGAATCAAGATGGGCGCCGGGGAATTAGAGTGGGAAGTGATGTCAGCAACAATAGGGAAGGAAGTAGGTGAGTGGGAGGATGTTGTGTGGGCAGACGAGGTGGGGGAGGGGCCAGGGACGGACGTCAGCAGTACACAGTGAGACTTGTAATATAGGTGTCCTGTGTTGTCACGTGATGACTACCTTGCCAAGTTAGTGTGATGCTGCATCATATGGAGGATTTAGTAACAGCGTGTTGTGATGATGGATACACTGAGTCAATGAGATGCTGCATCATATGGAAGCTTTAGTGGCAGTGTCCTGTATAAACTACTACCTGCAGAGATTACTAAGGGGTTCATCCTTTTGATGTTGGATCAAGCTTATTATTCCTCATACGCACCATAGAATGCACATTATGGGCTATTGTTACTGATATGAATTCTGGACAAGCTATAGAAGACTCCACAGTAAATTGGGTTTAATTTCCGAAAGGATCTCTCTCGCATGAAATATTTGGATCATGTGACACGTTACCAAAATATTGCATGCAATATGAAAAATATAAATTCGCTTTTCTGCGGCATTTACCACAAAATGAAGAAACGCTTGGTAAATACTGCACAAGCCTGTCTAAAAAGTCATATCACAAAAAAGGAACAACATTTGTTAACCTCTTAAAGAGGAAGTAAACTTCCTCGGCAAACTTTTACCTATAGGTAAGCCTTATTATAGGTCTACCTATAGGTATTGAAAATATCTCCTAAACCTGTACAGTTTAGGAGATATTTCCAGTGCATGCAGCCAGTGACATCACTGGCGCATGCACTCTGAAGGAATGGCCCACGGGTGCCGTTTCTTTCGAGCCCGCGCCGTGAACAGCGGCTCCCGTGTGCATGCGTGCGAGTGACGTCATTACGTCTCCGGCAAATCACAGTGCCGAAACCCGGAAGATGCGCCGGGAAAGATTTCGGCCATGACAGCGGTGTGCGGGGATCGCTGCAACAGCTTAGTTTTAAGCGCTTGCGGACCAGCCGCGGCAGTTTGGCTCCGCTGGGCGAACCGTCGTAGCTGTATCCAGTTGTCGCAGTAAGTGGGCTTAACACTATATGACCATATAGTGTGACCAAACCCCTGTATTTTTTTGAATATGTTCAGGTGTTTTTTAACTAGCCTTGCAGGATAAATGTCATTCTTGAATGTGTGCGCTGTAATCTGTTTTGTACTGTTTGTTGGTCTTATCTTGAATTTGAACTTATTTTAGGGTGTACCCCCCAAGTATGTTTTTGTAGCTGTTCGTCGGTCGTTTTAAGCGGTGTTAGCAAACGCATGCCCGCTGCATCGCGGGAGTGCCGATGCTTGTGACTGGTGGTCGCGATGACCGCCGGCCGCGAGCGATCTCCGGGCACGAGAGGCAGAACAGGAACGTGTGTGTGTAAACACACACATCCCTGTTCTATGAGCTGAGGAAATGCAGATCGTGAGTTCCTAATAGCTAGGAACCACGATCTGTCATTTCCTCCAGGTCAGTCCTCTCCCCCTTCAGTTAGAACACACACTAGGGAACACAATTAACCCCTTGATCAGCCCCTAGTGTTAACCCCTTCCCTGCCAGTGACATTTTTACTGTAATCAGTGCATTTTTATAGCACTGATCGCTGAATAAATGTGAATGGTTCCAAAAAAGTGTCCGATGTGTCTGCCATAATGACGCAGTCCCGATAAAAAACGCAGATCATCGCCATTACTAGTGTAGCGGGGTGCTATATTTAAGGGAAGTATCTGAGTGGTAATAAGGCTCAGATACACAAATTGTTAGGGTTCATGGACCATTTCTGTCCCTGGGAGATAGTACTGATGTGTAGTTCCCTGGGGCCTATAGGTGGCGCTGTTGCCATAGGCTCGGGTTGAACCGCAGTACAGGGTTGTGCCTTTTCTTGTCCCCTCTTGACAGCAGTGCGGCGGGGTGGGGAACCTGCTGTGCCTGTCGGGAGAGGGTATAAAAAGGGGCGGCCATCTTCCAGAGGGGGTCGGTGGACACCCAGGCACCTTAAGCCTGGGTGTGTGTGGTCGCCTCTGGGTGCCCTAGGCCCGGAGGCCTGAGGGTCGTCGTCGTGGGTGGACACCCAGGCACCTTAGGCCTGGGTGTGGGTGTCGCCTCCGGGTGCCCTAGGCCCAGAGGCCTGGGTGTGTGTTGCCTCTGGGTGCCGGAGGTGAAGTTGCTGTTCCATCCCAGACACCTTCAGTCTGGGGTGAGGTACTAAATAGGAGGCCCGGGGCCCAGCAACCTTCGGCTGGGGTCCGCTAAGGATCGAGAGCTCCCAGGGTACCGCCTTGCAAGGGGGGCCCGTATCTTGGATCGAGGAGGCCAGGGAGGTGACCCTTTCTGAAGACCCAGCGCAGAGTCGTGGTGACAGTCAGGGCCTCTGGTAACTCTCCGGAGGGATGCTTTTCTCTTTGACATGGGCCAAGTTCTCCAAGAAGGCAGTGCATGTTCTGTAGGTCATAGTGGCAGTGACACTACGCACACACTAGGTCAGTGGCAGTGACCAAATAGGGCAAGGCCCTATTCACCCGGTCAGGGGCAGTGACCATCTACACCAAGTCAGTGGCAGTGACTTTCAGATTCATTAGGTCTGTGATAAAGATCGCACGCCAAACCTGCTTGCGCATACCAGAACAGTAAGAGAACCAAGATTTGTGTTTGTGCCTGGACCTCTCTCCCACCTTATCTGACCTGTGTCTCGTCTCAACCTGTCTGCTCTTAAAGCATAGTTGCCAACAGTAACGGATTGGCCGGGACGTTCCCGGGATTCAAACCCTTTTCCCGGATTTATTTTGTCCCGGCCAATGTCCCGGCCAATCCGATTTTTCCCGTTTTCCCCGAATTTGGACGCCGCAGGCCGCCGCCGCTAGAGGTCAACGGCTGGCGGAGACAATGTCTTGGCCGGCCGCCATGTTCAAGAAGACCAAAACACGGATGTAGTACAATAGAAAATAAAGCTGCTGCGGCGCCGCCCACACCCCGCACCTCCCTGGGGGTGGGCGGCGCCGCAGCAGCTTTATCTTCTATTGTACTACATCTGTGTTTTGGCTGGCCGGCCGGCCGCCCCGCTGCAGGTCTGTCTGTAATGGAAAGGGGCGGGGGTCGGCAGCGCCACAGCTTAATTTTTTTTTTTTTGCAGCCACACTGTCGGCTCCGCCTCTATTTTGTTCCCCTTCGGGGAAGGGGAAACAATAATGGCGGCCGAGACAGGAGACACCTGTGGTTAAGGGGGGACTCCGCTGGGGATGCCTGTGGTAACTGGGGACTCCGCTGGGAACGCCTGTGGTAAGGGAGGACTCCGCTGGGGACGGCTGAGGTAAGGGGGGACTCCGCTGGGGACGCCTGATGTAAGGGGGGACTCCGCTGGGGACGCCTGATGTAAGGGGGGACTCCGATGGGGACGCCTGATGTAAGGGGGGACTCCGCTGGGGACGCCTAAGGTAAGGGGGACTCCGCTGGGGACGCCTGATGTAAGGGGGGACTCCGCTGGGGACGCCTGAGGTAAGGGGGGACTCCGCTGGGGACACTTGATGTAAGGGGGGACTCCGCTGGGGACGCCTGATGTAAGGGGGGACTCCGCTGGGGACGCCTGATGTAAGGGGGGACTCCGCTGGGGACGCCTGATGTAAGGGGGACTCCTCTGGGTACACCTGATGTAAGGAAGGACTCCGCTGGGTACGCCTGATGTAAGGAGGGACTCCTCTGGGGACGCCTGATGTAAGGAGGGGCTCCCCTGGGGACACCTGATGGCATCTGGTGGCAGGCGACGTGGCAGGTGACACACTCGGGGCTTCCACTGATTCGGCATTTTGGTGAGTTGAATGATTTCATTTTATATTAAAATGTAATAAGAGAAATAATGCACTTCAGTCATCCTGACACCCTAACAACCATGGTGCCGGGATGATTAAAGAGCTAACACCAGATGTTTGGATTATCTTTATCTGTTGATTGTTAAACTCTGGAATACACATATTTCTATTATGGTGTAGGATCTGGGCCTGCTGTCCTTCCATCCTTCCTTCTCTTTCCTTCCCTCCCTCTTTCTTTCTCCCTTCATCCCTCATTCATCTCAGACTTTAACCACACCCCCTTTGAGCCACGCTCATTTAAGCCACTCCCACTACCCGCGTAAACCACGCCCACGCTTCGTGCGCCACTTTTTTCTCCTAAAGTATAACACACCTTCAAATGAATGCCCCACCCCCTAATTATACCAAGGCTCCGCCTACATGCGAAAAAGTGTCACAGATTTTTTTTTTGCAATGTTGGCAACTATGTTAAAGGGACTATTTATTATCCATGTGAAATAAATACAGAAGTTGGACTTTCAGTTGGTGTGGACAGTGGCTTTACTGGGGAGAATTAAGGACTTGTTTCTGGCCAAGCCAGAAGCGAGATCAGCTCGGGAGGATTCAAACACCAGCCGCAGGCAGGCCCGAGAAAACTAACACCGCTCAACCTCCCCATCCAGGAGGGTATGGGCATGTAGTGCGGTGTGCCTCAGTCTTTCCTGCGGAGGAGCCAAGTTAAGAAAAGCAGGTAAAGTCTGGGGTGGGTGCGCTATACTAGTAAAAATTAAAATAATAATAAAAATGCTATAAATCTATCCCCTATTTTGTAGACGCTATAACTTTTGCGCAAACCAATCAATATACGCTTATTGCGATTTTTATTACCAAAAATATGTAGAAGAATACGTATTGGCCTAAACTAAGGAAAAATGCACTTTTTTAAAAAAAATATTGGGGATATTTATTATAGCAAAAAGTACAAAATATTGTGTTTTTATCAAATTGTTTATAGCGCAAAAAATAAAAATCGCAGAGATGATCAAATACCACCAAAAGAAAGCTCTTTTTGTGGGAAAAAAAAGGACGTCAATTTTGTTTGGGTACAGCGACGCAGTGCCGAATCGCTAAAAATGGCCCGTTCATTGGGCAGCCAAATCTTCCGAGGCTGAAGTGGCTAAGGTAAGTATTTCATAATGAGCTAGTATGCGATGCATACTAGTTCATTATGCCTTTGTCTTGCAGGGTTTTTTTGGGAAAAAAATGTCAGAGGTTTAGAACCTCTTTAACCACTTGAGACCCGCGCTATAGCCGAAAGACGGCTGCAGTGCGGCTCTCAAGTGCCGGGTGGACGTCCCCAGGGCGTCCTGCTGTTTACATCCCGCCGCGCACCTCCGAGGGCGCGCGGCGGGGAACAGCTGTGCGCGCCGCATCACGGGATGCCGATGCGCATGCCTGGCGGCCGCGATGTCCGCCAGGTACATGCGATCGGCTTTTACAGAGGCAGGACATGGATCTCTGTGTGTAAACACAGAGATCCATGTCCTGTCAGGGAGAGAGGAGACCGATGCTGTGTCCCTTGTACATAGGGAGTCACCACACTGCCCCCTAGCACAGCTGGCAATGCAGAGCAGCTGGAGCAGTGAATCGCTTCTGCCGCTCTGCGTTGCAGTGTAAATTGGCGCTTAGGCTGAATTCACACTGATTTGGTCTAAAATGTAGAGAAAAGGAATGTACATTTCTATCCATCTTATGCACATTTTAACATGCATTGACTTGCGTTGATCTGCGTTTTAGTGCACTAAGTGGTTCGCACTTCTGCCTAGGAGCACTAGGGTCGTTCGAATCCCAACCACGGCACTCTCTGCCTGGAGTTTGCATGTTTTCTCTCTGCTTGTGTGGGTTTCCTCTGGGTACTCTTGGTTTCCTCCCACACTCCAAAAACATGCTGGTAGATTAATTGGCTCCTGTCTAAATTTGCATTTGCAAATATGTATGAATCAGTGTTGCCAACCATGAGTATTTTTACTGGCAGCCAGTAAAAAACGGGCACTTTTCTCCTGCCAGTAAATATCAGTAAGAGGAAAAGGTTGCTAGTAAAAAATATGGCTGTGACGCTCGTCTCGGAACTGTGCATGCGCAGCTCGGGCCTGGAGCCGGCCAAGACCATCCAAGTCAATTTCATATGTGCATCACTCATTCTAATGTATTGCCCCTGTCCCTGAGCTACTTACTTACTATATCGAAAATAAAATAAGAAATATGCTTTTTGCCTTAATATCTACCTTAAACCACATTGCTAATTGCATATTGTACTTATTTGTAGCCTAAATACTGGAATTTGCACTTAAAACTGTAATTTTGTAACTTTTGGAACTGCCAGAAAAAATTTGGCTGTGCCAGGAAATCGTGGGTGTTGTGTCAGTAAATTTCAATCTGGTAGGTTGGCAACACTGGTATGAATGTGAGTTAAATACCTCTCTTAGTGTGTTTCAGGCAGCATATGTTTTCAGTGATTATTGAAGTGATTTTCTTAAAGTAAAACTGTCACCCTGTTCACAAAATAGCTTCACTTAAAAGCTCCCTCCCTACCCACATGTGTTCAGCTTTGTCATTCTCCCGTGCCAGTCCTTTAGGCTGGGTTCACACCTATGCTTTGCTCTTTTGAGCTTGGAGTCTTTGCCAAGTTCGCAATTAGTCGTTCAGCGGTTCCTTCGCGTTTTTAGCTTGCGGATTTGCCGACCTGGGAAGTCTCGCCGCTGTTATCAAAAAACCGGCATGGGTTCCCCTCCAGGAGCATACCAGGGCCTTAGGTCTGGTATGAACTTTAACGGGAACCCCAACGCCGAAAAAAAACGGCGTGGGGGTCCCCCCAAAATTCATAGCAGACCCTTATCTGAGCACGCAACCTGGCAGGCCGCAGGAAAAGAGAGGGGGACGAGAGAGCGCCCCCCCTCCCTCCTGAACCATACTAGGCCGCATGCCCTCAACATGGGGGGTGGGTGCTTTGGGGCAGGGGGGTGCCCTGCGGCCCCCCCACCCCAAAGCACCCTGCCCCCATGTTGATGAGGACAGAGCCTCTTCCCGACAAACCTGGCCATTGGTTGTCGGGATATGCGGGCAGGGGCTTATCGGAATCCAGGAGCCCCCTTTAATAAGGGGGCCCCCAGATCCCGGCCCCCCACCCTATGTGAATGAGTATGGGGTACATCGTACCCCTACCCATTCACCTGGTGGAAAAAAAATGTCAATAAAAAAAAACTACACAGGTTTTTTAATTAATTTATTACACAGCTCCGGGGGTCTTCTTCCAACTTCGGGGGTCTCTTCCGACTTCGGGGGTCTCCGGTGTCGTCTCCGGGCTCTCCGGTTCTTCTCTCGCTCTCCGGTTCTTTCTTCCTTCTGCCGGGCCTCCGCTATCTTCTTCCAGCTCTTTTGCTAGCGGGGGCCCGGTCTTCTTCGTCGCCTTCTTCCCTCTTCTCTCCTGGAGATGTTGACTCGTCACTGTCTCCGGCTGTAATGCCGTGTGCGCGGAGCGCATTCACTTATATAGGCATGGGCGTGGTCACCGGGTGATGCCACCCAGTGACCCCGCCCCCATATGACGTGACAGACCCGGGGAATGATGGATTGGAATGATGGGAATGATTTTTACTTGCTCATAATATATATTTAATACACTTTATATTTATGAATATAAAAAAAATAAAAAAAATAATAAGAATCCCCTTTGAGAAAGTGACGTTGAGCAATCACGCAACGCTTCAGGGTACAGAGCTGTGGTGACATCACTTCCGGTCGCAGCTGAGTCCGGAAGCTGGAATACACACTGTGTCATGCTGTTTTTAATCATCTGAATTGTAAGTTTTTTAACCTTTATTAATAAACGTATATCTGAAATACTACACTATGGAGTCCCCCTTCCCTCTCTTTGTTATCTGAGTACCTAAAATGGGAAACCTGATCATGGGCGATTGAACAAGAAAAGAGAGCACTCAGCTATTGGAGACTAGCAGAAAGGCTTAATTTTAAGCCAGATGAGGTGAGAGGCTGGGGGAAACGAGGGCACCTGCATAGGATTGAAGCACTTTGCATGTTTTCTTGGCAGTTGGAGAATACTTCCTTTCAAAAGTTGATTTGTTGCAATTTTGCACTTGGATCTTTATGCACATTGTTTCAGAAATTTTCCAGCACGGAGGAGTTTTTTTTTTTTTTGCCACTTTTTTTTATTGAAAATTGCTTGTTTGCACTTAAGACTGTTTTGACACTGAACGTTTTTTGCACAGAAATAATAAATTTCTTATTTTCTGATTTTCAATTTTTATTTACTTTCACTTTGCACATTATTGCTGCACTTTTTGTGCCTGATTTTGCACTTTATTTTGCATTTTGCCCTGAAGAAATACTTATTAGTACTTTTATTACTTTGCACTCATCCGCATGTGCTTTTATGCACCAAGGAATTTTATATTTACTGTATTTATTTAAGATTTATTTGATTTTTTGCACAGGAATTTATTTGCACAGGAACAGTATTTATTTGCACAGTAATCTTTGTCATATATTATTAACTAATAGATAATTTTGAGTAAGCGCCATTTCACCCCCTCTTTAACAAAAAAAAATGTTGTTTTTTTTTCTGAAACTTGTGGCAAAATTTAAAGGATTCCATGGACTCAACATGCCTATAAGCAAATAGCTTGGGGTGTCTGCTTTCAAAAAAGGGGTCATTTGGGGTGTTGAAACTGTCCTGGCATTTTATGCACAACAAGCTTATGCCAAACATCACCTACTCCTCTAACCACTTGAAGACAAGGCACTTTCTGACACATTTTGTGTAGTGTGAGACCGTATAAAATTTTGTTTATTTGGAAAATCGGGAAAAAGGGTACTCACATTGTGTTAGACAAATAAAAGCATTTAAAATGGCGCTAGGCCAGTGAAGAGCAGTCCTAAGGTATTGGAAGTGATGAAGCGACGTGACTCTGCCCTACGCGTTTAGTCAGATTGACGTCATCTGGAGCGTAACACTAGCGCCATTTTAAATGCTTTTATTTGTCTAACACAACGTGAGTACCCTTTTTCCCAATTTTCCAAATAAACAAAATTTTATACGGGTTCACACTATGGCATCCTTTCTTCCTTTCCATAAACCTCACCTTCGCGGAGGACCACAAGGGACCATTGGAGCCATCCCGCCTTCCTGAGACTGCTACACAGTGGCATATACTGTGACTGCACCATACCCCTCAAGGGTATGAAGAATCTGGTGAGTGTAACATCTGGTGAGTGTAACATCCTAAACGATCACGGATAATCACATTCACGGCACAGGCTACTAGAATAAGCGCAACAGCAAAAGTCACCAATTTATCCTGTCACTATTTTTTGGACTTATCACCATTGGACATTATTCATTTTCTATTCTATTATTATTATTTTATTCACCTTATGTTGTACATTTCATGTGTAAACATCAGAGTGTACCACGGATGACCACCTAAACACTCTCTCTTCACTGGGGATTGAGCACAATCTCAGCTGAGTTCAGTCAACACCCGGCTAAGACAACATTTTATTTTATTTTATTTTATTTTTGTATCCCCTGTGATACGCACAGTGTTTCATTGCCAGCACCTTTTTCATCAGTATTTCACATCAGTATTTTCCCAAATAGCACTCCTAGTAGCTATTTTGCAAACTAGTAAACACCCGGCCGAGCCGGAACTGGCACACCCATTTCACTTACTCATTTCAAATATTTTCTGACTCACTTGCATACCCATCAACACAACCACTCTAAACACTAAATTTACCACCAAGGTTTAGTAAATACCTGGCAGAGACGATTTATTTCATTTTTTTCTAAATATTTTATACATTTCTTTCACTGGAGGTTCGTCACATTTAACATCACTATTAGGGCTCTAACTACATTTTCCATGTTCATCACTTGTTGGGACAATAGCAAACACCCGGCAGAGATCGCTTTGTTACTTGTTCATTTATATATTCTGTAATTTTTTACTACTATACTTGGGTTATTAGGGAACACCCGGCAGAGACCGCTTTGTTACTTGTTCATATATATTCTGTAAATCTTTTACCACAACACTTGGTTTATTCCTATACCCACTGGATTTGTTTATGTAAGAACAGCACCACCACTACACCCCTCATTTCCTTTCACTAAACACGACATGCTTTAAAATTGCGCACAACTGTGCAGCGGCGACAAACTACATACATTTTTAAAAGTGTTTACAGGTTACCACTTTAGATTTACAGAGGACTACTACTAAAATTACTGCCCTCGTTCTGACGTTCGCGGTGATACCTCGCATGCATGGTGCAGTTGCTGTTTACATACGACACGGGACCGACGCTTGTGTTTGCCTTTGCGCGCGAGCACGGGGGGACAGGGGTGCTTTATTTTTTTATTATTATTTTTTTTGCTTTTTTATTTTATTTTTACACTGTTCCTTTAATTTTTTAATTTTTATAATTTTTATTGTTATCACAGGGAATGTAAATATCCTCTATGATAGTAATAGGTAGTGACAGGTACTCTTTTTTGAAAAAACTGGGGTCTATTAGACTCTAGATCTCCCTCAAAGCATCTGCCCACACCAAGATCAGTTTGATAAGATGCTTTCCAAATTTCCTAATGGCGTTGTTTATATTTGGCGAAACCAAAGTCATGATATAACATAGGATCCTTGTGAGCGCATGCACGGCTGCGGCAGTGACATTCTTTACACCTTGCCTGCCTCCACTTATCGTGGAGTCTGCGTTTGGACTCAAAACTTTGCCTTCCCATCTGTAGGGATATTTCTCCCTTTTCTTGGCAACCTCAGATGCAGTATGACACTTTGGAGAGTTCTAACCTCACGAACCTTGTTGTGCGTTTATAATAGTAGTCATTATATGATACAGCTTATTCTGACTGTACCCTGTGTTCCGAAACATGTTGGGATTTTCCTCTGCGGTTATCGCCTCCTACTATGAGATCAACCGTGTGCTATAGAATCCAGCTGTATATTTTTCATATATGATTACCATTTATGTATAGTTAAATGTGCTACCCTTGTCTATTGTTAGACAATTTTTTTATCAATAAATGTTGTACTTTTATTATACCTCTTTACGTATTTTCTGGCCATAAACCTTTGCCTGTAAAGTCCCAGGGGGAAACCCCTCCGTTTTTTCTTTCCATTTTTTTTCTTTCCATATTATGGGATGTGGCTTTAGGTTCTAGCAACTGACTCATTAGTTAGTTTCTTTCTTTCATACTATGGTCAGCTGGCAGAACCACCGGCTGCATTCTTGGGCTCCCTGGTGGGACAGGAGAGCTCGAGAAATCCATGGAAGACGGCAGGAGGGGGGGGTCGTTCCCTCCCATTGCTTGTAAAAGCAGTCTAGTGGCGAATTAGCCTCTAGGATTGCTTTTACATGAAAGCCGACCGCCGGCTGAAAAGAACGATAACAAGATGATACCTAAACCTGCAGGTACATTCTGGTATAACTACTCAAAGTCCAGCAACATACCAGTACGTCGCTGGTTCTTGTTGGGCATATATTGTAATGTTCTTTTTTTCCATGCAGCCTGTGGGCTGAAAGAAAAAAGCGATTGATAGGTGGGTATACCTACCATTAGAATATCACCCTGCATCCACCCACTTCTAATGATGGGCATACATTCACCATTTTTTTTTAATTGTGGTGGTCAAATCACCTCCTACAGTGCTGGAGTCGCTGATTTACGTATCGTGAGAGCAAACCCTGTTGCTGTCAAAATAAATAAATCCGTGCTGCAGCTGAATAGCGTACGTGAAAAGGAAACAATGGTAATAATAAAACATTAACTCAATAAAACAACTTTTATTTTTTATTGCAATCTGTGCCTAAAAAATATATGCTAAAGCTTGGGGGCAATCCGCCCCTGTTATGGGAAAATCGCCCCTCCACCCCTGCCCCCATGCTTCGGCATATATGCTCTTTTTTTTACTGTGGTGGTAAAATCACAATTTACGTATCGTGAGAGAAAACGCTGTTGCTGTCAAGATAAATAAATCAGTGCTGCAGCTGAATGGCATACCTGAAAAGAAAATAATGGTTAACAATAAAACACATTAAACAGTAAAGTATAAAAGATATACATACCTGAAAAGCAAACATAATAAAACATAAAACATTGCAGTTAAAGGGGTTGTAAACCTTCGTGTTTTTTCACCTTAATGCATCCTATGCATTTTAAGGTGAAAAAGCTTCTGACAGCGATCGGGTCCCTAGCCCCCCGTTTTACTCATCTGACCCCCTTTGATCCCTCGGCAGAGACGCGCTATACATCTCTGCCCGAGTTCTCAGCTCTTGATTGGATCGATTGATGGCAGCGCAGCCATTGAGTCCCGCTGCTGTCAATCAAATCCAATGACGCAGGCGCCAGGGGGCGGGCCATGTCCAGAGCAGAACAATAGAGAGAGAACAACAAGAAAATAACAACTGTTTTTAGCTTTTTTATTTTATATATATATACTTTTTTTTTTTAACACTTTTATTTGTAACTGTAACTGTAAAGGTTCCAGGTTCAGGTCCCTCAAAATGCAATGGCATCTTTGCTACAGACACAGCATCTTCTTTTGGGTGCTCATTGGGTAGGAGTACCAGGGAGGACATACGGAAAATGCCTCTTATGGAGCCGGCTCACTGTATTTGCATTGGCAAGTTGGGGCACAGCACGGTCTAAAAACAGAAGGGCTGTGATGATCTCTTCCTGGAATTTAGGGAGGATCCAATTCCTCCTGACGCTTTGTATAGCACATAAGCGTTCAGCAGAGCCAATAGAAATAGATATACAGACACTTTTTTATACCAGAGTCTGGCCTTACAGGCAATTAAGTATGACGTCATCAACTGATCGATGAAGTCCACCCCTCCCATATTAAGGTTGTATTCGTGGACACATAGGCATGGGCGTCCGCTGAAATTTTTTCAGGGAGGGGCGATTCGGCAGCGGCGATAGTCGCATTTAACCCTTTCTTCGACCACTAGCGGGGGTTAAAAGCGCGCCCCCCCACGTTAAAATGTAAAAAACAGCCATTGTGCCCCCTGCATCTTTCAATATCTCTTTGTCACTACTGTGTACCCCATCTCCACAACTGCACCTCTGGACCCCTTTACGTTACACAGCACCCCACAGCTCTGGACCCTTTTACATTACACAACCCCCTGTACCTCTGGACCCCTTTACATTACACAACCCCCTGCACCTCTGGACTCCTTTACATTACACAGCACCCTGCACCTCTGGACTCCTTTTTATATTACACAGCACCCTGCACCTCTGGACTCCTTTACATTACACAACCCCCTGCACCTCTGGACCGCTTTACATTACACAGCACCCTGCACCTCCTGGACTCCTTTACATTACACAGCACCCTGCACCTCTGGACTCCTTTATATTATACAGCACCCTGCACCTCTGAACTCCTTTACATTACACAGCACCCTGCACCTCCTGGACCCCTTTACATTACACAGCACCCTGCACCTCCTGGACCTCTTTACATTACACAGCATCCTGAAGCCTTTGGACTTCTTTACATTACACAACCTCCTGCACCTCTGGACTCCTTTACATTACACAACCCCCTGCACCTCTGGACGCCTTTACATTACACAACCCCCTGCACCTCTGGACGCCTTTACATTACACAACCCCCTGCACCTCTGGACGCCTTTACATTACACAACCCCCTGCACCTCTGGACGCCTTTACATTACACAACCCCCTGCACCTCTGGACGCCTTTACAATACACAGCATCCTGAAGCTTTTGGGTTCACACTGGTGTCCTGAAGTTTGTCGCAGTCCTGGGGTATTGACAGTTTTTCTGCATTTTATCCCCATTTTTAGCTGCAGTCCCACAGACTTCTATTAGCTTGTGTAATTTTACTGTGTTTTCTGAAAGCACACCAAAGATGCAGTATAGAGAACATTTGGTGCGCTTTCAGAAAATGTTGCAAAAATGTGAAATCTAATAGAAGTCTGTGGGACTGTAGTGAAAATGGATGTAAATGCAGGAAAACTGTGTATACACCAGCACTGCCACTGAACCACAGTGCATCAGTGTGATCCCACTTGAGTCCTGGTTCACATATATGCGATGCCATGATCAGCGCGATTCCAGTGTGGATTCCTGCATTGCATGTTGCTTGTCGGCCGTTTACGCTGCCCTTTGCAAACTGTTATGGGTGTCAATGTAAAATTAATGACCCGCCAGATCGGTTTGCAGATTGCAGTGAGAACTGTGAAATAGTGCAGGAATCGGATTGCATAGGTGTGAACACCCATCCACTCTGATACCAGTGCGGAGCAAAAAAAAAAAAAGGGTCTTGCACCAATCGCTTTTGGTGCAAATGCGATTTCAGCCATACAGTTTGTTTGGTTGAATTTGCATCGCACAGACATCGCATGTGATTTTCACAGTAATGCAGGGCAAATCACATGCAATGTCTATGATCACACACTAGTGAAAACCCTGGCTAAAGGAACATGATGGGGGCAAACTATCAGCATAGAGTTAATGAAAGACTCTGCTGGAGGACAACAGAGGAAAGAGGGGGAGTGAAAGATTTGGGAGAGAGAGAGGGCAGAGTCTGGACACAGTGACAGTGCTGATACTGTAACTCACTTGATGTTCCCAGGATGCTCAGTCTCACACTAGATCAGTCGGCAGCTCTTTAGCTGTCTTCTACTTGTTTAAATGTTCCCGCCCCCACATTCCTTTCAGACGGGCTGCACAGAGCATGGACAGGAGACAGAAACAGAGGGGAGGGGGGAGGCAGAGCCCATGCAGACTCTTCCATTCCTGTGGAGAGGGGGGGGGGAGTTGTACTCGCTGAGCTCTTAGAATTTAACAGAGTGAGATGCAGAGTAGTGTGTGACAATGGGTCAGTCCGCCTGAGCTGTCAGCATATCACATCGCTGCATTACCAAGCTCTCACTGTTTCATACAGGGGAGGATGGGGGGGCCGTCTGACCCCCCCCTAATGTGTGTCTCCCGGGGCGGTGGAGAGCAGCCCCAGCCAGCAGGCAGCAGACTTAGAAAAAAAAAGTCTACGGCTGCCGCAGCAGCTATCACAGGGGGCAAGTGTCACTGTCTAATCTTAGGATTCTAGGGGGGGGGGCAAACGACCCCCCTTGCCCCATGGAGCGGACGCCCATGCACATAGGGGCTTTTCAACAACGCCAGTTGCCGTTGGAATTTGGATGGTCGTATCTGCGTGAAGGGAGGTGTGACAGCAGGAAGGTAAAGTCACCTGGTTGCATCCAGGGGGGTAGATATATTTCGCCCAGATTCAGGCTTTACGCCGACTTATACAACTAGGTGGAGAGTTGTATAAGCCCAGCTAAGGCTAGTGGGCTCATGGATGACTCATATGTCTAGGGAGAGTGTGGGGCGTCGTGCAGACAGGGAGTTGATGAGACCAGCTGAAGCTTGTCAGCTCATTTAGGCCTCTATAAGAACTCCCAGCTTCATTAGATGTTAGCTCATGCCTGGAACCAGACCTGTGTGGACTGTCTAGGGAGAGTGAACCCCTGTGCGGTGAGGCAAAGCCTGTGTGGCTATTTGTTTGGACTTTTACTAAACCAGGGACTTAGGGACTAGGACAGCACCAGGCTGATCCCAGTTGTTAGTTTAGGAAACCTGCATGTTTAGTCAGAGGTCAAACTGACCAGGATTTATTTTGTTTATGTTTCTTTTTGGCTTTGCTGTGGTTTTTGTCACTGTACATAGAGAAATAAACCGCACCTTTTGATTTTGAAAACCACAACCTCCGTCTGCTGGCCCTGTTTTTGTGTGGGGAGCCCAACCAGGGGGTCACACACACCCGCTACCGAGTTAACCCCCTCACAGTTGGTGGAGAACCAGTGGCAGTTTTTTTTAAGCCAGCATGGAGGAGATACTGAAACAGCTGGCTCTAGCAAATGCCAATCAACAGCAGACAAATGCAGGTTTGCAAAGGAGCCTTGCAGCCCAGCAGCAAGCTCATCAACAAGCCCAGCAGCAATCTGAGGCCCGCTTCATAGACCTGTTACAGAAGCAAGAGCAGAGACTACAACAAATGGAAGCAGTAATGCAGCAACGTCCGCAGACCAGTGAGGAAAGCCGTCCCACTAATACCGCGTCCTTTGGGGTGAGTCGTTTATTGACAAAAATGACTGGAGAGGATGATCCAGAGGTATTTTTCACCACATTTGAAAGGACTGCTGAAAGAGAAAAGTGGCCTGAGGAGCAGTGGGCTGGACTGGTGGCTCCTCTGTTAACTGGTGAATCGCAGAAGGCTTACTATGACCTAGAGCCTGACCAAGCAAAAGACTATGTGATGCTAAAAGCTGAAATATTGGCAAGGCTGGGTGTCACCCTGGCTGTCCGGGCTCAGCGTGTGCATAACTGGACTTTCCAGCTTGGAAAACCCCCCAGGTCTCAAATGTATGATCTCATTCACCTGAGCAGGAAGTGGCTACAGCCAGAGACTTTGTCCGCACCAGAGATTGTGGAACGTGTTGTAATGGATCGGTTTTTGAGAGCTCTTCCTACTGCCATCCAAAAGTGGGTAAGCCATGGAGACCCAGAGACGGCCGGTGGTCTTGTGGATCGTGTAGAGAAATACTTGGCTACAGAGAACCTGACGGCCTCTTCCAGAGACTCTCGGACTTTCCACCCTAAGACCAGACCATCCCCAGGGGCGGATAAGAGGATTCCAAGGGGTAAGGGTGGAGAGAGTGAGAGGGTGGGAGCTCTACCCCAAGTTTGGCGAGAACAGCCTGGGAAATCAGCGGCTCAAGAGGCGGCAAGAAGGATCGTTTGCTACCGCTGCCGGCAAGCGGGACATATTGCAGCAAATTGCCCGGTTGTGGAGGAACCCATGCAATGTGACTTTCTGATGGACAGACGTCAGTCGCTGTGTGCGACAGTCGCATGCACTGCCATTCGGGGAACTGAGAAACATTTATGCAAAATGTGTATTAATGGTAGAAATGTTGTGGTATTACTGGATTCAGGTAGCCTTGTGACCCTGATAAAGGCTGAATTAGTTAAAACAGAGGTCTCTGGGAATAGCAAGGTAGCTGTTATTTGTGTGCATGGGGACACCCGAGAGTATCCAGTGACTACAGTGTGTTTCGAGACCCCCAAAGGTACCCTCTCTCATCCAGTGGGGTTAGTATCTCAATTACCGCATGATGCCATTGTGGGAAGGGATTTTCCGAAGTTCTGGGAACTGTGGGATGATCCTGAGCCCCCCACTGGTGCCCCTATGTACCAGGAATGTGATAGCCAGAACTCCTCTGAGAGTGGTGAGGACTCTCCAGAATTTCCCTTGTCAGTATTGGCAGGGGAGACTCAAGAAACTGGAGAGGAGCCCCCCTCCTCAGACGAAAACCTACCGTCTGTGGAGTTTTCTGATCTGGAGGTTCACAGGGAAAATTTTGCCACAGAACAGTTAAAAGACCCCGCCCTAATAAAGGCACGGGAAAACGTAGTGGAAATAGATGGCGAGTTAGTGAACCCAGATAATACCTGCACTTACCCATACTTCAGCGTAGAGAAGGACCTACTGTATCGGGTGGCAAAAAGGGCAGAAGAAACCGTTGAGCAGCTTGTGGTGCCCAAACCTTACAGGAAGTTGGTGTTGGAGTTGGCCCATGGGCACATTCTTGGAGGTCATCTGGGGACAGAGAAAACCCGAGAGAGGGTATTACAGAGATTCTATTGGCCTGGGGTGATGAAGGACATAGAAAATTATTGTTCCTCCTGCCCTGTGTGTCAGAGGTCGGCCCCGATGCCACATTTCCGTAGCCCGCTGGTCCCTCTACCCATCATTGAGGTCCCGTTTGAGAGAATCGCAATGGATTTGGTAGGTCCTATAATCAAGTCCGCTAGGGGGCACCAGTACATATTGGTTATAATGGACTATGCCACCCGTTATCCAGAAGCGATCCCTCTCAGAAATACCTCGGCCAAAACCATAGCCAAAGAGCTATCTCTTGTTTTTAGCCGGGTGGGTATTTGTAAAGAACTGCTTACGGACCAAGGTACACCCTTTATGTCCCGGGTTATGAAAGAGCTGTGTAAATTGCTCAAAGTGACGCAATTGCGTACATCTGTGTATCACCCCCAAACCGATGGGCTGGTTGAAAGATTCAACAAAACCCTAAAACAAATGTTGAAGAAAGTGGTGGATAGAGATGGAAAGGATTGGGACTGTCTACTTCCTTATTTGATGTTTGCTATTAGGGAGGTGCCCCAATCCTCTACGGGATTCTCCCCCTTTGAGTTACTGTATGGGAGACACCCAAGAGGGCTGTTGGATATTGCCAAGGAAACTTGGGAAAGTGAGAGTTCTCCCCACAGGAGTGTGATTGAGCATGTCGCCCTGATGCAAGATCGAATTGCACAGGTAATGCCCATCGTGAAGGAACATTTGGCCCAAGCGCAGTTGGCACAGCAGAGAGTGTACAACCGTGGAGCAAAGACCCGTACCTTTTCCCCGGGGGATAGGATATTGGTACTTGTCCCTACGGTTGAAAGTAAATTCCTTGCCAAATGGCAAGGCCCCTACGAGATAATGGAAAAAGTGAGCGAAGTGAATTACAAGGTCAGACAACCAGGAAGGCGAAAGCCCGAACAGATATATCACGTTAATCTGTTGAAAGCCTGGAGGGATAGAGAGTCCCTAGTCGCAGAAACTTGGTCACCAGCTCAAACTGGGTGCGTGATTCCGGAGGTTGGAATAGCAGCCACCTTGTCACAACCCCAACAACAGGAGGTTAAGGAGTTTGTGCTTCGCAACAAGGAGGTGTTCTCTGAGCTGCCGGGACAAACATCTGGGGTAGAGCATGATATTATTACCCCGCCCGGTGAAAGGGTGAAGTTAAAACCCTATCGGATCCCAGAGGCCCGACGGGAGGCAATACGGGAGGAAGTACTGAAAATACTGAAATTAGGGGTGATAGAGGAGTCCCAAAGTGATTGGTCTAGTCCCATTGTGTTGGTGCCTAAACCGGATGGGAGCTGGCGATTTTGTAACGATTTTCGTCAGTTGAACAAAGTTACAAAATTTGACACCTACCCCATGCCACGTATAGATGAGTTGATCGACCGGCTGGGAACAGCCCGATACATGACGACTCTTGACCTCACAAAAGGGTATTGGCAAATTCCCCTGGCCAAGTCGGCCAAAGAGAAAACCGCATTTGTAACCCCAGACGGGGCGTTCCAATATAAGAGAATGCCGTTCGGGTTACAGAATGCGCCGGCCACATTCCAGCGGAAAATGGACCAGATACTGAGGCCCCATCGGAAGTATGCTGCGGCTTACCTGGATGACGTAATTGTCCATAGCACAGATTGGGCCTCACATCTGCCAAAAGTGCAAGCAGTCCTAGACTCTATCCGGGAAGCGGGGTTTACGGCTAACCCCAAGAAGTGTACAATTGGGCAGGAGGAGGCCAAATATCTTGGGTACACCATTGGCAGGGGAGTGATAAAACCCCAACTCAACAAAGTCGAGGCCATCCAGAGTTGGCCACGTCCCAACAGCAAGAAGCAGGTACGGGCCTTTCTGGGAATCGCGGGTTATTATCGGCGCTTCATTCCCCACTTTGCTTCTAAGGCTGTGCCCCTAACCAACCTGACGAAAGGGAAAGGGTCGGTCATGATTAAATGGACCCCCGAGGCTGAGGCAGCATTCCAATTCTTGAAACAAGCCTTATGTAGCCAGCCAGTGTTGTACTCACCCGACTTCTCTAAAGACTTTGTCGTACAAAGTGATGCGTCAGATGTGGGGTTAGGAGCAGTATTGTCCCAGGTCTGGAACGGGGAAGAGCACCCAGTCATTTACCTCAGCAGGAAGTTGAAGTCCCATGAGGTAAATTACGCCACAGTTGAAAAGGAGTGTTTAGCGGTGAAGTGGGCTCTAGATTCCCTTCGGTACTATCTGCTAGGTAGGCACTTTGACATGGTTACGGATCACGCTCCGTTAAAGTGGATGGCTCAAAACAAGGAAACAAATAGAAGAGTGAATAGGTGGTTTCTGGCCCTCCAGGAATTCAACTTCACAGTAAAGCATCGCCCTGGCGTTCAAATGGGGAATGTGGATGCTTTGTCTCGAGTACATGAATGCCTGATTGCTGGTGTTCCAACCCCGAGGTTAAAACAAGAGGGGGGGGTATGTGACAGCAGGAAGGTAAAGTCACCTGGTTGCATCCAGGGGGGTAGATATATTTCGCCCAGATTCAGGCTTTACGCCGACTTATACAACTAGGTGGAGAGTTGTATAAGCCCAGCTAAGGCTAGTGGGCTCATGGATGACTCATATGTCTAGGGAGAGTGTGGGGCGTCGTGCAGACAGGGAGTTGATGAGACCAGCTGAAGCTTGTCAGCTCATTTAGGCCTCTATAAGAACTCCCAGCTTCATTAGATGTTAGCTCATGCCTGGAACCAGACCTGTGTGGACTGTCTAGGGAGAGTGAACCCCTGTGCGGTGAGGCAAAGCCTGTGTGGCTATTTGTTTGGACTTTTACTAAACCAGGGACTTAGGGACTAGGACAGCACCAGGCTGATCCCAGTTGTTAGTTTAGGAAACCTGCATGTTTAGTCAGAGGTCAAACTGACCAGGATTTATTTTGTTTATGTTTCTTTTTGGCTTTGCTGTGGTTTTTGTCATTGTACATAGAGAAATAAACCGCACCTTTTGATTTTGAAAACCACAACCTCCGTCTGCTGGCCCTGTTTTTGTGTGGGGAGCCCAACCAGGGGGTCACACACACCCGCTACCGAGTTAACCCCCTCACAGAGGACAGAACGAAAACATTCCGATTATCCCTCCACTTCACTGCAAGCAAATTATTACACTTCAAGCAGGCTCTCTCCCCCATCTAAGTTGGGACTCTACAAACCGCTGGGGGAAGCCCCGGCGATTAGATTGCATGGTGCCACATGCGCCAATTCCACAATCAAAAAGGTGACTAAAAAGTGGCACGCTTGTGTAATAATTGTCCATGTACAAGTGGTACCCCTTTCTGAATAAGGGTGACACCAAGTCCCAAACAATCTTGCCAGCGCTCCCTATGTAGTCTGGGCAGTTGTGGGGCTCCACGTGACTGTCTATTCCCTCATAAACCATAAAACTATATGTATAGCCTGTGGCCCTGTCACAGAGCTTATACAAATTGACCCAGTATATGGCACGCTTGCTGGGGAGATACTGTATGAAGGACAAGCGGCCAGAAAACGTAATCAGGGACTCGTCAACGTAGACAACTTGATCGGGAATAAACAAGGCTGCAAACTGTTGGTTGAAGTGGTTTACGAGAGGCTGAGTTTTGTGGAGCCAATAAAATTCAGGGCCCCCCCCAAGGACGACAGAGTTCATTGTCATTAAAATGCAATGAACCGCAAGATCTGCTCGTATCATGTCCTGGTCATGGAAGCAGAGAACACAGGCATATCATGACCACAACTCACTTTATCTTAGTTATGCCCATGAGAGGTCTTAAATTCAGAAACCGTAACAGGTTTCTATTCTCTGGCAAGGGACAACTGGGGATTAGTGGCGATGAATTGACCAGCATACAAATTGCTTTGGTCCACAATAGATCTATAGAGATCTTCCGTGAAAAACAGTGAATAAAAATCACAACGTAAAATTTTCACAACGTTTCCACCTGAATTCCGGGCTGGCCAGTGAATGGGGGAAGTACGGGTGCTGTAGAAGTGGTGAGCTCCCAATTAGAATTGGCATATGCAGCAGGAAGGACACTATGGGCTCTACGGGCCTGTGTTTGTCTTCTTGGTGGCTGCGGGGCACTACTTGTGCTAGCCACCGCACCAGCTTGAACTGCACTTCTGGAACTCAACACATCACCATGTGTTACTGCAGAGCTGGTTTGTCTACAACCAGGATGTACTAGGCCGTTGGTGCTTGCCAGTTCACCAGAAGGATGAGCGGCACTAGCACTGGCTCTCTGCTCCACATGAGAGCCCTGCGGTTCTTGCACCTCAACAACAGAAGAACGGAGTCGGGTACGCCTGACCTTAGCAGGGTCCACTACTCTGTCATCAGAGCTATCTGTCTGGGTGCCGCTGCTCTCTACTGGTTCGTATACTGAGCCTGAATCTGAAAGTAGGGAGGCTTACCCTTCGCTCTCATCTTTCATGCTCAGCAACATGTAGGCCTCTTCACTAGTGTACCTCTGTTTAGACATTTTGACCTCTAAATTTATAGGTACAGCTAGTGCAACTCACAGGCAAAAGAGCACCTGATTGTCAGAGCCTGCTTCAATTGCTCCTAAAAAAACTGTTAGCGTTCGCAGGGATCAGGCGTGACTCTGCGAACGCTGCAGTTATATGTGTTGTGTTTTGTAAGTGACAGTAATCGATTGATACTGCACTTGGGTGGGCTGGGCTGGGCGGAGGAGTTAAACGCAGGTGCTAGCAGGTGTCTGGGCTGATCCCGTTAACACCGCATTTTTGGGAACACTAAACTACTGGGGGCGCTAATATAGTTCTGATCAGATCAAAGATATTGATCTGTTAAAACACTATACTAGTAAGGGAGGTGTATAGTGTGTGCATGGGTGTTAGCGCTACTGGCACTAATCTGACACTGCCTGGGATTGACGCTGACCCTAACTGATGCTAAAACCTAACTGATGTCACCCGCCGGGCGATCAGGGGGTTAAACCTTTATTAGGTAATATACGGCGGGTACCCTGATGCTATAAAAAAATAACCAGCGTCACCTGTGTCACTAATACAGTGATCACTGGTGACAGGGGGTGAAAGAGTTAACTAGGGGGTGATCAGGGGGTTAAAACCTTTATTAGGTAATATATGAGGGCACCCTGACGCTATAAAAGACTGACAGTGAAACTAACCAACTAACTAGCTAACTAGCTTCAACTGTGACACTAATACGGCGATCAGAAAATAGATCTGTACACTATACTAGTGACACTGGTGACGGGGTGAAAGGGTTAACTGGGTGGCGATCAAGGGGTTAAACCTTTATTAGGGGGTTAAGGGGGGTACCCTAGACCTACCTGGGCCTTCTACTAACTGCCCTAACGCTGTTTAATGTCACAGGTGACACCAGTACAGTGATCAGTGAAAAATCTGAAAACTGCAATTGGTGACACAGTGACAGGGAGTGAAGGGGTTAACTGGGGGGCGATCAGGGGGTGAGCAGGGGGTGAAATGTGTGACTACATGTACTGTGTCAGTGTAGTGTTGGTGCAACTCACTTTTAGATGTCCTCTCTCCGTGCTCTGGAACTGAAAAGGGTTCCAAGAGGGGAGGTGACATCACTTTCTCTGCCTGTCTTTACATTTCACAGGCAGAGGAAGCATTTCATTCATTAGAACCGATCAGCAGGTCCAGGCCAGAAATCATTGGCCTAGACCTAAAGACTGATTGGTTCTGTAACGAATATGGGTACGTCGTTTCACGCAGAGCTGCCAATCTGCCGCTGTATATCCACGTGAACTGGTCGAGAAGTGGTTAAACAATTCATAATCCAAACTATAGGATCATCTGCTTTTGACTGCTGGGATGCATTTTTGGATATTTTTGGCTCTTTTTCCTTGCAGCTTTTTAACACCTTTTTCTGGCACATTTTAAACAGCCTTTTTTTCTCTTTTTCCTTCAGCCTACTAATTAAGGGGAGTGGTTAATTGGTCACAGGTGCTTGAGGCCTATATAAACTTCTGTAGAGCTCATTTAGAGCCTGCTCATTTTGAGTTGCTGGAACTCTGTCCAAGTGGAACTGGACTAAGTGGTGAGTTAAAATCAAGAGTTTAAAACAGGAGGTTAAAACAGGGGTCATAGTAGATGTGTAGTGTGAGTACCTGGGTGTTGTCTGAGTAGTGTGTGTGGATCGTTAGTACTTGTGTATTGTAGGTGCATGCTGGTCTGCGAGTGCACGCGGGTCCGTTGGTCTGCGGGTGCACGCGGGTCCGTTGGTCTGCGGGTGCACGTAGGTCTGCGTGGTACCTGTGTATTGTCTTGTTGAGTACCTGTGTATTGTCTTGTTGAATAGTTGGGTCAGGAAGCTAGTGTTAGGTAATTTGGACAGGGTATAATCTCGAATCCTCATTAAATTAATAGGTACGATGCCCAGCGGGTGTGGCGAGGCGACTCGGTGTACATCTTGCAGCATGTATGCGTTCCTTGATCATCTGATCAAGGGCGATTACTGCTGTGCAAAATGTAAGCACATTGTTTCCCTGGAAGCCCAGGTTCTGAATCTAGGGAAGCAACTGTCAGCACTGGGAAGTCCCTCCACACTAAAGGAGAGCTGGATACGTACCCGGCAGGTGATGGCAGGGGCCAGCACAGAGGTGGGTGGAGACAAAGAGGTGCAGGCACTAGAAAATAGTAGATGGGTGACAGTCAGGAAGGGTAGAGGGCGAAGTGCCAGGGAGGCCGATCCAGGGCTGGAGCATCCCAATAAGTATGCTCCATTTAGTGACATTGGTGAAACCAGTCCGGGACCAGCACTGCTGGAGCTGAGGGACTCTCCTAGCTGCCAGGGGAAGAACTCCTCCAGTGAGAGTGGGGGGGAAGGGAAAGGAAAGACAGATTCTGGTGGTAGGGGACTCAATTCTTAGAAGGACAGAGAGGGCAATCTGTAACAAAGACCTGAAGCGCCGAACTGTATGTTGTCTACCGGGCGCTCGGGTTCGGCACATCACGGATCTGGTGGACAGATTACTGGGAGGGGCTGGGGAAGACCCAGCTGTCATGGTGCACGTTGGCACCAATGACAAAGTCAGAGGCAGATGGAGTGTCCTAAAGAACGATTTTAGGGACTTGGGAGCTAAATTGAGGAAAAGGACCTCCAGGGTAGTATTCTCGGGAATACTACCGGTACATCGAGCCACACCAGAAAGGCAGAGGGAGATTAGGGAAGTGAACAAGTGGCTGAAGAGCTGGTGTAGTAAGGAGGGGTTTGGGTTCCTGGAGGACTGGGCCGACTTCTCAGTCGATAACCAGTACTATAGAAGGGACGGACTGCACCTAAATGAGGAGGGTGCAGATCAGCTGGGAATAAGGATGGCCAAAAAGTTAGAGGGGTTTTTAAACTAGGTGACGGGGGGGAGGGTCCAGAGATAGTGAGAGTCAGCGGGGAACATATTCTAAAGGGTAGTATTAGGGGCATTAGTGGTAGGGTAACCAAAGCACATAAACCCAAGGTAAGTATAGTAGCAAGTCCTAGTTGCAATCTGGGAACACCCAAGAGGATAGTATGTGACCGGTCAAAATATATTAATGCATTAAAGTGTCTGTTCACCAACGCCAGAAGTCTGCCAAGCAAAATAGGTGAGTTGGAAGCTCTGGTGCATGAGGAGAGCTATGATGTAATCGGTATTGCTGAAACTTGGCTTCATTCCTCACATGACTGGGCTATTAATATTCCTGGCTATGCACTCTTTCGGAAAGACAGGGTAAAAAGGAAGGGTGGAGGGGTCTGTCTCTATGTGAGAAGTGATCTCAAAGCGAGTGTGAAAGAGGACCTGGTGGATGGAGAGTGTGATGAGTCTGAAGCATTATGGGTGGAACTGCATACAGATGTGCGTAGTTCAAAGCTAATCATTGGAGTTTGATATAGACCACCCAATGTTAATGAGGAGTTAGAGACTCAGCTCCTTGCACAGATGGAAAGGGCTGCAAGGGCTGGGACGGTGATAATAATGGGGGATTTTAACTACCCAGAAATTGACTGGAGTAATGGAACTGCTGGGACAGTTAAAGGGAAAAAATTTATAAACCTATTGCAGGACAATTTTATGGTCCAGTTTATTGAGGCCCCAACTAGGAATGATGCTCTGTTGGACCTGGTAATCTCAAACCATGCAGAGCGTATTACTAATGTTCAGATAAAGGAACACCTGGGTAGCAGTGACCATAACATGATTTCATTTGATGTTAGTTGTAAGCAAAAATCACATACAGGAAAGATACAAACACTTAATTTCAAGAGAGCAAATTTTCCAAGGATGAGCGCTGCTCTCCAGGACTTAGACTGGGAAGGAATATTGGCATCAATGGGCACAGAACAGAAATGGGAATTCTTCAAAAAGACTGTTTGTGAACTCACTGCAAAGTATATTCCCATGGGCAATAAGTTTAAAAGGCTAAAAATAAAACCTATGTGGCTCACTGCCAAAGTTAAAAAAGCTATAAACTATAAGAAAAGAGCTTTTAAAAAATATAAAAATGAGGGAACACTAGTGTCATTTAAATGTTACAAAGAATATAACAGGATATGTAAAAAGGAAATCAAGGATGCAAAAATTCAAAATGAACGACAGATTGCAAAAGATAGTAGGACAAACCCCAAAAAATTCTTCAAGTCTGAGCATGTAGGCCCTTTACAAAATAATCTAGAGTGGGTGACTGGGGACAAAGAGAAGGCTAATTTATTAAATACTTTCTTCAGTTCTGTGTATACAAAGGAGCATGGGGGAGCTCATGTCCAAAATGGGGGTGGTAGTGACACAGCCCCAAATCCACAATGGCTCAAAAGTGATATGGTCCAGAAATATTTAGATGGAATAAAGGTGGATAAAGCACCTGGACCAGATGGCATACACCCACGGATCCTAAAAGAATTGAGCTCTGTAATTTCAAAGCCATTGTATTTAATTTTTAGGGACTCATTAATGACAGGGATAGTACCACTGGATTGGCGCAGGGCCAATGTGGTGCCTATATTTAAAAAGGGAATTAAGTCTTTACCAAGTAACTATAGACCTGTTAGTTTAACTTCTATAGTTGGGAAAATACTGGAGAGATTAATAAAAGACCACATAGATGAGTTCTTGCTGGAAAAAAACTATTTAAGCAACAGACAGCATGGATTCATGAAAGACAGAAGTTGTCAAACAAACCTGATTTCTTTTTATGAAGAGGTAAGTAAGACCTTGGACAAAGGGGTGGCTGTGGACGTGGTATACTTGGATTTTGCAAAAGCGTTCGATACAGTTCCCCACACACGGCTCATGTGTAAGGTAAAGTCTACAGGATTGGAAATATCAGTTTGTAAATGGATAGAAAACTGGCTAAAAGACAGAATTCAGAGAGTAGTGGTTAATGATTCTTACTCTGAATGGTCCAAGGTTATCAGTGGTGTACCCCAAGGTTCAGTGCTGGGACCCTTACTTTTTAATATGTTTATAAATGATATTGGGTCTGAGATCAAAAGTAACATTTCTATCTTTGCAGATGACACCAAGCTATGCAGTGGAATAACGTCCTTACAGGATGTCGCCAATTTACAAGCCGACCTCAATGCTCTGTCTAATTGGGCGACTATGTGGCAGATGAGGTTTAATGTTGATAAATGTAAAGTTATGCACTTGGGGGCTAATAATATGAATGCATCATACATACTAGGGGGAGTACAACTGGGGGGATCCGTAGTGGAGAAGGATCTGGGGGTTTTGGTAGATCATAAGCTCAATAATGGCATGCAATGCCAAGCTGCGGTTTCCAAAGCGAGCAAAGTCCTTTCTTGTATTAAGAGAGGTATGGTCTGCAGAGAGAGAGATATCATTTTGCCCCTGTTCAAATCATAAGTAAGACCTCATCTGGAATATGCAGTTCAGTTTTGGGCCCCAGTTCTCAAAAATAATATTGGGGAACTGGAGAAAGTGCAGAGAAGGGCAACCAAACTGATAAGAGGCATGGAGGAGCTCAGCTATGAGGAGAGATTAGAGGAACTGAATTTATTCTCTCTTGAGAAGAGGAGATTAAGGGGGATATGATCAACATGTACAAATATATAAGGGGTCCATATAGTGAACTTGGTGTTCAGTTATTCACTTTACGGTCAACACAAAGGACAAGGGGGCACTCTTTGCGTCTACAGGAAAAGAGATTTCACCTCCAAATACGGAAAGGTTTTTTCACAGTAAGAGCTGTGAAAATGTGGAATAGACTCCCTGCAGAGGTGGTTCTGGCCAGCTCAGTAGATTGCTTTAAGAAGGGCCTGGATTCTTTCTTAAATGTACATAATATAACTGGGTACTGACATTTATAGGTAAAGTTGATCCAGGGAATATCCGATTGCCTCTCGGGGGATCAGGAAGGAATTTTTTCCCCTGCTGTAGCAAATTGGATCATGCTCTTCTGGGGTTTTTTGCCTTCTTCTGGATCAACTGTGGGTATAGAATTGGGTATATGGGATTGTACGATATATTTTTTTTTTCTTTTTTTTTTATGGTTGAACTGGATGGACTTGTGTCTTTTTTCAACCTGACTAACTATGTAACTATGTAACTATCTTCCAATCTAAAAACCCTCACTTTTTTTGAACATTTCTGTAAACATGATCCTACTAATAAAGGTCTTCTCTCAATGATATATTAATCTATACTTGAAAAGTAGGATTTTTAAAACAGCTTACCTGTAAAATCCTTTTCTTGGAGTACATCACGGGACACAGAGCAGCATAGTCATTACTATGTGGGTTATATAGAATTACCTTCAGGTGCTGGCACTGGCAACTTCCAAAACCGGAAGTACCCTCCCCTATATAAGCCCCTCCCATCCGGGAGTACCTCAGTTTTGTAGCAAAGCAATACGTGTCCCCAAAAGAGGGGTGGGAGCTCTGTGTCCCGTGATGTACTCCAAGAAAAGGATTTTACAGGTAAGCTGTTTTAAAAATCCTACTTTCTTGTTCATACATCACGGGACACAGAGCAGCATAGTCATTACTATGTGGGACGTCCCAAAGCAATGCCAAATGAGGGGGGGATACACCATACATAAGCTGGGCGCCATCAGGCATGAGGATCTTTTGCGGCCTGCAACACACTGCGCCCAAAGGCGACATCCTCCTGACTTCTAACGTCCACCTGGTAGAACCTAGTAAACGTGTGTACTGAAGACCATGTTGCGGCCTTACAAATTTGAGCCAGGGAGGCCTGGTGATGCACTGCCCATGAAGTTCCAACTGCTCTCGTGGAGTGCGCCCTAACTTTGAACGGAGGCGGTCTACTTCTCAAGCCATAGGCTTGTATTATGACCTGTCGAATCCACTTGACTAAAGTAGATTTTGATGCTGCCTGACCCTTTCTGGGGCCTTCCGGCAGAACAAACAAAGAATCCGTTCTACGAATCTGAGCAGTGGCTTTTAGATAAGCTTTAACTGCTCTTACTACATCCAAAGAATGCAACAACTTTTCCTCTACCGAGCTTGGTTTGGGGAAAAAAGAAGGAAGAACCACATCCTGGTTCAAGTGAAACCTCGATACCACCTTAGGAAGAAAGGCTGGGTGAGGGCGTAATACTACTCTGTCCTTATGAATAACCAGATATGGCTCCTTACAGGACATGGCGGCTAATTCCGACACTCTTCTAGCCGAGCATATGGCTACTAAAAATATCAATTTTCTGGTGAGTAGAACCAAGGAAATGTGCCGCAAAGGTTCAAATGGCTGCTTCTGCAGAACCGACAGAACCAAATTTAGATCCCATGGGCATATGGGAGCTTTAATCGGTGGAATAATACGAGTCACCCCTTGAATAAAGGATTTGACAAGTGAATGCATAGCCAGGGGCCTTTGAAATAGTATTGATAAGGCCGAAACCTGGCCCTTGATAGTACTTAAGGCAAACTTCCTGTCTACAGCCCACTGCAGGAAGTCCAGAATTCTGCCTATAACGTACTTACGTGGATGCCATTTTCTGGCCTCGCACCAAGTGATGTACGCCTTCCAAACTCTATAGTAGATCTGCCTGGATACAGGCTTCCTGGCATTGATTATAGTTGATACCACAGAGTTAGAGAGACCTCTCTTCTTTAGGATGTGGGATTCAATAGCCAGGCCGTTAAACTTAGAGTTAGTAAGGAAGGGCGGTATATCGGTCCTTGCGAAAGCAGGTCCGGACGACGTGGAAGGATCCAAGGACTCCCCACAGACATTTTGATGATCTCCGCGTACCAGGCCCTTCGGGGCCACGCTGGAGCCACCAGGATCACCGGCTTCTTTTCCAACCTGACTCTGCGAAGGAGTCGAGGCAACAATTGTAGCGGAGGGAATGCATATATCAGTCTGAACTGATCCCAAGGGAACACCAGAGCATCCGAGCCGCAAGCGAGGGGATCCCTTGTCCGGGAGACAAATCTGTCCACCTTTGCGTTGAATCTGGATGCTAGCAGATCTACATCCGGTGTTCCCCACCGCTGACATATTGCTCGGAAGACCTCGGGATGAAGGGACCATTCCCCTGGGCATAACTGTTGGCGACTCAGAAAGTCCGCCTTCCAATTCTCCACCCCTGGAATGAAGACAGCTGATATACATGGGACATGCTTTTCTGCCCATTCCAGGATGTGACTTACTTCCCTCTGGGCTGCACAACTCCTGGTGCCTCCCTGATGATTGATATATGCCACTGCTGTGGCATTGTCTGATTGAATTCTGACAGGGGACCCTTGGAGTCTGGATGTCCAGGCTACTAGGGCATACCGGGCTGCTCGTATCTCTAAGAGATTGATGGGCAGGGTTTTTACTACATTTGACCATCTGCCCTGGAGAGACCATTGCTCCAGTACTGCCCCCCAGCCTATAAGGCTGGCATCTGTAGTGACCACCTTCCAAGATATCGGACTGAAGGGTTTTCCCTTCTGGAGATTCTGGGGGATCAACCACCAGCAGAGACTCTTCCGAACGGAAGGGGACAAAGCCATCGGGAAGTCTAGAGCCTGAATTTTTCCGTTCCAGGCTGACAATATGGCCCTCTGTAAATTCCTTGAGTGGAATTGGGCGTATGGCACAGCTTCGAATGATGCTACCATCTTTCCTAGCAGCCTCATGCACAGGCGTATGGACGGCTGTCTTTTTGCACAAAGCAGACGGACCAAGCCCCTCAAAGAGGATACCTTGTCTAGAGGTAAGAAAATCTTCCTCTGGTCTGAATCCAGCCGTAGCCCCAGATATACCAGGTTTTTCACTGGCTGTAGGGCTGACTTGTCCAGGTTGATGACCCAACCGTGAGATTCTAGATACTTGATTGTATCGACAATTACCACTTCTAGCTTGGCAACTGAGTGGTCCATCAACAACAGGTCGTCTAGGTATGCCATTATCGTTACACCTCGTGTTCTTAGATCGGCCAACAGTGGGGCCAGAATTTTTGTGAACACCTGTGGTGCTGTGGCCAGACCGAATGGTAAGGCTCTGAACTGAAAATGGCGCCCTTCTACTGCAAAGCGTAGAAATTTTTGATGACCTGGAAAGATGGGAACATGCAAGTAAGCATCTTTGATGTCGATCGAGGCTAACCATTCCTCCCCCTGTAGGGCAGCGGTGACCGATCGGATCGACTCCATCTGGAAAGACCGGACGTTTAGAAATTTGTTTAGACCCTTTAGGTCCAATATGGGTCTTATGTCCCCGTTTGGCTTCGGGACTGTGAAAAGGTTTGAGTAGAAACCTAACCCCCACTCTTCCATAGGAACCTCCATAATTACTCCTTGGAGCAATAGTTGTTCTAACGCCAATAGGAGAGACCCTCTTTTCAGAGGGTCTCTTGGCATGCCTGACCACTAGGGATGAGCTTCGTGTTCGAGTCGAACATACGTTCGACTCGAACATCGGCTGTTCGATCGTTCGACGAAGATCGAACGATTTGGGCCGTTCGCGCCAAATTCGAGTGACGCGAACGGCCCACAATGCACTACGCCATCGCAGTGTCATCCAGGCGCTGTGATTGGCCAAGCATGCACTGTGACCCCGCATGCTTGGCCAATCACAGCGCCGGCAGCGAGGAGAGCAATGATTGGCCACAGGCAGGATGCCTGTGGCCAATTATTGCTGAGGGAGTTTAGTACACGCCCCACACTATAAAAGGCCGCCAGCACGGCGGCCTAGTGTAGTGTGTTCCGGAGCAGGGATAGAGCAGCATAGGCAGGGACAGTGACTTTTATTTCTTTCTTGCTTAACCTGGATTCCTTTAGTTTAGGGAAAGAGAAGGATAGGTAGGGAGAGTGTCAGTGTGTTTTGTGCTTGTGCTAAATTGTGCTTAAAAAAAACATTTTTTCTAGGGACAGAAAACTGTAGGTAGGGAGAGTGTGTCAGTTTCTTTCACTGTCAAAGTCCTTGTTTCCAGGGACCTGGAAGGACAGTGAGTGAATTCTCCTTGTGCTATATTGTGCTTAAAAAAAACATTTTTTCTAGGGACAGAAAACTGTAGGTAGGGAGAGTGTGTCAGTTTCTTTCACTGTCAAAGTCCTTGTTTCCAGGGACCTGGAAGGACAGTGAGGTAATTCTCCTTGTGCTAAATTGTGCTTAAAAAAAACATTTTTTCTAGGGACAGAAAACTGTAGGTAGGGAGAGTGTGTCAGTTTCTTTCACTGTCAAAGTCCTTGTTTCCAGGGACCTGGAAGGACAGTGAGGTAATTCTCCTTGTGCTAAATTGTGCTTAAAAAAAACATTTTTTCTAGGGACAGAAAACTGTAGGTAGGGAGAGTGTGTCAGTTTCTTTCACTGTCAAAGTCCTTGTTTCCAGGGACCTGGAAGGACAGTGAGGTAATTCTCCTTGTGCTAAATTGTGCTTAAAAAAAAACATTTTTTCTAGGGACAGAAAACTGTAGGTAGGGAGAGTGTGTCAGTTTCTTTCACTGTCAAAGTCCTTGTTTCCAGGGACCTGGAAGGACAGTGAGGTAATTCTCCTTGTGCTAAATTGTGCTTAAAAAAAACATTTTTTCTAGGGACAGAAAACTGTAGGTAGGGAGAGTGTGTCAGTTTCTTTCACTGTCAAAGTCCTTGTTTCCAGGGACCTGGAAGGACAGTGAGTGAATTCTCCTTGTGCTAAATTGTGCTTAAAAAAAACATTTTTTCTAGGGACAGAAAACTGTAGGTAGGGAGAGTGTGTCAGTTTCTTTCACTGTCAAAGTCCTTGTTTCCAGGGACCTGGAAGGACAGTGAGGTAATTCTCCTTGTGCTAAATTGTGCTTAAAAAAAACATTTTTTCTAGGGACAGAAAACTGTAGGTAGGGAGAGTGTGTCAGTTTCTTTCACTGTCAAAGTCCTTGTTTCCAGGGACCTGGAAGGACAGTGAGGTAATTCTCCTTGTGCTAAATTGTGCTTAAAAAAAACATTTTTTCTAGGGACAGAAAACTGTAGGTAGGGAGAGTGTGTCAGTTTCTTTCACTGTCAAAGTCCTTGTTTCCAGGGACCTGGAAGGACAGTGAGGTAATTCTCCTTGTGCTAAATTGTGCTTAAAAAAAACATTTTTTCTAGGGACAGAAAACTGTAGGTAGGGAGAGTGTGTCAGTTTCTTTCACTGTCAAAGTCCTTGTTTCCAGGGACCTGGAAGGACAGTGAGGTAATTCTCCTTGTGCTAAATTGTGCTTAAAAAAAACATTTTTTCTAGGGACAGAAAACTGTAGGTAGGGAGAGTGTGTCAGTTTCTTTCACTGTCAAAGTCCTTGTTTCCAGGGACCTGGAAGGACAGTGAGGTAATTCTCCTTGTGCTAAATTGTGCTTAAAAAAAAAACATTTTTTCTAGGGACAGAAAACTGTAGGTAGGGAGAGTGTGTCAGTTTCTTTCACTGTCAAAGTCCTTGTTTCCAGGGACCTGGAAGGACAGTGAGGTAATTCTCCTTGTGCTAAATTGTGCTTAAAAAAAACATTTTTTCTAGGGACAGAAAACTGTAGGTAGGGAGAGTGTGTCAGTTTCTTTCACTGTCAAAGTCCTTGTTTCCAGGGACCTGGAAGGACAGTGAGGTAATTCTCCTTGTGCTAAATTGTGCTTAAAAAAAACATTTTTTCTAGGGACAGAAAACTGTAGGTAGGGAGAGTGTGTCAGTTTCTTTCACTGTCAAAGTCCTTGTTTCCAGGGACCTGGAAGGACAGTGAGGTAATTCTCCTTGTGCTAAATTGTGCTTAAAAAAAACATTTTTTCTAGGGACAGAAAACTGTAGGTAGGGAGAGTGTGTCAGTTTCTTTCACTGTCAAAGTCCTTGTTTCCAGGGACCTGGAAGGACAGTGAGGTAATTCTCCTTGTGCTAAATTGTGCTTAAAAAAAACATTTTTTCTAGGGACAGAAAACTGTAGGTAGGGAGAGTGTGTCAGTTTCTTTCACTGTCAAAGTCCTTGTTTCCAGGGACCTGGAAGGACAGTGAGTGAATTCTCCTTGTGCTAAATTGTGCTTAAAAAAAACATTTTTTCTAGGGACAGAAAACTGTAGGTAGGGAGAGTGTGTCAGTTTCTTTCACTGTCAAAGTCCTTGTTTCCAGGGACCTGGAAGGACAGTGAGGTAATTCTCCTTGTGCTAAATTGTGCTTAAAAAAAAACATTTTTTCTAGGGACAGAAAACTGTAGGTAGGGAGAGTGTGTCAGTTTCTTTCACTGTCAAAGTCCTTGTTTCCAGGGACCTGGAAGGACAGTGAGTGAATTCTCCTTGTGCTAAATTGTGCTTTAAAAAAAAAAAATTTCTAGGGACAGAAAACTGTAGGTAGGGAGAGTGTGTCAGTTTCTTTCACTGTCAAAGTCCTTGTTTCAAGGGACAGAGAAGGACACCTGAAGGTAGCCCTTATTGCTTTTTTCCCATCTCCCTGCAGGCCATCTATTAGAATGTCTGGAAGGCAAACAAGGAGAGGCAGACAGTCAGGAGGCAATAAAAGAGGGCAAGCAGGCTGTGTGTCTGGGGGCAACAGTGCTGGTCGTGGACGCGGTGCATTGTCATCAGCACATGGCCATGGGACACGCTTGTCCTTCTTTTCGGCAGCTGGACATGTTGAGCCACATCATGCCGAAGACTTGGTAGAGTGGATGACCAAGCCCTCCTCCTCCTCCTCATCCTCTCTCACCCAGGCTCAGGGTACTGGCAAAGCAGCTGCCAAAGCGTCCTCTTCCCTGGTATCAATGTCAGACTCATCATCAGTCACTCCTTCCCTAGACCCACCATGTCCTCCTCCTGAGGAGTCCCCCGAACTGTTTCAGCACAGTGTTGGGTACATGCTCCAGGAGGATGCCCAGCGTTTCGAAGGGTCTGATGATGAAACCCAGCTAGAGGAAGGCAGTAGCGTGAGAGCAGACAGAGGGGATGCTCAAGAAGGACACCAATCTGGCAGTCATGTTCCAGCAGCTGCAGCATACTGCCAGATTGCCTCCAGTGATGAGGAGGGAGGTGATGATGAGGTCACTGACTCCACGTGGGTGCCTAATAGGAGAGAGGAGGAGGAGGAGGATGAGGAGGAGGCACATCTCCAACGAGGCAGGATGCCCTTTGGTGGCCAGCGTAAGGGCAGTACACCGACGGAATCACACCGCAGAGCTCCGCCTGTGCAGGGCGCTGCCTCTGCCCGTCATTCAAAAAGTTCTTTGGTGTGGGCCTTTTTTGAGGCTAGTGCATCAGATCGCACAGCTGCTGTTTGCAACATATGTCTCAAGCGTATATCGCGTGGCCAAAACATCAGCCGCTTGGGTACCACATGCCTGACCAGACATATGTTGACCTGCCATGCAGCTCGTTGGCAAGCCTACCTCAAAGACCCACACCAAAGAACAAAGCGGACCTCTCCTTGCACCGCATCAGCTGGGATCTCCAACCCCACTATAACTTCAGTCCTCTCTGAAACATGCACTGAGAGGAATGAAGGTGTAGAATTAGGTGTGTCACAGCCAAGTACTTGCGGCCACTCTGCTAGCAGTACACCGACGTCCGATTCTAGCAGGCAAATTTCCCTGCCCCAGCTGCTGGACCGTCGAAAGAAGTTCACTCCCAGCCATCCACATGCCCAGCGGTTGAATGCTAGCTTGGCTAAATTGCTAGCGCTTCAACTGCTGCCTTTTCAGTTGGTAGACTCGGCCCCCTTCCGTGAGTTTGTGCAATGTGCGGTTCCTCAGTGGCAGGTTCCCAAACGCCACTTTTTCTCACGGAAGGCTATTCCGGCTCTCTACCGGCATGTGGAAGGCAATGTCTTGGCCTCGCTGGACAGGGCGGTCAGCGGTAAGGTGCATATTACCGCTGACTCATGGTCCAGCAGGCATGGACAGGGACGTTACCTTTTCTTTCACGGCCCATTGGGTCACTCTTTTGGCAGCTGGGAAGGATGCAGGACAAGGTGCAGTAGTGTTGGAGGTTGTCCCACCGCCACGCCTCCAAAATGCTACTACTGGTTGTGACACACCTCTCTCCTCCACCCCCTCCTCTTCTTCTTCCTCCATGGCCTCTTCCTGTGGTTTGTCCTATGAACCAGCGGTGCTCCGTAGCCGTTCACGGGGCTACGCAAGTACGCAGGCAAAAAGATGCCATGCCGTGCTTGCGCTGGTGTGTTTGGGGGACAGAAGCCACACTGGGGCAGAGGTCCTGTCTGCTCTGCAGGGCCAGGCCGAGAGGTGGTTGACGCCACGCCAGCTTAAGCCAGGAATGGTGGTTTGCGACAATGGCACCAACCTCCTCTCCGCCCTCCGACAGGGACAACTGACCCATGTGCCCTGTGTGGCTCACGTCCTTAACCTGGTGGTGCAGCGGTTCTTGGGCAGGTACCCGGGCTTACAGGATGTCCTGAGGCAGGCCAGGAAAGTCTGTGTGCATTTCCGCAGATCTTATAATGCCAGTGCTCGCCTGGCTGAGCTGCAAAAGGAGTTGAACCTGCCCAAGAACCGCCTTATATGTGACATGCCCACCAGGTGGAACTCAACGTTGGCCATGCTGCAGCGGCTGCACACGCAGCAGAGGGCCATCAATGAGTACCTGTGCGACTACGGCACCAGGACAGGGTCAGGAGAGCTTGGTTTTTTTTCTCCACGCCAGTGGGGCATGATCAGGGATGCATGCACTGTCCTGGCACCATTTGAGGAGGCCACGAGGATGGTGAGCAGTGACAGTGCATGCATCAGTGACACTGTACCTCTTGTCCACCTGTTGGAGCACACGCTGCGTGGAATAATGGACAGGGCACTTGAGGCAGAACAGAGGCAGGAAGAGGAGGACTTCCTTGCCTCTCAAGGCCCCCTTTACCCAGACAGTGTTCCTTCTGTCCCACCCATCGCACAGGAAGAGGAGGAGGAGGAGGAGGAGGAGGAGGAGGAGGAGGATTGTGTCAGCATGGAGGTGGAGGCTGGCACTCAGCATCATCAGCAGCAGTCTTTTAGGGATGATTTACAGTCCCAAGAAACCAGTGGACTTGTACGTGGCTGGGAGGAGGTGGCTGCGGATCATGTCGTCCTTAGTGACCCAGAGGACTCCGGAGCGAATGCCTCAGCAAACCTACGCTGCATGGCCTCCCTGATCCTGCAAAGTCTGCGGAAGGATCCTCGTATTCTTCGGATCAAGGAGAGGGACCATTACTGGCTGGCCACTCTCCTTGATCCACGGTACAAGGGTAAGGTTGCGGACCTTATGTTACCGTCGCAGAGGGAGCAGAGGATGAGACAACTCCGGGAGGCCTTGCAGAAAGGTCTGTGCAACGCGTTCCCAGAGACTGGGAGGTTACAAACTCCTGGTCCTGGACAACGAGTTGCTGAGGCTTCGGCCAGTCAAAGAAGGAGCGGTGGGGAAGGTGGCCGTCTGACCGATGCGTTCAGACAATTCTTTAGTCCGCAGCCCCAAAGTATGATCGGTTCCAGCAACCATCGCCAGCGTCTGATAAACATGGTGCAGGAATATCTAGGGGCAAGGTCAGACTTGGACACCTTCCCCACCGAAAATCCTCTGGCTTACTGGGTCTTGAGGATGGATCACTGGCCAGAGCTTGCACAGTATGCAATTGAGCTACTGGCCTGTCCTGCATCCAGCGTTCTTTCGGAACGCACATTCAGTGCTGCTGGAGGATTTGTCACGGATCAAAGGGTGCGCCTGTCCACCGACTCGGTTGATCGACTGACTTTCATCAAGATGAACCAGTCTTGGATCACCACCAGCTACCACACACCTGATGCTGATATAACAGACTAATTGATTTTAACATGTCACATCCCTTCAAGACTGATGCTGATGCTGAGTGCCTGTGCTGTTATGTTGACTGGCTATCCTCCTCCTCCGAGTCCTCAATGATACGATTGATGATGATAGCTTGGAAGATCATTTTTGTTTATGGGTGCCGCCACCAGTGGCTAAGGCCCAATTTTTCAGCCCCTGTTTTACAGGGGCGTGTAATTACAATTTTTTTAGCAATAATTTGCCATAGGGCTCATTGCTGTGCTCCAAGTACAGTATCTGTGAGGGGTTGGAGTGTTGTGGCACCAGTGCCTAAGGCCCAATTTTTCAGCCCCTGTTTAACAGGGGCGTGTCATTACAATTTTTGAAGCAATACTTTGCAACAGGGCTCATTGCTGTGCTCCAAGTACAGTATCTGTGAGGGGTTGTAGTGTTGTGCCACCAGTGCCTAAGGCCCAATTTTTCAGCCCCTGTTCAACAGGGGCATGCAATTACAATTCTTGATCTAATAATTCACAGCAGGGTCCATTGCTGCACCCACCAAGAGTAACTCTGAGGGCTTACAGTCTTGTGGCAACGCCACCACCACCACCACCACGAAAGGCCCAATTTTTCAGCCCCTGTTCAAAAGGGGCATGTAATTACAATTCTTGATCTAATAATTCACAGCAGGGCCCATTGCTGCACCCACCAAGAGTAACTGTCAGGGCTTACAGTGTTGTGGCACCAGCACCACCATCAAAGCCCCAATTTTTACTACCACTGTTCAACAATTATATGTAATTAAAATTCCTGATATAATAGTTGACAGCAGGGCGTTCCAGCACCAACCAAGAGTAACTGAGTGCTTACAGTGTTGTGCCAACACCAACAACTAAGGGGCCTATTTCTGCAGAGTATATACGGCAGGTCCCTACTTTCAAACATCCAACTTACAAACGACTCCTACTTGCAAACGAAAGAAGACAACAGGAAGTGAGAGGAAATCTACCCCTAGAAAGGAAAATTCTCTCCTGTAAGAATAAATATGGGAGAAAGGGGTCTCATCTGTACTGATGCTTTATCAGCAATCCTTGTTTCAAGAAAAACACCACATTTCAAAAACAGTTGTCATTGGGACGGAAAGTGAGGTGAAATGTTCTGAACAGGGGCACAGACAGCAAAACAAATGTTACAGGGGTGATAACCCTTACCTATGTTTTCCAAAAAGTTTAAAAATAGATTTTTGGGCTGGAGCTACACTTAAACAATGTACCTGTTCAAAATTACAAACAGATTCTACATAAGAACAAACCTACAGTCCCTGTCTTGTATGCACCGCCTGTATACGGCTGTTCAGAGTATATAGGGCCTTTTTTATTTTATGTGCGGGGTTCCCCTTAATATCCATACAAGACCCAAAGGGGCTGGTAATGGGCTGGGGTAGGGGGGGGGGGTCATGGGGTAGCTATGCCATTTTTCTTAAAGAATTTCATCCATATTACCGGGACCAGACATTACATTAAAGCCGCAAGCAGTTTTAAATGGCTTTTTTTTCCTTTAGAAGTGTCATTTTGTGCAGGGACAGTTCTAAACACGGGAAACACGTGGCACTTCACAGGCATACTTTAGACACCCCCCAGGTACGATATTTAAAGGAATATTTGACTTTTTTTTTTTCACTTTATGCATCATTAAAATGACTGCTCCCGAAAAACGACCGTTTTTAAAACTTCTTTTTGCATTGATACATGTCCCCTGGTGCACAACCCGGGTTCCCAAACCCTATTTATGACAATAACATGCATAATAGTTGTTATAATTAGCACTTTAGAATTCGAACGTTCGCATCCATTGTATTTAATAGGGTTCTAATGTTCGTTCGAACTTTCGGTCCGTTCGCGGGTTCTGGTGCGAACCGAACCCGGGGGTGTTCGGCTCATCACTACTGACCACATAAAATGGGAAGGAGGAGACTCTTTTAACTCCAACTTGTATCCCAGAGTTACTGCGGAGAGCACCCATCTGTCTTTGATCGTCTCCCGCCAGGTCTCTGCGAACAACTGAAGTCTTCCCCCCCACCCGTTTGAGTGGGGGCAGCCCTTCATAGGCTTGACTTGGAGGCTGGTTTAGTACCCCTTCGGATCCAGGGTTTCTTATTACCCTGTGACTGTCCCTGATTTTTACCCCCTGAGTTTGACCGAGGAGGCCGTCGGAACTGCTTAGTAGCAGACGTCGCAGGGATAGGAGAGGTAGTCCTCTTAAAAGATGGACCCCTAGACCTCTTCTTACTCGGTAAGAGAGTACTTTTACCACTGGAAATCTTCTGGATATACTTATCCAGGTCCTCGCCAAAAAGGCGTTCCCCATGAAATGGGAAGCTAACTAAGAGCTTCTTACAGGGAGCTTCAGCAGACCAGTTTTTGAGCCACAGAAGCCTACGCATATGTACCAAAGACAGCGTGAGGCGGGAGGCCTGATGGATAGAATCCTTGATGGCGTCAACCGCAAAGCATAATGCTCTAGGCAGATCAGCCAGAGCCTGGGCCTGCTGGTCTGGCAAATCCCTCAGGACCATTTTCATCTGATCCTTTAAAGCTTGGCAGACCCCAATAGCTGCCACTGCTGGCTGTGTAACAGCCCCTGCTGTGGAAAAAGCAGATTTTAATAAAGATTCCAATTTTTTATCTACTGGATCTTTGAACATTTGAACATTATCTACTGGACATGTCAGTGATTTGTTCACAGAAGAGATGGCTGCATCCACCGTAGGAACATTCCATCTCTGGGTGAACTTTTCCTCCATGGGATAGATCACCGGAAATTTCTTAGGCGGAACAAATAGTTTATCAGGATGTTCCCAGTCCTGGTATATAAGTCCTTCCAATAATGGTTATATTGGAAAGGAGCAATTAACCTGGGGAGCTTTTAGCGACCCCAATGAGGAGACAGCAGTAGTTGATGGTTCAACAAGAGGCATTTTAAATGCAGATCGAACCATGTCAGTTAGGGTCTGGACCCACAATCTTTCAGTCTGTGATGCTGAAAATGGTTCATCTACTGTCGATTCCTCAAAAACAGAGTTAACCTCCTCCTGATCCCCTTCAGGTAGGTCGGTCCCTTCCTGGGACTGTTGCTCTGCCAACAGGCACTCTAATGGAGGTGATGGAGATCTGGCGCGCTTTCTTTCCTGCAGAGAAGAAGCGATCAATGCTGCCAATCTCTGCTCCAATCCCTCCAGAGTTGAGGCAAAAACCTCCTCTGTTATATATGCAGGAGCAGGTGGACTGAGGACAGCCGCAGTACCTGGCACTCCCGGGGGTTCCTTATGGGTATTAACCTCTGATTTCTCAGGGGAGGAGGGTGCAGATGACTGCTCCAGATCCTCAGAGCCCGATGGAGACCCCCTACACTTCCTGAGAGGTATATCTCTGAGTTTTTTAGGCGGCATATTCCTTAGTTCAAAGCTGAGGTATTCCAGCCGCAATACACCCCTTTACTGAAATAGTCTAATGCAATTTGCTGCTATGTACATCAGTGGGTGTCTACTAATGCGTCTTTCTGGGGATGCCTGTATCAACCGCCCGCTGTAAGCCCCTATACCATGCTACCAGCTCCTTTTCATGCTCTGTGTCCATAGCAAGCAGCGTGGACTGAGTCCTTTTATCTTGCTGGGACGCCCGCACATGCGCAGAAGCGCTGGGCGCACAGAGCGCGTCATCCGCCAGGCTCCGCCCACTTTTTTGAAGCTAAATCTATAAAAAGAAAGCGTGTGTGCGCGCGCGCACGTGTGCGCTCTTGGCGCCCTGTAGGGAGAGGAGCCAGGGTCCCTGTTTCACCAGGACTCGGGGATGGAAGGAAACTACTTGGCAGCATGACAGAGGAATGCAGCTTCCCTGATAGAGTGCTCACTCATCTGCCTGGACTTTCACCATGGAAGGAATAGTCCCAAGAAAAAAAGACGTTCCACAGCGACCTCTAGTGGACAAACACAGGTACCGCACTTTTGTCTTTTTTTTTTTTTTTAAAACCTCCTTTATGAAAAACATTTCCAGGTTTACAGTTTTTAAAACTTCCTTTATGAAAAGACATTTCTAGGATTTCTTAGGCATATACAGCTATTAGCGGGAATACCTTTAGGTAACAGGCAGAAAGACATATTAGGCTTGGGGGTCCCCTCAATAGAACCAAGTTCCTGAGGGGCCCCCACTTACCTTTTCCCCGCCGCAGGACTTTGTTTGGTCCACAGAAGCCCAAACTTCACCTCTCACGGCAGGCATTGTACTAGACCTTCAGGGACCGGGTTCCCAAGGATTCCACTCCCCTGGACCTGTATAGCACCCTGCACAGATAGCCTCTTGGTTTTGGGTATGACCAGAGCTCTGGATCCCAGGGTCCAGCCCTCCTAAGAGAGGCATTACAGGCAAAACCCTGCTCTTCTCTGCAAGGCCCGGGTACCGACCGTTTAGCTATGAAGCTTTTTTGGTCGGATCCGGAATAGCTTGCTGAGGCCCAGAGAACCTGTACACAAGCCCAGATGAATACATGTTAACCTTGGCCAACACCTTAGACACTGGCAAAAAACTGAGGTACTCCCGGATGGGAGGGGCTTATATAGGGGAGGGTACTTCCGGTTTTGGAAGTTGCCAGTGCCAGCACCTGAAGGTAATTCTATATAACCCACATAGTAATGACTATGCTGCTCTGTATCCCGTGATGTATGAACAAGAAAAAAGACACCTCTGTCTCATTCATACATGTCTAAATGGGAAGATGATCTTGGTGAACCTATAACAGAAAATGATTGGAAACAAATTTGGTACACTACATCCCACGGTTCTATTAATACAGCAGCAGTAGAATCCAATTATAAATTACTCATGAGATAGTATTTAGTTCCCCAACACTTAGCCAAATTTAACCCAACAGTTTCTGATAAATGCTTTAGAGGTTGTTTAGAAACTGGAACCCTCTTACATATATGGTGGTCCTAGAATAGAGCAATTTTTGGCTGACATATACCAAATGATTTTTACCATATTTGGAAAACAGCTTTCCAAGAACCTACTAGAAGCCTTATTAAATCTCAAACCAAAACATTTCACAAATGTTTATTTCTGCCTCTTAGGCTGGGTTCATACTATACGACACGACTTTCATCCTACTTTGCTCTGCGACATCTGTCCTACATTGGTCCGACATCGGTCCGACATTGGTCCGACATCTGTCCTACATTGGTCCGACATTGGTCCGACATCCATCCGACTTTCATGAACAGGATACTACTTTGATCCTACTTCAATGATAGTCAATGGGCTGAAGTGGGATCAAAGTCGGACAGAAGTAGTACAGGGAGCATTTTTAATGTCGGACCGACTTGTGTCGGACCAGTTAAGACGGCTCTCATAGGGATTCATTGATTTTCACACGTCATGCGACATGAGCTCCTAATGTCGGAGCGTTTGTCGGACAAGTGTGAACCAGGCCTAAACCTTCTTATTTACTACTGCCAAACAAACTTTGGCTAAAGCATGGTGGTCTTCTACTCCGAATTTAACTTTGGTTAAAGATAAAATGAACTGGTATATGTCTAACGAAAAACTTGCTGCTGTTCTTTATGATGATGTACACAAATTTGAGAAAACTTGGACCCCTTGGATTACATCCTTCTTGCCTCAAAATTTTGATAAATTCCTTTCATACTTATGATCTGTCCTTAAAAACTCTTGTACACTTGCTGATTGTTACTTTATCTATGAATGTATGAATTTGTATACTTTGTAATAATTTTTATTCTTAAACCTTAACCACTTGTCCCCCGCCCACTGTCAATTGACGGCGGGCGGAGGATACTCTCGTTCTAGGAGGACGTCATATGACGTCCTCCCTTTAAAACGAGCTAGGAGGCGCGCGCTTGAAGCCAGCGGCGCGCGCACGCGCCCGCCGCGTTCACGAGGCCCCGGTGCGCGTGCCCGGCGGCCGCGATTGCCGCCGGGCACCCGCGATTGCCCGGGAAACGAGCAGGAAAGTGGGTCTCTGTGTGTAAACACAGAGATCCACGTCCTGTGAGGGAGAGGGGACCGATGCTGTGTCCCTTGTACATAGGGACAACCATCGGTCACCTCCCCCAGTCAGTCCCCTCCCCCCACAGTAAGAACACATTGAGGGAACATATTTAACCCCTTCCCACCCCCTAGTGGTTAACCCCTTCCCTGCCAATTACATTTATACAGTAATCAATGCATTTTTATAGCAGGGATCGCTGTATAAACGTGAATGGTCCCAAAAATGTGTCAAAAGTGTCCGATGTGTCCGCCGCAATATCGCAGTCACAATAAAAAATCGTAGATCGCCGCCATTACTAATAAAAAAATAAAAATGCTATAAATCTATCCCCTATTTTGTACACGCTATAACTTTTGCGCAAACCAATCAATACGCGCTTATTGCGATATTTTTTTTTACCAAAAATATGTAGAAGAATACGTATCGGCCTAAACTGAGGAAAATTTTATTTAAAAAAAAAAAAAAAATGGGTATTTATTATAGCAAAAATTTAAAAATAGTGTTTTTTTTCCAAACTGGACGCTCTTCTTTTGTTTATAGCGCAAAAAATAAAAACCGCAGAGGTGATCAAATACCACCAAAAGAAAGCTCTATTTGTGGGAAAAAAAGGACGCAAATTTCGTTTGGGAGCCACGTCGCACAACCGCGCAATTGTCATTCAAAGTGTGACAGCGCTGAAAGCTGAAAAATGGCTTGGGCAGGAAGGGGGTTTTCGTGCACAGTAGGGAGGTGGTTAATATAAATATTTATGAAAATGTTTTTTTATCGAATTAAACCAAATTTAATTTTCTATTGTTCTAAGTATTTTCTTATTTTAAAATGACACCGGCTGTTTCTTTACACCCTGGGGGGAGGGGGTGCAGTTTTCCATCTTTGTCCTGGGCACCGGATGACCTTGTCCCGGCACTTGTCGCAGATATAGCAGTATTCAACCCTTTTATATTCATGATCATCTATATGTATGAATATGGATTTGCCAAACACTGGAGTATAAAAATGAAAAAAATAAGTTGACTTGATGCTTCTGCAGGCATAGAAGTCAGCTGCCATCTGTGACACCAAATTACAGCAAATTTATGAAAAACATGGACCAACATTAAGGCCCGGTTCACACTGATGCGAGTTCATAACGATTGTGATGCGTCAAAAACATTCTAAATTCGCATGTCATCCATAAAGTCATTGTTTTCAATGACGGTCTTTCACATACATGCGTTTTGATTAGTCTACGAATGTGATGCGATAAAAAAAAGGGTCTTGTGCGAGTTTACAGCGTTGCGTTTCAAATTTAGTCTCCATAGACATCAATGTAAATCGTTCTGGAATCGCATTGATGGTTCACATATGTGCGAATTCCACCACACTACTCTGAACAAAAACCAGGAAGTTTTTTTTTTTGCATTATGATTCCATTGGCTAGAACATCAATCGCAGCTATGTCCAACTCCTGAAATTTGTGGTAAAATCACGGTAAAATCTTGGTAAAATCTTGGTAAATTCGCACCTCACACAGGACAAAAAACGGAACGAATTCACAGCGCAGCAGTGTGAACCGAGCCTGAAAGTTGGAAGATCTATTTTTGTTTTTTTTCTAGAAATGTAGATACTTGTTTACTTCTAAAAACTTTTGAGAACCATTTGGGTGGAACATTACTTTCCCCTAATGAAGGTAGTGAAACATGCACACAAGCTTTTTTTGCGAGGGTGTAAATACAATGCTCAGAAAAGGGAACTGTTCTCTAATTGTAATTCCATGTTTCTAAGAAACATATCTATGGCTTCTCTGAAATAAAAAGATGAAGTATAGTTTTCAGTTCTGCAATCCGAAAAATAATGCTTTGTAATATTTCATGCAATGGTCAGTCAAGGATAAAGAAAAAAAATGTGTGTGTACAGTGCCTTAAAAAAAGTATTCATACCCCTTGATATTTTGTCATGTTACAACCAAAAACGTAAATGTATTTTATTGGGATTTTATGTGATAGACCAACACAAAGTGGCACATAATTGTGAAGTGTAAAGAAAAAGAAAAATGGTTTTCAACATTTTTTACAAATAAATATTTGAAAAGAGTGGCATACTTTTACTCTGATACCCCTATCTAATGGAACCAATTGCCTTTAGAAGTAACCTAATTAGTAAATAGAGTCCACCTGTGTGTAATTTAATCTCAGTATAAATAGAGCTGTTCTGTGAAGCCCTCAGGTTTGTTAGAGAACTTTAGTGAACAAACAGAATCATGAAGGCCAAGGAACACACCAGACAGGTCAGGGATAAAGTTGTGGAAAAATGTAAAGCGGGATTAGGTTCTAAAAAATATTCCAAGTTTTGAACATCTTACGGAGCACTGTTCAATCCATCAACTGCAAACCTACCAAGACATGGCCGTCCACCTAAACTGACAGGCCGGGCAAGAAGAGCATTAATCAGAGAAGCAGCCAAGAGGCCCATGATACTGTAACTCTGGAGGAGCTGCAGAGATCCACAGCTCAGTTTGGAGAATCTGTTCACAGGACAACTATTAGTCATGCACTCCACAAATCTGGCCTTTATGGAAGAGTGGCAAGAAGAAAGACTTTGTTGAAGGAAACCCATAAGAAGTTCTGTTTGCAGTTTGTGAGAAGCCATGTGGGGGACACAGCAGACATGTGAAAGAAGGTGCTCTGGTCAGATGAGACCAAAATGTAACTTTTTGGCCTAAAAGCAAAATGCTATGTATGGCGGAAAATTAACACTGCACATCCCTCTCGACACACCATCCCCACCGTGAAACATGGTGGTGGAAGCATCATGTTGTGGGTATGCTTTTCTTCAGCAGGGACAGGGAAGCTGGTCAGAGTTGATGGGAAGAAGGATGGAGCCAAATACGGGGCAATCTCTGAAGAAAACCTGTTAGAGTCTGCAAAAGACTTGAGACTGGGGCGGAGGTTCACCTTCCAGCAGGACCACGACCCTGAACATACAGTCAGAGCTACAATGGAATGATTTAGACACAAACATACTGTATTCATGTGTTTGAATGGCCCAGTCAAAGTCCAGATCTAAATCCAATTGAGAATCTGTGGCAAAACTTGAAAATTGCTGTTCACAGATGCTCTCCATCCAATCTGACAGAACTTGAGCTATTTTTCAAGGAGATTGGGCAAAAATTTCACTCTTTAGATGTGCAAAGCTGGTAGAGACATACCCAAAAAGACTTACAGCTGTAATTGCAGCGAAAGGTGGTTCTAGGGGGGCTGAATACAAAAGCATGCCACACTTTTCAGATATTTATTTGTAAAAAATGTTGAAAACCATTTATCATTTTCCTTTCACTTCACAATTATGTGCCACTTTGTGTTGGTCTATTACATAAAATCCCCAAAAATTGGAGACATCCTGTAAGGACGTTATTCCACTGCATAGCTTGGTGTCATCTGCAAAAACTGAAATGGTACTTTTAATCCCAGACCCAATATCATTTACAAAGATATTAAAAAGTAAGGGTCCCAGCACTGAACATTGGGGTACACCACTGATAACCTTAGACCATTCGGAGTAAGAATCATTAACCACTACTCTCTGAATTTGGTCTTTTAGCCAGTTTTCTATCCATTTACAAACTGATATTTTCAAGCCTGTAGACTTTACCTTACACATTAGCCGTGTGTGGGGTTAATATTTAACTCCTTTCAGGCTCAAGTAGTGCTGATATAGACACAGGTACGATTTGCAGCACGATTTACATTATAGTCTATGGCAGTGAAATCATGCTGAAGTCCTGAAAAAGTAATACATAAACTACTTCTCAAATCGCACTACTTGAAATCGTACCAATTAAGACACTGCCATAGAAACACATTAGATCACTGGTTCTCAACTCCTGTCCTCAGGACCCATTAACAGGCCAGATTTTAAGTATTACCTTGGGGAGATTCAGACTAGAATACTGCAATCACTAAGCAGCAAATTATATCACCTGTGATGTATTTCAGTTATCTTGCAAACCTGGCCTGTTAGTGGGTACTGAGGACATGAGTTGAGAACCACTGTATTAGATGCTACTACAGGTACGATTTGTAAATTGCATTTTGCACCTAAAGTCGTACCGGTGTGACCAGGGGCTAAAAGAGAAGAGAGGCGCCTCTCAGTGTGGCAATATGGTTACAATTCATGAAGGTACAACATTTAACAACTCACATGGTTGATGATTAAAACAGGCACATCTAAGTATGCAGGCAGCCGGGGTAAAGCTGTCCTCAGCACCGTCAGCTCCTATCGCTGTCAGTCTGCAATCGTGCCTGGGAAGATTACCCTGCAGTAGAGTGATCTGAAAGTGAGGCTTGAAGCGCTCGTGGACCGCAGCGTGAAAGGGATGAAGTTGATGGCGGCGTGGAGGATGGTCTATGTGGCCAGCTTTACCCCGGATGCCTGCATACTTAGATGTGCCTGTTTTAATCATCAACCATGTGAGTTGCACCTTCATTAAATGTAACCATATTGCTACACTTAAGCCTCATACACACGGTCGGACTTCAAACAAACTTTTCCGTGGATTTTTGTTTGAAGGGCGTTGGCCGTGAACTTGTATAGCATACACACGGCAGGACTTTTTCATCAAACTTTTCCAAAATCACGTGTTTTTTCTGCTCTTTTCTGCTCTTTACCACCACCCTTTGGTCAACTTCTGCTATTGTTGGTTGATTTTAACATTGGTTAATTGATTTTAGCATTGGTTCTGAGCATGTTACACTGCATCCAATTCGCATAGGATTTTAAAATACATTGATTTCAATGAGGCTGGTTCACATATGTGTGATGCATTCACACTGCGCATTGCCCAAAAGACGTGTGCGTTTTCTAGGCATTGCGGTGCGAATTGTCTGCCCATTATGTTCTATGGGAACGCATCTGATTCGCAGATGTGTTGCGTTCTGAACACAGTACGTATGAATCATGAGGGGGAACTCCACGCCAAATTTTAAATAAAAAAACGGCATGGGATCCCCTCCAGGAGCATACCAGGCCCTTAGGTCTGGTATGGATTTTAAGGGAAACCCCCTACACACGAAAAAACGGCGTGGGGTCCCCTTAAAATCCATACCAGGCCCTTATCCGAGCACGCAGCCTGGCCGGTCAGGAAAGGGGATGGGGACGAGCGAGCGCCCCCCTCCTGAACCGTACTAGGCCGCATGCCCTCAACATGGGGGGGTTGGGTGATTTGGGGCAGGGGGGTGCCCTGCGCCCCCCCACCCCAAAGCACCCTGCCCCCATGTTGATGGGGACAAGGGCCTCTTCCCGACGACCCTGGCCGTTGGTTGTCAGGGTCTGCGGGCGGGGGGCTTATTGGAAATAAGGGGGCCCCCAGATCCCGGCCCCCCACCTTATGTGAATGAGTATGGGGTGCATCATACCCCTACCCATTCACCTGGTGGAAAAAAATATCAATAAAAAAACACTACACAGGTTTTTAAAGTAATTTATTAGGCAACTTCGGGGGGTCTCTTCCGACTTCGGGGTCTCTTTTTCTGCTCTCTGGTGTCGTCTCCGCGCTCTCCGGTTCTTCTCTTGCTCGCCGGTTCTTTCTGCCTTCTGCCGGGCGCCCCGCTATCTTCTTCCAGCTCTTTTGCTAGCGGGGGCCTGATCTTCTTCGTTGCCTTCTTCCCTCTTCTTTCCTGGAGATGTTGACTCGTCGCTGTCTCCCGCTGTAATGCCGTGTGCGCGGAGTGCAACGACTTATATAGGCATGGGGCGTGGTCACCGGGTGATGTCACCCGGTGACCCCGCCCCTGTATGGCGTCACAGTCCCAACATTCCATGAGACTGTGACGCCATACGGGGGCGGCGTCACCCGGTGGCATCACCCGGTGACCACGCCCCATGCCTATATAAGTCGTTGCGCTCCGCGCACATGGCATTACAGCGGGAGACAGCGACGAGTCAACATCTCCAGGAGAGAAGAGGGAAGAAGGCGACGAAGAAGACCAGGCCCCCGCTAGCAAAAGAGCTGGAAGAAGATAACGGGGCGCCCGGCAGAAGGCAGAAAGAACCGGAGAGCGCGGAGACGACACCGGAGAGCAGAAGAAGACCCCCGAAGTCGGAAGAGACCCCCCGAAGTTGGAAGAAGACCCCCGAAGTCGGAAGAAGACCCCCGGAGCTGCCTAATAAATTACTTTAAAAACCTGTGTAGTGTTTTTTTATTGACATTTTTTTCCGCCAGGTGAATGGGTAGGGGTACGATGTACCCCATACTCATTCACATAGGGTGGGGGGCCGGGATCTGGGGCCCCCCTTATTAAAGGGGGCTCCCGGATTCTGATAAGCCCCCCGCCCGCAGACCCCGACAACCAACGGCCAGGGTTGTCGGGAAGAGGCCCTTGTCTCCATCAACATGGGGGCAGGGTGCTTTGGGGTGGGGGGGCTGCAGGGCGCCCCCTGCCCCAAAGCACCCAACCCCCGATTTTGAGGGCATGTGGCCTGGTACGGTTCAGGGGGGGGGCGCTCGCTCGTCCCCACCCCCTTTCCTGACCGGCTGGGCTGCATGCTCGGATAAGGGTCTGGTATGGATTTTGAAGGGACCCCCACACCGTTTTTTGGGCGTAGGGGGTTCCCTTAAAATCCATACCAGACCTAAGGGCCTGGTATGCTCCTGGAGGGGAACCCATGCCGGAGTTTACCCTCATGAGAACAGTGGCGAGATCCCGGTCAGCCACTGTACACTTCCCTCTCCTCTCCCGGGTCAGCAAGTCTGCAGCTAAAATGCAAAGGAACCACTGAACGGCTGATTGCAAACTTTGCAAAGAGCTCAAAAACGCAACGCGCAAGTGTGAATCCAGCCTAAGGGGTGTAACGGAATGTCCTACACTCCGCTTGAGTGCTTCCGTCATATACCGTTTCCTATCAGTCTGGATATAGATATCAGATATTCCAACTGCTCACAAGCACACAACAAGACGATACTTGTTTGCTGAACATGGAGTGGATTATTAGCCCAAGAATACAATCTTATATACAGTTAAAGAGGAGATAACCAGAACATAATTTAACACAAGCTAATTAACTAATCATTTAAGCAGACTAGGTGACTCAAAGATATGACCTTTTTGGGTAGACGTCACGTCTCCTGTGCTCACCGGCTATACAATACACATTATCATAAGTGTAAACATAGGACATCTTCACACAATAGCAGGGTGAATTAGCACAGACAACAGACAGATGGCTGGAGGTGATGACATTAGCAACTCCTTACAGTGTATGTCCCAACAGTATGAATCAGTCACTCTAATATGGCATATACAGGGTCCCCAGGCATACAGCTCACAAAGAGCACCGTTCCCCCAAATGCCAGGGCCCATGATCGCAAGGTAAGAGGCTGGCATTCAGTCCCCTCCAAAAGCCTCTGCACCGGGTGGGTCTGTCACATTTCTCCCCATTGACTCTCTGTCCGGTTGCCAGCTGGGTGGTTTTTAACATTCCGGGGCTCGGTCTGCTGCTGGGCAGAGGGGCCGACTGCCCCAGCTTCCTGAAGCTGTAGAGACACTGTAGGTGCTAGGCAGAGGCCAGCGGCGCTCTGCCCTGTTGCCAGTGATTCAATTGGGAGTAGCAGCTTCACTACATCAGCTTGTCACTGGAGAGAGGGACCGACTGCCCCAGCTCTCTGGAACTCCACAGATGTTGCCGGTGCTGGGCAGAGGTTGGTAGCACTCTGCCCTGTTGCCAGCACTTCTGCTGGGGACTCCACATCATCCGCTCCGGCTAACCGTTGGGGTAGCATAGGACATCTTCACACAATAGCAGGGTCAATTAGTACAGACAACAGACAGATGGCTGGAGGTGATGACATTAGCAACTCCTTACAGTGTATGTCCCAACAGTATGAATCAGTCACTCTTATATGGCATATACAGGGTCCACAGGCATACAGCTCACAAAGAGCACCGTTCCCCCAAATGCCAGGGTCCATGATCGCAAGGCAATAGGCTGGCATTCAGTCCCCTCCAAAAGCCTCTGCCCTGGGTGAGTCTGTCACAAGGGGTTCTATAAATACCCACTATGGGTGGCCCAGTAGCCTTCAGGCTAAACTAAGAAAATCTAACTGTGCATGACCATCTTACTTAAAATCAATGTTTTATTGGTAAACTACAAATATTACAGAAAATCACAAAACCACCATTGAGTTACGACTGTATAAACACTCTTTAAACAGAAGCAACAGTGCTTCTACCAATACAATATACAGATGAAAGGATCTTGTGGGTGCCTGATCCACAGCCGTTTCACTGAGAAAGATGAGGAAAATATAGAAAGATGATCTGCACACCAATAGTTGCTCTTAAAAAAAATCTTCATCTTTATTCAGAAACCACAGTCCATAACCACAGATAAAATCAGTTGATGCGTTTCAGCCTATGAGGCCTTAGTCATAACTGTTTTGACTAAGGCCTCATAGGCTGAAATGCATCAACTGATTTTATCTGTGTTTGTGGATTGTGGTTTCTGAATAAAGATGACAATTTTTTAAGAGCAACTATTGGTATGCGGCTCATCTTTCTATATAAACACCCTTCACATTTAAAACTCTTATACATATAAGGGCCCTTTCACACGGACGGATCCCGTGATGATCCGCCCCGTGAACATCAGCTTGCTTAGCGGGGATCGCTCCGTTGATCTCCGCTAAGCCGGCAGATGACAGGGCGGTCCCTGCACAGTGTGCAGGGACCGCCCTGTCAGATCTCCGCTCTCCTCTATGGAGGAACACGGACCGTCTGTCCATGTTCAACCGATCCGCTCTGCAGACGGATGGAAAAATAGGATTTTCCTCCGTCTGCAGAAACGGACCATAGCGGAGATTGATGATATCGGGTGTCAGCGGATGTTCATCCGCTGGCACCCACTATCCCATAGGGATACATGTATGTCCGTATTTCATCCGAAAACTTATGGATGAAATACGAACATACGGTCCGCCCGTGTGAAAGGCCCCTAACACATAAATACAAACAATGGTGCTAACCCCTTAAATTTGTTTTTCAGTTTTCTTCACAAGCTTGTGAAGTAACTGGTATTCTTGTCTCACAGAATTTATTCTTTATGCATCTGTATCACAGGAGGTATTGACTCAAAAATACAATTTCTAGAACCGGTTTTCTTAAATTTTGAACAATTGTTTCTATTGCAATACCCAAATACGCTTAATGCCCTGTACACACGGTCGGAGTATTCTCCGGCCAAAAGCACATCAGAATTCCGCCGGAATTCCATTGGAGAAAAATAGAACATGTTCTATATTTAAACTCCGATGGAATTCATCGGAATTACTCCGATGGGGCACACACACGGTAGGAATTTCTGATGGAAAAAGTCCATCAAACTTTTTTCATAGGAAATTCCTATTGTGTGTACAAGGCATTATAGTGGTGCTTTTCATAGACCATTAACTGCTTCTGGTACTCTGGCTGCAGTGTCAATCTATGTAAAAATGAGTAAAGGCTAATGCCTCGTACACACGACCGGTTTTCCCGTCGGAAAAAAAAAACGATGGTTTTCCCGACTCAAGCCTGCCTTGCATACACACGGTCACACAAAAGTCCGGTGAACTTTTGACTGCCAAGAACGCGGTGACGTAAAAGACTATGACGAGCCGACAAAATTAGGTTCTATGCTTCCGAGCATGCGCCGAATTGTTTCCGAGCATAAGCGTTTTTTTTCCCGTCGGAAAAGCATACAGACGAATGGTTTTCCCGCTAGGATTTTTTCCTGACGGGAAAAAAGAGATCCTGCTCTCTTTTTTTTCCCGGCAGTTTTCCCGTCGGAAAAACTCAGATGGAGCATACACACCGCTGGGATTCCCGGCCAAAAGCTCTCATCGCAATTTTTCCGACGGGAAAACCGGTTGTGTGTATGAGGCATAAGGATTAACCCCCCCCCCCTGTTTTTTTTTTCCCTATGATTCTTTACCTGTTATGGGAGGTTCTCATCAGAAAACAATCTCACCTGCTCAGCTCTTGCATTGCTATCTTTACTTTCCACATCATCAGGAGCCTGCTGTCTTTTCAAGGACCTTGCAGCTGTCCCTTGATAATGATCTGCTAGGTCCACCTTCCAGCCGCTGTATGTCCTTGCTCTTGCAGCCTCTTAGGATATATGACGTGGATATCCCAGGAGGCTGCTGGAGCAGGGACATGTCATTCTTGCTTAGGCAAGAATGAGGGCCAGGACCAAAGTGAAAACATTTAAAAAAAAAGGGGGGGGGGCGGCTTTTATATACTGTGACTGGAGGAGGGAGGTGGGTGGGAAGGCAAAGCTAAAAAAAAAAAATCGCACAATCACAGATCTTGACACAAAGATTCATTGATAAGGGTTATTCTCCCCTGTCTCTCAGTGCAACTTTGGATCTGGTCAAGTGCGTTGACCATGTAGATCTACTCAAGGAGAAGGAAAAGGGGGAGGTGGGTACCTCATTTCGAAACCCCTTTGCCACCAATTTTTCTTGCCAACATTCACACATCAAGCTTATTTTCAATAAACACTGGCATATTCTCAAGAACGATAGGATACTTAAAACCATCCTACCGGATAGACCTCAAGTAGTTTTTAGGGGGGCCCCTGCATTAAGGGACAAATTAGCACCCAACATCTTAAACCCGCCTATTGCTAGACCTACTTTCTTCTCTGAACTTACTGGCTATTATCAATGTAGGAAGTGTCAGGTATGTTCTTTGAATGGATGTAGATCCAGAAGAACTACCCGTTTCAGTTCCAGCTGTACCAACAGAAGTTATGACATCAAACCCTTCATCACCTGTTCTACAGTGGGCGTGGTCTACATGCTTCAGTGCCCTTGTGGGCTGCAGTATGTGGGCAGGACCAAATGCCCACTGCAGGTGCATCTTAATGAACACATAGGGAACATCAGAAGGGGTTTCACTAAACATTCTGTGTCCAAACATTATTTAACTGCTCACACAGAGACCCTACCAATACCATTTTTTTGGGCATTGACAAGTATAGCCCTCATTGGAGGGGTAGCAATTTGGTCAAGAGCATCTCTAGGCTTGAGATGTCGTGGGTACATAAGATCAAATGTTACACCCCTTTTGGTCTTAATATAGATGTTGACATCAATTGTTTTATTGATAACTCTTAATTTTCTTATCCATATGCCAATTGGTTGCTAACGGTTGGAGATATTGATCTGGTTGTGCATTCTTACTGCCTATTTAGAGTTTTTCATGAACTCTGTGTGCCTATCCTCCCCTTTTCCATTCACACATTTTTTTAAAACCTTATCTTATATTTTTTATTTCTATATTCTATTTTTATTTTATTTTTATTATTTTTTATCATACACGATCCATTTATATATTTATTATTAATATGATTCTATTTATAATATTTTTTTGGGATATGATGCTGTTTCTGTATACTTGATGTGAATCTCAGGACAGTGCGGCCTATTTGTACACTTATTTGTACGTTATCCAATGTTTATATTTATTTATATATAGCCACATGTTTAATGTTTTTTCAATATCATTTGAACAGTGGCAATGCTATTTTGTGTCTTTTCTGACCTGGGTAACCATCCAGTGTTTTCTCTATTCAGCTTATTAACCCACTTTTTTTTTCCTGTTTAATTTTATATTTCCTATTCCTATTTTTTTTTGCCCTTTTGCCATCATATTCAATCCTATGGTAATCGGTTTTGTTTCCCTTAACCAAGATGGTGTTGTTCCAGGATGTCCCGCGATTCACATCGAGGCTTGGTTAGATTATGTTGTGTATTTATTGCGGTACGTCAGAGTGCCGCCCGTATCCCGTGAACACGTCCGTTAGTGACGAAACGGGTAGGGAGGAGCTACGTTCTGACGTCACCGCGCCCACGTTATCCCGGAACAGTACGGGCTGTACTCTTGAGAGCTGGCCGGCTCGATTCATGCTGATTTTAAACATCCTTGTTGTAAGTTTACATCTCCTTTTTTACTATATTAAATGTGGAAGGTTTTACACTATTTAGCCTTCATTTCTTTCTTGGTCACACTGGGACCATACCTCCATCCTCGTGAGTGACAACACCCTTATTGAGACGCACATCTCTCCTGCTGGATGCTGTTTTCTGGATAGACCCAGGCTGGGTTATAAGCCATAGGTAATTGAGGCCCCGGCTTTGCGCCCTTCTGCAGACCTATGCTTCATTCTGTAATCTGGCGCCATCTTGTGGTGGCCGTTGGTATAACAAGACAACCAGCAATGCTTGCCTGTTTCACTGCCCGCCCATCTCCTTCCCTTTACTTAGAAGTTAACCCCCAAACATTATATATATTTTTTATTCTAACACCCTAGAGAATAAAATGGCGGTTGTTGCAATACTTTCTGTCACACCGTATTTGCGCAGCGGTCTTACAAGCACACTTTTTTGAGGAAAAAAATACACATACACATAATTAAAAAATAAGACAACAGTAAAGTTAGCCGCATTTTTTTTTTTATTGTGAAAGATAATGTTACGCCGAGTAAATTTGATACCCAACATGTCACGCTTCAAAATTGCGTCCGCTCGTGGAATGGCGACAAACTTTTAAGCCCTGTACACACGATCGGTTTTACCGATGAAAACAGTCCGATGGACTTTTTTCATCGGACAAACCGATCGTGTATGGGACCCATCGGTCTTTTTTCCATCGGTTTTAAAAAATAGAACATGTTTTAAATTTTTCCGATGGATCAAAAACTGATAGCAAATTCCGATCGTCTATGGGCAAGTCCGTCGGATAAAAAACCCACACATGCTCAGAATCAAGTTAACGCATGCTCAGAAGCATTAAACTTAATTTTCCTCGGCTCATCGGAGTGTTTTACGTCACTGTGTTTGGAACAGTCGGTTTTTTGACTGATGGTGTGTAGGCAAGACTGATGGAAGTCAGCTTCATCGGATTTCCGATGGACAAAACCATCGGATTAGAATCCATAGGATATCCGATCGTGTGTACGAGGCTTTACCCTTTAAAATCTCCATAGGCAACATTTAAAAAATTCTACAGGTTGCATGTTTTGAGTTAGAGGATGTCTAGGGCTAGAATTATTGCTCTCGCTCTACCGATCGCGGCGATACCTAACATGTGTGGTTTAAACACTGCTTTCATATGTGGGCGCTACTCACGTATGCGTTCGCTTCTGCACGCATTGGTCGTTAAAAAAAAAACCTGGCTCCTAACATTTTTAGCTGGCTCCTAGATTCCAAGCAAATTTGTCAAGCCCTGTCATAAGGGATCATCTAGTTGCGGTAAGCGGCAGTGTGTTTCAAGGTGGAGGTTCCCCTTCCTATCATCACTTCATCCATTTTTGGTGTTTTTTTCACTTTGGGACTTTGGACTTAAGGTGGAAGATTGCTATATAATTTTTATGGACTCAATTTTTCATTCTTTTGTGTTGCTTGATTACTTTATTGTGTTTATGTGACTAGTAGGGATGAGCTCGGTGTTCGAGTCGAACATACGTTCGACTCGAACATCGGCTGTTCGATCGTTCGACGAAGATCGAACGATTTGGGCCGTTACCGCCTAATTCGAGTGACGCGAACGGCCCACAATGCACTACGCCATCGCAGTGTCATCCAGGCGCTGTGATTGGCCAAGCATGCACTGTGACCCCGCATGCTTGGCCAATCACAGCGCCGGCAGCGAGGAGAGCAATGATTGGCCACAGGCAGGATGCCTGTGGCCAATTATTGCTGAGGGTGTTTAGTACATGCCCCACACTATAAAAGGCCGCCAGCACGGCGGCCTAGTGTAGTGTGTTCCGGAGCAGGGAAAGAGAAGCATAGGCAGGGACAGTGACATTTTTTTTTCTTGCTTAACCTGGATTCCTTTAGTTTAGGGAAAGAGAAGGATAGGTAGGGAGAGTGTCAGTGTGTTTTACTGTGCGAATCCTTGTTTCTAGGGACAGGGAAGGACAGTGAGGGAAATTCTCATTGTGCTATAGTGTGCTAAAGCATTGATCATCAACCGTCTTTAAAAAATCATTTTTTCTAGGGACAGAAAACTATAGGTAGGGAGAGTGTCAGTGTGTTTTACTGTGATAATCCTTGTTTCTAGGGACAGGGAAGGACAGTGAGGGAAATTCTCCTTGTGCTATAGTGTGCTAAAGCATTGATCATCAACCATCTTTAAAAAAACATTTTTTCTAGGGACAGAAAACTATAGGTAGGAAGAGTGTCAGTTTCTTTCACTGTGATAATCCTTGTTTCTAGGGACAGGGAAGGACAGTGAGGGAAATTCTCCTTGTGCTATAGTGTGCTAAAGCATTGATCATCAACCGTCTTTAAAAAAACATTTTTTCTAGGGACAGAAAACTATAGGTAGGAAGAGTGTCAGTTTCTTTCACTGTGATAATCCTTGTTTCTAGGGACAGGGAAGGACAGTGAGGGAAATTCTACTTGTGCTATAGTGTGCTAAAGCATTGATCATCAATCAGCTTTAAACAAACATTTTTTCTAGGGACAGAAAACTATAGGTAGGAAGAGTGTCAGTTTCTTTCACTGTGATAATCCTTGTTTCTAGGGACAGGGAAGGACAGTGAGGGAAATTCTCCTTGTGCTATAGTGTGCTAAAGCATTGATCATCAACCATCTTTAAAAAAACATTTTTTCTAGGGACAGAAAACTATAGGTAGGAAGAGTGTCAGTTTCTTTCACTGTGATAATCCTTGTTTCTAGGGACAGGGAAGGACAGTGAGGGAAATTCTCCTTGTGCTATAGGGTGCTAAAGCATTGATCATCAACCATCTTTAAAAAAACATTTTTTCTAGGGACAGAAAACTATAGGTAGGAAGAGTGTCAGTTTCTTTCACTGTGATAATCCTTGTTTCTAGGGACAGGGAAGGACAGTGAGGGAAATTCTCCTTGTGCTATAGTGTGCTAAAGCATTGATCATCAACCGTCTTTAAAAAAACATTTTTTCTAGGGACAGAAAACTATAGGTAGGAAGAGTGTCAGTTTCTTTCACTGTGATAATCCTTGTTTCTAGGGACAGGGAAGGACAGTGAGGGAAATTCTACTTGTGCTATAGTGTGCTAAAGCATTGATCATCAATCAGCTTTAAACAAACATTTTTTCTAGGGACAGAAAACTATAGGTAGGAAGAGTGTCAGTTTCTTTCACTGTGATAATCCTTGTTTCTAGGGACAGGGAAGGACAGTGAGGGAAATTCTCCTTGTGCTATAGTGTGCTAAAGCATTGATCATCAACCATCTTTAAAAAAACATTTTTTCTAGGGACAGAAAACTATAGGTAGGAAGAGTGTCAGTTTCTTTCACTGTGATAATCCTTGTTTCTAGGGACAGGGAAGGACAGTGAGGGAAATTCTCCTTGTGCTATAGTGTGCTAAAGCATTGATCATCAACCAGCTTTAAAAAAACATTTTTTCTAGGGACAGAAAACTATAGGTAGGAAGAGTGTCAGTTTCTTTCACTGTGATAATCCTTGTTTCTAGGGACAGGGAAGGACAGTGAGGGAAATTCTCCTTGTGCTATAGTGTGCTAAAGCATTGATCATCAACCGTCTTTAAAAAAACATTTTTTCTAGGGACAGAAAACTATAGGTAGGAAGAGTGTCAGTTTCTTTCACTGTGATAATCCTTGTTTCTAGGGACAGGGAAGGACAGTGAGGGAAATTCTACTTGTGCTATAGTGTGCTAAAGCATTGATCATCAATCAGCTTTAAACAAACATTTTTTCTAGGGACAGAAAACTATAGGTAGGAAGAGTGTCAGTTTCTTTCACTGTGATAATCCTTGTTTCTAGGGACAGGGAAGGACAGTGAGGGAAATTCTCCTTGTGCTATAGTGTGCTAAAGCATTGATCATCAACCGTCTTTAAAAAAACATTTTTTCTAGGGACAGAAAACTATAGGTAGGAAGAGTGTCAGTTTCTTTCACTGTGATAATCCTTGTTTCTAGGGACAGGGAAGGACAGTGAGGGAAATTCTACTTGTGCTATAGTGTGCTAAAGCATTGATCATCAATCAGCTTTAAACAAACATTTTTTCTAGGGACAGAAAACTATAGGTAGGAAGAGTGTCAGTTTCTTTCACTGTGATAATCCTTGTTTCTAGGGACAGGGAAGGACAGTGAGGGAAATTCTCCTTGTGCTATAGTGTGCTAAAGCATTGATCATCAACCATCTTTAAAAAAACATTTTTTCTAGGGACAGAAAACTATAGGTAGGAAGAGTGTCAGTTTCTTTCACTGTGATAATCCTTGTTTCTAGGGACAGGGAAGGACAGTGAGGGAAATTCTCCTTGTGCTATAGGGTGCTAAAGCATTGATCATCAACCATCTTTAAAAAAACATTTTTTCTAGGGACAGAAAACTATAGGTAGGAAGAGTGTCAGTTTCTTTCACTGTGATAATCCTTGTTTCTAGGGACAGGGAAGGACAGTGAGGGAAATTCTCCTTGTGCTATAGTGTGCTAAAGCATTGATCATCAACCGTCTTTAAAAAAACATTTTTTCTAGGGACAGAAAACTATAGGTAGGAAGAGTGTCAGTTTCTTTCACTGTGATAATCCTTGTTTCTAGGGACAGGGAAGGACAGTGAGGGAAATTCTACTTGTGCTATAGTGTGCTAAAGCATTGATCATCAATCAGCTTTAAACAAACATTTTTTCTAGGGACAGAAAACTATAGGTAGGAAGAGTGTCAGTTTCTTTCACTGTGATAATCCTTGTTTCTAGGGACAGGGAAGGACAGTGAGGGAAATTCTCCTTGTGCTATAGTGTGCTAAAGCATTGATCATCAACCAGCTTTAAAAAAACATTTTTTCTAGGGACAGAAAACTATAGGTAGGAAGAGTGTCAGTTTCTTTCACTGTGATAATCCTTGTTTCTAGGGACAGGGAAGGACAGTGAGGGAAATTCTCCTTGTGCTATAGTGTGCTAAAGCATTGATCATCAACCGTCTTTAAAAAAACATTTTTTCTAGGGACAGAAAACTATAGGTAGGAAGAGTGTCAGTTTCTTTCACTGTGATAATCCTTGTTTCTAGGGACAGGGAAGGACAGTGAGGGAAATTCTCCTTGTGCTATAGTGTGCTAAAGCATTGTTCATCAACCATCTTTAAAAAAACATTTTTTCTAGGGACAGAAAACTATAGGTAGGAAGAGTGTCAGTTTCTTTCACTGTGATAATCCTTGTTTCTAGGGACAGAGAAGGACAGTGAGGGAAATTCTCCTTGTGCTATAGTGTGCTAAAGCATTGATCATCAACCAGCTTTAAAAAAACATTTTTTCTAGGGACAGAAAACTATAGGTAGGAAGAGTGTCAGTTTCTTTCACTGTGATAATCCTTGTTTCTAGGGACAGGGAAGGACAGTGAGGGAAATTCTACTTGTGCTATAGTGTGCTAAAGCATTGATCATCAATCAGCTTTAAACAAACATTTTTTCTAGGGACAGAAAACTATAGGTAGGAAGAGTGTCAGTTTCTTTCACTGTGATAATCCTTGTTTCTAGGGACAGGGAAGGACAGTGAGGGAAATTCTCCTTGTGCTATAGTGTGCTAAAGCATTGATCATCAACCATCTTTAAAAAAACATTTTTTCTAGGGACAGAAAACTATAGGTAGGAAGAGTGTCAGTTTCTTTCACTGTGATAATCCTTGTTTCTAGGGACAGGGAAGGACAGTGAGGGAAATTCTCCTTGTGCTATACTGTGCTAAAGCATTCCTCATCAACCATCTTTGAAATCCTTGTTTTTTGGACAGTCAGGGAAATTGTCGTTGTGCTATTCTGTGCGAAAGCAATCATCCTCAACCATATTTAGAAATCCTTAAGTAAAGGGACAGAGAAGGACACCTGAAGGTAGCCCTTATTGCTTTTTTCCCATCTCCCTGCAGGCCATCTATTAGAATGTCTGGAAGGCAAACAAGGAGAGGCAGACAGTCAGGAGGCAATAAAAGAGGGCAAGCAGGCTCTGTGTCTGGGGGCAACAGTGCTGGTCGTGGACGCGGTGCATTGTCATCAGCACATGGCCATGGGACACGCTTGTCCTTCTTTTCGGCAGCTGGACATGTTGAGCCACATCATGCCGAAGACTTGGTAGAGTGGATGACCAAGCCCTCCTCCTCCTCCTCATCCTCTCTCACCCAGGCTCAGGGTACTGGCAAAGCAGCTGCCAAAGCGTCCTCTTCCCTGGTATCAATGTCAGACTCATCATCAGTCACTCCTTCCCTAGACCCACCATGTCCTCCTCCTGAGGAGTCCCCCGAACTGTTTGAGCACAGTGTTGGGTACATGCTCCAGGAGGATGCCCAGCGTTTCGAAGGGTCTGATGATGAAACCCAGCTACAGGAAGGCAGTAGCGTGAGAGCAGACAGAGGGGATGCTCAAGAAGGACACCAATCTGGCAGTCATGTTCCAGCAGCTGCAGCATACTGCCAGATTGGCTCCAGTGATGAGGAGGGAGGGGATGATGAGGTCACTGACTCCACGTGGGTGCCTAATAGGAGAGAGGAGGAGGATGAGGAGGAGGCACATCTCCAACGAGGCAGGATGCCCTTTGGTGGCCAGCGTAAGGGCAGTACACCGACGGAATCACACCGCAGAGCTCCGCCTGTGCAGGGCGCTGCCTCTGCCCGTCATTCAAAAAGTTCTTTGGTGTGGGCCTTTTTTGAGGCTAGTGCATCAGATCGCACAGCTGCTGTTTGCAACATATGTCTCAAGCGTATATCGCGTGGCCAAAACATCAGCCGCTTGGGTACCACATGCCTGACCAGACATATGTTGACCTGCCATGCAGCTCGTTGGCAAGCCTACCTCAAAGACCCACACCAAAGAACAAAGCGGACCTCTCCTTGCACCGCATCAGCTGGGATCTCCAACCCCACTATAACTTCAGTCCTGTCTGAAACATGCACTGAGAGGAATGAAGGTGTAGAATTAGGTGTGTCACAGCCAAGTACTTGCGGCCACTCTGCTAGCAGTACACCGACGTCCGATTCTAGCAGGCAAATTTCCCTGCCCCAGCTGCTGGACCGTCGAAAGAAGTTCACTCCCAGCCATCCACATGCCCAGCGGTTGAATGCTAGCTTGGCTAAATTGCTAGCGCTTCAACTGCTGCCTTTTCAGTTGGTAGACTCGGCCCCCTTCCGTGAGTTTGTGCAATGTGCGGTTCCTCAGTGGCAGGTTCCCAAACGCCACTTTTTCTCACGGAAGGCTATTCCGGCTCTCTACCGGCATGTGGAAGGCAATGTCTTGGCCTCGCTGGACAGGGCGGTCAGCGGTAAGGTGCATATTACTGCTGACTCATGGTCCAGCAGGCATGGACAGGGACGTTACCTTTCTTTCACGGCCCATTGGGTCACTCTTTTGGCAGCTGGGAAGGATGCAGGACAAGGTGCAGTAGTGTTGGAGGTTGTTCCACCGCCACGCCTCCAAAATGCTACTACTGGTTGTGACACACCTCTCTCCTCCACCCCCTCCTCTTCTTCTTCCTCCATGGCCTCTTCCTGTGGTTTGTCCTCTGAACCAGCGGTGCTCCGTAGCCGTTCAAGGGGCTACGCAAGTACGCAGGCAAAAAGATGCCATGCCGTGCTTGCGCTGGTGTGTTTGGGGGACAGAAGCCACACTGGGGCAGAGGTCCTGTCTGCTCTGCAGGGCCAGGCCGAGAGTTGGTTGACGCCACGCCAGCTTAAGCCAGGAATGGTGGTTTGCGACAATGGCACCAACCTCCTCTCCGCCCTCCGACAGGGACAACTGACCCATGTGCCCTGTGTGGCTCACGTCCTTAACCTGGTGGTGTAGCGGTTCTTGGGCAGGTACCCGGGCTTACAGGATGTCCTGAGGCAGGCCAGGAAAGTCTGTGTGCATTTCCGCAGATCTTATAATGCCAGTGCTCGCCTGGCTGAGCTGCAAAAGGAGTTGAACCTGCCCAAGAACCGCCTTATATGTGACATGCCCACCAGGTGGAACTCAACGTTGGCCATGCTGCAGCGGCTGCACACGCAGCAGAGGGCCATCAATGAGTACCTGTGCGACTACGGCACCAGGACAGGGTCAGGGGAGCTTGGTTTTTTTTCTCCACGCCAGTGGGGCATGATCAGGGATGCATGCACTGTCCTGGCACCATTTGAGGAGGCCACGAGGATGGTGAGCAGTGACAGTGCATGCATCAGTGACACTGTACCTCTTGTCCACCTGTTGGAGCACACGCTGCGTGGAATAATGGACAGGGCACTTGAGGCAGAACAGAGGCAGGAAGAGGAGGACTTCCTTGCCTCTCAAGGCCCCCTTTACCCAGACAGTGTTCCTTCTGTCCCACCCATCGCACAGGAAGAGGAGGAGGAGGAGGAGGAGGATTGTGTCAGCATGGAGGTGGAGGCTGGCACTCAGCATCATCAGCAGCAGTCTTTTAGGGATGATTTACAGTCCCAAGAAACCAGTGGACTTGTACGTGGCTGGGAGGAGGTGGCTGCGGATCATGTCGTCCTTAGTGACCCAGAGGACTCCGGACCGAATGCCTCAGCAAACCTACGCTGCATGGCCTCCCTGATCCTGCAAAGTCTGCGGAAGGATCCTCGTATTCTTCGGATCAAGGAGAGGGACCATTACTGGCTGGCCACTCTCCTTGATCCACGGTACAAGGGTAAGGTTGCGGACCTTATGTTACCGTCGCAGAGGGAGCAGAGGATGAGACAACTCCGGGAGGCCTTGCAGAAAGGTCTGTGCAACGCGTTCCCAGAGACTGGGAGGTTACAAACTCCTGGTCCTGGACAACGAGTTGCTGAGGCTTCGGCCAGTCAAAGAAGGAGCGGTGGGGAAGGTGGCCGTCTGACCGATGCGTTCAGACAATTCTTTAGTCCGCAGCCCCAAAGTATGATCGGTTCCAGCAACCATCGCCAGCGTCTGATAAACATGGTGCAGGAATATCTAGGGGCAAGGTCAGACTTGGACACCTTCCCCACCGAAAATCCTCTGGCTTACTGGGTCTTGAAGATGGATCACTGGCCAGAGCTTGCACAGTATGCAATTGAGCTACTGGCCTGTCCTGCATCCAGCGTTCTTTCGGAACGCACATTCAGTGCTGCTGGAGGATTTGTCACGGATCACAGGGTGCGCCTGTCCACCGACTCGGTTGATCGACTATGCCATTTTTCTTAAAGATTTTCATCCATATTACCGGGACCAGACATTACATTAAAGCCGCAAGCAGTTTTAAATGGCTTTTTTTTCCTTTAGAAGTGTCATTTTGTGCAGGGACAGTTCTAAACACGGGAAACACGTGGCACTTCACAGGCATACTTTAGACACCCCCCAGGTACGATATTTAAAGGAATATTTGACTTTTTTTTTTTCACTTTATGCATCATTAAAATGACTGCTCCCGAAAAACGACCGTTTTTAAAACTTCTTTTTGCATTGATACATGTTCCCTGGTGCAGAACCCGGGTTCCCAAACCCTTTTTAGGACAATAACATGCATAATAGTCGTTATAATTAGCATTTTAGAATTCGAACGTTCGCATCCATTGTATTTAATAGGGTTCTAATGTTCGTACGAACTTTCGGTCCGTTCGCAGGTTCTGGTGCGAACCGAACCCGGGGGTGTTCGGCTCATCACTAGTGACTAGCTTTTTTTTCCATTTTATGTTTGTTTCACACATGTGGTATACTTTTTAGAGCCGCCGTGCTCGCCATTGCCTTTATTTGTGTTAGTTTAGTTGTTTTGACATCACAGATATTTTGGTTGGTCACTCATCACCATCGATACCTGCTCCCATTATTTTTGCTTGGTTATTTCATTTATAGCCATTCATTATCACCTTGCTTTGTCATTTTTTTAATTCAGAGCGCAACTTTTTTCTTTTTACATTCTATTTAGTGTTGTATAACACTTTTTGTTGCAGCTTTATTTCACTTTTGAATTAGCGCACTTTTTTACTTTCACAAAGCTAAATTCTGATGTGAAGGTCTGCTTTAAGTAAGAGGAAATTATAAATCATAAGTAAACTAAAGCTGCATGATTCTGGCTAAAATGAGAATCACATTTTTTTTTGCTTAGAATAAGGATAACGATTCTTGCGGCGTAACATCATCTTTCACATTATACAAAAAAATTGAGCCAACATTACTGTTTAGTTTTTTTAAATTAACTAAGGTGTATTTTTTCCCCAAAAATTGCGTTTAAAAGACTGCTGCGCAAATACAGCATAACATAAAATATTGCAACGACCAACATTTTCTTCTCTAGGATCTCTGTTAAAATATATATATAATGTTTGGGGGTTCTAAGTAATTTTATAGCAAACAATACTGATTTTTATTTGTAAGCAACAAGTGTTAGAAAAAGGTTTTGTTTTTAAGTGGTTAAACTTCCCTCATTTTCAGACCGAAGTTCATTCCTTTGATCTAAGAACAAAATGTTACTTTGTTTATAGTTATCTCCGATGTGAATATAAACTTGTTAGGCTGCCTGGATTTTTTATTTATTTTTTGTCAGCTGTCAGAAGTGAGCAGAGAACTCTGCACTTGTTACATAGAATCAGGGAAATGCTGTTTTAAGATCGTAAGGGGGGGGGGGGGGTAGAATCGTGATTTCCATTCTTTAACGATTAATCGTGCAGCTCTAAAGTAAGCTTGAACAATGTTAACCCCTTCGTGGCGAGCGTACGCATATATCCATCCTCGGCTTTAGGGGGTTATACCGGGATGATGCCTGCAGCTGCAGGCATCATCCGGGTACCGTTTGTTAGAGCCAGTGGTCGGATTTTTAGAGCCAGCGGTCGGCTTTCCATAAAAGCAGCTCGGTTGTTATCCCGGAGGAGCGGGAGGGGACATGCCGCCTTCCGGCGCTCTTACCGGATTCTCGATTCGCCACTTCTGGCGGCTAAAGACAGACTGGCGCGAAGCCAGAAACGGCTTTGTTTCAGTCTACTCTCTGTAAACACGGAAGCAACGTCACAACATCACTTCCGGTTTACTCGGCCTCCAATGTCACCGGATTTTGAAAAATATACAGTATTAAGAATGTGCGTTTTCGGCGATCTGAATACTTTGAAGTGCAAAGGAGGGATTTGGGGTCTTTTAGACCCCCGATCTCTCCATAAAGAGTACCTGTCACCACCTATTACTGTCACAAGGGATGTTTACATTCCTTGTGACAGCAATAAAAGTGACAAATTTTTTATTTTATTTTTAAAACACAATGTAAAAATAAATAAAAATAAAATGATTAAGAAAATTTTTAATTTTTTTTAAAGTGCCCCCGTCCCCATGAGCTCGCGCAGCAAAGAAAAGCATACGGAAGTCGCGCCCGCATATGTAAACGGTGTTAAAATCACACATGTGAGGTATCGCCACGATTGTCAGAGCGGGAGCAATAATTCTAGCACTAGACCTCCTCTGTAACTCTAACCTGGTAACCGTTATTTATTTTTTAAAGCGTTGCCTATGGAGATTTTTAGGTACTGTAGTTTGTCGCCATTCCACAAGTGTGCGCAATTTTAAAGCGTGACATGTTTGGTATCTATTTACTCGGCGTAACATCATCTTTCACATTATACAAAAAAATTGGGCTAACTTTAGTGTTTTGTTTTTTTTAAATTCATGAAAGTGTCTTTTTCCCCAAAAGACCGCTGCACAAATACTGTGTGACATAAAATATTGCAACAATCGCCATTTAATTTTCTGGATTCTCTGCTAAAAAATATATATATTTAATGTTTGGGGGTTCTAAGTAATTTTCTAGCAAAAAATACGGATTTTAACTTGTAAACACCAATTGTCAGAAATAGGCTAATGCCGCGTACACGCGACCGTTTTTAATGTCATGGGAAAAAATGAAGTTTTTCTCGACGTGATTCTTCTCAAGCCTGCCTTGCATACACACTATCGTGAAAAAAAATGCTCGAGCAAAGCGCGGTGACGTACAACACGTACGACGGCAATATAAAGGGGAAGTTCCATTCGGATGGCGCCACCCTTTGGGCTGCTTTTGCTGATTTCGTGTTACCGCGTGTTAGTAAAAGTTTGGTGTTAGCCGATTTGCGCTTTTCAGTCTCTGTGCTTTTCAGTCCGTTACAGCGTGACGAATGTGCTATCTCCATTACGAACGCTAGTTTTACCAGAACGAACGCTCCCGTCTCATAACTTGCTTTCGAGCATGCGCGTTTTTTCCCATCATTAAATCGTACACACGGGCATTTTTCACGACGAGAAAAACGACGACGTGAAAAAATGGAGCATGCTCTAATTTTTTTATGGCATTTTTCTCGTCGAGAAAAATGCTCTGGAGCCTACACAGGATCGTTTTTAACGACCAATTTAAAAAAATTGCATTTTTCTCGTCATGAAAAACGGTCGTGTGTACGCGGCATTAGTCATGAAAGGGATAAAAATGAACAAGTTAAGAATCTAAGACTTACCTGGAGTGTCCTCAAATCTTTCCCAGTTGAGCCCTTCCCCAAGCGTGTAGCTGCTCTCATGTCAAATTTTGATACATTCTAGCTAATGTCAGCTTTTAGAGGAACTAACTATAAAAGCTTCCCAAAACGAAGACACCAGGATAAGGACCTTTTTATATTCAAAAACCTTGGCAGTTTTTTGGATGAGGGGGGAAGGGTATGCAGAGGTGAGCAGTGTTGGAAGAGGTTGGCAAGGAATGCAGAAGTGAGCAGTGCTGGAGGAGATCAATATATGACTAAAAATAGCCTGATAGTTACATAACTTTATATACTTTTAGCCACTATGTGCGAACAAACTGCAACAAAAATATGAAGGGTGATGCACTATACGACCCACGCATCCAACCCACTGAGGCCTATAACTTCTATTTCGAATGTTAAAGTGTATCCTTTTTTTTTTAATATTATTTTATTGGTAACTCACACAACCATGTGACTACTTTACTAACAGGGGGAGCATCAAGTACAATTCAGGAATATATCCTAAGTAAAGTAGTCCCATGATTGTGTGAGATACCAAAAACAAAAATATGTTTTATCTTTAGTGCCACCACCGCAAGGGTCGCTGGTTTTGTGTCCCAGGTTCTCCTTCCGCTAGTGCAGTGCAGCCATACACATAGCAGCTTTTTGTCTTCTGGCTCAAGAAAGAGACTAATGCCGCGTACACACGGTCGGAATTTCCGTCAAGAAAAGTTCGATGTGAGCGCTTGGTCGAAAATTCCGACCGTGTGTATGCTCCATCTGACTTTTGCTGTCGGAATTTCCGCCAACAAAAGATTGAGAACAGGTTCTCTATTTTTCCGATCGGCTGTAGCAATTCCGATGCGCAAAATTCCTACTCATACTCGGAAACAATTTGAGGCATGCTTGGAAGCATTGAACTTCATTTTCTCGGCTCGTCGTAGTGTTGTACGTCACCGCGTTCTTGACGGTCGAAAGTTCAGAGAACATTTGTGTGACCGTGTGTATGCAAGCCAAGCTTGAGCGGAACTCCGTCGGAAAAACCATCCAAGGTTTTTCCGACGGAAATTCTGATCGTGTGTACGCGGCACCAGGGTTGCCTTTTTAGAAGTTTTATTGCAGATGAACTTGGATGAGGATTAGGGATACTCAAGGTACACCTTTAGCAGTGTTTTAAATATATAGAGCAAGCACGCCACATAACAAAAATGCTTTAGCAATAAAGCTGTATTAGGCATATACAAACAATTATACAATAGGGGCACATATCCAAGTATGTCATATCGTTTTCAAATATTTTATTAAAGATTACACAATACAGTTCATATATGTTATACAAGATTTTAAAATAAGTAGATAAGTGTAGATGGAATTTTTATCTTCTCTACAATTTTGTATATAAATATGGAGTAAAGAAAATGTATTATTGAAAATAAATGCATAAGTAATAACAATCATTAAATGAAACAGTATAAAAAGAGGGAAGATAGAAAAAAGAAAAAGGGAGGATGGGGGGGGGGGGGAAGGGGGAAAGGAGTAATATGTAATAAGAAAGCTTATCTTATACCATTTGTAATCAGATTTGTCGATATCTAAACATAAGAAATACATAAAAGGAGATGAATAGTTTAATTGGGAATATTAAAAAAAAAGACAGTCGTGGTCAACTAAAATCGAATCAGGGGCCAAGGTCCATCTAGGCGGCTTGGCATGTCCTGACGATAAAGAAGGTCGTCACTGTTTAAATGGACAACTATGTGTCATACTAAAGTCACTAATGATAGGTCAGTGAACTAAATCATCCGTGGTATAAATATACATTGTTTTATTGAGTGGAAATATATTTTGTGGGTCTCTAATTCGACAAGATCAAGGTAACAGGGGAATAGAGGATAGGATGTGGGAAATTTCTCCAGAGGGAGTCAGGAGTGGGGGATATGTGTCTAAATAGGATTGGATAGTGATTAAGACATTGTAATTAAGTCAGTACCAGTGCAAGGTCAAATCCCTGTGGTAGGTGGTGATTTATCCATGGGCTCCAAAGTGCTTCAAATTTGGCAATTTTATCTAAATAGATCGCTTCTGTTTTAGCATGAATTAATGCCTGATTAATTCTATGTTTAACCGGTACAATGCTTAAAGTGGAAGTTTTCCATGCGAAAGCAATTGATTGTTTCGCAGCTGTAGTTACATATAACATCAGTTTAAATTGTCGGTTAGTAATATTTGGGGGTTTATTATTTAAAAGAGCTACTGTGGGGTCTGGTTGCAAAGTGGTGCTAAACATGGTGGATAATAGATCAAATATTTTTTTCCAAAAGATGAGAACAATGGGACAGGTCCACCAAATATGTAATTGTGTGCCTTTGTCAGTGCAACCTCTAAAGCATTGTGCAGGATATTGTGGGTGGAATTTAGAGATTCTAGCAGGAACTAAGTACCATTGTGTGAGAACCTTGTAGTTCGTTTCTAGGGCAGCAATATTTGGTGTTGCTGAGTTTGTTGCTTTCCATATTTGTGGCCAATTTAAATTTCCAGGTTGGAGATTCAAATCGGATTCCCATTTAGATGTGTATGGTGGAGGGTTTTCAGAGATAGGAAGCAATAGTTGTCTGTATAGTTCAGAGATCAAGCCTCGTTTATGTGGGTCAGTAATGCAGGTATGCTCAAATGTCGTGTGTTCATCAGTGAACATATTCTGAGGGTTGTTTAGCTGTATAAAATTCTTAATTTGTAAGTATCTGAAAGTTTCTGTTGGAGGTAGGTCATAGGTATCACTAAGTGTGGGGAAGGGGATGATTCCATTTGAATCAATAAATTGGTGTGTTCGTATTAGTTCTTTTTTAGACCAAGTTAAGAAAGAGGATGGGAAGGTCCAGGCCGGATAGAAATCAGGGTTATGTAAGAAGGAAAGAAGAGGGTTATGTATGGATTGTAATCTAAATCGTGATTTGAACCTGTCCCAGATAGTCAGACTATGTTTGGTAATAGGGTTAGAAATTCTTCGCCGGAGTGAAGGGGGGAGCCATAAGATATTTGCCAGTGAAAGGGGTCACAATCGACCGATTCGATCGAAACCCATAGTGGAATCTCCTTAGTGGCATGATATTTAGGGAGTTGGGCAAGTTGGGCAGCATAGTAGTATTTGCTAAAGTTGGGTACGCTTAGACCTCCCTGTGTTCGAGGAGTAAAGAGGGTATTTTGTGATAAGCGTGGTTTAATTTTGCCCCATATAAATTGCAACACTTTGCGTTGGATGATTCGGAAAAAGTAGGCTGGGACCCGGATTGGAAGGTTTCTAAAAAGATATAAAAGTTTTGGTAATATGGACATTTTAGCTACAGTTATTCTGCCCAACCATGCCAGTGGTAATGTGGACCAATTCTTCATCAATGAGGTAAGTTGTTTTAGTAAAGGAGGGTAATTAGCTTGATATAAATTAGATGGGTCAGCTGTAAATGAGATGCCTAGGTAGGTAATATGTGTGTTAGACCAGGTAAAGGGAAGAGAGTCTTGTAGTTCCGTAAATAATTCTAGAGGGAGTGAGATATTCAGGGCTTTGGATTTTTGGGTGTTTATTTTCAGGCCTGAGATCATACTAAATTTAGTAAGTGTATCTATAAGGTTAGGTGCTGATGTTAGGGGAGACGTGAGAAAAATTAAAATGTCGTCAGCAAACAGACATAGCTTATGTTGGTGTCCACCCAATTCGAGACCTTTAATATTGACATTAGTACGAATCATTTGTGCAAGGGGTTCGATCGCTAAAGCGAAAAGGAGTGGGGATAAAGGGCAGCCCTGCCTGGTTCCTCTTTCTATTTTTATGGGTTCAGATCGAAATCCTGAGTATAAAACATGTGCTTTTGGATTATCATACAGTGATAATAGCCATTGTAGAAAATTTGTTCCGAAACCCCATTTTTGGAGAATAGATTTTAGATAATCCCAAGATAAAGTGTCAAATGCTTTCTGGATATCTATTGAGAGGAAGCAGGCAGGGATGCGCCGGGTACGTGCCATATGCGCAAGAAGGGTTGCCCTCCGTATATTGTCTCCCGTGTGTCTGGATGGTATGAAGCCGGTTTGGTCTTTATGTATGAGTTTCCCTATTATGGGGTTAAGTCTATTTGAAAGGATCTTAGCTAGTATTTTGATGTCTAAATTTAGTACTGAGATAGGTCTATAATTGGACCAAGAAGTGTCATCAGAGTTCGGTTTAGGTATCATAGATATAGAGGCTAGTAGGGATTCAGGACGAAAAAAATATCCTGAGAGGAGAGAGTTAAAAGCTTCAGTTAGGAGAGGGGAGAGTAGTGTGGAGAATCGTTTGTAATATGTGGCTGAGAAGCCATCTGGGCCAGGACGTTTATGCAGTTTCAAAGTTTTTATAGCTAATTGTAATTCCTCTGTTGTAATAGGTCTTTCAAGGGATTCAAGTTGGTTAGTGTTGAGTGAGGGCAGTTGAATAGTAGAAAGTAAAGAGGATAGTTTCGTTTGGTCTATTTTATGGGTATCTTTGTATAAATCTGTCAGTTTCCTTTGGAATTCATTTACTATCTTTAGTGGATTGCTAGAAAAATTATTTTTTGTAATTTGCAGTCGTATTGGTTTTCTAATGTGGTCTGCTTTACGTAAAGCTAGAGCTAAAAAGGAAGGGGGTTTATTTGCTTTCATATATAATGTATGTCTAGATTTTCGAAGGATTTTTTCAGCCGAGTCCGTTAAGAAAATGTCTAGTTCCAGCTTTGCTTTATCATAGGTTAGTTTGTTACTGGGGGAAGGAGTTGTTTGAAAATCCTCTGAAGCTTTGTAAAAAGTTTCTTCCAATTTTGTCTGAATAATTTTATTCTGTTTTTTAAGATGAGCTGCTTGACTGAGGCATACTCCTCTTATTGTTGGTTTGTGGGCTTCCCAAAGCGTCAAAGGATTAATATCTGGCGACTTATTATTCGTGTAATACTCTTGAATAGTTTTTTCAATTGTTTGTCTATAGGTCGGGATGGCTAAAAGATTGTCATTTATAGTCCAAGAGCGATAGTTGGGTTTTGGGACAAGGGAAGAGAAAGTAGTGGTAGTAGCATTATGGTCTGACCATGTACATGGAATAATTTGGGAGTGAAGGATAAGGTGTGCAGAATTGATATTAGTAAATAAATGATCAATTCGAGAGAATTGTTTGTGTGGGTGGGAATAGTGGGTATATTGTCGTTTTTTAGGATGTTGTTCACGCCAAGTGTCCAGTAGTGTATGTTGGTTGAGCAGGTTTTGGTAAGTGGGGCGGAGGTTTGAGGAAGGTGTAGGGGATTTATCCAGAATTGGGTATATTGCTTGGTTTGAGTCTCCGCACATTATAAGCATCCCTTTTTTATGTGTATCTACAATAGTGAATAGGTGTGAAAGAAAGGCAAGAGGGTTTTTGTTCGGGGCATAATATGTGACAATGGTTACTTCGGCATCTAATAATAAACCTGTGAGTATTAGGTATCGACCTTCAGGGTCTGCAATCTCAGCCTGGAGAGTAAATGGTGTAGTGTTATGGAAAGCTATCATTACTCCCCTTTGTTTAGTTGAGGCAGAAGCTTTGAAAATTTGGGGATATCGACGATGGCAAAATTTGGGAGAGGATAGAGTAGAAAAATGTGTCTCTTGTAAGCACACAATATGTGCTGAAAGAGAAGAGAAAAATTGAAAGGCTTTCGTTCTTTTAGGAGGGGAATTGAGACCCTGTACATTTAGTGTAAGCACATTTAGAGAAGTCATGGTAATAAATGAGTAAGCTTAAACAGGATATATATAGTATGTAGATAGTAGTTGGAGAGTGCAGTAAAAATGTGCGTTAAATTGTTTAAAGCTAAGAAAATGGATATGAAAAGGTAAGTATCAGTTATGTAATGGGTAATTTTATTTTATTTTATTTCTTGGGAGGGGGGGAGGGGAATAAATGAAATAATAAATCAGGTATTAATGTGACGGAGAGAAGTTTATTAATGTGTTAATTATTTAAGTTGAGCTCCGAATTGGAGCTAGTATCCAACGTGTGGCAACAGTTACCACACAATGGGTACTATTTCGTCCAAAGGATGTCTGGTATATTATACCAGGCACGTAAGGAACGTTTGTGAGGTGCAATGGACTGTCTACGAGAACCGAACAACCTGTATAACTTTATAACATATAACTTATTGTACTGAACAAGTTTTAAAGGCAAATTTAAACAAAACAATAACCATTTAAGTTTCCTATTAGGATCTGTGTAGGGTAAGAAGTGTAGTGTCCCATGCGCGAGGCAGAGAAATAATATAAAGATTATATAATTCATTTAGAATAACTGGGATGTATATAATGACTGTGGAGAATTACTGAAGCGTTTCTCTGACTCACGCAAGGGAGGTAACACTTTAGCAGGTAAATTATTACAGATGTATTCATAAAATCCATGCAGTTCTTTTATCACATAAGTTTGTGACTCAGCTATATATTTGTATAATATGGTTGTAGTTAATTCTTCCATAGCTATTAGTCTGTGAATATTATCACATGCAAAGTGGATAATTTTTGGGAAACCCAATAAAGTGTTAAACCAGCTGAGACAGAGGATAAGTCTGCCTCAGGGGTCACCATAACATGTTATTAACCGAGTATCTAGATAATAATAATATTTTTTATTTTTTATATCACCAATTGGAATAGACTCAGTCCATTTGATCTTCGACAGTTTGTTGTGTATCAGCTAAGCGGCTTCTTTTGTTAGTGTTTGAGAGGGCTTGAAGAGCTGACAGGTCTTGTTGTGCTGTGGGAGAACCTGAGGAAGCTCTTCTCTTGGATCCTTCTGAGGTATTTTCAGGAATGGAAAGACGAAGTTCTTTAATTTTGGAGATAAGATCTTCAGTTGATTTGCAGGTGTAGGAGTTACCTTTGTATGTGAAACGTAGGGCAAATGGGAAGCCCCAACGATAAGGTATGCGATTGTGTTGAAGAATTAAAAGTTGAGGCTTCATCATCTTTCTTTTGGTTAGGGTTTGCTGTGAGAGGTCCTGGAAAACCTGGTATTTGTGTCCTTGGAAAATCAAAGCATCTTTATTGCGTGCTGCTTCCAGAAGTAGTTCCTTGGTATTGAAGTAATGTAGTTTAATAACAATGTCTCTTGGGGGACCTTCTTCTTTTCGGGGGGCTAGTGTTCTATGGACCCTGTCCATCTCCAAGCGTTCAATAGGAACTGCAGGAATTAGTTCATGAAGGAGTGCGGTTATTGTAGGTTGGAGGTCTAATATAGATTCTGGTATACCACGTATTCTTAGATTAGACCTTCTGGCTCTGTTCTCATATTCTTCTAAACGGTTGTTAAGGGAGATATTGTCTTCTCTCAATAATTCCAATTCATCTGTGTTATATGCAGTTATTCCATCAATTTCATCCATCCTTTGCTCCAATACTGATGTTTGTCTGCCCACCTCACGGATTTCCCGCGTCAGTTTCTCTGTGATGGAATCTGAGGTGTTTTTTAGTGCCCGCTGTAAAACCCTTTCAAACTGGGCAATAAGGTCTGAATTTGGTGCTGTACTTTGTAGGATATTCGGACTCAAATTAAAGTCAAATTCAGGTTCAGGTTCTATATTATAAGCTGACTGAGCTTTACTCAGTTTCTGTGAATGAGGTAATGAGGAGCGGGAAGAAGAGGCTGCTGTCATTTTAGTCACAGCTTTAGTCAGCGCTTCAGGGACCTTTGGTGTTTTAAGCCTTGATCTTCTCCCACTATACATCATATATCTATGAGCCTGAGAGTATTAGCTATCTATCGGTTACCGTTCCGGTACAGTTAGCTTCTTCAACTCGTTTTATATCGGTTGTCAAGTCCCGGTAGATGCGGAGCGCTAGGTGGACATTACCTGCCTAGTCAGCCTCGCGCATGCGCCTCGCCCCAAGTATGTCATATCACATCAAGCATAATACAGCAAAGATATTTGCTCCACTGTGGAACCACAGCAACAAAAATACATGCATGCATATACTGTAGGTACTGTGAGCTACACTTAAAACGTATAAGAGCTGATGTTCAGAAATACATACAGGAGTTCGGTACCCAGAATAGAGTAATGAAAAGGATAGCTGAGCCAGACCCTTGTGAAAAGAGAGGAGGAGGAAAAACCAATGTTCCGGGGGATGTAAGAACCTTTCTTTCTGGGAAGTAAGCCTATTGCATTAGGGTGTGCACCTTAAAGCTCAAACACATATGGCGGTGTCACTATAAATACACATGCACACATATGTGTTTGAGTGGACAGTGTTAGTAGGGCAGTTCATGGTGTCAGTAGTTTTTATTTTTATTATTTTTTACAAGTTTATTTGTTTTTTATACATTTTTTTAGGAGCCCCGTTAGTGGGCTTTGGTGAAATATCAGGGGTTTAAACAGGGGGAATCTGCGCCACACAGAGTGATTAGGGTGTGCCCAGACACACCTGGCACACCCTGTGCGCACGTCTATGAACCTCCACCCTTAGCAGTGTCCTGGGCCAGGCAAGTCTATGCCCTGGTTCACATTGCAGCAATTTGGCATGCGATTTGACATGTCAAATCGCATGGCAAATTGGCGGCTATTGCCGGCAATGGCACCGTCCGAATCGGTGCGACGCCTCACCGATTTCCAAAAGTAGTTTCTGTACTATTTTTGGCGACTTCTGGGTGCGATTTCAATAGACATCTGTGCAGAAACCCACACAGATTTCTCTGAAATGCCCCCCCCCCCACCCGAAGTCGGGACTGACATGCGGGAATTAAAGCGTGCGAGTTCAGCTGAATTTGCACAATTTCATTCCCGCTGTCAGTGTGAACCTAGGCTTAAAGTGGTTGAAAACGATCACCTTGTAAAATAACCCATTCAGTTTATAGAAATAGAAATTAAATGCAAAACACTTTTGTATAGGTATTACATTTTTTTTTTATAAATAGCTTTTTTGCCCCTTTTTTTTAATAAGTGATTTCATTCCCTCTGTTCTCAGTTCATAAGAGCTGGGGGGGAGGGGAAGAGAAGAAGCAGCAGCACATTGAGCTTCCCAGTGTATGGATGTGCAGTGGGGGCGTGCCGGGACAAGTTTGATCATTGGAGGAGAGTACACTGAGTTCCATACTTATCTAGGCAACTGACCACGAGATGCTCTCCTGCCTGGTGTGGTCAGTAGGAAAGCAACGGGACTGGCACAAACACATGGGATTTCACATAAAGGATGCAATACGAAGAGAACAGGATAGTTTTTCATACAAGTACATGGTACAGCAGGCACATATCAGGAATATGAAGTGCTGGGGTAACAAACGCTTTCACTGAGTGTGGCAGTGGTTAACAGCAGTGACAATCACAAGGATCCCTTTCTCTCTCTCTGGTCTGCACTCAATGTCCCCAAGACTTGGATGTCTGCTTCAGACCCCAGCAGGCAGACTCCTTTGAAGAGTTCCCAGATAAGATCTATAATGGCAACCCTCTTTTGGCTCTCAAGGACTTGTACAATGATAGGCCCCCAGCTAAGCACAGCAGGCTGGATTCTCAGCAAGATGGCCAGAAAGGCTGGCAGCCCTCCATGCTGGCAAGTTCTTTTTCAGTCTCCATTCGCATCTAGGTGATTTAAATCGCAGGTGGAATCGGGGGAAAACCGGGGCATGTTTATGATGCAGTGGCACCCCAATCTCAGTACGATAAATCACGCTGCAATCACGCTAAATCGCAACGCTTGTCTCTCAAAAAGGAGCAGGAGCTTCTTTTGGGCGACAGCGTCGCGCATTGCGATTTGCCACGATTCAAATTACCTAGGTGTGAATGGAGCCTCAGGGAAAAGAACCCTGCTCTCTGATGCTTCAAACTCTCCACACCTCCCCAGGGCTGGAGATATATTATTATTCAGGCTACTCATCTGACTCTCCTTCCAACTACGTTCTGGAAGGCTCCAAAAATAAGGAGAAGCAATCAGACATTCCGCCTGCGGAGCCCAGAGGAGCCTAAAGAAATTACACACATAGCTCTGCTGATTTCATGGGAGCCAAACTAAATTTAATGTTTATATGCCTGCATAAAATTCAGTTGTGCAAAAAAATTATCAAAGTCCTCCCAACAAAGTGCTATAGTGCTTTCTTCCAAGTGCAATCAGTGCTCCAAGTCTACTTATGTGCGATTTAAGGTACCGTGCTCACCTTTTTTTGCCTTCACTTACCAAATTATGAGTGTAAAGCCCCGTACACACGATCGGATAACCTATGGATTTTCGTCCGATGGATTTGTCCATCGTAAATCCGATGAAACTGTTTTTCATCAGTCTTGGCCACACACCATCAGTCAAAAAACCGACCGTTCCAAACGCGGTGACGTAAAACACTCCGATGAGCCGAGAAAAATGAAGTTTAATGCTTCTGAGCATGCGTCGACTTGATTCTGAGCATGCGTGGGTTTTTTAACCGATGGACTTGCCCATAGACGATCGGAAATTCCCATCGGTTTTTTATCCATCGGAAAATTTTAAAACAAGTTCTATTTTTTACAACCGATGGAAAAAAGACCGATGGGTACCATACACGATCGGTTGGTCTGATGAAAACCATCCATCGGACGGTTTTCATCAGTCAAACCGATCATGTGTACGGGGCTTAAATGTGCCTGTCACAGATGAATGCTCATATGGCGTTTCTCCAGCTCCTCCACAAATTATGAATCATAAGTGGATGCTCAGATGCAGTTTCTCCAGCTCCTCCACTTCTCTTAATAATTTGGCAGGTTAATGGTCACATAAAGAGGTAGAGAAATCTCCATAGTTTTTTGTTCAAAAGATTTAAAAACATACAAATTTCCCACTCACAAGTTTATTGTGCAAACAAGCATGTAACGCTGGTACAGAAACAGCAGGGTAACGTGCCTACCAAACGCCGATTGCGACGTCACTGGAATTTTCCGCCTAATGAATTTCACCCTCCCACTGAGCTTCTTCAGAGGCTGGGGACGCCAGTGATTACTGAGTCTTTATATGTATCGTTCCTATAACTATTTTCACACCTTCCTTCTAGACCCAAATTCTTCCTTCCTGCCTAGACTCCATCTTACTACACCCAATTTCCTCCTTCCTATCTAGAGTCCATCTTACTAAACTTCATGTCTAGACTTCATCTTACTATGCCCAAATTCTTCCTTCCTGCCTAGACTCCATCTTACTACACCCAATTTCCTCCTTCCTATCTAGAGTCCATCTTACTAAACTTCATGTCTAGACTTCATCTTACTATGCCCAAATTCTTCCTTCCTGTCTAGACTTCATCTTAGAAGGGGTGCCTCGCTAATCCTGCTTTAACTTCCTTATTTGTCACCATATTGAGAGTGGCATCCCAATGTGTAACCACGGAATCCATCCAGCCAGGACACCCTTACGTAGCTGTAAATTTAATTGGCAGACTCCGAGACTTCAATAGGAGGACAGCCGTGCAGGGAAAGGCCCCAGCAAGGTGCTACATCGGCACATGCAGGAATACTGTCTCCTACGGAAACAGTCTTTAACAGTTCCCAACTCAAACGTAACAGTTCCTTCAGCTTTACTACAACTGCCTCTTGTAGTTCTTCAACACTGAGCTCCTGGTCTCTCACTAGACCCTCTTATTCACTGGCTCTAAATCCCTTGAGCTCCTCCAATCTATTCGGTGGTATCTCCCTCAAGTGTCACCCACGCTTCCTTGCTGGGTGCCCATACCTCCCAATATTTTGAGATGGGAATGAGGGACACCTACTAACAAATGTATGTAGGCATAGGGCACACCCCCTGCCACACCCCCTTAAAGAAGAATTAACCAAAGAAAAGGTTAATTAAATTCACAAGGACTTTTTTTTACCACTACTATTCCTTTATATTGGCTTTAATTTTTTTTACAAATGCAGCAATTTGGATTGGATGAAAGGTTTAGCACTGGGAAACACTTTATGAAACATAAAAAGTGCATTTTATATACAACTATATGGATCAGACCAAAATGAGGGACAAATGAGGGGGAAAGAGGGACAGTCCCTCGAAATCAAGGACAGTTGGGAGCTATGAGTCCCTAGCTTGGCACTCCAGATACTTCTCAAGCTTCACCCCTGCTGACCGGCTCAGTCCCTGGCTTGACTCACTAAGCTGCTCTGCAAGCGTCACCTCTGCCGGTTGGGTCCCTGACTTGATCACCGACTGAAGTTTCCTGATTCTCCACTGTGCCCGTTCGGTGAGAATGCTGCTCTGGAACTTGCTTCAGTTACTCACTTTGGTCCCTGGTAATAAGGTGATTGATCCCTTTGTGGCGACAGTTTCCTTTCTATCTCTGACCACTGACATGTTCTTCGGCCGGCAGAACCGTCACTTCTGTTTGGACTGCAAGCCGCAATCCCTACCCTGTGCTGCTCTCTTACTTCTGGATAGGCCCTCACACAGCCTAGCAGCCAGGTGTCCTCGGGATAGGCCCAAGCTCCGGCCTAGCAGCCCGGCACACATGACACACGTCCACCCAGACAGCCGTCCAGGTGGCACAGAACATAGATCACCTGACTCCACCCGAATATATAGGTTCTCCCAGCAGGCCAAGGGATTCAAGAAAACCCCTGCCCATTGGCTGAGACACCCCACATATCCATAACTGGACCTTGGGTTGCCCTTCTCATATCTAGTACCACCAAGTTCCCGGCCACCTAGCTGTAGAAGAGAAAAGTGTAACAAGGCCAAACTTAGGGAGAAATCAATAGATCTCTATCAATCAACCAGGCTAACTACTCCTGGCAAGTACATTTGTGAGGAGCTCCCTGCCTAAACTACAGAGTGCTACATAAATTTCATAAAATACTCTCAGAAATTTACCTAACCAGCAGCCTAGCAAGAAGGATGCTACATAACATTTTAAATAAAAGTTATCTCTTAGGACTCAGTGGGTCAGATGTGTGGGTAGTAGGGTTGAAGGAGGTTGGCAAAGGGATGCAGAATGTTGGAAGTTTGTGGGAAAGGGTGCAGACATGAGCAGTGTTGGAAGAGAATTGCAGATGTGACTAGAGCTGGAAGAGAGTTGCATGGGGTGCAGAGGTGAACAAGTTTGGAAGAGTTTTGCAGGAGTGAGCTGTGTTGGGAGATGGAGACAGGAGGTAAAGCGGTGAGCAGTTTTGGAAGAGGGTTGCAGGGTGTGCAGAGATAAGCAGTGTTGGAAAGAAGGATGTGAGGGGTGCAAAGATGAACAGCTCAGATGTGAACAGTATTGGAAGGGAATGACAGGGGATTAGGGTGACCACATTTCCAAACTGCCATTCAGGGACACCCCCCCCCAAAAAAATGATGATTTTTGACCAAAAAAATGCAGATTTTTGGGGCAGGGGCGTATCATGAAATCAGCGGGCCCGTGTGCAAGATCAAAAGTGCTCCCTAGGCATCAAGAAGAACAAAAATATGGCGCGAAAAGCGCATCGTGGTGAACAGTGGACCTGTCTTAAATTGCGCTAAATATTGGCTTAAAGGGGGTGTTGTTAAAGAGTCTGAGATGACTTATATAGTGCAAAATGTGATAATGTTAAATAGGGAATGCAGAGTGTATGGTGGTGAGTAGTATGTACAGGAGAGGAGTGCGGAGTGTATGGGGGGGGGGGGTAATATGTACAGGAGAGGAGTGCGGAGTGTATGGCGGGGGGTAATATGTACAGGAGAGGAGTGCAAAGTGTATGGCGGGGGGTAATATGTACAGGAGAGGAGTGCAAAGTGTATGGCGGGGGTGTATGGCGGGGTGTATGGCGGGGGGTAATATGTACAGGAGAGGAGTGTGGAGTGTATGGCGGGGGGTAATATGTACAGGAGAGGAGTGTGGAGTGTATGGCGGGGGGTAATATGTACAGGAGAGGAGTGCGGAGTGTATGGAGGGGGGTAATATGTACAGGAGAGGAGTGCAAAGTGTATGGCGGGGGGTAATATGTACAGGAGAGGAGTGTGGAGTGTATGGCGGGGGGTAATATGTACAGGAGAGGAGTGTGGAGTGTATGGCGGGGGGTAATATGTACAGGTGAAGAGTGCAGAGTGTATGGCGGGGGTAATATGTACAGGAGAGGAGTGCGGAGTGTATAGCGGGGGTAATATGTACAGGAGAGGAGTGCGGAGTGTATGGCGGGGGGTAGTATGTACAGGAGAGGAGTGCGGAGTGTATGGCGGGGGGTAACATGTACAGGAGAGGAGTGCGGAGTGTATGGCGGGGGGGGGGGGGTAATATGTACAGGAGAGGAGTTCGGAGTGCATGGTGGTGAGTAACATGTACAGGAGAGGAGTGCAGTGTATGGCGGTGAGTAGTATGTATATGAGAGGAGTGCTAAGTGTATGGGGGGGGTAGTTAGTGGAGAGAGGAGGAAGAGGAGTGAAATACCACCTCCTGATAGTCTGTCAGCCACTGCTATACCACCTTGGTGATGGGGCACTCCGAAGGATGTAAGGGGGCACTCTGGAGGCACTAAGGGGGCACCCTGGAGGTTGTAAGGGGGGGATGTAAGGGGGCATTCTCCTCCAGAGTGCCCCCTTACATTCTCCTCCAGAGTGCCCCCTTACATTCTCCTCCAGAGGGTCCCCTTACATTCTCCTCCAGAGGGTCCCCTTACATTCTCCTCCAGAGGGTCCCCTTACATTCTACTCCAGAGGGTCCCCTTACATTCTACTCCAGAGTGTCCCCTTACATTCTACTCCAGAGTGTCCCCTTAGTACTACTGTACTAAGGGGCACTCTGGAGGAAGTAAGGGGGCACTCTGGAGAAAGTAAAGGGGAGATAGGGAGCACTCTGGAGTGTGACAAGGGGGGGGTCATAGAAACATTGGGGGGGAGACAGTGTGACAAGGGGGGTCAGTGTGACAAGGGGGGGTCATAGAAACATTAAGGGGGAGACAGTGTGACAAGGGGGGGTCAGTGTGACAAGAGGGGGTCATGGAAACATTGGGGGGGGGAGACAGTGTGACAAGGGGGGTCATAGAAACATTGGGGGGAGACAGTGTGACAAGGGGGGTTCATAGAAACTTTGGGGGAGACGGTGTGACTAGGGGGGGTCAGTGTGACAAGGGGGGTCGTAGAAACATTGGGGGGAGACAGTGTGACAAGGGGGGGTCATAGAAACATCGGGGGGGGGGGCAATGTGACAAGGGGGGTGATAGAAACATTGGGGGGGGAGACAGTGTGACAGGTGGAGGACATGTGGAGTGGACACTATTCTCCCTCATGTGCAGGGCACTCTGTCTTATGCTGGCACCAGCCCTGACTGACAAAATCATCTCACACCACAACACAGATCAGAGAATCCTCAGAACTCTCCCCCCTCCCCCCCTTCTCCTCCTCAGGTCGGCGTTTCTCTTACTGTGGCTGGTCTCCTGAGTCCTGCAGCATCTGTTCCTGGTCGGCTGTGTGGACAAAAGACATGCTGCTCAGCCAATCCTCCCCGATCCAGCACTGAGGTCCCTTCATTTTGCAGTTCCGCGCCAACACTATGCAGACTGCCATGTGACACACGGGGCCTCTGAATGGGGAGGGGGCGGGGCTGGAAGGAGAGGACAGCCAGACAGGCTTCAGCTGACGTCACTGGTTGCTAGACGTGGAGCGGCCCCTAGCCTAGCAACCAGACTGTATCATCAAGTGAGAGATGCCTTAAACTTTCTAAGGTGGTGGCGGCAGTTGGGCAGAGTTGGCGGAGCGGACTGGTGTGGACTGGTCACTGTGGTTTTTGTTCATTCCGGGACTTCTGTATTGTCCCGGAATGAACTAGCCGGGACACGGGACAAAAATCACCAATCAGGGACTGTCCCGGGCAATCCGGGATACGTGGGCACCCTACAGGGGATGCAGTGGTGAGCAATGCTGGAAGAGGGTAGCAGGGGATACGGAGATGAGCTGTGTTGGAAAAGGGTGCAAAGGGGAGCAGTGTTGGCTGAGAGCTGCATATGTGAACAGGATTGTAGGAGGTGCAGGAGTGAGTGTTGTTGGAAAATGGTTGCAGGGTTGAACACAGGGTGCACACCACACTCACAGTGTCTCAGAAGTAGGCTTTTGGACTGTGTCCCCACTCCACCCGTGGCAGTGGAGCAATTACACAGATTACAGGAACTGCACAAGGACCGGAGGAGTCAACGGCAACATGGGTGAGTGGAGGAGACCTACATTAAAAGACATACTCCTAGAACTGCTTGAGCTGGACAGATTTGTCGTATGCCTAGTGCCTGCTATATATGTCTACTGAACTACTTTCAGGCCTGTAATAATTACTTGACTGCAAGGAAGATCAACAGACCTACATAGCAGACATTAGGCAGGCAAACAAAAAAAAATTACCCTTATACAGTAAAGGTGCGGAAATACATATTTTGCTTTCCAAAATGTTTATTGTGTCAATGTAAATACAGTTAGGTCCATATATATTTGGACACAGGCACAATTTTCATACTTTTGGCTCTGTATACCACCAGAAAAAAATTAAAACACAACAATCCTAATAAATTTGAAGTGCAGACTTTCAGCTTTAATTCATAGGTTTGAACATGAATATCATGTACAAATTTTAGGAACTGCAACCATTTTATACACGGTCCCCCCCCCATTTTCAGGGGCTCAGATGTAATTGGACAAATAAATATAATCATAAATAAAATGTTCAATTTTAATATTTTGTTGAGAATCCTTTACTGGCAATGATTGCCTGAAGTCTGGAACCCATGGACATTACCAAAGACTGGGTTTCCTCCTTTCTGATGCTTTGCCAGGCCCTAACTGCAACTGTCTTCAGTTGTTCTTTGTTTGTGGGTCTTTCTGCCTTTAGTTTTTCCTTCAGCAAGTGAAATGCTCAATTGGGTTAGGATCAGGTGATTGACTCAGCCATTGCAGAATATTCCACTACTTTTCCTTCAAAAGCTCCTGGGATGCTTTTGCAGTGTGTTTTGGATCATTGTCCATCTGTACTGTGAAGCGCCATCCAATCAACCTTGCTGCATTTGGCTGAATCTGGGCTGACAGTATATCTCTAAACACTGCAGAATTCAACCGGCTGCTTCTGTCTTCTGTCACATCATCAATAAACACCAATGACCCGGTGCCACTGGAAACCATGCATGCCCATGCCATCACACTGCCTCCATCATGTTTTACAGATGACGTTGTGTGCTTTGGATCATGAGCTGTTCCAAGCCTTCTCTGCATTTTTTTTTCTTCCTGTCGTTCTGGTACAGATTAATCTTGGTTTCATCCATCCAAAGAATACTTTTCCAGAAGTGGTCTGTTTTTTTTAGATGCTTTTTGGCAAAGTCTAATCTGGCTTTTCTATTCTTATGAATTGTTTGCACCTTGTGGTGAGCCCTCTGTATTTGCTCTCATGAAGTCTTCTCTTGATTGTAGACTTTGACAATGATACGCCCCACCTCCTAGAGAGTGTCCTTTACTTGTCTGGATGTTGTGAATGGGTTTTTCTTTATCATAGAGAGGATCCTGCAATCATCCACCACTGTTGTCTTCTGTGGACGTCCAGGCCTTTTTATGTTACGGAGCTCACCAGTGCTTTCTTCTTTCCTCAGAATGTTCCAAACTGTTAATTTCTAATGTTGCTGTTATCTCTCTAAAGCCCTGTACACACGATCAGTTTTACCGATGAAAACAGTCCGATGGACTTTTTTCATCAGACAAACCGATCATGTATGGGCCCCATCTGTCTTTTTTCCATTGGTTTTAAAAAATAGAACATGTTTTAAATTTTTCCGATGGATCAAAAACCAATAGCAAATTCCGATCGTCTATGGGTAAGTCCATCGGATAAAAAACCCACGCATGCTCAGAATCAAGTCGACGCATGCTCAGAAGCATTGAACTTCATTTTTCTCAGCTCATCGGAGTGTTCTACGTCACCGCGTTTGGAACGATCGGTTTTTTGACTGATGGTGTGTAGGCAAGACTGATGGAAGTCAGCTTCATCAGGTTTCCGATGGACAAAACCATCGGATTAGAATCCATAGGATATCCGATCGTGTGTACGAGGCTTGATGGATTTGTTTTTGTTTTTCATGCCTTACAATGGCCTGTTTCACTTGCATGGACAGCTCCTTTGAACGCATTATGTAGGTTTACAGCAATAGATTCCAAATGCAAATACCACGCTTAGAATCAACTTCAGACATTTTACCTGCTTAATTGATGAAGAAATAATGAAGGAGTAGCCCACCCCTATCCATGAAATAGCTTTTGATTCAATTGTTCAATTACTTTTGGTCCCTTGAAAAAGGGGGGGATAGCTTTTCTTAAGAGCTGTAATTCCTAAACCCTTCCTCCGATTTGGATGTACATACCCTCAAATTAAACCTCAGAGTGTACACTTTCAGCCCATATCCATTATATACGGTAACTGTAGCTTGAATATGTTTTGGTAAATAAATACCTGGAAAAAAAAACAAAATTGTATTACCATGCTTAAATTGTAATTCAAATGGGCAATCTCAATGCAATGCAGGTTAACATACAACACTTGTGCATTAACATACCACAAAGTGAATTGGCCCCTACAGTTAAGATGAAAGGCTTTGGAGGGAAAATACCAGACCCTGGTCACACTAAGGGTGAGAACCACTACTTTTTAGTTAACATGTTAAGATCAATTTGGAGATCCAGAAGACTCCTCACCTCTTTCTTCTCTTTTGCTTGTAGTTTCATAGGCGTGCGCAGAGGGTGTGCCTGGACACACTCTAATCACACCCATGTGGGGTAGATTCCCCCTGCTGCCCAGGTCTGTGTTGTTTACTGTGTGCTTCCTTCTGAATGAGCACAGTGAGTGATTGGTGCAGATTACTTACTGTGTTCATTCATAACTGAAGCCTAGTAAACTATGTTTACTAGGCTTCAGTTTGTGAATGAACAGGAAGTGCTCAGTACAGAGCATTTCCATTCATTCACTGTCCAGTGCAGCTGGCACAGCAAGGAAAGGGGCTGGGGAATCTGTGTCCTCAGCCCCTTTCTCTGTTGCAAAAGTGAGACATCAGGGGTCTTTAGACTCCTGATATTTCACCAAAGCCCCCAGTGGGGCTCCTAACAAAAATTTGTGTAGTGGGGTGTTCCCCTTTAATGCAGAGAGACAAGAAGTTCCAGGTGAGAGGTGAGTCAGGAGGAAGTAAAGAGACATTATGGAAGTGAAAGCAGAGGAGAGAGAGACTACATCTCCCAGTACATCTTGCAGCACCCAGGGTGCATTGCTCCAGAACAGAGACTGCTGGGGGAGACTTTATAAATGGGAGGCGGAGTTTTGGTCGGCCTTTTTGGACACCCCTCTCCTAGCAAGAGGATGTCTGTGCTGAACTGCTGGGTGCACAAGGCCTGAAGCCTGGGCTGTGTGCTCCTTTCCAAAGAGCCCTCTGCCAGCCTAGCAGAGCCTTAGAGACATCTAATCCTCCTTGCTGCAGTACACCAGAAGGATTGAAGACTTGGATGTCGGTGGATTCCTGTTCCTAGACGAATCGATGGAGGAAAGGGACTTTGACTTGCCCGGGTGGTGAGAGCTGTTTAAAGACAGATACCTTTATCTTTACTATTCGTTGGGATTACAAAGTTGTTCTTCAAGTGCACCACCGAAAAGATTGCTAGCGAATATTGTTTCACTGAACTTCCATCTAGATCAGTCAGGCCTGACTGCATAGGTAGACATTGCTGGGTGTTAGTCTACCCATGAGGGGAAGTAGCTGTAAAAGGGCAGCGCTAGAGTTGCATAGCAATACTTTATTATTCTGATTACTCTGTTTATCTTTATTACTGTTTATTGCAGGGATCTGCAACTTGTTATACTGTTGTTTATTACTTGCCCATTAGCCTCAGTAAAATATCTGGGTAAAGTACATTTGGTGTCAGTTCCGCTTACTTTAATAGGAGTTTTAAAGTATATTCTGTGTATGTTTGTTATAGGACTGCGTCACCAACAGTTGCGGTCACGCGGTCCTATCCCTCTATCACCAGCTGTGCCACGGGAGGTTAGAGCCGATTGCCAGGGGTTGACAGCAGTGCACTACAGGGCCCAAATCAATATCAGTGGCTCTCTTAACTGGGGGTAGCGCTACACGTGGGGGCTCGAGTCCGGGATCCTTGTACGTTGCACGCTGCAATCAAGCCGGTCAGAAGTACCAGCATGGACCCGCTGGCAATGTCACAGTGGTGCGCAGCGATTGGCGCCGATCCAACCGCGGCGGTAGTCATTGTACTCCCGGGGGAAAGATGGAAGGAAGAGGAGATAAAACAGCTCGTATTGTTACTGTCTCCGAGCCACAAAGCATGGGTGATGGATTTTAGGCCAGATCCAGTGATCTCGTTTACATACGCACTGGTAGAATGGAAAAACGAAATCCCAGAGCATTTTAAAAGTCAGAGTATACAAGCCATAGATAATCAGATCTATCACTTGATACATACGCTGCCAGTGAAGGAAGAATGGTTTCAGACACCAAAGCCATCACTCCCACAATTATCTCCACCACTATCCCCTAAAGCAGAAAAGCTTAAGGAACTATTAAGCCCGGGATCACCGCTGGCCGCTATAGGGCCTGAATTGTTGAATGCTCTAGGAGACCTTGTAATTAAGTGCCAGAAAAGCAGTACGGTGCATGTGGAGGCCGGTTACCGGAAGCTTAGCACCTTCTCAGGGAAGCTCCCCGTCCCTGCGGGGGAGGAAGATTTTGACACTTGGGTGGAACAGGCATTGCAGGCAGTAGAAGCATGGGAGGTGCCTGAGGCACAGAAGAGACAGCGAGTCTTAGAAAGTCTGAAAGGTGCCGCGGCAGAAGCGGTGAAGAGCTTCCGGTTTGGAAATGAAAACTGTACAGCTCAAGATTGCCTGGCCATGCTGCAGGAAGAGTTTGGTCAGCTGGAGAAGGTGTCAGAGATGATTTATCAAATTGAACACACTCTCCAGCAGCCGAATGAGAAACTGTCAGAATATGTTAGAAGGCTGAACAGGCAGTTATGCAAGATTGTACTGAAGAAGGGAATGCTGCCCAAAGATGCAGATGAAGCACGCATGAAGCAGATCATGAGGGGAGCGCGGCGCTCAGACCCGGTCTGGCTGCACCTGAAAACCTCAGGAGGAGGAATGTCACTAACCTACTCTGATCTAATAAAAATTATTAGGGACGAAGAGGCGCTGGAGGAAGATCAGCAGGTGGCCAAGGCGAATGTCACACCTGTACCAGTGTTGGTCCATTCGGTCAAGAGCCCAGAAAGAGATGCGGAGGTTGACACTCTGAAATCGCAAATGGCCCAAGTGTTGGAGATGCTGACCTCTTTGATGGAGAAAGATCAGAGAAGACGAGAGAAACCAAGCCCAAGAAAGGAGTTGTTCCCGAACACCTCAGCACCGGCCTCCCTACAGGACCGAGAAGAGGTGATTTGCTATAACTGCGGAGGGAGTGGCCACTTTGCTAACGTATGCTCCAGCCCAAAGAAGAAGAGAACAGATAATTGCAAGCCGGCGGGAAACTCCAAAGGGGCCCCGGTGAAGGAGTCAACCGGGTGCCCATCATCTTCAGTGCGCTCCAAACTAAAAAAAAAGGCCAAGAATGGAGGAGACAAAACTCCTAGGAGGAGGTATAGTACACCCCCACCAAGATGTACCCCAGAGGGAGGGGGCAAGACCCCTCAGTGGAAGTACAGCACCCCAAAGAAGGAACATCCACCTAAAAGGAACAATAACATCCCTCAGCGGGTTTGTGCCCCCATTGAGAGGGAGAAAGTCAATGCATGCCAGGCTCAGGAAAAATTAAAGTCCAAAAGGAGCAGGGCAAGGGTCGAAAGCAAAAAAAAAAGAGGTGACCCCAGTCCGGCCATACCCAAAGGAATTGGTGGGCCCGTCTCCTACTGTGCCCATTCAAGTGGAAGGAGTCTATACTAAAGCTCTTTTGGACACCGGAGCACAGGTGACTTTACTATACCGGGACTTCTATGATAGGCACTTGAGTCATCTGCCTATCCAGAAGATAGAAGAGCTTGAGATATGGGGACTTGGAACCCAGAGTTTCCCTTATGATGGGTACCTGCCCATAAAGATGACTTTCGACCCATCCGTGGCTGGGAAGGCTGAAGTGTTTGACACCCTGGCAGTTGTGTGTCCCCGGCCGCCTGGAGCCAGCAAGATTTCCCTGATCATTGGGACAAACACGGATCTAGTCAGGAGACTCCTGACCCCTCTAGTGAAAGAGAGAAACCATTCAGCCACCAAAATCCATCCCATGCTAAAGACGGCCTACCAACGACTGGTCTTAGAGCAGAAGACCCCGGGAGAGGGGATAGGGAAGGTGTGGAGACTTGGCAGAGAAGGAGTAGTGCTACAGCCCGGAGAAGTAACCTGTCTTAGGGCCACTGTGAAGCTTTCGTGGGAACAACCTGGCCCCTTTGTCATGCTGGAATCAGACCCAAGGGAAGAGTCCTCAGGCCTGGAAGTGATACCAGAAGTGATTCCGTTCAAGGCCCTGAAGAAGGCCCATGGCAGAGTTCCGGTGAGTGTTAGGAACACTACGGGAGGACCCATGGAGATCCCTGCCAGAGTGTTGCTTGGTCAGGTGAGCCCTGCTGCCCCGGTCACTTGGTCCGAAGTCAAGGGGACGGGTGACGGAGGAGATGTTTGGAAGAAACTGTCCGTAGAAAACCCGAACCTACCCAGGGCTTGGAAAGAAAGAGCCAAGGCCCAGCTGACCAGGTGGGAGAAGATCTTTTCCGAAGATGAATTCGATGTGGGGTGTGCAAGAAGTGCCACCCATCGGATCCGCCTCCAAGAAGATAAGCCCTTCCGAGAGAGGGTCAGGCGGGTCCCCCTGGCAGATCTGGAGGATCTGAGGGAACAACTTGTAGAACTAAAGAAGACTGGTGTTATCCGTGAGTCTAGAAGTCCCTATGCCTCCCCAATCGTGGTGGTCAGAAAGAAGAATGGGTCGTTGAGGCTTTGTATCGATTACAGGACTCTCAACAGGAGAACCATCCCTGACCAATACACCACGCCAAGGATAGAAGATGCCCTACAAAGTTTGTCTGGAGCCAAATGGTTCAGTGTGATGGACCTCAAGAGTGGGTACTATCAAATCCCTATGCACCCAGAAGACAGGGAGAAGACAGCCTTCATAACCCCGGTGGGATTCTTCGAATTCAATAGGATGCCTCAGGGTCTGTCTGGAGCTCCTGCTACCTTTCAACGCCTTATGGAGAAGACTGTTGGAGACATGAATCTTATAGAAGTCCTTGTGTACTTGGACGATGTCATTGTCTTTGGAAGAACCTTGGAAGAACATGAAGCCAGGTTGGAGAAAGTATTGAGAAGACTCAGCGAAGAGGGACTTAAGCTTTCCCCCGAGAAGTGTCGGTTCTACCAGTCTTCTGTGAACTATCTGGGGCACATAGTGTCTGAAGAAGGGGTGGCTACAGATCCTGAGAAGTTGGAAGCAGTCACTTCCTGGCCACGACCCACCACAGTAACAGAGCTCAGATCCTTCCTGGGGTTCTGCTCCTATTATAGGAGGTTTGTGGAGGGGTTTGCTCGGATTGCCCGCCCGTTGAATGAATTGCTAAAGGCAGAAGGGGAAGAGGATGACTCAGGGCCCAGGAGGCCTGGTGAGTCAGTTCAAGATCAGTGGAACCCAAGGTGTGAAGAGGCCTTTCATGCTCTGAAGAGGAGCTTAACCACTGCCCCAGTCCTGGCCTACGCCGACCCTACCAGACCTTATGAATTACATGTGGATGCCAGCCATGAGGGTCTAGGTGGTGTACTCTACCAAGAACATGAAGGACAACTGCGACCAGTGGCCTATGTGAGCAGGAGCCTGACCCCCTCAGAAAAGAATTACCCCACTCATAAGCTGGAATTCCTGGCCCTCAAATGGGCGGTAGTAGACAAGCTAAAAGACTACTTGTATGGGGCAGAGTTTACTGTGAAGACAGACAACAACCCCCTGACCTACCTCTTCACCACCGCGAAACTAGATGCCACCGGACACAGGTGGTTGGCCGCATTGTCTGGATTCAACTTCAGTCTGAAGTACAGACCAGGAGCCGGAAATAGGGATGCAGATGCCCTGTCCCGGAGGTCTCATGCCACGACAAATGACTGGGAAGATTGGACCCAAGTGGTGCGGGCCCTTTGTCAAGGGGCTGAATTCCAAGCCAGAGGAGGCTCCAGAGCAGAAGAAATAGGGGTTACCATGGTAGGAGTCCCCAAACACTATTGTGGGGTAACTCAACTGGAGGAAGACAACCTACCGAGACTGTCCAAGAAGGAGTTGAGGTGTGACCAATTGGAAGACCCCATGGGGAGATTGGTCCTCGAAGCCCTGGAGAATCAGGATCCCAACAAATTCCTACATCACCCCTCAAAGGAGGCTCGCCTGTTGAGGAAGGAATTGGACAGGCTACAGGTACATCAGGGAGTGGTCTACCGAAGGGGCCCCTCTGATGACTCAGAAGATAAGTGGCAGTTATTTCTTCCAGAGAAGCACCGAGAGACTGTACTAATTGCCCTGCATGACCATCATGGTCACCTAGGGGCAGAAAGGACCTTCCAGCTCGTCAGAAATCGGTTCTATTGGCCCTGCATGAGGGCAGAAGTAGAGGAGTATTGCCATTCCTGTGCACGATGCATTCAGAGAAAGACCCTACCCCATCAAGCTGCCCCAATGGGCCACTTACAGAGTCAAGGCCCAATGGATCTGGTATGCATTGACTTTCTCTGCCTCGAACCCGACCTGAGTGGATTGGGGAATGTTCTGGTAATAACCGACCATTTCACCCGCTATGCTCAAGCTTTCCCAACCAAAGACCAGAAGGCATCCACCGTGGCCAAGATACTTATGGAGAAGTATTTTGTCCATTACGGACTACCACAGAGACTCCACTCAGATCAAGGAAGGGACTTTGAGAGTCGGTTGATCCGAAGACTTTTGGATTCATTAGGAATAAAGAAGACCAGAACCACGCCTTACCACCCACAAGGAGATGCTCAGCCGGAGAGATTTAACCGGACCCTGCTCAACATGTTGGGAACCTTAGAAACAGAGAAGAAGCAACACTGGAGTCAGCACATATCAGCCCTAGTACATGCCTATAACTGTACCACAAGTGACGCCACTGGCTACTCCCCTTATCGACTTATGTTTGGGAGAGAAGCAAGGCTACCTGTGGACCTGGCCTTTGGCACTTCTATAGACAATACCTCAGCTACATCCCACAAGGGATACGTGGACAGACTTAGACGTAGCTTGCAGGTGGCCTATGAACAAGCCCAGGCGGCTTCGGATCAAAGGGGGGCCCGCAACAAGAGAAATTTTGATCTGAAGGTTCGAGTGCAAGATCTGCAGCCCGGGGACCGAGTACTGCTACGCAATCTGGGGGTCCCTGGAAAACACAAGCTTGCCGACAGGTGGAGATCTGAGCCCTATGTTGTCTGTAGGAAGTTGCCCGGTTTGCCTGTCTACAAACTAAAGCCAGAAGGAAAGGTGGGTCCACTGAAGATGTGGCATCGGAACCACCTGCTCCCACTTGCTGAGGCAGTCAGAATACCTCCCGTGAGAGACTCCCCTGAACCGGCCTCTATCCTGGATATTCCTAGGCCGAACACTCGGTCCCAGACCTCTCGAGCCAAAGATGGGGAGGCCTCCCAATTGAGTACAGAAGAAGGTGGAGAACTGGACTGGCTGTGGCCTCCCTCGACTCTGGGAACGTCCGCCATAGATCTCCCAAATGGAGGGGATACCCCAGATGCAACGCTGAATCCGGAGGCTACTGAATTCATACCCTTCAGTCCCTCAGCTGATTACTGGGAAGCTGTTCCTGACACTTGCGCAGAGGAGGACTCTAGAGATTCCATACGTCAGTCGACTTCTGAATCAGAGGTTCCAGAACCAGCAATGTTACCTGAACTTACTCCTGAAGAAGAGCCTGTGGTGCCAGAGTCAGAAGCACCAAGAGAGCAGAGGGCTCGCAGAGTCATCAGGCCTCCCAAGAAACTAACTTACCCCCAAATGGGGACGAGCTCAGAGGACTCTGTTGTAACGGCTAGGAGAAGTTTTGAACAACCTGATCCTTCCACCGTCCATTTGGTGGAGGGCAACCCCAGCTCACTCTCTGGCACAGTTAGGCAGGCCACTCATGGTAGTGTGACCTGTGGGCAAGAGAGTTCCATCCCAAAGTTTTGGTGGGAATTCCCTATGCCAACATCATGCTCGACATTGTCCAAAATGGTAAACAGTATTTGTTGAAGTTTATCTTTGGGGACCAAAGAGTTCAAGTGGGGGGAGTGTGTAGCGGGGTGTTCCCCTTTAATGCAGAGAGACAAGAAGTTCCAGGTGAGAGGTGAGTCGGGAGGAAGTAAAGAGACATTATGGAAGTGAAAGCAGAGGAGAGAGAGACTACATCTCCCAGTACATCTTGCAGCACCCAGGGTGCATTGCTCCAGAACAGAGACTGCTGGGGGAGACTTTATAAAGGGGAGGCGGAGTTTTGGTCGGCCTTTTTGGACACCCCTCTCCTAGCAAGAGGATGTCTGTGCTGAACTGCTGGGTGCACAAGGCCTGAAGCCTGGGCTGTGTGCTCCTTTCCAAAGAGCCCTCTGCCAGCCTAGCAGAGCCTTAGAGACATCTAATCCTCCTTGCTGCAGTACACCAGAAGGATTGAAGACTTGGATGTCGGTGGATTCCTGTTCCTAGACGAATCGATGGAGGAAAGGGACTTTGACTTGCCCGGGTGGTGAGAGCTGTTTAAAGACAGATACCTTTATCTTTACTATTCGTTGGGATTACAAAGTTGTTCTTCAAGTGCACCACCGAAAAGATTGCTAGCGAATATTGTTTCACTGAACTTCCATCTAGATCAGTCAGGCCTGACTGCATAGGTAGACATTGCTGGGTGTTAGTCTACCCATGAGGGGAAGTAGCTGTAAAAGGGCAGCGCTAGAGTTGCATAGCAATACTTTATTATTCTGATTACTCTGTTTATCTTTATTACTGTTTATTGCAGGGATCTGCAACTTGTTATACTGTTGTTTATTACTTGCCCATTAGCCTCAGTAAAATATCTGGGTAAAGTACATTTGGTGTCAGTTCCGCTTACTTTAATAGGAGTTTTAAAGTATATTCTGTGTATGTTTGTTATAGGACTGCGTCACCAACAGTTGCGGTCACGCGGTCCTATCCCTCTATCACCAGCTGTGCCACGGGAGGTTAGAGCCGATTGCCAGGGGTTGACAGCAGTGCACTACAGGGCCCAAATCAATATCAGTGGCTCTCTTAACTGGGGGTAGCGCTACATTTGTAAAAAATAATAATAATAAAAAAACTACTGACACTGCCCACTGCCCAACTGACACCATCCGCGTTTTAATACATTTTAAAATGTTTGTTTACTTTTATGTGTATGTATACACACACACACACACACACACACACGTGTGTTTGAGTTTTGGGATGCCTCCCCAAATGCAATAGTCTGTGCACATCAATGAGTCTCCCTGACATACTTTATCATTGTTTCCAGATGTGTATGCTCACTCTAGGATGGGAAAGCAATTAAAATACAGTATTGCATAATAACCAATTGCCGACCATGCTATATCAAAATGACAGCTACAGCACGGTCGGACAGTTCTGGGAGTGCATGATATGATGTCCTCCCATGATCGAGCCTGCTGCGCGCCCACTGCAGCGTGCGTGTGGTGCACTTTGTGATTGCTGTGTCTTCCGGACACAGCTAATCACAGATTGACGTAAACAGCCAATCAGCGACTCTTTACCACGTGATCAGCTGTGTCCAATCAGATGTAGACACACTTGCCTGTTATTGGCATGCTGTCATAGCGTGAGGAGAGGAGAGCCGGTAACCGGCAAGGGTGAAAGGGGACATCTGCACTGATAATCAGGGCACTAATCATCAGTGTCCTGTTTATCAGTACAGCCCCAACAGTGCCCATATGCGCATACAGTGCCTCTTTATCAGTGCAGCCTATTAGTGCCCTTCACTGATGTGCGCCTCATCAGCGCACATCAGTGAAGGAGAAAAATTACCTTTATAACATAATCTAAGAAAACCTAGTGGTGATTAACCACTTAAGCCCCGGACCATTTTGCAGCTAAAGGACCAGGCCACTTTTTGCGATTCGGCACTGCATCGCTTTAACTGACAATTGCGTGGTCGTGCGACGTGGCTCCCAAACAAAATTGACGTCCTTTTTTTTCCCAGAAATAGAGCTTTCTTTTGGTGGTATTTGATCACCTCTGCGTTTTTAATTTTTTGCGCTATAAACAAAAATAGAGCGACAATTTGAAAAAAAAAAAATTTCCTCAGTTTAGGCCGATACATATTCTTCTACATATTTTTGGTAAAAAAATCACAATAAGCGTTTATTGATTGGTTTGCGCAAAAGTTATAGCGTTTACAAAATAGGGGATAGTTTTATGGCATTTGTATTAATTGTTTTTTTTTACTAGTAACGGTGGCGATCAGTGTTTTTTTTCCTGACTGCGACATTATGGTGGACACATCGGACACTTTTGACACATTTTTGGGACCATTGTCATTTTCACAGCGACCAGTGCTATAAAAATGCACTGATTACGGTGAAAATGACACTGGCAGTGAAGGGGTTAACCACTAGGTGGCGCTGTAGGGGTTAAGTGTTCCCTGCATAGTGTTTCTTACTGTAGGGGGGATGGGCTCTGTGTCACATGACACTGATCTCCGCTCCAAGTACATGGAGCCGAGATCAGTGTCATTGTCACTAGTCAGAGCGGGGAGATGCTTGTTTACCCAAGTATCTCCTCGCTCTATACCTCCGTGAGACAATCGCGGGGATCCCTGCGGCGGTCAAGTCCGCGGGACCCACGGTCCGACTCACGGGGAGGGCGGCAGGGTCGCGAACGCGCCAACAGGCGGCGCACTCGCGACCACACGGCAGGCATTTAAAGGGCCACGTACAGGTACGTGATTATGCCTGTCCGTGCAATTCTGCCGACGTATATATACAGTGGCTGGTCCTTTGTGTGAAAAAAAATGATAAAAATGTCATATGGGTACAGTGTTGCATGACTGCAGAATTGTCATTCAAAGTGTGACAGTGCTGAAAGCTGAAAATTGGCCTGGGCAGGAAGGGGTACAAGTTCCCAGTAGGCAAGTGGTTAGAACAGAGCAATTATTTCTGGCCTCTATGCATGGAAGGTAACATCTGACACAATTTATAAACCTACTTTAATTTGTCTAGTGAAATTGTACTAACATAGCATCACTGTAATCATAGGTTTGGGGGAAAAAAACTCTGGGGATATTTATCAATTCTGTCGAACAGCAAAGCAAAGCTAAACAGGATCCAGATACAGATACAGAGACAGGTTGTGTGACAGATTTCCTATAAAGCTGTAGTTTTAAATTGGATACTCTTATACCCAAAGGGATGGATTACAAATGGGACTTAAAGCGGAGGTGCGGCGGAAAAAAAACATTAAAAGCCAGCAGCTGCAAATACAGCAGCTGCTGACTTTTAATATATGGACACTTACCTGTCCTGGAGGACGAGCAATCGCTTGTCACTCTGCTCCCCCCACCGCCATCCTCGGTGAGGGGACCAGGAAGACCTTGCGGCTTCATGCCCGGTTCCCTAATGCGCTGCGCCGTTCTGAATGGTCCCCTGTGTTCTGGGAGCCAAGTGTCTCCCAGAACACAACGGGGAATCTGCGGGAAGTGACATGCTTCCCGCAGATTTCCCGCAGAGAGGACTCCCAGAAGTGGGTGCAAATACCTGTCTTAGACAGGTATCTGCACCCCCCTCCCCCCTGAAAGGTGTCAATTGTAACACCGGAGGGGGGGAGGGTTCCGATCAGCGGAAGTTCCACTTTAGGGCGGAGCTCCGCTTTAACACACTATTATTAAAAATAATCTAGGTATGTTTCCCTTTTAAATAAACAAATAAACTTTTCAGTTGCATTTTGAGGGTACTGGACCAAGGAATTAATACCGCAACTGTGGCTTTAAATTCCCTTTTGGGTTTTTTCTCAGAGCTTCTTCTTTTGGCTTTATTCAGTTCTGCTTATAGTCTATATACTGTATATTATTTCATGTAGATTAATCTTTAAGCCATTTCTTCCTCATCCTAGTGTAAGTTTGATAAAATCCACATTTTTATACGCGATCTTGGAATTTTACTTACTGCATTATTTGTTTCTAATAATTTTTTATTTCTTTTGTGTAGATTTTATTAAAAATAATAAAAATCATTATTTTAGGGGCTTTTTTTAAAGAGGATGAGTTGGATAGAGGAGGGCGTGAGTTACACATTAATTTACATTTAGGAGATGTAATGTATTGCATTTTTTTATACAGTATGTAGTGTATTTGTTGGGTTTCATTGTTTGTTATTAAAGAGGATGTAAACCCTCACATATACCAAGTCAAGTGAATAGCCTCAGATGATACACAGGGATAAAACAAATCTCCCTACCTAAGTTTTACATGTATATCTGCTGTCTTCAGCTTTCTACACTCTTCAGAATGTGCACATTGTGTTACAAATCTTGTTTCCTCATTCAGCAGTGGGAGGGGAGTCTGGGCATAAATCTAGTGGAACCAATTGCCTTCAGAAGTCACCTAATTAGTAAATAGCGTCCACCTGTGTGTAATTTAACCCCAGTATAACCAAAGCTGTTCTGTGAAGCCCTCAGATGTTTGTTAAAGAACCTTAGTGAACAAACAGCATCATAAAGGCCAAGGAACACACCAGACAGGTCAGGGATAAAGTTGTGGAGAAGTTTAAAGCAGGGTTAGGTTATAAAAAAATATTCCAAGCTTTGAACATCTCACGGAGCTCTGTTCAATCCATCATCTGAAAAAGGAAAGAGTATGGCACAACTGCAAACCTACCAAGACATGGCTGTCCAACCAAACTGACTGGCCAGACAAGGAGAGCATTAATCAGAGATGCAGCTAAGAGGCCCATAGTAACTGTGGAGGAGCTGCAGAGATCCACAGCTCAGGTGGGATAATCTGTCCACAGGACAACTATTAGTCGTGCACTCCACAGATCTGGCTTTTATGGAAGAGTGGCAAGAAGAAAGCCATTGTTAAAAAAAAGCCATAAGAAGTCCTGTTTGCAGTTTGCGAGAAGCCATGTGGGGGACACAGCAAACATGTGGAAGAAGGTGCTCTGGCAGATGAGACCAACATTTTTTTTTTTTGCCTAAAAGCAAAACACTATGTGTGGTGGAAAACGAACACTGCACATCACCTTGAACATACCATGCCCACCGGGAAACACGGTGGTGGCAGCATCATGTCGTGGGGATGCTTTTCTTCAGCAGGGACAGGGAAGCTGGTCAGAGTTGATGGGAAGATGGAAGGAGCCAAATACAGGGCAATCTTAGAAGAAAACCTGTTAGAGTCTGCAAAAGACTTGAGACAGGGGTGGAGGTTTACCTTCCGGCAGGACAAAGACCCTAAACATACAGCCAGAGCTACAATGGAATGGTTTAGATCAAAGCATATTCATGTGTTATGCCGCGTACACACGATCGATTTTCTCGACGGTGAAAACACCGCCGAGAAATTCGACATGAAAAACGAGGACCGGCTTGGTCCCCTACACATGGCCGGTTTTCATGACATTTTTTCTCTTGGTCGAGAAAAACGACCGTGTGTAGGCTCCCTGGCAGTGTTTCCCTATGGGAAAACTGCAGCGAAAAAAAAATGCCGTGAATCACGACGAGAAAAATTAGAGCATGTTCTAATTTTTCTCGTCGTGATTCCTGCCGTTTTTCTCGTCGGGAAAAATGCTGGAAAGCCCACACACGGACGTTTTTCTCGTCAAAGAGAAAAAATGAAAATTTTCCAGACGAGAAAAATGGTTGTGTGTACGCGGCATCAGAATGGCCCAGTCAAAGTCCAGACCCTAATCCAATTGGGAATCTCTGGCAAGACTTGAAAATTGCTGTTCACAGACGCTCTCCATCCAGTCTGACAGAGCTTGAGCTATTTTGCAAAGAAGAATGAGCAAAAGTGTCACTCTCTAGATGTGCAAAGCTGGTAGAGATAGAGACATACCCAAAAAAGACTTGCAGCTGAAATTGCATCGAAAGGTGGTTCTACAAAGAATTGACTCAGGGGGGGCTGAATACAAAAGCACGCCACACTTTTCACATATTTATTTGTAAAAAAAATTGGAATACCATTTATCATTTTCCTTCCACTTCACAATTCTGTGCCACTTTGTGTTGGTCTATCACATAAAATCCCAATAAAAAACATTTACGTTTGTGGAAAATTTCAAGGGGTATGAATATTTTTTCAAGGCACAGTATGTAAAATAGAAATGAGCAATACAGTGATTTCCTTTCAAATTAGAACAACTCATGCGTCAAAACATGTAGTTGCCATCATCCCTGAAAAATTGGTCACATACCATGATGTGCCGGAATCTATCCACTATTAATCAACTACTATATGCACATAATTCTGCAGCCAGAATTTTAACTAGGACTGGTACAAGTGACCATATTGACCCTATTCTGGTGTCTTTGCCCAGGCTACCCATCAGGTTTTGCATAGAATTTAAGATCCTCTTGCCCACCTATAAGGCTCTTCATGGCTTGGCACTAGGGATGAGCTCGGTGTTCAAGTCGAACGCATGTTCGACTCGAACATTGCCTGTTGGGCGAAACCAGAACTTTGTGAGCCGTTCGTGCCAAATTCGTGTGACACGAACGGCCCACAATGCACTGCGTCATCGCACTGCATTGCCGGCGCTGTGATTGGCCAAGCATGCACTGTGACCCTGCATGCTTGGCCAATCACAGCGTCGGCAGCGAGGAGAGCCATAATTGGCCACAGGCAGGATGCCTGTGGCCAATTATAGCTCAGAGGGGTTTAGTACACGCCCCACACTATAAAAGGCCGCCAGCGTGGCGGCCTTGTGTAGTGTGTTCCAGCGTGCAGGGAAAGAGCTTAATAGGCAGGGACAGTGTGTTCTACTGTGTGTTCTTTTCTCAGGCATCTGCAGGAGTTAATGGGTGTTGTGTGCCCCCAGCACAGTATACACCTGTATCTACCCTTTATTGCTGTTCTCTAAGCTAGATAGGCAGGGACAGTGTGTTCTTTTCTCAGGCATCTGCGGGAGTTAATGGGTGTTGTTTGCCTCCAGCACAGTATACACCTGTATCTACCCTTTATTGCTGTTCTCTAAGCTAGATAGGCAGGGACAGTGTGTTCTTTTCTCAGGCATCTGCAGGGGTTAGTGGGTGTTGTGTGCCCCAGCACAGTATACACCTGTATATACCCGTTATTGCTGTTCTCTAATACAGGCATCTGCAGGAGTTAGTGGATGTTGTGTGCCCCAGCACAGTATACACCTGTATATACACTTTTTTGCTGTTCTCTAATACAGGCATCTGCATGAGTTAGTGGGTGTTGTGTGCCCCAGCACAGTATACACCTGTATATACACTTTTTTGCTGTTCTCTAATACAGGCATCTGCAGGAGTTAGTGGGTGTTGTGTGCCCCAGCACAGTATACACCTGTATATACCCGTTATTGCTGTTCTCTAATACAGGCATCTGCAGGAGTTAGTGGGTGTTGTGTGCCCCAGCACAGTATACACCTGTATATACCCGTTATTGCTGTTCTCTAATACAGGCATCTGCAGGAGTTAGTGGGTGTTGTGTGCCCCAGCACAGTATACACCTGTATATACACTTTTTTGCTGTTCTCTAATACAGGCATTTGCAGGAGTTAGTGGGTGTTGTGTGCCCCAGCACAGTATACACCTGTATATACCCGTTATTGCTGTTCTCTAATACAGGCATCTGCAGGAGTTAGTGGGTGTTGTGTGCCCCAGCACAGTATACACCTGTATATACCCATTATTGCTGTTCTCTAATACAGGCATCTGCAGGAGTTAGTAGGTGTTGTGTGCCCCAGCACAGTATACACCTGTATATACCCATTATTGCTGTTCTCTAATACAGGCATCTGCAGGAGTTAGTGGGTGTTTTGTGCCCCAGCACAGTATACACCTGTATATACACTTTTTTGCTGTTCTCTAATACAGGCATCTGCAGGAGTTAGTGGGTGTTGTGTGCCCCAGCACAGTATACACCTGTATATACCCGTTATTGCTGTTCTCTAATACAGGCATCTGCAGGAGTTAGTGGGTGTTGTGTGCCCCAGCACAGTATACACCTGTATATACACTTTTTTGCTGTTCTCTAATACAGGCATCTGCAGGAGTTAGTGGGTGTTGTGTGCCCCAGCACAGTGTACACCTGTATATACCCGTTATTGCTGTTCTCTAATACAGGCATCTGCAGGAGTTAGTGGGTGTTGTGTGCCCCAGCACAGTATACACCTGTATATACACTTTTTTGCTGTTCTCTAATACAGGCATCTGCAGGAGTTAGTGGGTGTTGTGTGCCCCAGCACAGTATACACCTGTATATACCCGTTATTGCTGTTCTCTAATACAGGCATCTGCAGGAGTTAGTGGGTGTTGTGTGCCTCAGCACAGTATACGCCTGTATATACCCATTATTGCTGTTCTCTAATACAGGCATCTGCAGGAGTTAGTGGGTGTTGTGTGCCCCAGCACAGTATACACCTGTATATACACTTTTTTGCTGTTCTCTAATACAGGCATCTGCAGGAGTTAGTGGGTGTTGTGTGCCTCCAGCACAGCACAGTATACACCTGTATCTACCCTTTATTGCTGGTGTTCTCTAATAAAGGCATCTGCAGAAGTTAGTGGGTGTTGTGTGCCTCCAGCACAGCACAGTATACACCTGTATCTACCCTTTATTGCTGGTGTTCTCTAATACAGGCATCTGCAGGAGTTAGTGGGTGTTGTGTGCCTCCAGCACAATATACACTACCCAGTTGCTGGTTTTCCCATCTCCCTGCAGGCCATTACTATGTCTGGAAGGCCAACAAGGAGAGGCAGACAGTCACAAGCCAATAAAAGAGGGCAAACAGGCTCTGTGTCTAGAGACAACAGTGCTGGTCGTGGAGGCGGTGCATCGTCATCAGCACGTGGCCATGGGACACGCTTGTCCTTATTTACGGCAGCTGGACGTGTTGAGCCGCATCATGCTGAAGACTTGGTAGAGTGGATGACCAAGCCCTCCTCATCCTCCTCATCCTCTCTCACCCAGGCTCAGGGTACTGGCAAAGCAGATTCCAAAGCGTCCTCTTCCCTCGGATCAATGTCATCATCAGTCACTCCTTCCCTAGACCCACCATGTCCTCCTGAGGAGTCCCCTGAACTGTTTGAGCACAGTATTGGGTACATGCTCCAGGAGGATGCCCAGCGTTTTGAAGGGTCTGATGATGATACCCAGCTAGAGGAAGGCAGTAGCATGAGCACAGAGAGAGGAGATGCTCAAGAAGGACAGCAATCTGGCAGTCATGTTCCAGCAGCTGCAGCATACTGCCAGATTGGCTCCAGTGATAATGAGGGAGGGGATGATGAGGTCACTGACTCCACGTGGGTGCCTGATAGGAGAGAGGAGGAGGAGGAGGCACATCTCCAACGAGGCAGGATGCCCTCCGGGGGCCAGTGTAAGGGCAGCACACCGACTCAATCACACTGCAGAGCTCCGCCTGTGCAGGGTGCTGCTTCTGCCTGTTATTTCAAAAGTTCTTTGGTGTGGGCCTTTTTTGAGTCGAGTGCATCAGATCGCACCGCTGCTATTTGCACCATATGTCTCAAGCGTATCTCGCGTGGCCAAAACATCAGCCGCTTGGGCACCACATGCTTGACCAGACATATGTTGACCTGCCATGCAGCTCGTTAGCAAGCGTACCTTAAAGACCCACACCAAAGAACAAAGCGGACCTCTCATTGCTCCTCATCAGCTGGGATCTCCAACCCCACTGAAACCTGCACTGAGAGGAATGAAGGTGTAGAATTAGGTGTGTCACAGCCAAGTACTTGCGTAGGCACTCTGCTAGCAGTACACCGACGTCTGATTGTAGCAGGCAAATTTCCCTGCCCCAGCTGCTGGACCGTCGAAAGAAGTTCACTCCCAGCCATCCACATGCCCAGCGGTTGAATTCTAGCTTGGCTAAATTGCTAGCACTTCAACTGCTGCCTTTTCAGTTGGTAGACTCGGCCCCCTTCCGTGAGTTTGTGCAATGTGCGGTTCCTCAGTGGCAGGTTCCCAAACGCCACTTTTTCTCACGGAAGGCGATTCCGGCTCTCTACCGGCATGTGGAAGGCAATGTCCATGCCTCGCTGGACAGGGCGGTCAGCGGTAAGGTGCATATTACCGCTGACTCATGGTCCAGCAGGCATGGACAGGGACGTTACCTTTCTTTCACGGCCCATTGGGTCACTCTTTTGGCAGATGGGAAGGATGCAGGACAAGGTGCAGTAGTGTTGGAGGTTGTTCCGCCGCCACGCCTCCAAAATGCTACTACTGGTTGTGACACACCTCTCTCCTCCACCCCCTCCTCTTCTTCTTCCTCCATGGCCTCTTCCTGTGCTTTGTCCTCGGAACCAGCGGTGCTCCGTAGGCGTTCAAGGGGCTACGCAAGTACGCAGGCAAAAAGATGCCATGCCGTGCTTGCGCTGGTGTGTTTGGGGGACAGGAGCCACACTGGGGCAGAGGTTCTGTCAGCTCTGCAGGGGCAGGCCGAGAGGTGGTTGACGCCACGCCAGCTTAAGCCAGGAATGGTGGTTTGCGACAATGGCACCAACCTCCTCTCCGCCCTCCGACAGGGACAACTGACCCATGTGCCCTGTGTGGCTCACGTCCTTAACCTGGTGGTGCAGCGGTTCTTGGGCAGGTACTCGGGCTCACAGGATGTCCTGAGGCAGGCCAGGAAAGTCTGTGTGCATTTCCGCAGATCATATAATGCCAGTGCTCGGCTGGCTAAGCTGCAAAAGGAGTTGAACCTGCCCAAGAACCGCCTTATATGTGACATGCCCACCAGGTGGAACTCAATGTTGGCCATGCTGCAGCGGCTGCACATGCAGCAGAGGGCCATCAATGAGTACCTGTGCGACTACGGCACCAGGACAGGGTCAGGGGAGCTCGGGTTTTTTTCACCACGCCAGTGTGGTATGATCAGGGATGCATGCACTGTCCTGGCACCATTTGAGGAGGCCACGAGGATGGTGAGCAGTGACAGTGCATGCATCAGTGACACTGTACCTCTTGTCCACCTGTTGGAGCATACGCTGTGTGGAATAATGGAGAGGGCACTTGAGGCAGAACAGAGGCAGGAAGAGGAGGACTTCCTTGCCTCTCAAGGCCCCCTTTACCCAGACAGTGTTCCTTCTGTCCCACCCATCGCACAGGAAGAGGACGAGGAGGAGGATTGTGTCAGCATGGAGGTGGAGCCTGGCACTCAGCATCAACAGCAGCAGTCTTTTAGGGATGATTTACAGTCCCAACAAACCCGTGGACTTGTACGTGGCTGGGAGGAGGTGGCTGCGGATCATGTCGTCCTTAGTGACCCAGAGGACTCTGGACCAAATGCCTCAGCTAACCTACGCTGCATGGCCTCCCTGATCCTGCAAAGTCTGCGGAAGGATCCTCGTATTCTTCGGATCAAGGAGAGGGACCATTACTGGCTGGCCACTCTCCTTGATCCACGGTACAAGGGTAAGGTTGCGGACCTTATCTTACCGTCGCAGAGGGAGCAGAGGATGAGATATCTCCGGGAGGCCTTGCAGAAAGGTCTGTGCAACGCGTTTCCAGAGACTGGGAAGTTACAAACTCCTGGTCCTGGACAACGAGTTGCTGAGGCTTCGGTCAGTCAAAGAAGGAGCGGTGGGGAAGGTGGCGTCTGACCGATGCGTTCAGACAATTTTTTAGTCCGCAGCCCCAAGGTATGATCGGTTCCAGCAACCATCGCCAGCGTCTGATATACATGGTGCAGGAATACCTAGGGGCAAGGTCAGACTTGGACACCTTTCCCACTGAAAATCCTCTGGCTTACTGGGTCTTGAGGATGGATCACTGGCCAGAGCTTGCACAGTATGCAATTGAGCTACTGACCTGTCCTGCATCCAGCGTTCTTTCGGAACGCACATTCAGTGCTGCTGGAGGCTTTGTCACGGATCACAGGGTGCGCCTGTCCACCGTCTCGGTTGATCGACTGACCTTCATAAAGATGAACCAGTCTTGGATCACCACCAGCTACCAAGCACCTGAAGCTGATGTAACAGAATAATTTATTTTGAAAGGTCACATCCCTTCAAGACTGCCTATGCTGATGCTGAGTGACTGTCCTGTTATGTTGACTGACTATCCTCCTCCTCAATGATCCGATTCATGATGATAGCTTGGAAGAAAATTTTTGTTTCTGGGTGCCGCCACCAGTGGCTTATGCCGCTTACACACGATCGATTTTCTCGACGGTGAAAACACCGTCGAGAAAATCGACGGGAAAGACAAGGAACGGCTTGTTCCCTTACACACGGCCGGTTTTCCCGACATTTTTTCTCTTGGTCGAGAAAAACGGCCGTGTGTAGGCTCCCCGGCAGTGTTTCCCTATGGGAAAACTGCCGCGGAAAAAAATGCCGTGAATCACGACGAGAAAAGTTAGAGCATGTTCTAATTTTTCTCGTCGTGATTAATGCCGTTTTTCTCGTCGGGGAAAAATGATCAAGAGCCCACACACGGTCGTTTTTCTCGTGAAAGAGAAAAAATTTAATTTTTCCCGACGAGAAAAATGGTCGTGTGTACGCGGCAAAAGGCCCAATTTTTCAGCCCCTGTTTAACAGGGGCATGTAATTACAATATTTTATGCAATGCTTTGCAGCAGGGCTCATTCCTGCACTCCAACTAGAGTATCTGGGAGAAGTTGCAGTGTCGTGGCACCAGCACCACTGCCTAAGGCGCAATTTTTCAGCCCCTGTTTAACAAGGGCGTGTAATTACAATTTTTGATGCAATACTTTGCAACAGGGCTCATTGCTGTGCTCCAAGTACAGTATCTGTGAGGGGTTGCAGTGTTGTGGCACCAGTGCCTAAGGCGCAATTTTTCAGCCCCTGTTCAACAGGGGCATGTAATTACAATTCTTGATCTAAAAATTCACAGCAGGGCCCATTCCTGCGCCCACCAAGAGTAACTGTGAGGGCTTACAGTGTTGTGGCAACGCCACCACCACCACCAAAGGCCCAATTTTTCTGCCCCTGTTCAACAGGGGCATGTAATTACAATTCTTGATCTAATAATTCACAGCAGGGCCCATTCCTGCGCTCACCAAGAGTAACTGTGAGGGATTACAGTGTTGTGGCAACACCACCACCAAAGGCCCAATTTTTCTGCCCCTCTTCAACAGAGGCATGTAATTACAATTCTTGATCTAATAATTTACAGTAGGGCCCATTCATGCGCCCACCAAGAGTAATTGTGAGGGCTGACAGTGTTGTAGCACCAGCACCACCACCAAAGGCCCAATTTTTCCTACCACTGTTCAACAATGGCATGTAATTACAATTCCTGATATAATAGTTCACAGCAGGGCGTTCCAGCGCCCACCAAGAGTAACTGTGAGGGCTCACAGTGTTGTGGCAACACCAACATGTAAGGGGCAAATTTCTGCAGAGAATATATGGCAGGCCCCTACTTTCAAACATCCAACTTACAAACGACTCCTACTTGCAAATCTACCCCTAGGAAGGTAAATTCTCTCCTGTGAAGCCTCATACACACGAACGAGTTTCTCGGCAAAAACCAGCAAGAAACTTGCTGGCAGAGATTTTTTGCCGAGAAATTCGTTCGTGTGTATGGTTTCTCGTCAAGAAAAGCGACAAGAATCTCTACGAGAAATAGAGAACCTGCTCTCTATTTTCTCGTCGAGATTCTCGTCAGCCTGTTTCTCGACGAGAAAATTGTGTGTGTGTACACTTACCTTTTTGCCGGGAAGCCCGCGCATGCTCGAAATGACTTTGACGCATGCGCGGTAGCTTCCTAGGCATAGGTAGGGTGAACCAAGATGGCGGCAACGGCATCGAATGTGATGAGCGCATGCTCGTCGTATTCAATGACGTCACTGCGTTCACTCCATTCAAAGAACCGCGGGTTCTTTGAATCGAGCGTGTGTACACTCGGCCGGAACAAGTTTCTTGTCCAAGAATCTCGTCGAAAAAAACGACATGTTTTTTTCGACGAGAATCTCGGCCGTGTGTACGAGGCTTAAGAGTTAATATGGGAAAAATGTGTCTCCTCTCTACTGATGTTTTATCACCAATCCTTGTTTCAATAAAAAACCCACTTTTCTAAAAACATTTGTCATTGGGACGGAAAGTGAGGTGAAATGTTCTGAACAGGTGCACAGACAGCAAAACAAATGTTACAGGGGTGATAACCATTCCCTATGTTTTCCAAAAAGCTTAAAAATATATTTTTTGGCTGGAGCTACACTTAACCACTTAAGCCCCGGACCATTTGGTAGCTAAAGGACCAGAGGTGAATTCAGAATTTTGCACTGCGCTGCTTTAACTGTAAATTGTGCGGACATGCAATGTTGTACTGAAACGAAATTTGCGTCCTTTTCTTCCCACAAATAGAGCTTTCTTTTAATGGTATTTGATTGCCTCTGCGATTTTTATTTTTTTGCGATATAAACGGAAAAAGACCGAAAATTTTGAAAAAAAATGATATTTTCTACTTTTTGTTATAAGAAAAATCGAATAAACTCAATTGTAGTCATACATTTAGGCCAAAATGTATTCAGCCACATGTCTTTAGTAAAAAAAATGTCAATAAGCGTATATTTATTGGTTTGCGCAAAAGTTATAGCGTCTACAAACTAGGGTACATTTTCTGGAATTTACACAGCTTTTAATTTATGACTGCCTATCTCATTTCTTGAGGTGCTAAAATGGCAGGGCAGTACAAAACCCCCCCAAATGACCCCATTTTGGAAAGTAGACACCCCAGGGAAATTGCTGAGAGGCATGTTGAGCCCATTATTTTTTTTTTTTTGTCCCAAGTGATTGAATAATGACAAAAAAAAATACAAAAAGTTGTCACTAAATGATATATTGCTCACACATGCCATGGTTATATGTGGAATTGCACCCCAACATACATTCTGCTGCTTCTCCTGAGTACGGGGATACCACATGTGTGGGACTTTTTAGGAGCCTAGCCACGTACGGGACCCCGGAAACCAAGCACCGCCTTCAGGATTTCTAAGGGCGCAAATTTTTGATTTCACTCCTCACTACCTATCACAGTTTCGAAGGCCATAAAATGCCAAAATAGCACAAAACCCCCCCAAATGACCCCATTTTGGAAAGTAGACACCCCAAGCTATTTACTGAGAGGCATGATTAGTCAATGGAATATTTTATATTTTGCCACAAGTTGTGGGAATATGACAAACTTTATTTTTTTTTCACAAAGTTGTCACTAAATGATATATTGCTCACACATGCCATGGTCATATGTGAAATTACACCCCAAAATACATTCTGCTGCTTCTCCTGAGTATGGGGATACCACATGTGTGGGACTTTTTGGGAGCCTAGCCGTGTACGGGACCCCAAAAACCAAGCACCGCCTTCAAGGTTTCTAAGGGCATAAATTTTTGATTTCACTCCTCACTACCTATCACTACCTATCACAGTTTTGAAGGCCATAAAATGCCAAGATGGCACAAACCCCCCCCAAATGACCCCATTTTGGAAAGTAGACACCCCAAGCTATTTGCTGAGAGGCATGTTGAGCCCATTGAATATTTTTATTTTTTTTGTCCCAAATGATTGAATAATGACAAAAAGAAAAAAAAAAGAAAAAATGTACAAAAAGTTGTCACTAAATGATATATTGCTCACACATGCCATGGTTATATGTGGAATTGCACCCCAAAATACATTCTGCTGCTTCTCCTGAGTACGGGGATACCACATGTGTGGGACTTTTTGGGAGCCTAGCCGGGTACGGGGCCCCAAAAATCAAGCACTGCCTTCAGGCTTTCTAAGGGCGTAAATTTTTGATTTCACTCCTCACTACCTATCACAGTTTCGAAGGCTATAAAATGCCAAAATAGCACAAAATCCCACCAAATGACCCCATTTTGGAAAGTAGACACCCCAAGCTATTTACTGAGAGGCATGTTCAGTCCATGGAATATTTTATATTTTGCCACAAGTTGCGGGAATATGACAAACTTTGTTTTTTTTGCACAAAGTTGTCACTAAATGATATATTGCTCACACATGCCATGGGCATATGTGAAATTACACCCCAAAATACATTCTGCTGCTTCTCCTGAGTACGGGGATACCACATGTGTGGGACTTTTTGGGAGCCTAGCCGCGTACGGGACCCCAAAAACCAAGCACAGCCTTCAAGGTTTCTAAGGGCATAAATTTTTGATTTCACTCCTCACTACCTATCACAGTTTTGAAGGCCATAAAATGCCAAGATAGCCCAAAACCCCCACAAATGACCCCATTTTGGAAAGTAGACACCCCAAGCTATTTGCCGAGAGGCATGGTGAGTATTTTACAGCTCTCATTTGTTTTTGAAAATGAAGAAAGGCATATTGTTTTTGTTTTTGTTTTTTTTTCAATTTTTAAAACTTTGTGACAAAAAGCGAGATCTGCAAAATACTCAACATACCTCTCAGCAAATAGCTTGGGGTGTCTACTTTCCAAAATGGGGTCATTTGGGGGGGTTTTGTGCCATCTGGGCATTCCATGGCCTCCGAAACTGTGATAGGCAGTGAGGAGTGAAATCAAAAATTTACACCCATAGAAATCCTGAAGGCGGTGCTTGGTTTTCAGGGGCTTGTACGCGGCTAGGCTCCCAAAATGTCTCACACATGTGGTATCCCCATACTCAGGAGAAGCAACACAATGTATTTTGGGGTGCAATTCCACATATAACCATGGCATGTTTGAGCAATATATAATTTAGTGACAACTTTTTGTAATTTTTTTTTTCTTTTTGTCATTATTCAATCACTTGGGGCAAAAAAAAAAAATATTTAATGGGCTCAACATGCCTCTCAGCAAATAGCTTGAGGTGTCTACTTTCCAAAATGGGGTAATTTGGGGGGGTTTTGAACTGTCCTGGCATTTTATGCACAACATTAGGAAGCTTATGTCACACATCATCCACTCTTCTAACCACTTGAAGACAAAGCCCTTTCTGACACTTTTTGTTTACATGAAAACATTTTTTTTTGCAAGAAAATTATGTTGAACCCCCAAACATTATATATATTTTTAAAGCAAAGGCCCTACAGATTAAAATAGTGGGTGTTGCATTTTTTTTTCCCACACAGTATTTGCGCAGCGATTTTTCAAACGCATTTTTTGGGGGAAAAACACACTTTTTTTATTTTTAATGCACTAAAAAACACTACATTGCCCAAATGTTTGATGAAATAAAAAAGATGATCTTAGGCCGAGTACATGGATACCAAACACGACATGCTTTAAAGTTGCGCACAAACGCGCAGCGGCGAGAAACTACATTCATTTTTAAAAGCATTTAAAAGCCTTTACAGGTTACCACGTTAGATTTACAGAGGAGGTCTACTGCTAAAATTACTGCCCTCGATCTGACCTTCGTGGTGATACCTCACATGCATGATGCAATTACTATTTACATATGACGCTAGACCGACGCTTGCGTTCGCCTTTGCGCAAGAGCAGGGGGGGACAGCGGTGCTTTTTTTTTTTTTTTTTTATTATTTATTTTGCTTTTTTATTTTATTTTTAAATTGTTCCTTCCATATTTATTTTTTTTAATCATTTTTATTGTTATCTCAGGGAATGTAAATATCCCCTAAGATAGCAATAGGTAGTGACAGGTACTCTTTTTTTTAAAAAAATGGGGGGTTAGACCCTAGATCTTTCCTCTGCCCTCAAAGCATCTGACCACACCAAGATCGGTGTGATAAAATGCTTTCCCAATTTCCCAATGGCGCTGTTTATATCCAGGGGGGGGGGCTTTCCCTCCCACTGCTTGTAAAAGCAGTCCAGAGGCCAATTAGCCACTAGGATTGCTTTTACATGAAAGCCGGCCGCTGGCTGAAAAGAATGATACCCGCAGGCATCAATCTGGTATAACCATTCAAAGTCCAGCAACATACCAGTACGTTGCTGGTCCTTGTTGGACATGTATTGTAATCTTTTTTTTCATGCAGCCTGTTGGCTGAACGAAAAAAAGAGATTGATCGGTGGGTATGCCCACCATTAGAATACCTCCCTTCATCCACCCACTTCTAATGATGGGCATATATGCCGAAGCATGGGGGCATCCTCCCGCAAAAAAGTTATGCCGCGTACACACGGTCGGACTTTTCCACGGGCAAGCCTTTGTCGAAATTTCGACCGTATGTACGCGGCATAAAAGGTTATGCCGCATACACACAGTCGGACTTTTCCACGGGCAAGCTTCCGTCGGAATTTCGACCGTATATACGCGGCATTAGGAGCAAAATCGCTCCTCCGCCCCTGCTGCCCCCATGCTTCGGCATATATACTCTTTTTTTAACTGTGGTGGTGAAATCACCTCCTACAGCGTTGGAGTCACGGCTTTATGTATCGTGGGAGCAAACGCTGTTGCTGTCAAGATAAATAAATCCGCGATGCAACTGAATGGCGTACCTGCTAAGCAAATGATGGTTAACATTAAAACAAAGTAACATTACAGTACAACAGTAAGACCATACCATACCTGCAAAGCAAATACCAAAACAAAACTTAGTAAAAAATAAAAAAAAATTTTTAACGCAACCTGTGCCTAAAATATATATATGCCGAAGCATGGGGGCATCCTCCCGCAAAAAAGTTATGCCGCGTACACACGGTCGGACTTTTCCACGGGCAAGCCTCCGTCGGAATTTCGACCGTATATACGCGGCATTAGGAGCAAAATCGCTCCTCCGCCCCTGCTGCCCCCATGCTTCGGCATATATGCTCTTTTTTTAAACTGTGGTGGTGAAATCACCTCCTACAGCGTTGGAGTCACGGCTTTATGTATCGTGGGAGCAAACGCTGTTGCTGTCAAGATAAATAGATCCGCGCTGCAACTGAATGGCGTACCTGAAAACAAAAAATTACATACCTGAAAAGCAAGCATGATAAAATATTGAAGAATAGAATACAGTAAAAAAGAGCAGAACAATAGAGAGAAAATAGAGAGAGAGAGAGAACAATAAAACGACAACTATTTTTGTTTTTTTTATTTTATATTTTTTTTGTGTTTTGTTTTTTACGTTTTTTTTTTCTTTTTTACACTTTTTTTTGTAACTTTAACAACTGTAATGGTTCGGGTCTCTCAAAATGTAATGGCATCTTTGGAGACCCTGTGTAAGTGTGTCCTAGTCTGTGAAATGCTGTACCCTACGCTAAAACCTCACTTTTGAGTGGTAGCGATCAAAACATTCACCAAGGCAAAGACCAGGTTTGTCAGGACAAAGTGGACAAAAAACACGGGTGTCACGCCTAAATCCGCGCTTGCTACAGACACGACATTTTTTTTGGGGGGTTCGTTGGGTAGGGGTACTCGGGAGGGCATACGGATAATGCCTCTCATGCAGCCGGCTTACTGCATTTGGTAGGGGATGTTGAGGTGCAGAACCGCCTGGATACAGGAGTTCTGTGACTATCTCATTCTGGAATTTTAGAAGAGATAACGTCCCGCCTGAAGCTCTGTATAGCACATGAGCATTCAGCAAAGCCAATTGGAATAAGGATAGAGACACTTTTTTGTACCAGCGTCTCGCCTTACGGTCAATTAGATACGGCAAACAAAAACAGAAACCGCTCAGGTGTGGACGTCCTCCAGGTGACTATCTCCTCCCAACAGCCAAGGGTGCAGGCAATGCAATTTCAGGCAAAACAAAAGATCGAGTCTTCTGGACAGCAGCACTCCAATAAAAAGCCTTTATTATGTAAAATCTTCAAAAATCCAAATACAGCACAGCAAGTCACAAAATTCTGGTTAGAGCTGACTAGTTTCACACTTTCTTAGTGTTTAATCATAGCTATGATTAAACACTAAGAAAGTGTGAAACTAGTCAGCTCTAACCAGAATTTTGTGACTTGCTGTGCTGTATTTGGATTTTTGAAGATTTTACATAATAAAGGCTTTTTATTGGAGTGCTGCTGTCCAGAAGACTCGATCTTTTGTTTTGCCCAATTAGATACGGCGCCATCAACTGGTCGTTGAGGTCCACCCCTCCCATATTTTTGTTATATTCGTGGACACAGAGGGGTTTCTCCACAACACCAGTCGCCGTACGAATTTGGACTGTCGTGTCTGCATGAAGGGAGGTAAGAAGGAAAACATTCTTATTGTCCCTCCACTTCATAGCGAGCAATTTATTACACTTCACGCAGGCTCTCTCCCCCAGCCTAAGACGGGCATCTACAAGCCGCTGGGGAAAGCCCCGGCGATTAGGTCGCACGGTGCCACATGCTCCAATCTGATGATCAAACAAGTGACTAAACAGTGGCACGCTCGTGTAATAATTGTCCACATACAAGTGGTACCCCTTTCCAAATAAGGGTGACACCAATTTCCACACTATCTTGCCAGCGCTCCCTATGTAATCCGGGCAGTTGACCGGCTCAACCTGACTATCTTTTCCCTCATAAACCATAAAGCTCCATACATAGCCTGTTGCCCTGTCACATCACTTATAGAGCTTGACCCCGTATCTGGCATGCTTGCTGGGAAGGTACTGCTTGAAAGCCAAGCGGCCAGAAAATTTAATCAGGGACTCATCAACGCAGACAGCTTGATCGGGAATAAACAAGGCTGCAAAACGTTCGTTGAAGTGGTTTATGAGGGGCCGAATTTTATAGAGCCGGTCGTACTCAGGGTCCCCATGTGGACGACAAAGTTCATTGTCGTTGAAGTGCATGAACCGCAAAATCTGCTCGTATCGTGTCCTGGGCATGGAGGCAGAGAACACGGGCATGTGGTCAATTGGGTGCGTGGACCAATAAGCACGCAATGACGGGAATTTATGTGTGCCCATGTTGAGGGAAAGGCCCAGAAAGGTCTTAAATTCGGAAACCGTAATTGGTTTCCAATCTTTGGCAATTTTAGGCAACTGGGGGTTAGCGGCGATGAATTGACCAGCATACAAATTACTCTGGTCCACAATATATCTATAGAGATCTTCCGTGAAAAACAGCGAATAATAATCGATTGGCAACAAATCAGCTGTTTCCACCTGAATACCGGGTTGGGCAGTAAATGGGGGAAGTACGGGTTCTGCAGAAGTGATGGGGACCCAATCAGGATAGGCGAATTCTGCAGGAGGGCCCTATGGGCACGACGGGCCTGCCTTTGTCTTCTTGGTGGCAGCGTGACACTACTTGTGCTTGCCACCTCGCCAGCTTGAACTGCACTTATGGGACTCGCCACGTCACCACGTGATACTGCAGTGCTGGATGTACGCCCAGGCTGTACTAGGCCGCTGGTGCTTGCCAATTCACCAGAAGGAATAGCGGCGCTTGTACTACTCTGCTCCATGATGCGAGAGCCCTGCGGTTCTTGCTCCTCAACAACCTCAGAAGATCGGGATCGGGTACGCCTGACCTTAGCAGGGACCTCAACTTCGTCGTCAGAGCTATCTGACGTGGGGCTGCTGACGTCACTGTCTTCTACGGGAAGATATTCTGAGCCTGAATCTGACAGATACGAGACCTCCTCTTCACTATCTGTCATGCTCAGAATCTCGTGGCCTCTTTACTAGTGTACCTTCGACACTAGTAAGATTCACAGGTAAAAAAAGCACCTGACTGTCACCAAATGTATCAAACGCTACCAAAAAAACTGTTAGCGATCGCAGGGATCAGGACTGTCTCTGCGAACGCTGCAGTTATGTGTGTTGTGTTTGGTAAGTGACAGTGATCGATCGATACTGCACTTGGGTGGGCTGGGCTGGGCTGGGCTGGGCGGAGGGGCTAAACGCAGGTACTAGCAGGTATCTGGGCTGATCCCGCTAACACTGCGTTTTTGGGAACCCTAAACCACTGGGGACGCTAGTATAGATCTGATCAGATACTATACCACTAAGGGAGGTGTATGCTTTGCGCGTGGGTGTTAGCGTTACTGGCACTAACCTAAAGCTGCCTGGGGCGACGCAGACCCTCTCTGGCGCTAAAACCTAATTGATATCACCCGCCGGGCAATCAGGGGGTTAAACCTTTATTGGGTTATATACGGCGGGTGCCCTGATGCTATAAAAAGCAAACTAACCAACCAGCGTCACCTGTAACCTTTATATGGTGATCACTGGTGAAAGGGTTAACTAGGGGCAATCAGGGGGTTAAAACCTTTATTAGGATAAATATGGGGGTACCCGACGCTATATAAAAACCTGACGGGTTACCTAAATAACGAAATAACTCACTGGGTAACCAGTGTCACCAGTGACGCTTATACGGTGATCACTGGTGAAAGGGTTAACTCTAGGGGCAATCAGGGGGTTAAAATAATATATGGGGGTACCTGACGCTAATAAAAACCTGCGGCGAACCTAAAAATAATTAACTGGCTATCTAGGACACTAGCGACAAGAAAAAAGCGATCGGAAAAACGATCGCTTAGTGACGCTGGCGTTAGGGGGTAAAAGGGTTACCTGGGGGGCGATCAAGGGGTTAAACCTTTATTAGGGGGGGTTAGGGGGCTACCTTGGACCTAAAGGGGCCTAATCCTAACTGCCCTGCAACTTTTTACAGTCACAAATGACACTGATTGCAGTGATCAGTAAAAAAAATGATCACTGCAAACGGTGCACTGTGACTGGGGGTACTGGGGGTGATCTGGGGGGTGATCTGGGGGTGACTGGGGGGTGATTTGTGTGCCTACGTGTACTGGTGTCAGTGGGCTGTTGGTGCACTTACTATGTGATGTCTTCTCTCCTCGCGCCGGATCGAAAAGACCGACACGAGGAGAGATGACATCACTTCCTCCTGCCTGTGTTTACATTACAGGCAGGGGAAGCTCTCTCATTCGCCGGGAGCGATCGAGAGGGGGTGGCCGGAATCGAACGGCCGTCCCCTCATGCCGGATCGCTCCCGAACACTTAACCACCGCTCACTGTACAGAAGGGGGGTCCGATCGGACCCCCCAACTATACAAAGGCGATCACGTACATATACGTGATTCTGCCTGTCGGTGCCATTCTGCCGACGTATAATTACAGTGGGCGGTCGTTAAGTGGTTAAACAATGTACCTGTTCAAAATTACAAACAGATTCTACTTAAGAACAAACCTACAGTCACTGTCTTGTTTGCACCGCCTGTATACTGCTGTTCAGAGTATATAGGGCCTTTTTTTATTTTTGGTGCGGGGTTCCCCTTAATATCCATACAAGACCCAAAGGGGCTGGTAATGGGCTGGGGTAGGGGGGGGGGGGTGATGGGGTAGCCATGCCATTTTCCTCAAAGATTTTCATCCATATTGCCAGGACAAGACATGACATTAAAGCCGCAAGCAGTTTTAAATGGCTTTTTTTCCTTTAGAAATGTAATTTTGTGCAGGGACAGTTCTAAACATGGGAAATACATGCCACTTCACAAGCATACTTTAGACACCCCCCAGGTACGATATTTAAAGGAATATTTCACTTTTTTTTTTTCACTTTATGCATCATTAAAATGACTGCTCCCGAAAAAATGGCAGTTTTTAAAACGTATTTTTGCATTGATACATGTCCCCTGGGGCAGAACCCGGGTCCCCAAACCCTTTTTAGGACAATAACATGCATATTAGCCGTTATAATTAGCACTTTAGATTTTGAACGTTCGCGTCCATTGTATTTAATAGGGTTCTAACTATTGCGCGAACTTTCGGTCCGTTCGCAGGTTCTGGTGCGAACCGAACCGGGGGGGGTGTTCGGCTCATCCCTACTTGGCACCCCATCATCTGTCTGAACTTTTATCAACTTACACCCCCTTGTAACCTTTGCTCCTCAAATTGTGGTCTTCTGTGTGTCCTCCTTTACCAGTGTTATTTTGGCTGCAAATTTGGATTTAGTTTTAGTCTTATGCCGCGTATACATGACCCTTTTTAATGTCATTGAAAAAAACGGCATTTTTCTCGACGTGATTCTTCTCAAGCCTGCCTTGCCTACACACTATCGTGGAAAAAATGCTTGAGTATAGTGCGGTGACGTACAACACGTACGACGGCACTATAAAGGGGAAGTTCCATTCGGATGGCGCCACCCTTCATGTTAGTAAAGTTTGTTGAGAGACGATTTGCGCTTTTCAGCCTCGTGCTTTTCAGTCTGTTACAGCGTGACGAATGTGCTATCTCCATTACGAACGCTAGTTTTACCAGAACGAGCGCTCCCGTCTCATACTTGATTCTGAGCATGCACATTTTTTTTCACGTCGTTAAAGCCTACACACGGCCGTTTTTCATGACGAGAAAAACGACGAGGTGAAAAACGACGAGAAAATTTAGAGCATGTTCCAATTTTTTCATGGCCATTTTTCACGTCGTGAAAAATGCTCTGAAACCCACACACGATCATTTTTAATGACCATTTTAAAAAATGGCATTTTTCTCGTCATTAAAAACGGTCGTGTGTACGCAGCATTAGTATTTTAGTTTTAGTCTCATTTAAGTCTTCTGCAATTGTTTTAGTTTTAGTCGTATTTAGTCGACTAAATCTCCAAGACATTTTAGTCGACTAAAATCATTTTAGTCGACTAAAACTCATTTTAGTCATCTAAAATCTAAATTGGTGTAGTTAAATTGTAAATTGTAATGCAGTATTTAATCATTTCTTTACAATTTCCAAACTCATTATAAACTGCTGGAGTGAAAATCGAATATGTTATTGTAGCGGGTATTTGAATTTAGGGGATGCATCTGGGTGGTAGTGTAACCCAGATGCACTGATTGCTAGGGAATCTGAGACCCTTTCATGGTTCTTGGAGGACTCTGGTGGTGTGAGGTTCCCTGGGCCTATAGGTGGCGTTGTTGCCGGGGGCCGGAGGTGAACTCATACCGCAAGACTGTGCCTTTTTGTCCTCCCCTGGAGCTGGTACAGAGGGGCGGGGAACCCGCTGTGACGCAAAGGGAGAGGAGATAAAAGGGGTGGACGCCCTTACCACAGGGTTCAGAGTGCAGAGTTAGAGGACGCGGCCGCACCCAGGCACCTTCAGCTTGGGTGCTGGCGTTCCGGTGTTCCAGGCCCAGGTGCCTTTGACCTGGCCGGAGCGGAGATGGAGTCCATCTTAGGCACCTTTAGCCTGGGGTGAGGTACTATGGTGGATGCCTGGGGCTCAGTACCTTCGACTGAGTTCCGCGAGGGTGGAGGAATCTGAGGTCGCCCTAACTCCTTGGGTGCCCGTGTCTGAGTTCATGAGGTCTGGTGAGCAGAACTTCTCTGGAGAGTCCGGCGCAGCATCGCTGGTGACAGAGAGGCCTCAGGTATCTCCCTTGGACGGATATCCTTCCCCTGACAGGGGCCGTGCTAGCGAAGGTAATTCACGTTCTACTTCACATAGTCAGTGGCAGTGACTATTCGCTACTGGTGATACCACAGTGGTTGGCAAAAGAAGGGAAAGGATTGTGCCTCGACCTATTCCCATTACTACTAAGTTGTTGCAAAAGAATCCAACTTAACCGTGCTGTGTGTTTATTCGCTGAGAAGAATAAAACTGTGTTGGACCTATTCACTGTGTGGAACTCTGGTTACTAGGAGCAAAGGAGTCAAGAACGAAGGACAGGACTTGACTCTAGGACACCTACACAAAGCCCGATCTTTCGGGCCTTCACCTCATCACTATGGAGGACATGGGCCGTGGTGTATCTTATCCCTCCCCCCAGTACTAACACCCCTAGACAGAGAAAAGACAAGCCGAGAATAAGAAGGCGTGAGAGGGGTGAGGTCGCTACATGTGGGGGCATCGTGTCCGGGATGTTTATGGTGTCTGAAACTGAACTTTGCTGCCCGGAGGAGTTCCGAGTAGGTCGGCCATATTGGCCAACGCGCCACGAGGCAAACCATAGCTGCGTAGTTCGTGGGTGGGGAAAAGGGAAAGCCCGCGAACAAGTTCAGAGTGTGGGAGGAGTCTGGCCATGTGGACGTACGCACGTGGAGATTCCGGCGCGGGTGGGTCAGTGCGCATTGGAGCAGCGAACAGGAAAGATGACTTCAAACACTCCGTGGATTTCAGCTTCTCCTTTCACGGACATGACTTCCTTTGCTGCTCCCATTATGGACACAGGAATCAGACTAAGGCCCCGGGGACGATTGGCTCTGTACACCTGCAGAGACATAGAGGCCCTCGGTGTGATCTGTCCCGGCTGTTCGGGACTGGTGGTTCAGTTGAAGCCATTCGGGCGATGTGAGGTCTGCAAGGAGATCTCTTCGAGGTGGAACCATCCACAGAAAGGCCTCGCGCCTTCCACCTCAACTACCTCACAGGTACTGCCACTCCGGAGGGAGAGATCGATGCCATGGTGGGTATTCCTGTGCGCGCTGACCAGGGCGAAGTGACTGCCCAAGCGGAGATTAAAAGAGAAAAATCCGAAGATGCTGCTTCGGTCACCAGCAGCTCCCTGCTCCGACCGCCGAAGAAGAAAGTCGGCCTAGTGATGGCCTCCTGTGGTCGTGGAAGAGCTTCACCCCGCCGCTTGCCTGGCCTGGATGGATCCGGAGGGAAGAGCCCTGGACATCCCTGTTCTTCTGAAGGCCCAGGTGAGCCAGGGGTTGGGACTGTCTGTGTGGTTAAAGGTGGCGGAAGCCCACAGTCGGTGGAGGCCGTCAAGGGGGATGATTCTGTGACTGGGAATTATCTGCCCGCTGAGTGTTATGACACCTCCGACCTGGATTCATTGTCTGACAATGGCGATGATGGGGAGATAGACAAAATCTTCCACCGAAAGGGATGGGACAAGATGAAGCTACCCTCGTCCCGTGTCACAGGGGACCCACCTATGTCAACTGGGGATAGTACACCCCGGGTGGAGGCCTCGGTGCCTAGGGAAGAATCTGGTCCACTGTCTGAAATCCCTCTTCTGGATTCAACTTCTATTTCACCTCCTCCTGTTGCGGGAGTGCAACGCTAGTCACTGCGGGCCTCTGTGCTCAGATCTACCGAGGTGGTGAACGCACCTCGCCATCCAGAAGCAATTGTGTTACCTGGAGAAGGAGATTGTGTCACGATGCCACCTTTGTCAAGGCTGCAGCGTCTCTTTGGCCAGAAGGTTGCCCAAGAGTATGGGTGGGAGTACCCATACATGCCTATAGAATTGCTCTACGAGGTGGAAGTTTTTCGCCAGAGGTGGTACAATACTTTTGTTTGGGACAAACTCAAAGTACCTCAAGCACACACCAAGAAGTTTCAGGACTGTAAAGCTAAGTGGATGCTGGGAAGGCATATCCATGCGGACAGAGTGGTAATTTGTCGCAAGGATGGAGGAAATGTTGAGTATAACATGGAGGCGTTTGACAAGCATTTGAAGCCCGTGTTTCTACCGCATCCAAAGTTTTACCTTTAGGAGAAAAAGACTCCTGTGTGTTCTTTCTTGCTGCTCATTGCTGAACTTTCCGGAGTGCCTTTGCCGGAACACAAAGACTGTGCCCTAGTTTTTTTTTGTATTTGGGCGTTCTACTCTTTGGAGAAATGGGAGCTGTTACTGTTTTGTTCTCCCTCCTTCTCCTTGCACTTCAGAGAAATCAGTGACTTTGGGGTTTTAGTCAGTGTAGGGGCACAAAAAAAAAAGAAGAAAGAACAAGAGAGAAAAGTTCATCTGGATTTGATAGGTGTCTTGACCGCGGCATTACCACCAGGTGGCGGTGTTGCGCAACGATTGTTTGTTTTTTTTACATCATGCAACACTCATTGGGGCGAATGGGTTTCTTCTCGGACAGACCCATTCATTCCAAGCAGACACATATATATTATGTTAGGATGTGTGTTTCTTTTTCTTCCCTCTGCAGGAGACTCGTCTATCAAGGCTGCTGAGAATGGGGTGGTCCTTAGATAGCGGGGGGGGGGGGGATTGTACATGTGTAAATGTTAAGAGTATTTTATTGAAAGTTTTATTGTTTTGCATTTCTATTTTCCCTTTTCCCATTTTAGATCTTGGCACATTTCAGGGCTGAATTGTGTAGTTGGTCTCTGGGTCGAACGTATGTTATCACTTATGGGTGACATGGGTTTGCACCAGACACTGGGGACCAGTGTCAAATCACCGGGGGGAGAGTGTAGCGGGTATTTGAATTTAGGGGAAGCATCTGGGTGGTAGTGTAACCCAGATGCACTGATTGCTAGGGAATCTGAGACCCTTTCATGGAGGACTCTGGTGGTGTGAGGTTCTCTGGGCCTATAGGTGGCGTTGTTGCCGGGGGCCGGAGGTGAACTCACACCGCAAGACTGTGCCTTTTTGTCCTCCCTTGGAGCTGGTACAGCGGGGCGGGGAACCCGCTGTGACACAAAGGGAGAGGAGATAAAAGGGGCGGACGCCCTTACCACGGGGTTCAGAGTGCAGAGTCGGAGGACGCGGCCGCACCCAGGCACCTTCATCTTGGGTGCTGGCGTTCCTGTGTTCCGGGCCTAGGTGCCTTTGACCTGGCCGGAGCGGAGATGGAGTCCATCTCAGGCACCTTTAGCCTGGGGTGAGGTACTATGGCGGATGCCTGGGGCTCAGTACCTTCGACTGAGTTCCGTGAGGGTGGAGGAATCCGAGGTGGCCCTAACTCCTTGGGTGCCCGTGTCTGAGTTTGTGAGGTCTGGTGAGCAGAACTTCTCTGGAGAGTCCGGCGCAGCATTGCTGGTATCAGGGAATTAATTGACCAGACTGTGTGGACTACACAGAGATAACCAAAACGCATGTAGAGTGAAATATAATGGGGTTTATTGAGAAGGTGATATGGATAAATACAAACAGTGCAAACTAACAGCAAAGAGCAGTACCAGAATCTTGAACGTAAGCCAGGCCGGGGTCATACACAGCAGATCAGGAGATCGACAGAGGAGTGTTCCAGGGGCATAAACGTAGCCAGGCCAAGGTCATACACGGGGAGTCAGCAGATGTGAATAGGGAACAAAATCAGGCAGGGAGAAGACGGATGGATAGGCTCAGGATGGGGATCAGGATGGGACGGGACAGGACAGGTACAGGCTCAAGGACAGGTACAGGCTCAAAGTCCGGATACAGGCTACAAGGTCAAGGCTCCAGGAGAAAGATACCAAGGCGAGCATGAAAGGACTCGCCGGGTATTTATAGGACTGCTATAATTGCCCTCATGTCACAGCTGATCGAAGGAAGTACTGCCTGCCCCACACTGCCGGAATACCCCCGCTGGTGGACGCCGGTACTACGGCCCATGGATCAGGCATTACCACCAGCAGGTGAGATCCTCTGTCAAAGATACAAGCTGCGAGAGGACACCTGCTGGTGGACACTAGTACTGCGATCCATAGGACCGACAGCGCCACCAGTGGGTAAAGCCTTCCCTGACAGTACCCCCCCAAAAGGAGCGGCCTCCGGACGCTCCAACCAGTCTTGATTGTCCAAAGTCTAGGGCATTGGGTAGCACCAAGGATGAGGGTACTTCAGCCTGGTCATCAGGCACTCTAGGCTGGACCAGGGGACCAGGGGCACGTCCAAGCAGAAAGCAGGCACATCCGGACAGACAAGCTGGACAGCAGGCACTGGGTCGTTGAGCTGGGCAGCAAACAGGAACATCTCCAGCTGGGCAGCCGACAGGAACGTCTCCGGCTGGGCAGCAGACAGGAACATCTCCGGCTGGGCAGCAGACAGGAACATCTCCGGCTGGGCAGCAGACAGGAACAACTCCGGCTGGGCAGCAGACAGGAACAACTCCGGCTGGGCAGCAGACAGGAACACCTCAGGCTGGGCAGCAGACAGGAACACATCGAGCTGGGCAGCAGGCTCCGGGTCATCGAGCTGGGCAGCAGGCTCTGGGTCATCGAGCTGGGCAGCAGGCTCCGGGTCATCGAGCTGGGCAGCAGGCTCCGGGTCATTGAGCTGGGCAGCAGGCTCCGGGTCATCGAGCTGGGCAGCAGGCTCCGGGTCATCGAGCTGGGCAGCAGGCTCCGGGTCATCGAGCTGGGCAGCAGGCTCTGGGTCATCGAGCTGGGCAGCCGACAGGAACATCTCAGGTTGGGCAGCAGACAGGAACATGTCAGACTGGGTAGTAGGCTCCACAAACTGAGAAACGGGCATCATACCCTCAAGCCGGGAAACAGGCACCACAACCTCAAGCCGGGAAACAGGCACCACAACCTCAAGCCGGGAAACGGGCACCACAACCTCAAGCCGGGAAACGGGCACCACAGCGGGCACCACAACCTCAGGCCGGGAAACGGGCACCACAATCTCAGGCCGGGAAACGGGCACCACAACCACAGGCCGGGAAATGGGCACCACAACCACAGGCCGGGAAACGGGCACCGGATCTTCAGGCGGGGTCTCAGTCACCGAATCTTCAGGCGGGGTCACCGGATCTTCCGACTGGGACACCGGATCTTCCGACTGGGAAACGGGATCTTCCGACTGGGACACCGGATCTTCCGACTGGGACACCATCATCAGGGCTTCTGTTTGGAAGGCAGGCACATGAACTTCAAGTTGGCAGGCTGGCACAGGAACCTCAAGCTGGCAGGCTGGCACGGGAACTTCAGGCTGACAGGCTGGCACAGGGTCTTCAGGCTGGCAGGCTGGCACAGGGACTTCAGGCTGGCAGGCTGGCACAGGGTCTTCAGGCTGGCAGGCTGGCATGGGAACCTCAGGCTGGCAGGCTGGCACAGGGTCTTCAGGCTGGTACAGGGTCTTCAGGCTGGCAGGCTGGTAGAGGGTCTTCAGGCTGGCCCTGGAACTGCAGGCTGGAAGGCTGGCCCTGGAACTGCAGGCTGGAACGCTGGCCCTAGAACTGCAGGCTGGAAGGCTGGCCCTGGAACTGCAGGCTGGAAGGCTGGCCCTGGAACTGCAGGCTGGAAGGCTGGCCCCGGAACTGCAGACTGGAAGGCTGGCTCTGCAGGCTGGAAGGCTGGCCCTGGAACTGCAGGCTGGAAGGCTGGAACTGCAGGCTGGAAGGCTGGCCCTGGAACTGCAGGCTGGAAGGCTGGAACTGCAGGCTGGAAGGCTGGCCCTGGAACGGCAGGCTGGAAGGCTGGCCCTGGAATGGCAGGCTGGAGCAGGTTAGTGGGTGTGGAGGTAGGTTGGGTTACTGGTTGGATAGTGTGGGTCGGGAAGTACCTTTGCTTCTTCTTGGGCTTAGTCACTGCAGATTTGTAGGTAAGAGGGGGGATGCATGCAAAGGATGGAATTGAATAAGAGGAAGGACTGGAATGCGGCAGAGATACGGGGATAGTGGCTGGAGGAGGTTTTTGTGGACTGGTTACAGGAGGAAGGGAAGAGGCAGTTGGATTGAAAGCAGGATAAGTGCAGCAAGTGGAGACTGGGTAATAGTACTTGGTGGGAAGCAGAGTATACTGAGCTGTAGCTGAGGTTGCCAGGGGTGACGGGGAGATAGATTAGTGGGAAGGCAGGTGACTAATGGCAGGGCTGGGTTGTTGTGGTTTAGCTAGATACAGGAGATCAGACCAGGCCTGAAGCACAGGCTGAACAAAAGTTGGTTTACACACACCCTGCCTAATCAGAGACTGCACTGCACAAATACAATCTTCTAGCAACTGCTTGGAACAGGCCAAATAGTGCTCAAAAAAGGATGCAGAGTCATCCTCCAACAAACATACTAGGGACTCCACCTGATCAAAACTGAAAGGGGGAGTGTAATCATTAGACTTGTGCACAACGGAAAAATTCGTTCCGTTTCGGTTCGTTTCTTTCCGGTCCTGTTGATTCGTAATCATTCGTAATTTTGCTAGACGGGATTTTTCGTGTTCGGACTCATTCGTATTTTTGCAAGCGACATTTTTCGTTGAATTTTTTGTTGCTTTATAATTCGTACTTTCGGTAGAGTACATTGTTTTTCATTGATTCTGGACACAACTCCTACTTTCGTAACTTTTTTTGGGTTCGTTGATTCGTAATTTTCCGTGTCTCTCTCACAACGACGCTGCCTATTATGCCTAATGTGCTTCGAATGGATTTGTACTTTTCTAAATACATAGCGGTTATTTGTAACGATTCGAAAACTCGTATTTTACTTTCGTTTTTTACATGCGGCTATAGGCTCCGCCCCTGTACACCATTTTGAGAGGGTTCAGCATGGTGAGGGAGAAGCAGAGAGCAGAGCAGAGTGAGTGTTATTGTGCTTCGAATGGATTCGAAATCTCGTATTTTACTTTCGTTTTTTCATGCGGCTATAGCCTCCGCCCCCTGTACACCATTTTGAGAGGGAGTTCAGCATGGTGAGGGAGAAGCAGAGAGCAGAGTGAGTGTTATTGTGCTTCGAATGGATTCGTACATTCGTAACTTTTTTCATAACGAATTATGCCGAAGACCTTCGGGCATTCGCTATTTTGCGGTATAATTTATTTCGGATTCGGTTTTATTCGTAATTGCTCTGTTCGGAAATTCGAATGCTTCCGAATGTCCGAAAGTTGCTAAATTCGGACGAATTTCGATTCGTTACGAAACAAATTGCACAAGCCTAGTAATCATCACGGCCCCTTGGAACACAGGACAGGGCTAGCTCAGTGCATATTTGAATCAAAGGCTGAACTTCCCCAAATGGCATAAACCCCTGATCAACCAGGGAGTGAATAAACCTAATGTCCCCTAGCAGCTGATCGCTGGTTCGCTCTGTCAATGCCTGGCGGCAGTATACATTATTCCCAGACGCCAGTAGAGCATAAAAAATAACCTCATTGGTATTCATGTTTAGCAAAATATACTAAACCCAAAATGATTTCTCTGTGTGGCCACGTCTGATCAGGGGGCCTTGGTATACTATCAGGGAATTAATTGACCAGACTGTGTGGACTACACAGAGATAACTAAAATGCATGTAGAGTGAAATATAATGGGGTTTATTGAGAAGGTGATATGGATAAATACAAACAGTGCAAACTAACAGCAAAGGGCAGTACCAGAATCTTGAACGTAAGCCAGGCCGGGGTCATACACAGCAGATCAGGAGATCGACAGAGGAGTGTTCCAGGGGCATAAACGTAGCCAGGCCAAGGTCATACACGGGGAGTCAGCAGATGGGAATAGGGAACAAAACCAGGCAGGGAGAAGACGGATGGATAGGCTCAGGATGGGGATCAGGACAGGACAGGACAGGATGGGACAGAACAGGTACAGGCTCAAGGACAGGTACAGGCTCAAAGTCCGGATACAGGCTACAAGGTCAAGGCTCCAGGAGAAAGATACCAAGGCGAGCATGTAAGGACTCGCCGGGTATTTATAGGACTGCTATAATTGCCCTAATGTCACAGCTGATCGAAGGAAGTACTGCCTGCCCCACACTGCCGGAATACCCCCGCTGGTGGACGCCGGTACTACGGCCCATGGATCAGGCATTACCACCAGCAGGTGAGATCCTCTGTCAAAGATACAGGCTGCGAGAGGACACCTGCTGGTGGACACTAGTACTGCGATCCATAGGACCGACAGTGCCACCAGTGGGTAAAGCCTTCCCTGACAGCTGGTGACAGAGAGGCCTCCGGTATCTCCCTTGGACGGATATCCTTCCCCTGACAGGGGCCGTGCTAGCGAAGGTAATTCACGTTCTACTTCACATAGTCAGTGGCAGTGAATATTCGCCACTGGTGATGCCACAGTGGTTGGCAAAAGAAGGGAAAGGATTGTGCCTCGACCTATTCCCATTACTACTAAGTTGTTGCAAAAGAATCCAACTTAACCGTGCTGTGTGTTTATACGCTGAGAAGAATAAAACTGTGTTGGACCTATTCACTTTGTGGAACTCTGGTTACTAGGAGCAAAGGAGTCAAGAACGAAGGACAGGACTTGACTCTAGGAAACCTACACAAAGTCCGATCTTTCGGGCCTTCACCTCGTCACTATGGAGGACATGGGCCGTGATGTATCTTATCCCTCCCCCCAGTACTAACACCCCTAGACAGAGAAAAGACAAGCCGAGAATAAGAAGGGGTGAGAGGGGTGAGGTCACTACATTATTATTTATGGGGTGGTGGTATGAATATGCACTACAGACTAGTGTTAATTTTGACGTCAAATTTCAGTTTAGTTTTAGTCTTAAGCCTCGTACACACGACTGAGTTTCTCGTCAAAAAACGACAAGAAACTTGCTGGCAGAGCTTTCTTGCTGAGTAAATCGGTCGTGTGTACGCGGCTATCAGGTTTCTCGTCAAGAAAACCGACAAGAATCTCGACGAGAAATATAGAGAACCTGCTCTCTATTTTCTCGTCAAGATTCTTGTCCGCCTGTTTCTCGACGAGAAAAGTGTGTGTGTGCACACTTAGCTGTCCTCCGGGAAGCCCGTGCATGCTCGAAATGACTTTGACGCATGCGCGGTAGCTTCCTAGGCATAGTTAGGGTGAAGCAAGATGGCGGCGACAGCATCGAATGTGACGAGCGCACGCTCGTCGTAGTCGATGACGTCAGCGCGTTCGCTCCATTCAAAGAACCGCGGGTTCTTTGAATCGAGCGTCTGTACACTCGGCCTGGACAAGTTTCTTGTCCAAAAATCTCGTCAAGAAAAACGACGTGTTTTTTCATGACGAGATTCTCGGTCGTGTGTACGAGGCTTGAGTCTTTTGACTAAAATGCCATTTTAGTTTTAGTCCCATTTTAGTCATCTCAATTGTTTTAGTTTTAGTCGTATTTTAGTCGACTAAAATGGTATTAAGTTAGTCGACTAAAATGTTTTAGTCGGTTTTAATCGACAAAATTAACACTATCCCTTACCCACCTACACTTGATGGGAGACAGAGGCTTCTCCTGCTATGCCCCAAAACTCTGAAATTCACTTCCATAGAACATCAGAGAGTCATCGTCTCTAAACTCATTCAAATCAAATCTTAAAAGTGTTTTTCTTTAGACAAGCGTTCACATAATCGCCCCCCCCCCTTTTTTTTACCTTCTGCTTTGAGAAGCTACATTTTAAAGGTGCTATATATCAAATAAAGTTTATTATTGTTGTCATGTCAATGACCTCAATACCTAATTTCAGCATTTTATGGTTAAAGACTTCCTGGGATCTCAATCGTTTTTTTCCCCCCATTTTTGTGATGCCAGCACATATTGCTTGTGTGTGTTAGTATTTTAGGTTTGCAGTGTAGCACCCTCCTAGATAGGTGCTAGGATTAGGTAAATTTTTAGTTCTGTCTGACTGAATCCAGTGGAGCTGCTTTTTTGTTGTTGTTATGTAAATTTAGTTGTTCTCAGTGTAATCAGTGCAGCTGCATGCCATTAGTTAGGTCTGTTCAGTGTTTCAGCTGCTGGGGGTTTAATTGCTTCCCCTGCTTTCTGGAGAACTGTGGATCTCTCTAGAACATAGGTGTGGCGCAAGGCAAACGAGCAGAGCAGCACAAATATTTACGCAGCCCTTGGCAATCCCAGGTTGCTCTTCCCAGCGATACCCGCCATAACAGCTCTGGTCCAGTAAGTGATGTCATACACGTCACTTCCTGGTCTGTGTACAGGAGTGAGGATAAGCTCCTCCCATGTGATGTCATACATGTCACTTCCTGGTCTGTGTACAGGAGGGAGGATAAGCTCCTCCCATGTGATGTCACACACGTCAAAAATGGAGGATGCTGCCAGTGTTGTTCAGAGCTGTGTGGATTGCAAAGAGGCAATGAGAGTGTTGAAGGATTGCTGTGTCACAGTGGAGAATGCCTGCTTTACAAAAAAAAGGGCACTGCCAGGGCAGAAGCATTTCCTGGTGGTGGCAGCGATGGAGTTAACCTGTGGTGCAAGAGCCTGACAGGTGGAGTTGGCACCAAATTGCCAGCCTATTGTAGAGAGCGGGCGGGACTGCCAACTGGGTTCGGCCAATCCCAAAGGGTGGGAGGAGCTGACACGCCACTTCCGGGTGTAGAAAAGGAGAAGCCACGTGGAAGACATTCCAACATGGCACACGTAAAAAGAGGGGGAGGGTTTGGGACTTTGAATGAGGTGTATGATGATACAAACATACACCTCCATCCCTGTCATTGGATAAAAGGAGGATGGTTGGGACTTTGAGTGAGATATGTGTTTGAACAATGGATAAATATTCAAAAATAATATAAAAAATAATTGTATTCATAATGACATAACAAATGGTTAATTCATAATAACATAACCAAGGGCATAGGAGACATGGCACATTGCAAATATGACAAGCTGATATGAATTATAGCCAAAACAGTCCACATATTGCACATAAGTAAACTTCCTGTAAAAGATGGGATGTAGACGCATTAGACGTATTATGTGTCTACATCCCATATTTTACAGGAAGTTTACTTATGTGCAATATGTGGATTGTCTTGGCTATAATTCACATCAGCTTATCATATTTGCAATGTACCATGTCTCCTATGCCCTTGGTTATGTTATTATGAATTAACCATTTGTTATGTCATTATGAATAAAATTATTTTTTATATTATTTTGGAATATTTATCCATTGTTCAAACACACATCTCACTCAAAGTCCCAACCATCCTCCTTTTATCACATGGCACACGTAAGGAGGAGTGAACAAGCATGATTACAGGTGCCACCGGTAATAGCACAAAGTATCCAGACAGGCTAGCGGAGTTACAGGGCAGAATGCTGACCGACAATACAGTTGGTGCCCCAGGGATCCCTGGCACTGTGCAGGGATGACAAAGTACATCACACTGGTATGTGGCAGATGCCAGCACATCACAGTCAAGTTATGAGCCTGGAGCCGGTGCGGTCACTGTGGGGAAATGCTATTGAAATTTCTGGCCCGCAATTGGCAACCCTGCAGTCTGCATGTGGACTGTGAGATGGGCCACAGTTTGGAAATGCCAAGAAATGCCAAGTCCTACTCTTAAAGAGCTTTGGAATTGCAAGGGTGCAGTGGAGTTACAACTGGGGCCAGGACCCATGGGGGTCATGCAGTCCACAATCTTCCAAAGGAATGAGACCCGCGTATCCACCACAAGGGGTACATGCCAAGCTTAAGTAAGGTTCAGGTGAGTGGTTGCTGTTGGCACAGGCAATGGCTTTCCACAAGAAGAAGCTTACCCATGGGAGGAGACCCTTGTCAAGCTCTTTGTTTCAAGTTCTTACGTGCAGGAACTGAACTGCTGACCTTTGCTAATTCTCAGGAGAAATCATTCTGAGCTGTTGCCTTGTTGGCAGGTAATGGCTCATTGAAGGAGGCTTTTGCAAGAATTTACTTTCTACCCAGCAGGGGAAGGATCCCTTGCCAAGTTCCACTAATGCTCTGCATTTGAGAAAGGGAGTTTGTGCTCCTGATGCTGTGGAGGTGGTGGTACTGCAGGTGTCAGTTAAGGTGAACTTTGCATCTTTCACTTGGGTTTATGTACTTTAGTTAGCAGAGCCAGAACCCAAGCATTGTAAAGGACTTTTCTACTGTTGCTATGTATTGCTAGGTATAGCTGGCCAGAGAGCTCTATTGCATAGCAGGTCATGTTCGTGTGCAGATATATAGATAGCTTGGATGTCTGTTTGTGCTTTGTTTTCCTGGGCTTTGGAGGACTGTACGTGGCAAAATCCAGTCTAACTGTATATATGTTGCATATTTAAAGTAATATTATTACAAGTGATCTTTATGTACAGTAGGGGCCCGGTAGTGTCTTTAGGCCACTAGGTGGCATGGTTTTGTAGGATATGGTAGTATTTTTCTGATATGATGATTTGATGTGCTTTAGAGTAGATTATGAATACCTACATTCATGTTTGGAGGATTATCCCTTTGGTAGGTTGTACTAACGCTCTCCTTTAATCTAGGTGAAGACTGTTGAACTTTGGCTGCAGTACTAACCTATAAATATAAATACTTGTGTGCTTAGATAGCAATAGGGAATTTGTTAGCATAAGCTGTAAATATTAGTATAAGATTTTTGGAATAAAAATACAGTATGTATTTGATAGGTCACTCCACTTCTCCATTCACTTTTTTGGCACTGGGTGCATTTTTGCTAGTACTTTACATATTGGTGGGGCTTTACCAGACAGGCTGTGTGTATGCATGCATGTATGTATATAGATATATATATATATATATATATATATATATATATATATATATATTAGTAGTAAGAACATTTTTCTACTGCTAATTTATATTGTAAATACTCTTTATTGCCAATGTGTGGAATGCCACATGGCATTTGTTAATTGTTAGTCACATATCTGATATCGATTATCATAATTTTACTACTGATTTATGCGTTTACATTCTAAAGTGTCCTTGTACATTAACCTACGTGGTTAAGATGATAGGTTCATTCAAAAAACAGTTTAGAAAACACTGAAGTGACATCAGGACCGCTCTGGCAAAAATGGAGAAGGGTGGACAGATCAATTTTAAGCAAGCCTGTAGCAGTACATTTTGTTACATCCAGACAGTAAGTCCATGAGTTATGTAGGATTGTGATTGAGCATGGCAAACAACCCAATTAGAGAGGTGATCGTTTGCCCCTCTGTCATAAGGTCTACTGGATTTACACACTAGGCGCAGTGCAATTTGGTAGTCTCAATACCTATTTGTCATTTACATGTTTTTTTTTTTTATGACTGGTAACATTTTTCCCTGTGTAATACATGATTTACAGGGTTTCCAGTTGTTTTATGAACTTTTGCCTGGGTTACTCATGATCAAGTAGGATTTTTGCCATACCAGTTAGTTTTTCTTTTTCTTTTTATTGTATTTTAATAATTTTTTACCCTTTTTTTAAATGCTCTTTGTTCACCGTGGTTTTATGAGTTAAGTGGCTTATATACAGTATTCCTAGGGTCCACGGTAAGACAGCTTGGACCCATTTTTTCTAGGGGACTCTTGGGATGACTCCTCCATAGCCCTTCATGTACTACTGTTTAGCCTGTCTCATCACCATGGTAGCAGAAAGCGGGGTTTTCAGGAGCCTTCATTTTTTTTCCTTTCTCCCCCCATCTCTCCTCCTTTTTCTTTCCTTTTCCTCTTCTCTCCCCTTCTTCCTCCTCCCCCCGACATGTTTGCTTTCCCTTCTTCTTTGTTTTTCTTTATTTTTTTCTTTTCTTCAATTTTTCTTCTTCTATTTTTTCAGTTTCTATATCTTTTTTAATTTTTTTTATTTTTATTTTCATTTTGAAGTTTTCGCATTTTTGGTTACTCCCCCCCCCCCTGTTTCTGATAAAAGTAGGATCCTCTCTAGGTAGGTGCTAGGATAAGGTACATTTAATTCTGGCACATTGTATCCAGTGGAACTGCTGTTTTGTTGTAAATTTAGTTGTGCTCACTGTGATCAGTGCAGCTGCATGTGATTAGTTAGGCCTGTTCAGTGTTTGATTGCTTCCTCTGTTTTCTGAAGAACTGTGGCTCTCGCTAGAACATAGGTGTGGAGCAATGCAAATGAACAGCATGAATATTTATGCAGCCCTGGGCAATCCCAGGGAGGGTGTCCCTAAAGGCTGCTTGGAGTCTGTATAAATACTTTGAGACAAAGAACAGTCTTGCCTTATCCTGGAGAGGATAAGTCCACCCTAATAGAGACCTCTGGGCAGCCCTGCCATGTGCTTGCTGTTCATGAGGCTTTGGCTGGGCTAGCTGAGGAGCCTGGATATTGAAGTTACAGAAGGCTGACTGAGGGGCTGTCATCTGAGGATTTAGTCTGGTATCACAGGAAAAAGTTGTTGCATGGATGTTGGAAGAAGGCAACCAACTTTCCAAGGACATTTATAAGTACAAACAGTAAGAGTGGGACTTTTGGGCTGCTGCCAACCCCTCTGGTGCTAGAGAGTCAGCTGTGTTAATTTGTAAAGGGGACATTGGCTGGTGTCCTGAAGAGCTCAGTCTTTTTGGTTCTTTGTGAAGAGAGTCTGCTCTGATTGCTCAAAGAAATAAGCTTTTGTGCTTTTAACTGCCTCTACTACAAAGCCAAGTCCACAGTTTGCTTTTGCTAGGTCTTTTGCTTCTGTTCTACAGAAGGAAGTTTACTGTCCTCTTGTACACAGGTCTTTTTGGAGTATTATACTCAAATTCCCCCAACCCTATCCAAGTTACACCAAAAAAAAAAACACCCATGGACTTGTTATTGAGCCAACAAATAAAACAATTTGTATTTGTTTTAAGAGATTAGTGTGCTATATGTCTTCACATATAATTGATTAACTATAAATATATGTATTTTACCTGTTGTGGATTGTGGTGGTTTCATATTTAGTCTGGCTAGTTTGCAAGGTGGTGCAGTTCTAGTTTGGGTGAATCCTATTTTTTAGGTTTATAAATTTGTATTTCTTAGCCTTGACCATCGTAAATAGAGGAGCAAATTTACAAAACCATTGTATTGCCCCATTAATAGTATTTTTTTTTTTTTTGCTATTCAGTCTATCGTTGATTTCTATTATAAAACAATGAATCTTTGACATTACATATTGTATAAGGGAGAACTGTGGTCAACTGTTGATAAAAAGGAAACAATTTTTACAATTTCACAACATATTTTTATGACATGTGTTGCAATGCTGTGATTTTTGTAAGGTCTATGACTGTTATTTTCATAATGAGATAATTATAAAAGGCGTTTGCTACTTTTGAATTCTGGTGATCATTAAAAGTGTATCATACTAGGTATTTTCATGTGTAGATTTTGTTTTTGCTGTCACGAAAGTGCTGAATGTTGTATGAACAATTTTTCATATGATAATACACATCAACTTCCTGAATTCTTCGGGACAGTCCCACTGCTAAAAATACTCAGCAGTATTTGTGATTCTTTTAAACCTTCTAAGTTTTAATAATAATGTTTGTTTTATTTTGTTTACATATATAAGTATACGTTTACTTTTAATGGAGATATTTTTGTACATGAGTAAAAAATGTATTTAAAATTAAAGCGTCACTAGACCCACATCCTAAAAAAACTATCAATAAATGATCTATTACATGCTGTTCATACTCACTCAGTCACTATGAGATTTGTTTTCTGTATTCTGCAAACAAACCTGGTTGATCCTGCTGTTCTCTATCCCCCCTTCTGTTCATGTCCCCAATTCAGCTAGGGATTTTGCAGTTGTGGTGGTAACTCTGCACATGCTCAGTTTTCAGTGAGTTTCTATGCTGAGCATTTCCGACCTATCACATCCATGTGACTATAGAGTCACACATGTGGGCATTTAGACAGTGGGGCTGTAAATGGCAGAAAGTCACCCACCAGTGGGGGTGGCAAACAAACCTGGCCCCTGCACTGGCACTACCATACCCCCCCGTGGGAGTCAGATGGGGAGGCGTCGATCAGTTCCCTTACCTTAGGATGCAGATGACGAGTTGGTGCTGGATCCAGGGTAGGGCTCTTGGAAGCTTAAAGAGACTGTTGCTTCCCCTCCTCCTGCTGCACCTCGCTCCAGCTTGATGAGGGAAGAGCCGGGGGCCCTTTCTTCTCCTCCCGGCCAAACAGGCATTGCTTCTCCTCCTGGCCGAACAGGAAGTGCTAAGACTCCCTGGCCAATCGGGTCATAGCGAGCTTTAATTCACTAATGTCACACAACTGGGTGGGCTCGGGCGCAGTGCTCTGTGTCCACCCTTTTTTGAAGCCAAATAGAGCCTCAGGCTCTAATCATGTGCTTCAAAACATATACACTGAAATCCATGTGTGTGAAGCCCTGCATGTAGATTAGGGGCCAGGCGCGTGGATTAGGGGGGCGGCGCCCCTGTGCCCCTAATGGGGCTGCCGCCACTGCCACCCACACTGTTATTTCCACAAAATAATAAAGATTTAAATTGGCATACAAATATACTTTGAAAACAAAACAGTTTATTGATATTATTTATTTAGTTTTACTCTGTATTCCAAAAGCTATTTTTTTTATTTTGAACATGTGACCAGCAGCAGCGGACTAGAAGCTCCTCCTGCTTGTTTCCCTGCAGACAGACTGGGAAAGATCTGGGTCAAGTGAGGCTGTATATCAATTAGGAAAAAGGCACTTGGATTTTTCATTAAAATAATTACAGTTCCATCATCCATATGTAGAAGTAGAAGGGACATTGTTCATTTAAAAAGTTTGTTTAGTATTATTTATATGCCATCTTATGTACAGTATTAAAATAAATATTTTGGCTATTTTTTATAACTTTCAGTGGATTTTTATTCATCTACTACAGAATACCTACACTACAGTCTAATGAGACTGAGCACAAGAGAAATCTGTCTGAAAAAAAGGTGACTGATCCAGAATGCTGTACTGCTCTCACAGTTCACAGCATGTGAAACCTCCAAGCCTGAGTTTGCCTTCCTCTTCAAGCATAAATGGTGTTCTGGTTCTCAGCTGACCTTCTTAAATAACCTCTTCACCCCCCCCCCCCATGTGGCCCAAATATATAGAATAGGGGCACTCTCACATTGGAGAAAATGTTTTTTTGTATCTATACATGTTGGTCTGTAACCAATTTGAACACATTGTGGCCCGCACCTAAAATGTTTAATCAACTTAAACAATATGGTAAACTTTTGATGGCCATGCTGAAAGCCAGACAAGGACACATTATTGGGCTAACTTTTGCCACATCTCATTGTTAAACAACATTGAAATCCAACTAAACTCCTGGCTGAATGACTAAACTCCCTCCTCAACTGCCTTAAAAAATGAAGACCAGGAGGGTTTCATTCCTCATTGCTAGGCAGCTAATAACATTAGATGCTCAATTCTCCTAAAAAAAAAATCACAGCAGATGATGCTACTCCTTTTGTCATAATTATATTTGTGCCCCACATTATGCCACTGGGGCCTTGGTGATGCTTTCCTGAAATGGGTCAATGTGTTCTATGACAGCCCATCTGTCGCAATCAAATGCCAAAAGTTTGAGTCCCCTCCTTTCTTGCATTTTTGGGGCACATTCCATTATTGTTTATTGTCATGTTAGAGCCATGAACAACACATATCCGATCAAACAAAAATATCAAGGGCTTGAAGATCTTGAGTGTCTACCACAAGACCATCCTTTTTTTCTTAAGCAACCCAGAGGACACAGCTTGACCCAGTTATAAACTGCTATTTAATTTAACTGGGGAATTACCTGCATGAAATACCTGGCAATTCAACTCTCCAACGACCCCCAATTTTTTTTCGTCCTTAACTTCACACCTCTCCTAGCCTCTCGGTGCTCTGAAATGACCGCCTGGAAATCAAAACGCTTTTCCTGGATAGGAAAATACAATGTCGTAAAACAATGCAATGTCATCAAACAAGTCTTACCCCACATAATATAACTCTTCCAGACAAATCCAAGTTATGTACTTGGTTATTTCCAAAGTCTCTTCAGTTCCTCATTAACACATTTGTTTGGCCTTCCAAACCTGCACGCCTAAAACACACAATTTTGCATAGACCAAAACACATGGGTGGCATGGCACGCCTGGATATTTGTTCATACTATATTGCAGGTTACTTGACGAGAATACCAGATTGGGGTAAGCATAAAAAACATCAAGCAATGGGTTTCCCTGTTCCTCTGGAAACACTAATATGGCTCACCACCCTTCCAGCATCAGAACTACATAAACACCTGACCATTGGGCCAACATGGTAAATGTGTAACAAAGCCCTTCATTGCTATGGCCTTGGTTTGTCTCCGTCTCCCCTCTTTCCTATACTAGGCGGCTTGGCTTTGACCCAGGCAACCTGGAAAAATCCTTTCTTCTTTAGAAATACAAGAACAAAGGCTGTACCAAGCATTGTCTTCTCCAGTCATCATGGATGACCTCCACTTAAATGTCCAGAGATCCTGATTTCACTCTTTTAAGTCCATTTCAAACCCTTCAGTTGAATCATTTCCCTGCCAAACCCTGTGAACTTTGCACCTGACCTCACACCTTCCTAAAAAAATGACAATCTCCTTAACCACTTTGTCACACGTTCTTTTGGTCATACAAGTCATTACTGTCGGAAGCCTCCAGTCTCCCCCTGGATTTCTTGAACACTGGTAAAGGGACCTAGACATTGCTTTTTTTGCTGCAGAATGCGCCAAAATCTTTTGCTGTCCTAAAAAAAAAAATTTCAATTAGCAGCAGATATCAGGAAACTGGTTATAAAATAGTCTCCTGCTGGTACCACACCCCATCGAAACTCCATGCCACATTTCCTTCTTCTCCAGATACTTGTTGGAGCGAACCCATAAAATGTGCAGCATACTGTCTTAGATCTTAGATTCCTTCTGGACATGAGTGCACAGAATTACTCAAAATTATATTGACCATGTAATCCCTAAATCGTCTGCCTTCTTCTAGCACCATAACTCTTTTTCTACCAAAATGTATAAATCCTCGGTGTTCAGACATTTGGTAAATGCTGCCTGTTCATGCAATGTGGAAATCCCCACCCTATGTAAACATTGGATTAGAAAGGTAGAGGACATCAGGATAATGGAAAGCCTTACCAGTAAATTGAAAAACACTCGCTCCAAATTCACTGCCACATGGTACTATTGGCTTGAATTTTCTTGTACAGACAATTTCAACCACTTACTAATGGACTGACTTCCTGTCTCTACCACTCTACTCTGTATTCTAGAGTCACTTGCAGAGGTTCCCCTCAGAAGTCAGGCAGGCATTGTACCTTGATTCCCTCTCTCTACCTTCTTTCTGTTTCTTTTCTTGCTTTTCTTTTTCCCTAACTCTTCTGACTTCCCATAATTCTTTATCCTACTTTTCTACTTTTCTGACTCTGCCATGTTCTTTTTCAACACTCCTGCTCTTTCCCACACTGGTTACCTACCTGACATACTCAGTTACACTTCACAAAAATATGAATCTCCAAGCTGTCATGGGCAACCGTACTAGCCTGCTGATGCTAGAACACTGGAATTTCTGCGTTCCCTCCGGCTCGTATTAGGTATACTTATCCTAAAAACCATTGCAAACCTAAATCCCCCAAGTGTGAACTGCCTTGGGTACCCCACAAACTTTCGTCCCGTCTTTACATTTCAGCGTCTAACCTAGTGTATCGAGATAAATCTGTTTTAAAACTTTTATTGATTTTTTTAAATTTATCTTTTCGTCTGAAATGCTTATTTTCTTGTACCTGTTTTATAAACTTTAAAGAATGCATACAAAAGTATAATATTGTATTTGTGGTGCTAAAACACCAAATCCTTCAGAAATATTTCTACAGAGCACAGGATGTTACCTGCTAAGAACATTTAATATCCTTGTAACTTAGAAATAACTGTGTGAAAATTAGATGTGCAAGATTAAAAGTGTCATTGTAATGCACAACAGCAATGGGCCCAGTATGAGATGGCCTTGGTGACAGGTCTAGTGGTGGCAGTCGATGTTAAGTTTGTCAGATCAGCAGTGGCAGAAGGAGGTGTTAATAATGGCGTGCTCATGGGGTCAGTAGATGACAGTAGAAGAAAGGGATTTGTTTCTAGCCTACAGCATTGAAAGGAGAGGCCTAACCTGTACAGAAGATCAAAACCTTGGGTAGCAGAATTCCCTAGAAATTTAATCTGCAGGATATCAAACAGTTGACTGGGGACAGATGGACCCTTTTTTCTGTCACAAAACCCCTGGAGCACCTAATGTAAGCTCAGAGAGGACACTGGCAGCAACCAACCCTGCAGCTTCATTGCATACTGGATACGTTCTGACCATTGGTCTATCCTTGTAACCCAGTAGTCAAAGGGGTCATCCATTCTAAATGTGCTCACATCCGCCCATGAGCCCATGTAATCTCCCACCATATGACGTAGAACTTGGGAGAATTGCCAACCAGTAATGATCCCTCTCTTTGAAGCCACAAATCCTTTCCCAGGTTCTGGGGCATGAAGGGGCCCAACCACCATAAGTTTCCACAGAAGGAACCCAAGTCCACAGGGTCACTGAAGATGACATTGTCCTCAGATTTCTACACCAGCCATGTACAACTCCCAGGGTTTGTGAGAGATTAATCTCACGCCTGAAAGTCTGCCCTATGTCCTCCTCCTCAACATCCCCACAGCAGACATACTTGCCCTGCTCTTCCTACTTGTGCTTATTCTTTGCCTGCTGTAACCTCACAGGGATGATGTGTGGATAAAGCAGGTCCCAAGACACCGGAAAGTCCTTGTCTTATTCCTTCTGCTATACCACGAGTGCCTTGTCAATAAGGCCAAGCAAGTGTGCCAAGAACTCAGCCCTCAGAGCCCGTCCTCGATTCATGCTCACACGGATGCTTATATATGGCCCACTGATGCATGTACAGCCACTCCAGTAGGGCCACAGTATTTCCACTACTTTGGCAAGTCACAAATCTGGTGGTTTGCGGGGCAGATCAGGTTCACACTGAATTTCAGGTTCACTACAAAATCCTCTGGCCTGCCTTAGAAGATCCTGCAAGCTAGGGTACCTGTCCAGGAAGCACTGCATCACCTGGTTGAAAACATGTGGCAAGCAAGAAAAAGCATAGTGTGTGAACGTTCCACGACCAACTTGAAAGTTGGAAAGCAGGTTTGTGTCATTGTCACACATGACTTTTACTGGCATAAAGGTGGCATGGGGGTTAGCCAATTAACCCCTTGGGGGCTTGTCCCTGCAGAACTGACACAATCTTTGCCCCAGTGTGGCTCCTCTCTCCTAGGCATATCAGCTGCAACATTGCATAGCATTGTTTTGCCTGAGGCATTGCATAGCCTCTTGAATGATTGTAGGGGACTTGTGGTTCAGAGGATGACTCACTGGAAGAGGGCATCACAGAGGAGGAGGACTAGGTGCAAATGACTGTTGTCATCATATCCAGCTGTAAAGTCACAGGGCGGCACTACCAGTTCCAATGGTGTGCCCATCCTGTATCCTTCCCAGCTGCCAGCAGAATTACCCTATGGGCCAAGAATGAAATAGTCCGTCCCTGGCCATGCTTGCTTGACCATGTGTCTGTGGTCACGAGGACTCTGTTGCTGACCAAGTAGTCCAGTTACATGGAAACTTTCCCTTACACATGATGGTGGAGGGCAGGGATGCCCTATGGGTGAAGAAATCAATCTCAGCGGCTGCAGTACAACTCAGGCCACAAATTCAAAGAAGGGGGCAGAATCTACCAGTTGGAAAGGCAGAAGCCGAATAGCCAGCAAATTCACCACGCTTACATTGAGGTGCTGGAAACAGGGGTGGCCTTTCTAAAGGCAACAGCTTGAGATGGTAGGGTGAGGTTAGCAGAATCAGATCATCTGGGCTAATTTTTTTCTCCTGCCTGTTGCTGATTTCCTCTATTCTCCTGTTGCCTCAAGCAGAAGATGCCCAGTGTGATGAGCCATATTGGTTGGGGCTCGGCTGTAACATCATCACACACGCTTCCACGAGCAATGTGATTTTTATACTGTTTTCTGCAAGTGATTCTAAAGGTACAAGTTTTTTTTTTTTACCTTAATTGTATTCTAAAGACTTGATTACTTGTGCCCTCGGGTGGTAATCTATCACCCTTGATGACTAAAGTGCCACATCCTGATTAATAGTAGAAGAATATGTGGAAAGAATGGACTTTATAGGCACTACTATAGAAAAACATATAATTTTAATAATATCATATAAAATACATAGATAATAGAACACAAATGATTGAAAAAATTAAGTAAAAAGGAAAATGGTAACCCGTGGGTCACAAAATTTATTGTATTCTATGTATTAAAGTAAAAAACCTTCTGGATACACCTCCCTCCAAGCCCCCGCCCTTATACTTACCTGAGCCTGATCTTGATCCAGCGATGTGCATGAGCGCATTGGGTCTCTTAACTCTCTCCCTCCCTAGTGGCTCAGACATTGGCTCTGTTGCTGTCAATCGCACCCAGTGAGGAGGAAGGAGGAGGCGGGGCTGAGCCATGCTCTTCAGAGTGGCGCTCGGGCACGAGCATGCACGAGTGCCCCCATAGCAAGCAGCTCGCTGTGGGGGCACTCAGCAGGGAGAAGGAGCCAGAAGTCCCGGGGGGACCCTAGAAGAGGAGAATCAGGGGGGTTCTGTGCAAAACCATTGCAGAGCAGGTAAGCATGACATTTTTTTTTTGTTTTAACTTTTTTAGAATCAGTTTCAGTTTCTTTGTGAGTACCCTGCATTGCTTTTAATAAAGTATCAGTTTTAAAAATAAATGCACTATAGCTCATTCGTTCTTCTCTATATGTATTTGGGGCATTTGGTGCTGAGACTAACGTGGTGCTGGTGATACAATTCAAAGGCCCAGGGGGTGGAGTCATTGATTGCTGTGATTGATGTAATCGATATCATCCTTTGAAGGGCCAGTTGGCATTCCAGAAGTAGTCCTTTGATAAAAAAGATCTTTTGACCTCAATCTGTAGGGGTCATATTAATTCAGTATGGAGATGGTGTGTCTCAAGGAAGTTAAACATTAAAGGTAACAGTTATTTGAGTGGAGTGGTAGCACTTTTTCAAACTTATGTGGACTTTTTTAGATCATTTACGGTATATGTTTTGATGCACTTTTGATATATATCATCAGACACTTTGTTGTTATATGTTTGCCAATGTTATATGGTTTTGCATTTCTTAAATTAAAGTGAAATTGTTGCACTGCCCCTTTAAGTGTGTTTTTTTTTTTTTGTATTCTGACACTATATTGAGTGCAGCTTCCTGTATGTTCTCAGTTTTTTTTTCACATATTACTTTCACACACTGAGTGCAGAGTATTAACATTTGACAACAAGGCAAAACATTTTGATTTGGGTTGTCACCTTAACAAATGATAGGGTATATCTGCCAATGGGGAAACATGTGACAACTGTTTAGGGAAGGAACTCCCCTTACTTTCTAGAGATTTCCTATATTATTTTTATTATTCGCGATTTATATAGCACCAACAGTTTACGCAGCGCTTTAAAATGTAGAGGGGCACAGTACAATTACAGTATAGTTCAATACAGAAGGTACAGGAGGGCCCTGCTCATAGAGCTTACATTCTAAAGGGAGGAGGGGGGTGGTAAAAAAGTTAATAGCTGCAGAGAATGATTTGATAGGGGTGGCTCGGGGACAGTTGTTAGGTGAGTGTGGGATAGGCTTCCCTGAATGAATGAGTTTTCAGGGATCTCCTAAAGGTGGACAGGGTAGGGGCTGATCGGACATACCGGAGCAGGGAGTTCCAGAGGATGGGAGAGGCTCTGGGGAAGTCCTGAAGGCGAGCATGGGAGGAGGTAACAAGGGAACTAGAGAGCAGGAGGTCCTGGGAGGAGCAGAGTGGAGGATTTGGGCGATATCTGCAGATGAGGTTGGTGATGTAGATGGGGGCGATGTTGTGAATGGCCTTGTATGTTGTGGTTATCATTTTGAATTTTACACGGCGGGGTAGGGGAAGCCAGTGAAGGGATTGGCAAAAAGAAGCAGCAGTCACGGATCGGTTAGTGAGGTGTATTAGTCTAGCAGAAGAATTCATAATAGACTGAAGGGGGGATAGCCTGCGTAAGGGTAGGCTATTAAGGAGAGAGTTGCAGTACCAAGGTGGGAAATAATCAAGGAGTGAATAAGTGAGTGAGTGAGTACTTGTATAGCGCTGCAAATGCGAACTAAATCGCCTCAAAGCGCTTTGCATCCATTGTCGTTGAGATCCTTTAGAAGAGGTGGGTCTTTAGTTTTTTCCTGAAGGCCCGATGATTTTCTTCAATGCGGATGTTCGTGGGTAGTGCATTCTATAGCCTTGGTCCTTGGACAGCAAACCTTCGTTCTCCCTTAGTTTTGTAGCGAGTCTTGGGGATGTGGAGGAGGTTTTGGTTGGTTGATCGGAGGTCGCGAGTAGTGGTGTAGTGTTTTATTTTCTCGCATAAGTATTGAGGTGCGTTTCCTTGTGTGCATTTGTGAGTGAGGCAGAGGGTCTTGAATGTGACCCGATCCTTTACGGCTAGCCAATGGAGGCTTCTCAGGGATGGTGCAATTGATTCCCAGGGTTTTTTTCCCGCTACCAGTCTGGCCGCTGTGTTTTGGATGACTTGTAGACGTGCAATCTGGTATTTAGGAAGTTCTAGGTAAAGGAAGTTAGCTTTTTCAAGCCGGGAATTGATGATGGTTCCGACTACTACTGCTCTGTCTTTTTCCGGGATGAAGGGGATAAGTCTTCGTAGCAGGCGGAGAAGGGGGTGAGATCCGCTAACTACTGATCCTATTTGTGCATCCATAGTCATGTCTGAGTCAAAGATGACTCCAAGGCTTCTAACTTTGGTGCTTGGGGTTATGTTTTGTCCAAGGATGGTGGGTGGTGTCCATGTTGTCCTAGAGTTTTTCTTTTGGTTAGCGTGGAAAATGAGCAGTTCTGTTTTGGATCCATTAAGCTTGAGTGAGCTCTCTGTCAACCAATTGTCGATCAGTCTAAGGCATTTTTCCAGTCCGTAGTATTGATCTTTTTTTTTGTTGATGCGAAAGTAAAGTTGAGTGTCATCTGCATAGGAGTGATAGCGTAGGTCCTGCTCACTGATGATTTTGAGGAGTGGCCGGAGGTAGATGTTAAAGAGTACCGGTGACAGGGGTGATCCTTGAGGGACTCAGCAGGTATTTGTGCGTGGTGCCGAGGTGAAGGCTCCCAGTTTCACTGTCTGGGATCGATTTTCTAGCAAGGATGCGAACCATGGTAGGTCTGCGTCTGCGACTCCTGCTACTTCGGTGAGGCGCGTGGGCAAAATTTTGTGATCTACTGTGTCAAAGGCTGCACTGAGGTCCAGCAGCACCAGGAGACACGATTCTCCGTCATCAGCTGCTTCGAGTGCGTCGTCCCATATTTTGAGAAGTGCCGTTTCCGTCCCATGGCCTGGGCAGAACCCTGATTGTAGTGGGTCCAGGAGTTTATGGGTATCCAAATGATGTTGTAGCTGTTGTGTTACTACTTGCTCGCTGATCTTGGAGATGGTGTTCAGGCTTGTTACCGGTCTTCTAAAGTTTGGGTCTTTAGGGTCGAGGTTGGGTTTCTTTAGAAGGGGTTTGATTATTCCTTGCTTGAGGGAAGTCGGCACAATACCTTCTTTGAACGATTGATTTATGAAGTGTGTTATGGGGGGTGCCAAGGTGTCGGTACATTCTTTCAGTAGTTTTGTTGGAATGATGTCGTTTGGTGAATTGCTATCTCAGAGGCTTCTGATGATGCTTTTGGTGTTGTCGATTGTAAGCTGGACCAGAGTAAATTTCTTTGATTGCAGACTATTTATATGGTTATTTTCTTCCTTTGGCCGAGTGGGGTTGTTGGATTTTTTCTGCTGAATTATTTCCCGAATGTTGTAGATTTTGTCGATAAAAAAATTGTATAGTTCATTACAGAATTCCTGTGTTTCATTTACTGAAGACTCCAGGCAAGTGGGATTCATGGTCTGAGCCACTAATTTGAAGGGTTCGCGGGGACGGTTTAGGGCTTTTGCGATGGTGTTAGAGAAATGGTCTTTTTTTGCTTTGAAGATTGCTTTATGATATTTCCTGGTGAGTGCTTTGTAGGTTGTGTGGGTCTCCTTTGTTGAGTTTCTTCTCCAGGCTCCTTCTGCTCTTCTGTGTTCTTGTTTCAGTAAAGTGAGAGCATCATTGAACCAGCCCGCGTTGTTTTTGCGGATGAGTGCACTGCGTCTTGGAGCAACTGTGTCTGCTGTCTGTAGCTAAGTAAATAAGTTGCTTTGTGGTGTCATTAGTCAGGAAGGGTCGAATTCTGGAGATGTTGCGTAGGTTAAGGCGGCAGGATTTAGCCAGTGATTGGATATGGGGGCTAAAGAAGAGGTCAGAGTCAAGGATTACACCCAGCACCCTGGCATGTGTGGAGGGACCAATGGTTGTGTTGTTGATATTAATGGTAAAGTCACAGGGGGGCGGGGGATAGCTTCCCATTGCATCTCTAGATGTAAAGTGAAGGGACATCTCTCCAGTTAAACACAGCCAGCAATGAAAACCCAACATGGGTTTTAATTCTTCCCTACTGTATCAAAAAATAAAATAAAAAAGTTTTGGCTATACATGCACACAGACTGAAAACACAAGTGCTGTGTAAGCTTTGACTCTTTTTGGTAGTGGCATACCCCCTCCCACTTCCTGCCCCTTCCTATTAACCAATCACAAGAATTCAGGTTTGAGTACTCAAGGCTTTTGGAGTATCACTGCACGTTTGCTGACTTCTAAAGGTACATGCAAGAACATCTGGGAACCTATTATAGACAAGTGTACTTGTCCAATGTTTTTCCCATGGTAATTTCTTATTAGAATAAATAGATGGCTACATTGCATATTTTTTTCGAAACACCCCCAAAAAGCAAACTACGTGAGCATCTTGTGTATTAACCACTTGCCTACAGAGCACTTTTACCCCCTTCCTGCCTTTTTTGAGTGAGACAGATAGAGCTTTCTTTTAATTGTATTTAATCGCCACTGGGTTTTTTATTTTTTGCTAAACAAAAAGAAATGTTTTTTATTCGTTTCGGTTAAAAAAAATTCTAAATAACACATTTTTCTCCTTCACTGATGTGCGCTGATGAGGCTGCACTGATGAGGAGGTACTGATAGGTGGCAAAGATAGGCACCCAAGAAAGGAAAACACAAATGGCATAATTGGCCCTTAGGGTAATAATGGCCCTTATGCAAGCTCCTGTATATTGTCTCTGAGAACCAGCCAATCAGTGATCCTTGTTTTGCCTGGTTCTCCAGGACTATACAATAAAGATTGTATGATACCAAGACATCAGGGACTTGAAACAGCTAAGCATTTATTATAACTAGGTAAGAATTTTTGCTAGCAGATGGTCCTATGACAAGAAAGCAAAAAAGAACAAAGTCAGGTACTAAGGGTGCATGGAGTAGCCAAGGAGGCAAGTTCTACCCATTTATATGCTGCCATTGAGTTGTCATGAAATGTGCTTTTGTCTTTGTCACCATTGGAGGGATTTCCCATAGTTTTTGATCTGACAGGTTTGATAGGTGCGGGGAAATCTCCTAAATAGGAACAGTGAAGGCATTAAAAACCTGAAATATGCTCTAATTCTTTTTCTGTTTTATCCAAAACAAAGTAAAATGTTTTGGCTGGATTTGCCTTACTAAGTCTTTGCTGTGGGACAGCAGCAGTTTAAATAAGCATGTACAAGTAGAACTTGTCAACTGTCAAGCATGATGTTTTGGTAAGCAGATCATTTGATAAGGTCTAATCATCAGTGTATACCTACAGGATTAAATATGTATAAAAAAGTGTTTTACTGCGCTAATGTAGAAAGTGAAGTGATGGAAAAATGTTAGTGCTAGTCACACCAGGGCTGCAACAATATAATATGTGAAACCATATACAAGCAATATAAATATAAAAAATGTCGCGCCCAAAAAAATATTACAAACTTGATAGACTACACAGGTGACACTAGATGAAAAGTATAGAATAATACCTGTAAAAATAGTCCCACCATATATATTACTCAGTGAAGTGTAAATATATAATAAAGAAATATAAACATGGAATGAACACTGATTGCTGAAGGCCAATAAGACCGTCAGGTTATATAATTAGCTACCAGAAGCTGAACAACAATAATGTGCAAATGAATATAAGTATTGAAAGAAAGTCCTTAAATAACTTAAAAAAACACAAAATTGCAAAAATAATGTCCACCGCATATAAAGATGTTTCCTTCACGCTGGAAAGGAGGGGAAGAAAAAAACTTTAAAAGATGTAATCAAGGGGAAAGATGATGGTGTAAGGAGATATGTCCCAAAGAATCCACAGATGTCAAAGAAGACCACATCCACCGCGGTGAGTAAATGTGAAGAGATGGGTACGTTACCAGAAATGATGGACCTCCACTATGGCAAGGTCTAGCAGGTATGCAGATGTCACCCTCTGCGGGGTACAGGAGTTGGTCCACCTGATTTCACGGAATGATGATCCCAGTGTAGATTCTTAGCATCTGTTATACTGATCCTTTTACTGCAGGTGCTGCGATTGATCACTCCAAACCAGGAAAAAAACAAACTTCCAAGTTGGTGTAGGAACCATGAAAGAAAAAAGGACTCCAGTAGTGTAATACCTCAAGGTATATTTATTCCCAATGGGTAGAGGTATACAGATAAAATAGCAGTACAAAATAAAAAAAAAAACAAACAAGGTTAAAAATGCCGGCATAAAATGTGGCGTTCGCCCGTGCTAGCGGGGTCACGTGGTAGTGACGTCAGTGCGTTGCACCACCCTGACTAGTTTCGTTTAATAAAAACGTTCTCAAAGGGCACGGGCGACGCACTGAAGTGTCACTCTATAAATAGTAGCGAGGCGCGATCCACGCCTCGCTTTCGTGTCAGTCGTAATGACGTTGAGGTCATGACGCATCCACGCCTCACTCCCGTATCTGTCGTCATGGCGATATAGCCGCGACGTCTCCTCGCCTCATTCCGGGATCTGTCGTCATGACGATATAGTCATGGCGCATCCACGCCTCGTTTCCGTGTCAGAATCCGGAAGGTGAGACATAAACAAAACCCAGTGGCCTCACACTCATGGTAAAGGGAGGGGTCACAACCCACAATCTTATTCCCATGAAGCAAAAGGATATCAAATTCAACACTTACAAACAAATTACATTCTAATCTCACTATACATCATGACTAAAAGATTATAATAAAAGGTTATAATAAAAGGGTAGAGACGTATCTCCGGTGCCAGGGGAGGGAAAGAATTCAACCATCCCCCAATAGCAACAAGGAAGCATCCCAATCTCGACAAGAGATATAAAAATAATTTAGGAAAAAGTTGGTGAGGTTCCAAATCATGCATTATCTATAAATGCATTGATTTCAATATCAACATTCAATCCAAATGGTCTAAGGCATTTTACCCTATATATCCAACTCATTTCGAGTTTGGATATCGCACGCCTCTTAGGGCCCCCCCTCCAGTGGCTTTTCAACTTGTCTATGGCCACAAAGGACGTCCCACTAGGGTCCCTATTATGGACATCCCTGTAGTGTCTAGATGCAGAGTGCCCCTTGAACCCTCTTCTGATGTTTCCAATATGCTCATTGAGCCTAACTTGAAACGCCCTAACAGTCCTCCCTATATACTGTAACCCGCAGGGGCAGGTGAGGAGGTACACAACATGGGTGGTTGAACATGTGATAAAAGTTTTAATATCATATTGTTTAGAGGTGCTATTGGAAACAAAGGTGGTAGTTTTCCGTTCCTTAATGTGATTAATATTGCAAACAGCACATTTTTTACATTTATGATAACCCACTAGATTTTGGAAAAACATAGGTTTATTAATGGGGGGATCACATACATTTGGAGCCAGTGAGTCTCTCAAAGAAGGTACACCCCTGAATACCACCTGTGGTTTATCGGGTAATATAGGTCCCAACACCACATCATCCTTAATAATGTGCCAGTGTTTATGAACCAGCTTTTTCACCAAAAAATGCTGGTTGGAAAAGCCAGTAATGAATGGTAAGGTGAAGAGAGTCTGATCAACTGGATTAACATTTCTGTCACTCAAAAGTGATTCCCTATCAAGTAGTTCCACTTCCAAACGTTTGTGTTCAAGGTTCATTACATCCACATATTTTAAAACTACGGACAGGAACGCATTTATACCCCAAGATAGCTGTCACCATCGTTCATGGCTTAATGCAGTTCCCAAAAGCCAATACTTGCGACTCAGGCGAAATTGTACCAAACTCAGTGACTATAGAGAACAGGCTGATATCCTGACTAGGAGGTTCCTGGAAAAGGGGTATCATGCCGGTGACCTTGAACACAAACGTTTGGAAGTGGAACTACTTGATAGGGAATCACTTTTGAGTGACAGAAATGTTAATCCAGTTGATCAGACTCTCTTCACCTTACCATTCATTACTGGCTTTTCCAACCAGCATTTTTTGGTGAAAAAGCTGGTTCATAAACACTGGCACATTATTAAGGATGATGTGGTGTTGGGACCTATATTACCCGATAAAGCACAGGTGGTATTCAGGGGTGTACCTTCTTTGAGAGACTCACTGGCTCCAAATGTATGTGATCCCCCCATTAATAAACCTATGTTTTTCCAAAATCTAGTGGGTTATCACAAATGTAAAAAATGTGCTGTTTGCAATATTAATCACATTAAGGAACGGAAAACTACCACCTTTGTTTCCAATAGCACCTCTAAACAATATGATATTAAAACTTTTATCACATGTTCAACCACCCATGTTGTGTACCTCCTCACCTGCCCCTGCGGGTTACAGTATATAGGGAGGACTGTTAGGGTGTTTCAAGTTAGGCTCAATGAGCATATTGGAAACATCAGAAGAGGGTTCAAGGGGCACTCTGTATCTAGACACTACAGGGATGTCCATAATAGGGACCCTAGTTGGACGTCCTTTGTGGCCATAGACAAGTTGAAAAGCCACTGGAGGGGGGGCCCTAAGAGGCGTGCGATATCCAAACTCGAAATGAGTTGGATATATAGGGTAAAATGCCTTAGACCATTTGGATTGAATGTTGATATTGAAATCAATGCATTTATAGATAATGCATGATTTGGAACCTCACCAACTTTTTCCTAAATTATTTTTATATCTCTTGTCGAGATTGGGATGCTTCCTTGTTGCTATTGGGGGATGGTTGAATTCTTTCCCTCCCCTGGCACCGGAGATACGTCTCTACCCTTTTATTATAACCTTTTATTATAATCTTTTAGTCATGATGTATAGTGAGATTAGAATGTAATTTGTTTGTAAGTGTTGAATTTGATATACTTTTGCTTCATGGGAATAAGATTGTGGGTTGTGACCCCTCCCTTTACCATGAGTGTGAGGCCACTGGGTTTTGTTTATGTCTCACCTTCCGGATTCTGACACGGAAATGAGGCGTGGATGCGCCATGACTATATCGTCATGACGACAGATCCCGGAATGAGGCGAGGAGACGTCGCGGCTATATCGCCATGACGACAGATACGGGAGTGAGGCGTGGATGCGTCATGACCTCAACGTCATTACGACTGACACGAAAGCGAGGCGTGGATCGCGCCTCGCTACTATTTATAGAGTGACACTTCAGTGCGTCGCCCGTGCCCTTTGAGAACGTTTTTATTAAACAAAACTAGTCAGGGCGGTGCAACGCACTGACGTCACTACCACGTGACCCCACTAGCACGGGCGAACGCCACATTTTATGCCGGCATTTTTAACCTTGTTTGTTTTTTTTGATTTTGTACTGCTATTTTATCTGTATACCTCTACCCATTGGGAATAAATATACCTTGAGGTATTACACTACTGGAGTCCTTTTTTCTTTCATGGTTCCTACACCAACTTGGAAGTTTGTTTTTTTCCTGGTTTGGAGTGATCAATCGCAGCACCTGCAGTAAAAGGATCAGTATAACAGATGCTAAGAATCTACACTGGGATCATCATTCCGCGAAATCAGGTGGACCAACTCCTGTACCCCGCAGAGGGTGACATCTGCATGCCTGCTAGACCTTGCCATAGTGGAGGTCCATCATTTCTGGTAACGTACCCATCTCTTACACATTTACTCACCGCGGTGGATGTGGTCTTCTTTGACATCTGTGGATTCTTTGGGACATATCTCCTTACACCATCATCTTTCCCCTTGATTACATCTTTTAACGTTTTTTTCTTCCCCTCCTTTCCAGCGTGAAGGAAACATCTTTATATGCGGTGGACATTATTTTTGCAATTTTGTGTTTTTTTAAGTTATTTAAGGACTTTTTTTCAATACTTATATTCATTTGCACATTATTGTTGTTCAGCTTCTGGTAGCTAATTATATAACCTGACGGTCTTATTGGCCTTCAGCAATCAGTGTTCATTCCATGTTTATATTTCTTTATTATATATTTACACTTCACTGAGTAATATATATGGTGGGACTATTTTTACAGGTATTATTCTATACTTTTCATCTAGTGTCACCTGTGTAGTCTATCAAGTTTGTAATATTTTTTTGGGCGCGACATTTTTTATATTTATATTGCTTGTATATGGTTTCACATATTATATTGTTGCAGCCCTGGTGTGACTAGCACTAACATTTTTCCATCACTTCACTTTCTACATTAGCGCAGTAAAACACTTTTTTATACATATTTATTCTTTGACACAATTTACCTGCGGCTTTTGTTTATTTGCGCACCTTAGTCTTCAATTTGGCGCTAATTTTATTTATTTATCTTAATTTTTCCAATTTAATATGGATGTTTTTGAATATCGCTCTAAGAGGGTGATCAGGACGGAAGGGGTATTTGAAATTAATGGGGAAATAGAAGGTGACCTTGGAGGTCTCTTCATGTGACTTAAAAATCTCATGATTTCAGAAGTCCATACCCAATGGGATATAGCATTTTTAGATCAATATGTTAGTGATAATATGGTTCCCAGAAGTTTACGTTGGGAAGTGGGTCCCCAAAAGGGTGAACTTGAAGTATTAGAATGGTTTAAATACTTTAATGATGCAGGGGTTAAATTTCTGGAATTCCTAGCTCAAAGGAAGAAATGTAAACTTGCCCGCTTAGACACCGAAATTAAAATCATCAAAGAGAAATTAATGCCCCACATTAATAGTGAAGAGTATAAAGAACGATCCACTAACTTGAAAAAGTCTTTAGAGAAAGAAGAAATAGAACAAAAAAACAAAAAGAAAAATAAATTTAGTCGGGATGTGGGGGACTATAATGCGGGGACCGTTTTTGGCTGGCAAAGCAAACTGCTGAACAACGAGGGTGAACCCATGGAGGCAAGTCAAGGATCAGTGACGGGACAGACAGTGGGCCAACCCCTTAGATCGCTTGTTCAAACACAGGCCCCTACTGATGTCAACCGTACATCTAGAAGAGTCTCTTATAGGTCACCTATTAGAGACCCCAGAGCCCCTCCCCATTTACCAAACCCAAATCTGGGGGAGCTCACCCTAAAGGAGTCCCCCCCCCTAAATCCCCTATGTGGAGGAATAAAAATAAAACACATAGACCACAACCCGCTCGGAATGATGATAGAGGGTACGGTGGTTCATTTGGGACCCCCTTTGGGAGAGAACCCTATGGGGGTTACTCAGTACCAGTCTATAATCGATTCCAACCCTTCCACGATGGCCAATATCCATATGGTGATTGGGATCATTACCATGATAACCGTACCCCTAATAGGGATACGTGGAATGATGGGTCTTCTAGACATTATCTACCTCCCCTTCCTCCTCGTCCCTCTAGAGGGGATTACTCTCGTGATTTTGGGTACCAACAGGAACTATGGCGACACCGATCTTACCCTCAATATGGGGATTTTCCCAGGGTAGACCAAAATCAGAGACCCAGAGAAAGAAGAGAGGAACCAGAGGAGGAAGGAGATCGAGGCAACAAAAGAAAAAGGGTGTAATAGGCCAGGGTATTTATAACCTGAGCTCTGTCACCCTCTCAACAGATGAAATGTCTATACTAGATAAAGGACTAACATTCGCTCCTCCATGTAGGCTGAATAAATTTCAGACCTACATGGATATACACAAGTATAGCAGAAAACTCAGTGTAAAGAGATACATTATGTCTAATCCCATCGGACCTAGTTCAATTAGTTCCGACGGTATATTACATTCAAATTTGGCTAATGCGTCCCTGTTTAACCCTCCAGGAGGATTGACTCCTTCTGTTAGAGTGTTCAGGGACGTTCTTCTTAGGGATTTGGAAAAAATTAAAATCAAAAATGTAAAATTAAATAAGTCTCTTCAGACAGGTCTGGATCAGCTATGTGAGAACAAGCAGATCATTATCCGCCCCGCGGATAAGGGGGGTGGAATTGTTATTTTGAACAAAACCGACTACTTAGAGGAGTTAAATTCCCTGGTTGGAGATACGGACACTTATATTCCATTATCCAGGGACCCACGTCCCGCGTATAGAAGAACCCTTATCAACTTAGTTGAGGAAGGCTTCAGTACAGGAATCTTGAATAAAAAAGAAAAAGCTTTTTTAGTCCCTAGCTCGTCCAGATTGCCCATCATCTACTATTTGCCTAAAATGCACAAGAACCCAACAAATCCACCAGGTCGTCCCATTATAAGTGGAATAGACTCTATCACTTCTAGAGCTGGCAAATACATTGACGGGTATTTACAACCCTTAGTCAAAACACTACCAGCATACCTCAGGGACAGTAAACAAGTTATCAATTTATTGGGCGAAATTCCGTATGAGGATGACATCTGGATGGTCACTGCGGATGTGACATCCTTATACACGATCATACCCCATGAGCGAGGAATCTCCTCAGTAAAATATTTTTAGATAAGAACTCAGGACTAGAACGCAAGCATAGGAAGTTCATCATGGAACTTCTTAACTTTGCTACTACTCATAATTTTTTTTGGTATAGTGGAAAATTTTTCTTGCAACATAGGGGGGTTGCCATGGGGGCTAAATTTGCCCCCAGCCTGGCTAACCTTTTTATGGGGAAATGGGAGGAGGACGTCATCTATGCTGTTGAGAGACCCCAACTTTCTCTTTGGGCCAGGTACATCGATGACGTCCTCCTCCTATGGAGGGGATCCAAGGAGTCTCTGGATCTTTTCATGGAGTCTTTGAACTTAAACGACAGGGGTATTGAGTTCAAATACGAAGCGGACCAGAAGTCAATACATTTTTTGGATCTCCAGATTAAGGTAGAGGAGGGACGTTTCATTACATCCACATATTTTAAAACTACGGACAGGAACGCATTTATACCCCAAGATAGCTGTCACCATCGTTCATGGCTTAATGCAGTTCCCAAAAGCCAATACTTGCGACTCAGGCGAAATTGTACCAAACTCAGTGACTATAGAGAACAGGCTGATATCCTGACTAGGAGGTTCCTGGAAAAGGGGTATCATGCCGGTGACCTTGAACACAAACGTTTGGAAGTGGAACTACTTGATAGGGAATCACTTTTGAATGACAGAAATGTTAATCCAGTTGATCAGACTCTCTTCACCTTACCATTCATTACTGGCTTTTCCAACCAGCATTTTTTGGTGAAAAAGCTGGTTCATAAACACTGGCACATTATTAAGGATGATGTGGTGTTGGGACCTATATTACCCGATAAACCACAGGTGGTATTCAGGGGTGTACCTTCTTTGAGAGACTCACTGGCTCCAAATGTATGTGATCCCCCCATTAATAAACCTATGTTTTTCCAAAATCTAGTGGGTTATCATAAATGTAAAAAATGTGCTGTTTGCAATATTAATCACATTAAGGAACGGAAAACTACCACCTTTGTTTCCAATAGCACCTCTAAACAATATGATATTAAAACTTTTATCACATGTTCAACCACCCATGTTGTGTACCTCCTCACCTGCCCCTGCGGGTTACAGTATATAGGGAGGACTGTTAGGGCATTTCAAGTTAGGCTCAATGAGCATATTGGAAACATCAGAAGAGGGTTCAAGGGGCACTCTGTATCTAGACACTACAGGGATGTAAATAATAGGGACCCTAGTGGGACGTCCTTTGTGGCCATAGACAAGTTGAAAAGCCACTGGAGGGGGGGCCCTAAGAGGCGTGCGATATCCAAACTCGAAATGAGTTGGATATATAGGGTAAAATGCCTTAGACCATTTGGATTGAATGTTGATATTGAAATCAATGCATTTATAGATAATGCATGATTTGGAACCTCACCAACTTTTTCCTAAATTATTTTTATATCTCTTGTCGAGATTGGGATGCTTCCTTGTTGCTATTGGGGGATGGTTGAATTCTTTCCCTCCCCTGGCACCGGAGATACGTCTCTACCCTTTTATTATAACCTTTTATTATAATCTTTTAGTCATGATGTATAGTGAGATTAGAATGTAATTTGTTTGTAAGTGTTGAATTTGATATCCTTTTGCTTCATGGGAATAAGATTGTGGGTTGTGACCCCTCCCTTTACCATGAGTGTGAGGCCACTGGGTTTTGTTTATGTCTCACCTTCCGGATTCTGACACGGAAACGAGGCGTGGATGCGTCATGACTATATCGTCATGACGACAGATCCCGGAATGAGGCGAGGAGACGTCGCGGCTATATCGCCATGACGACAGATACGGGAGTGAGGCGTGGATGCGTCATGACCTCAACGTCATTACGACTGACACGAAAGCGAGGCGTGGATCGCGCCTCGCTACTATTTATAGAGTGACACTTCAGTGCGTCGCCCGTGCCCTTTGAGAATGTTTTTATTAAACAAAACTAGTCAGGGCGGTGCAACGCACTGACGTCACTACCACGTGACCCCGCTAGCACGGGCGAACGCCACATTTTATGCCGGCATTTTTAACCTTGTTTGTTTTTTTTTATTTTGTACTGCTATTTTATCTGTATACCTCTACCCATTGGGAATAAATATACCTTGAGGTATTACACTACTGGAGTCCTTTTTTCTTTCATGGTTCCTACACCAACTTGGAAGTTTGGTTTTTTCCTGGTTTGGAGTGATCAATCGCAGCACCTGCAGTAAAAGGATCAGTATAACAGATGCTAAGAATCTACACTGGGATCATCATTCCGCGAAATCAGGTGGACCAACTCCTGTACCCCGCAGAGGGTGACATCTGCATGCCTGCTAGACCTTGCCATAGTGGAGGTCCATCATTTCTGGTAACGTACCCATCTCTTACACATTTACTCACCGCGGTGGATGTGGTCTTCTTTGACATCTGTGGATTCTTTGGGACATATCTCCTTACACCATCATCTTTCCCCTTGATTACATCTTTTAAAGTTGTTTTCTTCCCCTCCTTTCCAGCGTGAAGGAAACATCTTTATATGCGGTGGACATTATTTTTGCAATTTTGTGTTTTTTTAAGTTATTTAAGGACTTTTTTTCAATACTTATATTTATTTGCACATTATTGTTGTTCAGCTTCTGGTAGCTAATTATATAACCTGACGGTCTTATTGGCCTTCAGCAATCAGTGTTCATTCCATGTTTATACTTCTTTATTATATATTTACACTTCACTGAGTAATATATATGGTGGGACTATTTTTACAGGTATTATTCTATACTTTTCATCTAGTGTCACCTGTGTAGTCTATCAAGTTTGTAATATTTTTTTGGGCGCGACATTTTTTATATTTATATTGCTTGTATATGGTTTCACATATTATATTGTTGCAGCCCTGGTGTGACTAGCACTAACATTTTTCCATCACTTCACTTTCTACATTAGCGCAGTAAAACACTTTTTTATACATATTTATTCTTTGACACAATTTACCTGCGGCTTTTGTTTATTTGCGCACCTTAGTCTTCAATTTGGCGCTAATTTTATTTATTTATCTTAATTTTTCCAATTTAATATGGATGTTTTTGAATATCGCTCTAAGAGGATGATCAGGAAGAAAGGGGTATTTAAAATTAATGGGGAAATAGAAGGTGACCTTGGAGGTCTCTTCATGCGACTTAAAAATCTCATGATTTCAGAAGTCCATACCCAATGGGATATAGCATTTTTAGATCAATATGTTAGTGATAATATGGTTCCCAGAAGTTTACGTTGGGAAGTGGGTCCCCAGAAGGGTGAACTTGAAGTATTAGAATGGTTTAAATACTTTAATGATGCAGGGGTTAAATTTCTGGAATTCCTAGCTCAAAGGAAGAAATGTAAACTTGCCCGCTTAGACACCAAAATTAAAATCATCAAAGAGAAATTAATGCCCCACATTAATAGTGAAGAGTATAAAGAACGATCCACTAACTTGAAAAAGTCTTTAGAGAAAGAAGAAATAGAACAAAAAAACAAAAAGAAAAATAAATTTAGTCGGGATGTGGGGGACTATAATGCGGGGACCGTTTTTGGCTGGCAAAGCAAACTGCTGAACAACGAGGGTGAACCCATGGAGGCAAGTCAAGGATCAGTGACGGGACAGACAGTGGGCCAACCCCTTAGATCGCTTGTTCAAACACAGGCCCCTACTGATGTCAACCGTACATCTAGAAGAGTCTCTTATAGGTCACCTATTAGAGACCCCAGAGCCCCTCCCCCATTTACCAAACCCAAATCTGGGGGAGCTCACCCTAAAGGAGTCCCCCCCCCCCTAAATCCCCTATGTGGAGGAATAAAAATAAAACACATAGACCACAACCCGCTCGGAATGATGATAGAGGGTACGGTGGTTCATTTGGGACCCCTTTTGGGAGAGAACCCTATGGGGGTTACTCAGTACCGGTCTATAATCGATTCCAACCCTTCCACGATGGCCAATATCCATATGGTGATTGGGATCATTACCATGATAACCGTACCCCTAATAGGGATACGTGGAATGATGGGTCTTCTAGACATTATCTACCTCCCCTTCCTCCTCGTCCCTCTAGAGGGGATTACTCTCGTGATTTTGGGTACCAACAGGAACTATGGCGACACCGATCTTACCCTCAATATGGGGATTTTCCCAGGGTAGACCAAAATCAGAGACCCAGAGAAAGAAGAGAGGAACCAGAGGAGGAAGGAGATCGAGGCAACAAAAGAAAAAGGGTGTAATAGGCCAGGGTATTTATAACCTGAGCTCTGTCACCCTCTCAACAGATGAAATGTCTATACTAGATAAAGGACTAACATTCGCTCCTCCATGTAGGCTGAATAAATTTCAGACCTACATGGATATACACAAGTATAGCAGAAAACTCAGTGTAAAGAGATACATTATGTCTAATCCCATCGGACCTAGTTCAATTAGTTCCGACGGTATATTACATTCAAATTTGGCTAATGCGTCCCTGTTTAACCCTCCAGGAGGATTGACTCCTTCTGTTAGAGTGTTCAGGGACGTTCTTCTTAGGGATTTGGAAAAAATTAAAATCAAAAATTTAAAATTAAATAAGTCTCTTCAGACAGGTCTGGATCAGCTATGTGAGAACAAGCAGATCATTATCCGCCCCGCGGATAAGGGGGGTGGAATTGTTATTTTGAACAAAACCGACTACTTAGAGGAGTTAAATTCCCTGGTTGGAGATACGGACACTTATATTCCATTATCCAGGGACCCACGTCCCGCGTATAGAAGAACCCTTATCAACTTAGTTGAGGAAGGCTTCAGTACAGGAATCTTGAATAAAAAAGAAAAAGCTTTTTTAGTCCCTAGCTCGTCCAGATTGCCCATCATCTACTATTTGCCTAAAATGCACAAGAACCCAACAAATCCACCAGGTCGTCCCATTATAAGTGGAATAGACTCTATCACTTCTAGAGCTGGCAAATACATTGACGGGTATTTACAACCCTTAGTCAAAACACTACCAGCATACCTCAGGGACAGTAAACAAGTTATCAATTTATTGGGCGAAATTCCGTATGAGGATGACATCTGGATGGTCACTGCGGATGTGACATCCTTATACACGATCATACCCCATGAGCGAGGAATCTCCTCAGTAAAATATTTTTAGATAAGAACTCAGGACTAGAACGCAAGCATAGGAAGTTCATCATGGAACTTCTTAACTTTGCTACTACTCATAATTTTTTTTGGTATAGTGGAAAATTTTTCTTGCAACATAGGGGGGTTGCCATGGGGGCTAAATTTGCCCCCAGCCTGGCTAACCTTTTTATGGGGAAATGGGAGGAGGACGTCATCTATGCTGTTGAGAGACCCCAACTTTCTCTTTGGGCCAGGTACATCGATGACGTCCTCCTCCTATGGAGGGGATCCAAGGAGTCTCTGGATCTTTTCATGGAGTCTTTGAACTTAAACGACAGGGGTATTGAGTTCAAATACGAAGCGGACCAGAAGTCAATACATTTTTTGGATCTCCAGATTAAGGTAAAGGAGGGACGTTTCATTACATCCACATATTTTAAAACTACGGACAGGAACGCATTTATACCCCAAGATAGCTGTCACCATCGTTCATGGCTTAATGCAGTTCCCAAAAGCCAATACTTGCGACTCAGGCGAAATTGTACCAAACTCAGTGACTATAGAGAACAGGCTGATATCCTGACTAGGAGGTTCCTGGAAAAGGGGTATCATGCCGGTGACCTTGAACACAAACGTTTGGAAGTGGAACTACTTGATAGGGAATCACTTTTGAATGACAGAAATGTTAATCCAGTTGATCAGACTCTCTTCACCTTACCATTCATTACTGGCTTTTCCAACCAGCATTTTTTGGTGAAAAAGCTGGTTCATAAACACTGGCACATTATTAAGGATGATGTGGTGTTGGGACCTATATTACCCGATAAACCACAGGTGGTATTCAGGGGTGTACCTTCTTTGAGAGACTCACTGGCTCCAAATGTATGTGATCCCCCCATTAATAAACCTATGTTTTTCCAAAATCTAGTGGGTTATCATAAATGTAAAAAATGTGCTGTTTGCAATATTAATCACATTAAGGAACGGAAAACTACCACCTTTGTTTCCAATAGCACCTCTAAACAATATGATATTAAAACTTTTATCACATGTTCAACCACCCATGTTGTGTACCTCCTCACCTGCCCCTGCGGGTTACAGTATATAGGGAGGACTGTTAGGGCATTTCAAGTTAGGCTCAATGAGCATATTGGAAACATCAGAAGAGGGTTCAAGGGGCACTCTGTATCTAGACACTACAGGGATGTAAATAATAGGGACCCTAGTGGGACGTCCTTTGTGGCCATAGACAAGTTGAAAAGCCACTGGAGGGGGGGCCCTAAGAGGCGTGCGATATCCAAACTCGAAATGAGTTGGATATATAGGGTAAAATGCCTTAGACCATTTGGATTGAATGTTGATATTGAAATCAATGCATTTATAGATAATGCATGATTTGGAACCTCACCAACTTTTTCCTAAATTATTTTTATATCTCTTGTCGAGATTGGGATGCTTCCTTGTTGCTATTGGGGGATGGTTGAATTCTTTCCCTCCCCTGGCACCGGAGATACGTCTCTACCCTTTTATTATAACCTTTTATTATAATCTTTTAGTCATGATGTATAGTGAGATTAGAATGTAATTTGTTTGTAAGTGTTGAATTTGATATCCTTTTGCTTCATGGGAATAAGATTGTGGGTTGTGACCCCTCCCTTTACCATGAGTGTGAGGCCACTGGGTTTTGTTTATGTCTCACCTTCCGGATTCTGACACGGAAACGAGGCGTGGATGCGTCATGACTATATCGTCATGACGACAGATCCCGGAATGAGGCGAGGAGACGTCGCGGCTATATCGCCATGACGACAGATACGGGAGTGAGGCGTGGATGCGTCATGACCTCAACGTCATTACGACTGACACGAAAGCGAGGCGTGGATCGCGCCTCGCTACTATTTATAGAGTGACACTTCAGTGCGTCGCCCGTGCCCTTTGAGAATGTTTTTATTAAACAAAACTAGTCAGGGCGGTGCAACGCACTGACGTCACTACCACGTGACCCCGCTAGCACGGGCGAACGCCACATTTTATGCCGGCATTTTTAACCTTGTTTGTTTTTTTTTATTTTGTACTGCTATTTTATCTGTATACCTCTACCCATTGGGAATAAATATACCTTGAGGTATTACACTACTGGAGTCCTTTTTTCTTTCATGGTTCCTACACCAACTTGGAAGTTTGGTTTTTTCCTGGTTTGGAGTGATCAATCGCAGCACCTGCAGTAAAAGGATCAGTATAACAGATGCTAAGAATCTACACTGGGATCATCATTCCGCGAAATCAGGTGGACCAACTCCTGTACCCCGCAGAGGGTGACATCTGCATGCCTGCTAGACCTTGCCATAGTGGAGGTCCATCATTTCTGGTAACGTACCCATCTCTTACACATTTACTCACCGCGGTGGATGTGGTCTTCTTTGACATCTGTGGATTCTTTGGGACATATCTCCTTACACCATCATCTTTCCCCTTGATTACATCTTTTAAAGTTTTTTTCTTCCCCTCCTTTCCAGCGTGAAGGAAACATCTTTATATGCGGTGGACATTATTTTTGCAATTTTGTGTTTTTTTAAGTTATTTAAGGACTTTTTTTCAATACTTATATTTATTTGCACATTATTGTTGTTCAGCTTCTGGTAGCTAATTATATAACCTGACGGTCTTATTGGCCTTCAGCAATCAGTGTTCATTCCATGTTTATATTTCTTTATTATATATTTACACTTCACTGAGTAATATATATGGTGGGACTATTTTTACAGGTATTATTCTATACTTTTCATCTAGTGTCACCTGTGTAGTCTATCAAGTTTGTAATATTTTTTTGGGCGCGACATTTTTTATATTTATATTGCTTGTATATGGTTTCACATATTATATTGTTGCAGCCCTGGTGTGACTAGCACTAACATTTTTCCATCACTTCACTTTCTACATTAGCGCAGTAAAACACTTTTTTATACATATTTATTCTTTGACACAATTTACCTGCGGCTTTTGTTTATTTGCGCACCTTAGTCTTCAATTTGGCGCTAATTTTATTTATTTATCTTAATTTTTCCAATTTAATATGGATGTTTTTGAATATCGCTCTAAGAGGATGATCAGGAAGGAAGGGGTATTTGAAATTAATGGGGAAATAGAAGGTGACCTTGGAGGTCTCTTCATGCGACTTAAAAATCTCATGATTTCAGAAGTCCATACCCAATGGGATATAGCATTTTTAGATCAATATGTTAGTGATAATATGGTTCCCAGAAGTTTACGTTGGGAAGTGGGTCCCCAGAAGGGTGAACTTGAAGTATTAGAATGGTTTAAATACTTTAATGATGCAGGGGTTAAATTTCTGGAATTCCTAGCTCAAAGGAAGAAATGTAGAACTTGCCCGCTTAGACACCAAAATTAAAATCATCAAAGAGAAATTAATGCCCCACATTAATAGTGAAGAGTATAAAGAACGATCCACTAACTTGAAAAAGTCTTTAGAGAAAGAAGAAATAGAACAAAAAAACAAAAAGAAAAATAAATTTAGTCGGGATGTGGGGGACTATAATGCGGGGACCGTTTTTGGCTGGCAAAGCAAACTGCTGAACAACGAGGGTGAACCCATGGAGGCAAGTCAAGGATCAGTGACGGGACAGACAGTGGGCCAACCCCTTAGATCGCTTGTTCAAACACAGGCCCCTACTGATGTCAACCGTACATCTAGAAGAGTCTCTTATAGGTCACCTATTAGAGACCCCAGAGCCCCTCCCCCATTTACCAAACCCAAATCTGGGGGAGCTCACCCTAAAGGAGTCCCCCCCCCCTAAATCCCCTATGTGGAGGAATAAAAATAAAACACATAGACCACAACCCGCTCGGAATGATGATAGAGGGTACGGTGGTTCATTTGGGACCCCTTTTGGGAGAGAACCCTATGGGGGTTACTCAGTACCGGTCTATAATCGATTCCAACCCTTCCACGATGGCCAATATCCATATGGTGATTGGGATCATTACCATGATAACCGTACCCCTAATAGGGATACGTGGAATGATGGGTCTTCTAGACATTATCTACCTCCCCTTCCTCCTCGTCCCTCTAGAGGGGATTACTCTCGTGATTTTGGGTACCAACAGGAACTATGGCGACACCGATCTTACCCTCAATATGGGGATTTTCCCAGGGTAGACCAAAATCAGAGACCCAGTGAAAGAAGAGAGGAACCAGAGGAGGAAGGAGATCGAGGCAACAAAAGAAAAAGGGTGTAATAGGCCAGGGTATTTATAACCTGAGCTCTGTCACCCTCTCAACAGATGAAATGTCTATACTAGATAAAGGACTAAAATTCGCTCCTCCATGTAGGCTGAATAAATTTCAGACCTACATGGATATACACAAGTATAGCAGAAAACTCAGTGTAAAGAGATACATTATGTCTAATCCCATCGGACCTAGTTCAATTAGTTCCGACGGTATATTACATTCAAATTTGGCTAATGCGTCCCTGTTTAACCCTCCAGGAGGATTGACTCCTTCTGTTAGAGTGTTCAGGGACGTTCTTCTTAGGGATTTGGAAAAAATTAAAATCAAAAATGTAAAATTAAATAAGTCTCTTCAGACAGGTCTGGATCAGCTATGTGAGAACAAGCAGATCATTATCCGCCCCGCGGATAAGGGGGGTGGAATTGTTATTTTGAACAAAACCGACTACTTAGAGGAGTTAAATTCCCTGGTTGGAGATACGGACACTTATATTCCATTATCCAGGGACCCACGTCCCGCGTATAGAAGAACCCTTATCAACTTAGTTGAGGAAGGCTTCAGTACAGGAATCTTGAATAAAAAAGAAAAAGCTTTTTTAGTCCCTAGCTCGTCCAGATTGCCCATCATCTACTATTTGCCTAAAATGCACAAGAACCCAACAAATCCACCAGGTCGTCCCATTATAAGTGGAATAGACTCTATCACTTCTAGAGCTGGCAAATACATTGACGGGTATTTACAACCCTTAGTCAAAACACTACCAGCATACCTCAGGGACAGTAAACAAGTTATCAATTTATTGGGCGAAATTCCGTATGAGGATGACATCTGGATGGTCACTGCGGATGTGACATCCTTATACACGATCATACCCCATGAGCGAGGAATCTCCTCAGTAAAATATTTTTAGATAAGAACTCAGGACTAGAACGCAAGCATAGGAAGTTCATCATGGAACTTCTTAACTTTGCTACTACTCATAATTTTTTTTGGTATAGTGGAAAATTTTTCTTGCAACATAGGGGGGTTGCCATGGGGGCTAAATTTGCCCCCAGCCTGGCTAACCTTTTTATGGGGAAATGGGAGGAGGACGTCATCTATGCTGTTGAGAGACCCCAACTTGCTCTTTGGGCCAGGTACATCGATGACGTCCTCCTCCTATGGAGGGGATCCAAGGAGTCTCTGGATCTTTTCATGGAGTCTTTGAACTTAAACGACAGGGGTATTGAGTTCAAATACGAAGCGGACCAGAAGTCAATACATTTTTTGTATCTCCAGATTAAGGTAGAGGAGGGACGTTTCATTACATCCACATATTTTAAAACTACGGACAGGAACGCATTTATACCCCAAGATAGCTGTCACCATCGTTCATGGCTTAATGCAGTTCCCAAAAGCCAATACTTGCGACTCAGGCAAAATTGTACTAAACTCAGTGACTATAGAGAACAGGCTGATATCCTGACTAGGAGGTTCCTGGAAAAGGGGTATCATGCCGGTGACCTTGAACACAAACGTTTGGAAGTGGAACTACTTGATAGGGAATCACTTTTGAGTGACAGAAATGTTAATCCAGTTGATCAGACTCTCTTCACCTTACCATTCATTACTGGCTTTTCCAACCAGCATTTTTTGGTGAAAAAGCTGGTTCATAAACACTGGCACATTATTAAGGATGATGTGGTGTTGGGACCTATATTACCCGATAAACCACAGGTGGTATTCAGGGGTGTACCTTCTTTGAGAGACTCACTGGCTCCAAATGTATGTGATCCCCCCATTAATAAACCTATGTTTTTCCAAAATCTAGTGGGTTATCATAAATGTAAAAAATGTGCTGTTTGCAATATTAATCACATTAAGGAACGGAAAACTACCACCTTTGTTTCCAATAGCACCTCTAAACAATATGATATTAAAACTTTTATCACATGTTCAACCACCCATGTTGTGTACCTCCTCACCTGCCCCTGCGGGTTACAGTATATAGGGAGGACTGTTAGGGCGTTTCAAGTTAGGCTCAATGAGCATATTGGAAACATCAGAAGAGGGTTCAAGGGGCACTCTGTATCTAGACACTACAGGGATGTCCATAATAGGGACCCTAGTGGGACGTCCTTTGTGGCCATAGACAAGTTGAAAAGCCACTGGAGGGGGGGCCATAAGAGGCGTGCGATATCCAAACTCGAAATGAGTTGGATATATAGGGTAAAATGCCTTAGACCATTTGGATTGAATGTTGATATTGAAATCAATGCATTTATAGATAATGCATGATTTGGAACCTCACCAACTTTTTCCTAAATTATTTTTATATCTCTTGTCGAGATTGGGATGCTTCCTTGTTGCTATTGGGGGATGGTTGAATTCTTTCCCTCCCCTGGCACCGGAGATACGTCTCTACCCTTTTATTATAACCTTTTATTATAATCTTTTAGTCATGATGTATAGTGAGATTAGAATGTAATTTGTTTGTAAGTGTTGAATTTGATATCCTTTTGCTTCATGGGAATAAGATTGTGGGTTGTGACCCCTCCCTTTACCATGAGTGTGAGGCCACTGGGTTTTGTTTATGTCTCACCTTCCGGATTCTGACACGGAAACGAGGCGTGGATGCGCCATGACTATATCGTCATGACGACAGATCCCGGAATGAGGTGAGGAGACGTCGCGGCTATATCGCCATGACAACAGAGACGGGAGTGAGGCGTGGATGCGTCATGACCTCAACGTCATTACGACTGACACGAAAGCGAGGCGTGGATCGCGCCTCGCTACTATTTATAGAGTGACACTTCAGTGCGTCGCCCGTGCCCTTTGAGAACGTTTTTATTAAACGAAACTAGTCAGGGCGGTGCAACGCACTGACGTCACTACCACGTGACCCCGCTAGCACAGGAGAACGCCACATTTTATGCCGGCATTTTTAACCTTGTTTGTTTTTTTTGATTTTGTACTGCTATTTTATCTGTATACCTCTACCCATTGGGAATAAATATACCTTGAGGTATTACACTACTGGAGTCCTTTTTTCTTTCATGGTTCCTACACCAACTTGGAAGTTTGGTTTTTTCCTGGTTTGGAGTGATTAATCGCAGCACCTGCAGTAAAAGGATCAGTATAACAGATGCTAAGAATCTACACTGGGATCATCATTCCGCAAAATCAGGTGGACCAACTCCTGTACCCCGCAGAGGGTGACATCTGCATGCCTGCTAGACCTTGCCATAGTGGAGGTCCATCATTTCTGGTAACGTACCCATCTCTTACACATTTACTCACCGCGGTGGATGTGGTCTTCTTTGACATCTGTGGATTCTTTGGGACATATCTCCTTACACCATCATCTTTCCCCTTGATTACATCTTTTAAAGTTTTTTTTCTTCCCCTCCTTTTCAGCGTGAAGGAAACATCTTTATATGCGGTGGACATTATTTTAGCAATTTTGTGTTTTTTTAAGTTATTTAAGGACTTTTTTTCAATACTTATATTCATTTGCACATTATTGTTGTTCAGCTTCTGGTAGCTAATTATATAACCTGACGGTCTTATTGGCCTTCAGCAATCAGTGTTCATTCCATGTTTATATTTCTTTATTATATATTTACACTTCACTGAGTAATATATATGGTGGGACTATTTTTACAGGTATTATTCTATACTTTTCATCTAGTGTCACCTGTGTAGTCTATCAAGTTTGTAATATTTTTTTGGGCGCGACATTTTTTATATTTATACCTACAGGATTGCCAGCCAAGTCCCAGTTTAGATGACAGATCTATTGGAAGACTTTCAAAATAATATTTTCCCCAGATACTGTAAGTCCCAATCTTCTGTTTAGCAATCTTCTGTTTTTGCTATGGAAATGGTAGCAATCTCAGTAGCAATATTCCAGTAAACTGTAGTACCTCTTTGAATGACTCCATCGCTAGAGAATGGTAATTTTGCATTCCCTACAACTAGTATGTTGCTAAAAATGCTTAAACTGATTAGATTATTAAGAAAAATGATATATGTGCCTGTACTGAATGAAATTCAAACAATTACAACATGTTGGTTGTTTGCTTTTGAACCTCAATGCCAGTGTAGCACCCTCTAGTATGTGCTAGTTAGTAGTGTAGGTTTGTACTGTAGGTTTGTTAGAGTGAAAATGTAGTTTAGCCCAGGACTAAGCCTGAGCTGTGAATCTGGGTCAGGCTTCGGTGAGTCAGGGTTGGATAACTCATCCCAACAGCTCCTCTGGTGCCTCCCCCTGGTCTAGAAGGTTGTAGAAACTTCTAGAGCCTAGTGGGTGGAGAATAGGAGGAGCTGTTTGGAATATTTATGAAGGCCTCAACCAATCCCCAGAAAGGGCTGGCAGGGGACAAGGTTTACCACATTTATAGGCATGGGCTATGCCAGGAGGGGCAGTCAGGTGGAAGATGGAGATGTAGTGCTGTGCAGTCCGTCCGTAGCCCTCTGGGGTTCCTCCTAGTCTGGGGAAAGGGGGGTGACCCTGGGTCGGAGCTCGGGTGCTGGATCCTGCCACAACACACGGAGGAAGTCCTTCCTGGAGGCACAGGAGGAATTGGGGGACAGTGTGAGTAGAACAACGCTACTGGGGGACTTACAAAGGGGGGGGGGTGACTTCCATACGTAGCTAGTTCTCCCTGAAGACAGCATTGTGCCAAGTCTGCATTCCTTCCCTGGGAGATTTCCTGCAGAGTCAGCCGGGTGGACTGATGGGAGACCGTCTGGAGGACTGTGGAGGAAGGTTAGTCTGGAGGGCTAATGAAAGGGGCAGCTGCAGCCAGGTGGGTTGGCAGGGCCTGAAGAGGTGGTGCTGGGACCAGTAGCCAGTGCAGGAGGAGTGTCAAGGATTCTGTAAATAGACTGTATATAGACTGTGTATAGGATGATGTCCCTGAAGATGTTGTTAAAGTGTTGTTGCTGAAGTCAAGTGGGCATCCCATAATTTCCCATCCCCATGCAAGTTATTAACCCACAATAAACCACAAAAACAAAGTTGCGGACTGTTCTTTGTCTCTGGAGTGCCTATGAAAATTTGGTGTGCCTGGCTGCGCAGTGTGGGGGTGCGCTACATCATACAAATAGGTAAAATCATCTTTACGATTACATTTATCTAAAGCGTATGATCATTTCTGTTAATGTCAGTCCTTTTGGTACCTAGACATGAGTAAAAAAAAGTTGTGAAAGTCCCCTTACACAATTGACTGTGAAATGTAGGATGTGGCAATATGCAGTAAATGGCTTGGGAAACTGGAAGTTTTACTGTATATTTGTCTGTCTCCTGACCTAGGAAAATGGTCAAACACGACGGGTACGGGTATTGCAAAACTATTTGTGTTTAAAAGATTACATCTAGTGACCTGTCAACCAAATATGGACCTATAAGTGTACACAGGAAAGCGTTAACGAATCAGTTAATTAAATCTATACTTCAAGGTTTGACTTTACTTAAAGAAAGAAGAGGATGCATGGAAATTAAGATATGCCACATAAATATAATGATGGATCATACATTGCTACTTGGGTTTAATGAAAATGTCAGATGAAGCCTAGCTTCAAATTTTTTTAAAAAAAGGGTAAAAATCGTGATGACCAGTATACAGTATAATTTTCACGTTTTATTTACTTGGTTTGGAGGTATACTGCTAGGAATATTGTTGGAGCTAAAGAAAAATCCTATTAATGTCAAAACAAAACAAAGGCAAAGGTTGATGAAATAACCATGCTGTATTTAAAAATGATGGTGATATTCTTTTCCAACTCGTTCCAACATTTTTTTGGAAATACTTAAGGTGTAATGCCTTGTACAGACGGTCGGATTTTCCGTCGGAATAAACTCTGACGTGTTTTTCCGACGGAATTCCATTCAAGCTGTCTTGCATACACACTGTCACACTAAACTTCGACCGTCAAGAACGCGGTGATGTACAACACTACGACGAGCCAAGAAAAATGAAGTTCAATGCTTCCGAGCATGCATGGACTTGATTCTGAGCATGCATGGTTTTTAGTCTGTCAGAATTGCATCCAGACGGAAATTCCGATAGAATTTTTTTCCGTCTGAAAAAAAGAGAACATGTTCTCTTTCTAAGTCCGTCGGAATTTCCGACTGAAAAAGTCCAATGGGGCATACACACGGTCGGAATATCCGATGAAAAAATTCCGTCTGACTTTTTCCATTGGAAATTTTGAGCGTGTGTACGCGGCATTAGAGCTTACAATTTACCAGTGGCGGTATGTCCATAAAGGGCGTACGGGCGCTGCCCCCTCTCTCCTGCCACCTGTCTATCACCATAGATAGATTCATGCATTGCATGAATCTATCTATGGTCGCCGATGCCACCCCCTATTCAGGTGCCCGGCCCCTTGTCGGGCTTCGGGCACCTGAATTACAGCGGCGGGGTATTTTTTGGAAGCACCTGATTAGAGCCGTAGGCTTTCCAAACACTGAACCGCCTCTCAGCCAATCAGGTGGTCGGGTCTGTGTTACCTGTCATCTGATTGGCTGAAACGACAGGCGCTGTGATTGGACGCCACCTATCAGGAGTCCAATCATAGCAGAGGACGGGCAGAAAAGGTGGGAGAAGAGATAGAGGCATGTGGAGGACATCATCGTGACCCGCTGCCCCACCGAGACAAGGTAAGTGCCGAGCGGGCGTGGGATGCACACTGGCAGCAGTTGATGGGCACAGTAGCGGCAGTTGATGGGCGCACTGGCGGCATTTGATGGGCACACTGGTGGCAGTTGATGGGCACATTAGCGGCAGTTGATGGGCACAGTAGCGGCAATAGATGAGCACACTTGGAGCAATTGATGGGCACAGTTTCAGCAATTGATGGGTACAGTAGCTTTGTTTGATGGCACAGTGGTGGCAATTTATGGGTACAGTGGCTGCATTTGATGGCACACTGGCTGCGTTTAATGGGCACAGTGGCTGCGTTTGATGGCACAGTGGCAGCAATTGATGGGCACTGTAGCTGCATTTGATGGGCACAGTGGCTGCAATTGATGTTTTTTTTTTCAGTTTGTTTGCGCCCCTAAAAAAATTTGAGCACCAGCCGCCACTGCAATTTACTATGGTGTTTTTAGAAAAGGTCCTAAAACTATAAAACTTATCAGCAGCTCTGGCAGCAGGAAGGCCACTCTACATAGATCTAAATGTTGAATAAAAGTGATATGCTACTTTGTGAGCCATAAATACATGTCCTTTTTCTGGAGACACAAAACATTAAGATAATTATCTGTTATTTGGTATGGCAAACAAAGACAGTTTCAGTTTCCATGTATTGATGGTGTTACAAGACAAATATGGGCGATAATTGTGGACTTCTCCTTTTGAGCAGACCAGCTGTCTGCTTGTCATGCACTGGACTTAACGCTTTTTGAGTCACTGACTTGGAACAAGCATGGAAATAAAAAATCCTGACACTTCTTTACATCATGGTTGTATAGCGCTACCCCCAGAGAAGCCGCTGAATTGTTTTGTGATTTTTCTGTTGGCACACCCCACTCATCCAGCACTTACCAACACACTTTGAGGTATTTCAAAGAATTTATTAGGCCAAGCATAGCCTAAAAGAAGAGAGGATTAGCAAGTATACTTATACGAACAATCAATAAAACAATAACGTTACTTACAATAATGAAAGATATAGTTAAACACCTGCAGTATTCTGACTAACAGTAATTAACAGGACTGAATTGCCTTTACCTAGCAACAGTATATAAAGACAGTCCTGGCTCATTTTAACAGTTCCAGTTTTGTCCTACTGGCCATTGATTGATAAAAAAATAAAAAAGTTGTCTGGCAAAGTTGTGTCCCTTGAAGAAAGCACAACAGTTCCCAGCAGATAACGGATGAACTTGTGCAATGTTTGTCTCTTACCAGACCAAGTGCCCCCTATTCTGGGTCTCCACACACACGCTCTGGTTCAATTCCAGGCCTCAGACAGGAAAAGAATTGCTATACATAGTTACATAGTTAGTCAGGTTGAAAAAAGACACAAGTCCACCTAAAAAAAAAATATATATCGTACAATCCAATATACCCAATTCTATACCCACAGTTGATCCAGAGGAAGGCAAAAAACCCCAGCAAAGCATGATCCAATTTGCTACAGTAGGGGAAAAAAATCCTTCCTGATTCCCGAGAGACAATCAGATTTTCCCTGGATCAACTTTACCTATAAATGTTAGTACCCAGTTATATTATGTACATTTAGGAAAGTATCCAGACCTTTCTTAAAGCAGTCTACTGAGCTAGCCAGAACCACCTCTGCAGGGAGTCTATTACACATTTTCACAGCTCTTACTGTGAAGAAACCTTTCCGTATTTGGAGATGATATCTCTTTTTCTCTAGACGTAGAGTGCCCCTGTATCCTCTGCGTTGAACGTAAAGTGAATAACTTAACACCAAGTTCACTATATGGACCGCTTATATATTTGTACATGTTGATCATATCCCGCCTTAATCTCCTCTTCTCAAGAGTAAATAAATTCAGTTCCTCTAATCTTTCCTCATAGCTGAGCTCCTCCATCCCTCTTATCAGTTTGGTTGCCCTTCTCTGCACTTTCTCCAGTTCCCCAATATCCTTTTTGAGAACTGGGGCCCAAAACTGAACTGCATATTTCAGATGAGGTCTTACTAATGATTTGAACAGGGGCAAAATGATATCTCTCTGTTTGGAGACCATACCTCTCTTAATACAAGAAAGGACTTTGCTCGCTTTGGCAACCGCAGCTTGGCATTGCATGCCATTATTGAGCCTATGATCTACCAAAACCCCCAGATCCTTCTCCACTACGGATCCCCCCAGTTGTACTCCCCCTAGCATGTATGATGCATTCATATTCTTAGCCTCCAAGTGCATAACTTTACATTTATCAACATTAAATCTCATCTGCCACATAGTCGCCCAATTATGTGCATTGAGGTCGGCTTGTAAATTGGAGACATCCTGTAAGGACGTTATTCCACTGCATAGCTTGGTGTCATCTGCAAAGACAGAAATGTTACTTTTGATCTCAGACCCAATATCATTTATAAAGATATTAAAAAGTAAGGGTCCCAGCACTGAACCTTGGGGTGTCTGCGGAACTGTATCAAATGCTTTTGCAAAATCCAAGTATGCCACATCCACAGCCACCCCTCTGTCCAAGGTTTTACTTACCTCTTCATAAAAAGAAATCAGGTTTGTCTGACAACTTTTGTCTTTCAGAAATCCATGCTGTCTGTTGCTTAAAATGTTTTTTTCCAGCAAGAACTCGTCTATGTGGTCTTTTATTAAACGCTCCAGTATCTTCCTAACTATAGAAGTTAAACTAACAGGTCTATAGTTACTTGGTAAAGACTTTGTTCCCTTTTTAAATATAGGCACCACATCGCCCTGCACCAATCCAGTGGTACTATTCCCGTCATTAATGAATCCCTAAAAATTAGATACAATGGCTTTGAAATTACAGAGCTCAATTCTTTTAGGATCCGTGGGTGTATGCCATCTGGTCCAGGTGCTTTATCCACCTTTATTCTGTCCAAATATTTCTGGACCATATCACTTTTGAGCCATTGTGGATTTGGGGCTGTGTCAATACCACCCCCATTTTGGACATGAGCTCCCCCATGCTCCTTTGTATACACAGAGCTGAAGAAAGTATTTAATAAATTAGCCTTCTCTTTGTCCCCAGTCACCCACTCTAGATTATTTTGTAAAGGGCCTACATGCTCAGACCTGACCTTTTTACTATTAATATATTTGAAGAATTTTTTGGGGTTTGTCCTACTATCTTTTGCAATCTGTCGTTCGTTTTGAATTTTTGTATCCTTGATTTCCTGTTTACATATCCTGTTAAATTCTTTGTAACATTTAAATGACACTAGTGTTCCTTCATTTTTATATTTTTTAAAAGCTCTTTTCTTATAGTTTATAGCTTTTTTAACTTTGATCGTGAGCCAGATAGGTTTTATTTTTTGCCTTTTAAACTTATTGCCCATGGGAATATACTTTGTACTGAGGTCTCAAACAGTCTTTTTGAAGAATTACCATTTCTGTTCTGTGCCCATTGATGCCAATATTCCCTCCCAGTCTAAGTCCTGGAGAGCATCCCTCATCCTTGGAAAATTTGCTCTCTTGAAGTCAAGTGTTTTTATCTTTCCAGTATGTATTTCTTGCTTACAGCTAACATCAAATGAAATCATGTTATGATTACTGCTACCCAGGTGTTCCTTTATCTGAACATTAGTAATACGCTCTGCATGGTTTGAGATTACCAGGTCCAACAGAGCATCATTCCTAGTTGGGGCCTCAATAAACTGGACCATAAAATTGTCCTGTAATAGGTTTATACATTTTTGCCCTTTAACTGTCCCAGCAGTGCCATTACTCCAGTCAATTTTTGGGTAGTTAAAATCCCCCATTATTATCACCGTCCCAGCCCTTTCAGCCCTTTCCATCTGTGCAAGGAGCTGAGTCTATACCTCCTCGTTAACATTGGGTGGTCTATAACAAACTCTAATGATTAACTTTGAACTACGCACATCTATATGCAGTTCCACCCATAATGCTTCAGACTCATCACACTCTCCATCAACCAGGTCCTCTTTCACACTTGCTTTGAGATCACTTCTCACATAGAGACAGACCCCGACCTTTCCTTTTTACCCTGTCTTTCTGAAAGAGCGCATAGCCAGGAATATTAATAGCCCATGTCATGTGCGGATTGAAGCCAAGTTTCAGCGATACCGATTACATCATTGCTCTCCTCATGCACCAGAGCTTCCAACTCACCTATTTTGCCTGGCAGACTTCTGGCATTGGTTAACAAACACTTTAATGCATTATTACATTTTGCTCTGGTGTTTTTCATGTCATTTTTAGTAGTACAAATGGCACTATAGTTTCCAATGGCTGTTTGCAACATGGGAACTTTCTTGTCACATGCCATAACCCTCCCTCATCTATCCCCATTCCACCCTCCATTAATGTCTGACCCCTAACTGACCTGTCTGCCTGATGTAATTCTAGTTCACCCTCCCCCCCCAATCCTAGTTTAAATACTCCTCCAGCCTTCCCATAAACGTCTCCCCCAGCACAGCAGACCCCCTTCTATTCAAATGCAAACCATCTTTAGAAAATAGGTTGCACCTCAATGAAAAGTCAGCCCAGCTATAATTTCCCTCTTTCAATCCTGCCGAGGCGGCCCCTGTTTTCTTTCCCTAAAAGTGTTTAGAGTGCTCTCTAGTACAGTCTGATCACACACCCTCCCAGAGAGCAGGTTCCCAGTCTCCGAAGCAAAGCCTCATGATGAGCAGTCTCTTTATTTCTCTCAGGTTTCACCTGATTGTAGTCAGCTATGGCAGGCTTCCATTAGTCACCAGCTTAGCTTTTTCCAACACCCCTGCTAGCCTTTTTGGCTGTCGTCCTCCTTTCTTCTCAGCAGCCTCCAGACACACTCTCCTTGCTTTATTGCATCAGACAATCACCTTCCTCTAGAACTGAGCCAGATCCAGCCAAGATGGCTCCGCCCTGCACCGGAGACACTCCATAGACAAGCTTTGCAAAGTGGTCTCCTTAAAGATGGCAGCAGTTCTGCATTAATAAGTATTCAGTTTAACCCTGTCCACACTGCAGAAGTATAATACAGCAGCAACAAAAGAAGAAGTTCCACAGCAGTTATCAGCTAAAGTCTAGCTTACACTTGAATACATCCCATCATTGGAAGTTGAAAAAGAGGGACAACCTGCAAAATTCTCCTTAACTACTGTGCCACAAGTGCAAGTTTCACAGATACACATTAACCTAAACAATTATGTTTAAAAATTAAACAGACTCTAGAGCTAACATTTTGTCTAAGCCTACCCTAACCACTTGCCGACCAGCTGCCGCAGTTGTAGGGCGGCTCTATTAAGCGAAGCGCCGTACCGGTACAATGCTTTGTGTAATAGATACAGTGGGTGCGTGCACGGCGCCAGAGTCAATGCACGTGGCTGGCGGCTGCGATGTCCGCCGGCCACCCGCGATCGCTCCACAGAGAGGCAGAACGGGGGTCTGCCAGTGTAAACAAAGCAGATCCCCGTTCTGTAGGAGATTAGTGATTAGAACAGCGATCTCTCTGTTCTCCCAGTCAGTCCACTCCCCCCACAGTTGGAAACACCTCTCTAGGACACACTTAACCCCTTGATAGCCCCCTTGTGTTAACCCCTTTCCTGTCAGTGTCATGTATACAGTAATCAGTGCATTTTTATAGCACTGATCGCTGTATAAATGTCACCGGTCTCAAAAAAGTGTCAAAAGTGTCCGATCTGTCTGCCGCAATGTCGAAGTCCTGCTAAAAATCACAGATCACCACCATTACTAGTGTAGCGGGGGTACCAAATTTAGGGACTGCTATGCCAAATTTAATGGGTGATTTGAGTGGTAGTTGGCTCGAATCTTTTCAATTTGCCGGACTCTGCCTTGCTGTTGTTTTGCCTGGTGTGCAGTTCCCCTTAGAAGTGTGGGTGGCGCTGTCACCTATACTCGGGGTTGAACTACAGGTAATAGGGCAGCGGTTTGGTGTCCTCTCTTGGCAGCCGTTAGGTGGGTGTGGGGAACCTGCTTGGCATGCCAGGAGAGGATACATAGGGGGCAGACCCTGCCTGGGAGGGGTCTTCTGTTCGTTCCTGGTTCCAGAGTTGGAATCCTGGTGCGTGGCGCGTGGCCCTCCAGGCCATGGGGCCACGTGCACTTCAGTCCCAGGCACCTTTAGTCCTGGGACTGCAACTTCAACCCTGAGCCTAGCACCTTTAGCTGGAGCCCGCTTCGGAGGAAGAATCCCAGGGTGCCGCCTTGCGAGGGGACCCGTTTCTAGAAGAGGAGGCTGGGGGAGGACCATTCCGAAGGACTGGTGAGAGATCACAGTGAAGGAAGGGGCCCAGTAACTCTCTGGAGTGATGTTATCTATCCGGAAAAAGGGATCTAACCAAAAGGGCCAGTAGGAGGTTTGGGGCACCATAGACCCTGTGGCAGAGGATTTCCCGAACGCATCCATTAGGGAATCAAATAGACTGTTCGAGTTACACGCCGGCTGCTAGTGCCTTCGGGTGACTATCCGGGTGAGCTATACCCACTCGGGATCGAATGCCTGAACTGATCTGTCTTCCTAACACCTTTCTCTTCTCCTCATTTGTGAATGTTCGTGCATAAAGAAATAAACTCTATGTTGGAGTTGATGCTGGTGTGGACCTTGGAGTTACTTGGGTCATAGAGACTTTTGTCCTTACATTACAGGGACAGAAACCAACCATGGGGGCCTGCTGCAAAGACCCGTAAGTGAAACTAAGTGTGCTTAACCTCTGCAACCCAGGGGGTATGGGCATGGTGGAGACCGTGCGTGCCTTCCTCTCCAGTGAACGAGCCAAAGAGTGGAGAAGGAGGGTGGCGTGGGTGCTTCACTAGTAAAAAAAAACAATAATAATAAAAATGCCATAAATCTATCCCCTATGTTTTAAACTGTATAAATACGCTTATTCCCATTTTTTTTTACCAAAAATATGTAGAAGAATACATATTGGCCTTAACTGATGAAGACATTTTGTTTTTTAAGTTTTTTGGGGGGATATTTAAAGGGGTTGTAAACCCTCCTGTTTTTTCACCTTAATGCCTCCTGTGCATTCCCGCTGCTGTCAATCAAATCCAATGACACGGGCGCCGGGGGGCGGGGCCGAATCTTGCATTCGGCGGCTATGGACGCCGAATGCTGGACACGGGAGCGCGCCCGCAAGGTAACCCCCTGGGATAGCGCTTCTCCTAGGGGGTTATCTGATGTGGGAAGGAGCCACGAGAGCCGCTGGGGGACCCCAGAAGACAGCGATCGGGGCCACTCTGTGCAAAACGAACTGCACAGTGGAGGTAAGTATGACATGTTTGTTATTTAAAAAAAGAAAAAATGTGAACCTATTGGGGGTTATTTACGAAAGGCAAATCCTTTTTGCACTACAAGTGCACTTGAAATTGCACTGAAAGTGCACTTGGAAGTGCAGTCGCTGTAAATCTGAGGGGTAGATCTGAAATGAGGGGAAGCTCTGCTGATTTTATTATCCAATCATGTGCAAGCTAAAATGCTGTTTTTTATTTTCCCTGCATGTCCCACTCGGATCTACAGCGACTGCACTTCCAAGTGCACTTTCAGTGCAATTTCAAGTGCACTTTGCACTTGTAGTGCAAATTGAATTTGCCTTTAGTAAATAACCCCCATAGTGTCACTTCAATATAGCAAAAAGTAAAAAATATATAATTTTTTTTTTAAATTGTTGGTCTTTTTTTGTTTATAGCGCAAAAAATTAAAACCACAGAGGTTATCAAATACCACCAAAAGAAAGCTCTATTTGTGGGAAAAAAGGACATCAAATTTGTTTGGGTATAACGTCCCATGAACGCCAGTTGTCAGTTGAAGCGACCCAGTGCCCTCTCATTAAGGGGGTAAATCCTTCCGGGGCTGAAGGGGTTAAAGGATTTCTAAAGTCAGAAGGTTTTTTATCTTAATGGATTCTATGCATTAAGATAAAAAGCCTTCTGTGTGCAGCAGCCCTCCCCAGCCTCTCTAACACTTACCTGAGGTCCCTCTCTGTCCAGCGATGTCCACAAGTGTGTCACCTGTCTGAGATTCTCCCTCCTGATTGGCTAAGACACAGCAGTGGCGCCATTGGCTTCCTCTGCTGTCAATCAAAGTTAACTAGCCAATCATGGGAGAGAGGGGGCAGGGCTGGGTTGGGGCTCCGTGTCTGAATGGACTTAGGGAGGTGTGACTCGGCTCAGGGTGCCCCCATAGCAAGCTGTTTGCTGTGGGGGCACTCAACAGGAGGGAGGGGCCAGGAGCAAAAGACTGACTTGAGAAGAGGAGGATCTGGGCTGCTCTGTGCAAATCTGCTGCAAGAGAGCAGGTAATTATAAAATGTTTGTTATTTTTATAGGGAAAAAACAAGACTTTACAATCACTTTAAAGAAGAACTTAATTTACCACTTGCCTACTGGGCACTTTAACCCCCTGCTTGCCCAGGCCAATTTTCAGCTTTCAGCACTGTCACACTTTGAATGACAATTGCGTGATCATGCAACAATGTACTCATATGACAGTGTGCTGCCACTTTTCCCCATCAAATGCCGCCACTGTGCTGCCAGTGTGCCCATCAATTGCCGCCAGTGTGCTGCCAGTTTTCCCCATCAATTGCCGCCAGCGTGCTGCCAGTTTGCCCCAACAAATGTCGCCAGTGTGCTGCCAGATTTGCCCCATCAAATGCCGCCAGTGTGCTGCCAGATTTGCTGCATCAAATGCCACAAGTGTGCTGCCAGATTTGCCCCATCAAATGCCACCAGTGTGCCCCCCCACCCGTCACTTACCTGTCTCACTCAAAGCTGTCCTCCCAGTCCTCGATGTCTTCTCCCTTCTCCCGTCCTCTTCCGTCTTCTGCTATGACACAGTGACGCTGTGATTGGACGCCTGATAGGCGTCCAATCTCAGTGCCTGTTGCTTCAGCCAATCAGGTGACCGTTAACCAGACCCGGTGCACCTGATTTGCTGAGAGGCAGTCAGTGTTAGGGAAGTGATTCCCTAACACAGCACTGTTTAAACAGAGAATGCACAGCAGTGCGCTCGCTATTTAACAATTTAGAAGCCTTATAGAGCCCACAGGCTCTAATCAGGAAGCCTATTAGAGCCTATGGCTCTAATCAGGCACTGTCAAAACACCCCCACCACTGTAATTCAGATGGCTGGCGCTCGACAAGGGGCTAGACACCTGAATAGTGAGCGGCAGCGGTGACAATAGATAGATTCATGCAATGCATAAATCTATCTATTGTTGATTGACAGGTGCAGGAGAGAGGGGGCAGCGCTCCTGCGCCCACTTTTGACGCACCGCCACTGCTGGGCACTAATAGGCAGCACTGATGGGCACTAATAGACAGCACTGATGGGCACTAATAAACTGATTGACAGCACTGATAGGTGGCACTGATTGGCAGCACTAATGGGCACTGATAAGCAGCACTGATTGGGGCTTATGAGAGGAGGAAAAGTATGTTTAGTCCCTCAAGGTCATATGCAATACCCGCCAGGTGTAGACTAGGCCTGCTTGCGTCTAGAGGTCCTGGAAACCGGCAAAATCTGGGCCGGATGAGTGAGAGGCATTGGAGGATTAGTGTAGATTTGGGTTAGTGACAAGGTTGGAGTCGCCACAGAAGACTAAAATGCCTTTTGCATAAGAGGCCAATAATTATAGCAAATGGGACATGAAACTGACAATGGCAGTATTTGGGGTATAAGTCACTTCAGTGCCTTGAAGAGAGCCTTGAAGCAACAGATATGTGCCCTGCGGGTCTTGTAGTTTGTGACAGATAAATGAAATGCCTTTGCGGAAAGCTACAAGACCTCCCCTGTGTTTGGTAGGGGCCAAAGCCAGGTAAATAGAGGCATAGGAGGGGTGGAACAATCAAGGGACGGAGCTGGTGGATAAGTGTTTCAAACAATGTGCCTTGGGATTTAAAATAATTGAATGCTATATGTCGTTTGGAGGGCAAATTCAAGCCCTGAACTTTAAGCTTTAATAGCTTGAGGGCCACAGTGGATGATTTGCAAAGTAAGCTCGCTTCCAGGTAAGAACACTTTGATCTACATCAACTGAGGTGTCAGCTTCCAGGTCACATGGGAAGAAGAGGGGAAAAAGAAAGCGAGGATACAGAAAGAAAAGGAAGAGAACTGGGAGGGGGAAAGTAAAGGCTCAGGCAAAAGTCCAGGGGAAAAGGTAAATAGATGTGCTGCAAGGCACATTAGGCAAAAAGCCAAATGGAGCTTGGTTGGAAAATCATGTGGGATCAGATGTGGGATCAGAACCTGGAAGGGCAGCTCCTCTGCTGGAGCAGAGGAGCCACCCTTCCAGGTTCTGATCCCACATCCCATCTAGGCTTGACCTTAGGAGAGACGCGGACTTCACGCTATCCCTTTAGAACTAGTCGACTTGCACATGCTGATTACACCTTGTGCCCGGATTGGCACTGTAACATGTGAGTGTAATCGCCATTTTTTATTGTCATTTGCTTTTATCTATTAAAAAAAAACTACACTATGCGACCTCCCTCTATGTCTCTTGTGGAATTCATTTTTCCCATCCTAGTTTCATCTTGAGGGGCCAGTGGAGTGGTACTGTGCTGTCAGTGGAATCAACTGGTATTCCAGAAGCGCTGTTTGACCTTCCTGTAAAAAGGGGTCATAATTCTCTGGTGAGTGGCCACCCATCTCTTGAGCACTTGTGGTAAAGAACTAGGAATCCGATTTTGAGAATCACAATTTGGTGTTGGGATTTAGTATATGTGGACTTTTAGCTTGCTATTTATTTGTATTTGCATTTTTGATTCACTGAACATTACTAGCGCCTCATTCTTTGAGATGTCAGAGCTGCAGGTGCTCCCAATGGGAAATCTAGATATTCTTTCACCCAGGGCAAAGACTCAGTTCGGTGCTCCCCCCTCCAAAAAGTAAGATCAATCAAAGCCAGTGACAAGAGAGAGGGGGGCAGGGCTGAGTCCTGCTGTCTGTGTCAATGGACGCAGCTGTGGGGCTCAGGTGTGAGCATACACGAGTGCTCCCATGGCAAGCAGCTTGGGGGCCCCATGGGGGAACTGGACAGAGGGGAGGAGCCAGTAGTGCGGGCGGGGGACCTGAATAGAGGAGGTTTGTGGCCGCTCTGGGCAATTCCATTAAACAGCGCAGGTATGTATAGATATGTTTTGTTATTTATTTATTTTTAAAGGGGTTGTAAAGTCTAAAGGTTTTTCACCTTAATGCATTCTGTGCATTGGGGTGAAAAATCTTCTGTGCTGCAACTGCCCCCCAGACACACCATTTTCCTTACCTGAGTCTAATTGTTCCAGCGATGTGCACATGCCCAGCGGCTCAAGCCTCTGTCTCTGTCCTCATTGGATAGGTTGATGGCAGCAGGAGCCTGTGGCTCCCGTTGCTGTCAATCAAATCCAGTGACGCAGGGGGGGCCGAGTCCCAATGTCTGTGTCAATGGATGGAGCAGCGGGACTTGGGAGCCACTGTGCACGGGTGCCCCCATGAAAAGCGTCTCTCCGTGGGGGCACCCGATGAAGGGGAGGAGCCAGGAGCTAGTTGGGGGGCAGTACAAACACCCCTTTCCCCACCACATGTGTAAAGAAGCCCTAAAAGTGAAAATGCATCGGCATCAGTACAACTCCCCTGCATGTCACAGTACGGATAAGGAGAAGTCAGAAGCTCCTAGTGTGCCCCTCTTTTGTCCCGACCCTGGCTGGGAGGAAGGAATCCTCAGCTGAGCTCCCTCCTCCTGTGTTGTGAAGTCACACACCAAGTCCCCCAAACATCAGTATTGTTTGCTTGCATTTCCAGTACAGGAGCGCAGTGCTGCCCTGGTAGGGGGAAGGGGCGCATTAGGAGCTTCTGGCTTCTCCTGCTCCGTACTTTGACAGGCAGGGGAGTTGTACTGATGCCACCCCAGCTTGGTTTTTGTGTCTCTTAGCTGCTCACAACCTCTAGCACAGAACTGAGGGGGTTTTGGAGCACTTCCTGAGCTCTGTGGAACAAGTCTGATAGGCAGGTGGGCGAGGACAGAAGCCAGCAGAAGAGTGGGAGAGAGAACACAGCACTCACAGCCTCTGGCTCTCTCCTCCTTGGGGCTGACAGGAGAAGTGATACCGCTGCCACTACTCCTGTCAGCAGCGGCGCCCCCCTCAAATGCAATGCCCGGAGAAGGCCTCCGGGTTCATGGATTCCGGCTCTGTGACTGTCCGGAGCTGCGATAACATCACTCTTACACATTTGCGTGGGAGGCGCGGTTTACAGCACAGGGCTCTGAAGCGCATGCACCAGTGATGTCACTGGCTGCATGTACAGTAAATATCTCCTAAATGGTACATGCTTACCTATAAGTACAATTTAGAGATGGAAGTTTACTTCTAGTTTAAGGAGGGTTTAAAGCTTTTATGAGATTTAGGCCGCGTTGATGGTAAAGCGTGGCTAGTTTTAGCGGCACTTTACCGTCGTTTTAGCAGCGCTTTTCGGCCACTAGCGGGTCGCTTTTAACCCCCGCTAGTGGGCGAAAAAGGGTTAAAAGCTCCTGCAAAGCGCCGCTGGCAAAGCAGAATTGATTTAAATGGCAGGGGCATTTTGGGAGCGCTGTATTCACCACTCCTAAACCGCCCCAAAGATGCTGCTTGCAGGACTTTTTTTTCCTGTCCTGCAAGCGGACCGCCCCAGTGTAAAAGCACTCAGGTTTTTACAATGGGACTGCAGAAGAGGCAGTTTACAAGCGCTATTCAGGCGCAATTTTTTGGCGCAAAAACCCCTGTAAAACGCCACAGTGTGAAAGTGGCCTAAAAGTGGTTGTTAACCCACACTGATAACTTCATATAATTCTCTTTATTTCCTAATGTTATTTATTTCTGTCTCTGTGTTTTATAAATATAATGTCATTTATACCTGTTTTCAAAACGCCACTCACGTGACCGGCCAGCTCTCTCCTCTCCCCGTCTGACAGCTGCAGCGGGCGGGGCCAAGATTCCCCTGCTGACGTCAGTCTGGAGAAGAGGAGGAGAGAGCCGGCTGGTCACGTTTTTCCTTAGGGTAACAAACACTTAAAAAATTGGGTTTACAAATACTTTAAAAAATAAAAGGCATATTGACCTTTGATTTATCACTGATTTTCCCAGCTGGTACTGTGTACAATCACACTTAATTTGATAACACAAAGAAAACCCATTATAATATCAAAACTAGTAGAACTGTTTATGCTATTTATCTATCTATCTATCTATCTATCTATCTATCTATCTATCTATCTATCTATCTATCTATCTATCTATCTACAGTGCCTTGCAAAAGTATTCACCCCCCTTGGTATTTTTCGTGTTTTGTTGACTCACAATCTGCAATTAACATGGATTGTTTGAGGATTTGCATCATTTAATTATTTAATTTACAGAACATGCCCAAAACTTTGAAGATGTTTTTTTTTTTTTGATTGTGAAGCAAACAACAAATAGGACAAAATAACAGAAAAAGTCAATGTTCATAACTATTCACCCCTGTAAAGTCAATACTTTGTAGAGCCACTTTTTGCGGCTATCACAGCTCTAAGTCGCTTTGGATAAGTCTCTATGAGCTTGCTACATCTTACCACTGGGATTTTTGCCCATTCCTCCTTGCAAAACTGCTCCAGTTCCTTCAAGTTGGATGGTTTGCGCTTGTGAACAGCAATCTTTACGTCTGACCACAGTTTTTCTATTGATTGAGGTCTGGGCTTTGACTATGCCATTCCAACACATTTACATGTTTCCCGTTAAGCCAAGCAAGTATTGCTTTAGCAGTGTGTTTGGGGTCATTGTCCTGCTGGAAGGTGAACCTTCATTCTAGCCTCAAATCACACACAGAGTGGTACAGGTTTTGCTCAAGAATATCCCTGTATTTAGCACCATCCATCTTTCCCTCAACTCTGACCAGTTTCCCAGTCCCGGCTGCTGAAAAACATCCCCACAGCATGTTCCTACCACCGCCGCCATGTTTCACTGTGGGGATGGTGTTCTTTGGGTGATGTGTTGGGTTTGTGCCAGATATAATGTTTTCTTTGATGGCCAAAAAGTAAAATTTTAGTCTCATCAGAGCAGAGCACCTTCCTCCATACATTTTGGGATTCTCCCATATGCCTTTTTGCAAACTCAAAACGTGCCATTTTGTTTTTTGCTGAAAGTAATGGCTTTCTTCTGGCCACTCTGCCATAAATCCGAACTCTATGGAGCGTATGGCTTATTGTCGTCCTATATACAGATACCCCAGTCTCTGCTGTGGAACTCTGCAGCTCCTCCAGGGTTAGGTCTCTGTGCTGTCTCTCTGATTAATGCCCTCCTTGCCCGGTCCGTGAGTTTTGGTGTGCGGCCGTCTCGACAGGTTTGCTGTTGTGCCATGTTCTTTCCATTGGGTTATGATAGATTTGATGATGCTCCTAGGGATCATCAAAGATTTGGATATTTTTTTATAACCTAACCCTGACTTGTACTTCTCAACAACATTGTCTCTTACTTGTTTGGAGAGTTCCTTGGTCTTCATGGGAGTGTTTGGTTAGTGGTGCCTCTTGCTTAGGTGTTGCAGCCTCTGGGGCCTTTCAAAAAGGTGTATACATGTAATGACAGATCATGTGACACTTGGATTGCACACAGGTGGACATCATTTCACTAATTATGTGACTTCTGAAGGTAATTGGTTGCACCAGATCTTTTTATGGGCTTCATAACAAAGGGGGTAAATACATACGCACATGCCAATTATCATTTTTATTTCTGAAAAATAGTTTTATGTATATATTTTTCTAATTTGACTTCACCAACTTAGACTATTGTGTTCTGATCCATCACATATAATTCAGATTTAAAAACATTGAACTAAAGGCTGTAATGTAACAAAATAGGTAAAAAGCCAAGAGGGGTGCGGACGACACGTTGCTTTTCCTCAATGATGCTGGTCCGTCATTGCAGGGGGCACTGACTGTTTTAGACACCTTCGCTGAGGTCACCGGTCCAAGTCCCTCCTATTCCCGATTGATCAGTCGGCCAAGTCTACATCCCCTCCCGATAGCCCCCTTCGGGAGGGAAGGACATCTCCTGCTCGGCCTCAGACTTTATAGCATTAAATATTGCCCCGGTACTTCTGGAGGCCCAGACGAAGCTCAAATCATGGGGTAACCTGCCCCTGTCACTATGGGGGCGAGTGAACCTTCTTAAAATGAAGATTATTCTCAAACTCACCTACCTCTTCCGCCATTCCCCACAATGGGTGCCCAAATCTTTTTTTTAAGAAACTGAACCAAATCTTCTCCTCTTTCATATGGGGCCCCTCACCACCCAGATACCGACTAACAACCTTAATGAGGCCACGAATGCAGGGTGGCATGGCATTTCCGGACTGTTATAAGTACTACCTATCCACGCAGTTGGTAACAGTGGCATGGTGGTTACAGCCGGACAAAACTCACTCGTCGACTGTGCTGGAAGCTACAGTGGTCGGTTCACTGGAAGCCCTTCAATTTTTACTTTTTCGGGGGCCCTCATGCCCCATATCCCCTGACCCCCTCCATGCTTACCCCTCTGCGGGCATGGTGGGCAGGACTAGCCATTGAGAAATGTAAACAGTCTGAAATCTCCCCAAATGCCCCGATCTGGTTGAACCCTAGCCTACCTCACATCTTCAAAATTCTGGACCCCTATGCATCGACAAAACACGGTACAAACTCACGTCACATATAGTGTCACAAAATTACTCTCCTTCTCTCACCTCTCCTCCCTGTACAACCTACCTAACCATTACCTATTCCGATATCTTCAACTGTCCCATGCGTTCGCGGCACAGTTCCCACATTCTTCATGTATTCTTCATGAGCTGGAGAGAACACTCAGAACACTCAGATTTAACTGTGATGAAAAACCCACTTCGCATTTATATTCGTATTTGATCTTTGTGTCTCTCCCGCCCCTTGACAAACTCTGGACCAGCTGGCAGAATGATATTCTCACGTTAGACAATGACGACTGGGACGATGTCTGGGACCTCCCTTTCAGCTCCCTGGTTTCCATTTGTGACAGGTTGGTGCAATATAAAATTGTTAAAAGGGCCTATTTCACCCCGCACAGACTTCAGAAGATGGACCCTGCCCATTCCTCGGAGTGTTAGAGATGTGGTGCCTCACCTGGGGACTTCTCCCATATTTTCTGGCGGTGCTCGGGGGTCCAGCGGTATTGGGAGATGGTGCTAGATTTTATTAACAAAGTTGCCTCGGTCACTGTGCCTTTGGCAATGGAGGTGTGCCTTCTGGGGCTCATAGAAACCATTGTACCGTCCTCTGCCAAACGCACGATGATTAGCCTGCTGCTTTTTTACGCACGTAAGAACATTGCTATGCATGGGAAAAAGCCCTTGCCCCCTTCGCTAGTGCAATAGAAATGCTTGGTGAACAACAGCCTTCCTTTATACAAGGATACTTATGCAAATAGGGGCTGCCCACTGAAGTATGACAAAGTCTGGCGCACTTGGTTGGCTGAACCTGAAACAGCTTAGTGAGTTGGGGGTGAGCTGGGGTATCGTGTCAGGGCTTTGCTTCCTTTATACTCCAGTGAACTCCGGAGTATGTCCAGTGTTTAGCAGTCCCCGGGTAAGGATCAAGGTGTATGTCTTTCAGGTTATATTTCGGAAAAAAGTGGTGTACCCCAGCATTGCTGTATACCGTATCATAGTGTTCACATTGCAGAATTGTACTGTTTTTCACATGCTCTTTCTTATGTACTGTAGGCACTTAAGTTGTGTGTTTTTTGTATGTTGATAAAACTTCAATAAAAAACAATAAAAAGATTAAAAAAAAGCCAAGAGGGGTGAATACTTTTGCAAGGCACTGTATCTATCTGCCTGTCTCTTTTATTACATGTGCATTCATGTTGAATGTTTAACCTGCGTAGTGGATCTTTTTCTGACTGTATAAGGCTGACTGGGATGTTGAAAATTATGTAAACTGGGAAACCCAACCATAAAAAGAGGAAGAAAGCGAGGTAAGGGGAGGTTGTTTAGAGCTGCCACACACTATAAAATGATGGTGTTTGAAGAAATGAGAACAGGAATCGAACCACACTGCTGACTGATTGTAGGAGGAAGGATGTTTGCAACCAAGGTACTGTGCTGGATTGTCTAAACTATTACTAAATATTTCTACTTTTTTTTTCATTGTTTATTTGCTTGAGTACATACGTTTATTATTTTAACCTGACTAACCTAAGTTTTAATTTGTTCTGCTAAAACAATTTTATGAGTTTGGAAAAAAAAGTTATGTTTTTTAGAATTTGACTACATGTAGTAGTTTTGAGTACATTTACTTTGCATATACTGTATATACGGGTTTGCAATGACTATAGTTCTTATAGCAGTTAGAGGGGGTAATAGAAGAAAATATACAGTGGGGGAGAGGGTGATTCAGGGGCCAAGAATAATCTTTTGCAGACAAAGTGATTCCAATCTTCTAAAATAATAAAACAAATATCCTAGCCATTTAACCTTTAATGCAGAGTTTTGATACCCAGTGCATCCCTACATTATTAAATTTGTTATATATATTTTTTTCTTTATCACCCAAGATCCACACAAATGTTCACCTAATTTTCACAATCAGAATCTTATGTGAAAAAGATTGTGAATCATAGGTGAATGTTGTGTGAATTTTGGGTGAAAACATTGATAAATAAAACCCATAGTAACGATTTTAAATGTTTCTTCAGCAGCTCTAATAGAACAGTACTTTTCACTAGAAAACTAAAGATAAGATAGTGGGACCATAGTAGCTATTGTTTGTAGTAATATAATTTTTAAGGCTAACTAAGGTTAAGCTGGCCATACATGGATAGAAAATCATTCAAAAAAGCGTTTGATAGGCCCGGTCGTTCGACTTTAGAAACGTTAGTGGGGCATTTTGATTCTCTAAACATTAGTAGGGAAATCAATCGTAAATAGCTAGAAAAAACGTACAGTCTATGTGCATTGATCATTGATCTACAAACAAATGTACCATTTATGTCGATAATATGTGGAAAACAATTTTATGGCAATGGTGGCGTTAATACACAGTCGTTCGACAGATTTTTATCAAAAACTAAAGTTTTTTTTTTTAAATGATTGTATGGCCAGCTTTAGGTTTGACTAAAGGAACCCAGAGGCATCAAATTATTTTCTTTACTGCTACTACAAATGTTAAAAGTTGGAACAGATATTTAGTCTTAGAACTTTGTATATGCAGTTGATTGGCCACATAGAAAAATGTAAGCTAGTCCTATATTACATTCCACTGTACAATATATGTATAAAAATTTGCTACATAAAGATCTGTTCTGATCTTTATCTTGATTACGTAAGCTGCTACCATATGAAAATGTGCATTTTAGTAATATGTTGATTTGTGTGCATTTTCAGACCGTAACAGGGAGTTTTGCTGGCATGATCCATGGCCTAACTGTAAATAACCTCACAGAACGAGTCATTCAGAGAAGCAAGAGAATGATTTTAGACACTTTGGGTGTTGGATTGATTGGAACTACAACAGAGGTTTTTCACAAGGCATTGCAGTACAGCAGGGTAAGTATTTTACTTGTGCAGAGGTCCCTTTTATATGTGAGATGTCTAGGCCTTTATAAACAAACATAACGTGTGCATGAAGTGCTATTTCCGTGTGGAATTCCTTCAATCTCCAACCTTACAAAACCTGTATTAATGCAAATTAGATAAACCTACAAGATAATTGCTTACATTTCTGACCTTTGTTTAGTTTTAAACCAGTAAAGGGTGAACTTGATTGCTGTTGGTTATTGCCCTTTATTAATTGTTTTTTTTCTTATTAAATTTGCACTTTGTGTGCTAATAGGAGGTAATGTGTGGGGCTTAGCGTCCTGAACCACAATACCAGCTCATTATTAATAAAAAAAAAATCTTTTTTAGTTTTGACAACAATAAATAAGGAAAACCTGTACAAAGCAACTTTGCATTCCCAAAAAAGTTATAAGCCCATGGCTGATTTATCAATATTATAAATCATATCTACATCTAAATCACAGATCAAGATAATAAATATGAGGTAGCGCTGTGATTACAATACTCCCATATACCAATTAACCAACATTTATAATACACATTCATCATAGAAATGCTTTAAATCACATAAATAAAGTGTCCATCCAATAGCAGAAAAGTCCAAGCAGTACCCGTGAAAAGTGCAGTAAAATTATTCCTCAAAATTCTTCTTCAGTCCCCCACATGAGAGAATCCACAAAATGGTCAGAGTGATTCTTGAAGTGGTAGTTTATTCAATATTTTCTTACAATCACAACTGAAAAGCTAGGGACCACACCTGAAAAAGCCATACCATGGAATAGAGATGACCTCACATGAGCTGTTTTTGCCGATCATTTAGGTATGAGGGGCAATACATTCTGGTAAATGAGATTGGATGTGGGGGAAAGAAAGGTTTGAGCACTTTCTCACATGGTGGACTTAAGAAGAATTTGAATGAGTATTTTTACTGCACATTTAATGGGTGCTATTTGGACTTTGTGCTATTTGATGGACACATTATTTGATTTAAAGCATTTCTATGATTTAATGTGTATTATACATTTTGGTTAATTGGTATATGGGAGTATTGTAATCACAGCGCAACCCCATATCTAGTATTTTTATCTGTGATTAAGATGTAGATGTGACTTATAAGACTGGTAAACAATATTAAAGAAGCAGCAGTGATAGTGGTTATTAATAATTTTTTACTCTAAATAGAGTTTCTTGTAGTTTAGGTTTATATTGGATCAGCTAGCTATTACTATTATTTAATTTCACTGTGCACAATATATAAAGTTTGGTTAATTGAGCACCTATTTGTAGCGCAGATATATATATATATATATATATATATATATATATATATATATATATATACATACATACTGTATCTATGGATATAGATATATGTATATATATATATATATATATATATATATATATATATATATATACTGAGCAAAATTATAAACACAACACTTTTGTGTTTGCCCCTATTTATCATGAGCTGAACTCAAAGATCTACGACTTTTTCTATGTACACAAAAGACCTATTTCTCTCAAATATTGTTCACAATTCTGTCTAAATCTGTGTTAGTGAGCACTTCTCTTTTGCTGAGATAATCCATCCACCTAACAGGTGTGGCATATGAAGATACTGATTAGACAGCATGATTATTGCACAGGTGTGCTTTAGGCTGGCCACAATAAAAGGCTACTCTAAAATGTACAGTTTTACTGTATTGGGGGGTGGGGGGGCTGAAAACCAGTCAGTATCTGGTGTGACCACCATTGGCCTCACGCAGTGCAGCACATCTCCTTCACATACAGTTGATCAGGTTGTTGATTGTGGCCTGTGGAATGTTGGTACGTTCCTCTTCATTGGCTGTGCGAAGTTGCTGGATATTGGCAATAAATTGAACATGCTATCGCATATGACGATCCAGAGCATCCCAAACATGCTCAATGGGTGTTTTCAGCTTCCAGGAATTGTGTACAGATCCTTGCAACATGGGGCCGTGCATTAGCATGGTGATGGTCGTGGATGAATGGCACAACAATGGGCCTCAGGATCTCGTCATGGTATCTCTGTGCATTCAAAATGCCATCAATAAAATGCACCTGTGTTCGTTGTCCATAGCATACACCTACCCGTACCATAACCCCACTGCCAACATGGGACACTGGATCCACAACGTTGACATCAGAAAACCGCTCACCCACACGACGCCATACACGCTGTCTGCCTTCTGCCCTGTACAGTGAAAACCGGGATTCATCCATGAAGAGAACACCTCTCCAAAGTGCCAGACGCCATTGAATGTGAGCATTTGCCCAATCAAGTCGGTTACGATGACGAACTGCAGTCAGGTTGAGACCCGGAGAGGATGACGAGTATGCAGATGAGCTTCCCTGAGATGGTTTCTGACAGTTTGTGCAGAAATTCTTTGGTTACGCAAACCGATTGTTGCAGCAGCTGTCCTGGTGGCTGGTCTCAGACGATCTTGGAGGTGAAGATGCTGGATGTGGAGGTCCTGGGCTGGTGTGGTTACACGTGGTCTGTGGTTGTGAGGCCAGTTGGATGTAATGCCAAATTCTCTGAAACGCCTTTGGAGACGGCTTATGGTAGAGAAATGAAAATTCAATTCAAGCGCAACAGCTCTGGGGGACATTTCTGCAGTCAGCATGCCAATTGCACGCTCCCTCAAAACTTGCAAAATCTGTGGCATTGTGCTGTGTGATAAAACTGCACATTTTAGAGTGGCCTTTTATTATGGCCAGCCTAAGGCACACCTGTGCAATAATCATGCTGTCTAATCAGCATCTTGATATGCCACACCTGTGAGGTGGATGGATTATCTCGGCAAAGGAGAAGTGCTCACTAACAGATTTAGACAGATTTGTGAACAATATATGAGGGAAATAGTCCTTTTGTGTACATAGAAAAAGTCGTAGACCTTTGTGTTCAGCTCATGATAAATAGGGGCAAACACAAAAGTGTTGCATTTATAATTTTGCTCAGTGTATATGTAATATTTTTGTATGCTCAGATATTGGTGTTTCATGGCTAATTTATATCGGTTCAGATTTTGCATAGTGCAAGAGCTTCTGTTCTGCCTTTGTGATGACATTTACATTTCCAATGAACAGCCTGAATTGTCACATTTAACCAGATGTATGTGGAATGAGATGGTCCCACACTTTATTTTAACAATGGGAGTCTTAAAAGAAAGCCTTCAAAAATAAATACTTCTTTATGTGAGAGGGAAAGCCCCAAATTCAGCACTGCTTGTAGCAAGCACAGTCTAATGCAAGTTTCATAACTTAGGTAGCGTCTACCTTAATAGGCAAGCAGGACCTCATTTACATCAAAGCTATAAAAGTTGTCAAAATTATAAAATAAAAAAGAAAACCTGTATAATATATGTTCTATTTGTTCTTTGCTGTAGACAGATTTAAAAAATGTACTAAACTCCAGAAAAGAATAGCATAAAAATCCTACTCCATTGAAGTTATGTCCCTAAATAGCACTTGTTCCCAGTTGTCAGCTGTAATTTACTTTCCAAGTAATCATGATAAAATGTTTTTTTTTTAACACTTATCTATCATTTTGGATTCAATAATAACAGTTTTTCTAGAAATATTTGGTCTCATATTACCTTTTCTTTGCTAACTCTGTCACCTATTTTATTGATTGATTTCAGATTTATAGCACAGACATCTCAAGCACAGTTTGGGGCCAGCCAGATCTCAGACTCCCTCCTCTCTATGCTTCTTTTGTCAATGGCATTGCGGTAAGAAACTTTTACAATGATTCTTGTGTACAATTATCTTGGATCAATGTTAGATTGCCAGTCAGCATTTTGCACAAGTAAAACGTGGTAATAATACATAATGACGTATAGGTTTTCTGCATAGTTTGCAATAGCATTTGCTTGAGAAAAGAGACTGTATTGTAAACCTGACAGCTGTGACCCATTGTAAAGTATTCATTTTTTTAAAAGGAAGATAGATGACCACTATTTAGGTAATCTTTACCTTCGTGTTGTTTAATGTACTGTAGTTCTTTCTATCCTTGCACTCAAATTCTCATAGAAGTAATGAATTAAATACGCCACATCTCCCTAGCTCAACTGTCTACCCAGTTATGGCCAGAATTTGGGGAGTAAGCAAATCCCATTTTTTTGGCCCATACAGTTATTCCTTGATCTACTGAGTACAGGAGCACTGTCAGGAAGTGCTTTATGCAGAACTTGCTTGTTTTGGCACAAAAAATGGTATGACCATAAACATTTGACTTTTTTTTTACTGTATGGTTACATGTCCATTTTATTATAGGTTCACTCAATGGACTTTGATGACACTTGGCATCCTGCCACACATCCCTCCGGAGCTGTCCTTCCTTGTCTGGTTGCCCTTTCAGAATCATTTTCAACACATCACAAGAAATCTGGATTAGACTTTCTCTTGGCTTTCAATGTTGGTATTGAGGTACAAGGACGACTCATGTATTTCTCAAATGAAGCCAGCAATATTCCAAAAAGGTATGATATTGTGTAAAACTGAAAATAATACAGTTCACAAGTAATTTAGAAGTTACAACCTTGGCAGTTTTGTAGATCATTTACACCAGTGGTCATCAACCCTGTCCTCAGGGCCCACTAACAGGCCAGGTTTTATGTATTACCTTGGGGAGATGCAGACTTGAATACTGCAATCACTGAGCAGCAAATGATATCACCTGTGATGTATTTCAGTTATCTTGCAAACCTGGCCTGTTAGTGGGTCCTGAGGACAGGGTTGATGACCACTGATTTACACCATAACATTCATTAAAACACATGTCACTACCAGTTTAAAAATGATCAATACCACAACGCTTGGTAGTACACCTCAATTAAAATTCAATTGCAAACCAATGCACGTCTACAATACGCTTGAATGAATCTTTGTTCAAGCGCACAACACAGATGCACAAGCTCTGTGTTTTGCAATGTCTTACACTAAAGAAAATCAAGCAGGACCTAGTTTTTCATGCGTTGAGTTATGTTAATTGTGTTATGGTGTAAAGAGACCCTGAAGGCCTTTTGACTGTGCGGTATATGGAAGAAACAATCAATAATGAGTGCATTACATTTCTAAAACAAGAAAATAGCTGCCAGCCGTGTCAGATTCCTAAGATAATCAAAGTGCAGAAATGTCATTAGCACACCAAGGATTCCTCAAAAGTGGTCACATGGTAAGCATACAGAAATGTTGCAGAACCACGTAGGGCCCCTTCATCAACAAGTCACTTGCCTGCCTTGCCTGTGACGATGAAATTAAAGCTTTGGACCCTTTTGAGGAATCCTTGGTGTGCTGGTGACATTTCTTCACATTGATTGTCTATGGCTTCTAGCCTGCTAGTGAAGTCCACATCATGCAGTTCCCAGTGACAGGTACAACACTACTACACTACTATTGAATTAAAAGAAGTGTTGTCCCACTTGCACTACAGTGGAGTGCAGTGAAGATTTTGCAGGGGATGTTGCTCTCAGTATTTTCACTACTGATTAGTAAGCTTAAAGTGGATGTAAACCCGAAAATATATATATATATATATATTTTTTGCTGTCACAATGTAGAGTATAAGATTTCCTATCATTTGTGCCAGGTCTTGCCACAAAGAGTTAATCCAGCTCTGAGCAATCCTCTTTTAAGCCGTGTACACACGATTGGTTTTACCGATGAAAACAGTCCGATGGACTTTTTTCATCGGACAAACCGATCGTGTATGGGCCCCATCGGTCTTTTTTCCATCGGTGAGAAAAAATAGAACATGTTTTAAATTTATCCGATGGGCAAAAAACGGATAGCAAATTCCGATCGTCTGTGTGGAACTCCATTGGACAAAAAACCCACACATGCTCAGAATCAAGTCGACGCATGCTCAGAAGCATTGAACATTTTTCTCGGCTTGTCGGAGTGTTTTACGTCACAGCATTTTGGCCGGTCGGATTTTTGACTGATGGTGTGTAGGCAAGACTGATGGAAGTCAGCTTCATCGGATTTCCAATGGAAAAATCCATCGGATTAGAATCCATAGGAAATCCGATTGTGTGTACAGGGCTTTATTGTTCAGTGAGATAAAACGGACAAACAGAGAAAAACCTTTGTCAGTTCCGGCCCCTTGCATTGAGTGACAGGTTGTTTACATATCTCGTGCACAAGCTTTAGACCTTTAATTCCCACCCCCACTTCTTTTCTGAAGTCATGTGGTTACTTTTCTGTTTTTTGACTGGATGTTGGTGATCATAGCAGAAGGAATACACAGGAGAAAATGCATGTTGACAAGGGGAGTGTAGAGGTGGGCGGGGAGTCTACTGACATCACGACTCCACTACCGAGCTTCAGACAACAGATCCACCCACAGAATCTGCAGTTTTTCAGTTCTTATAACAGACAGAGGGGAGACATTTGACAGGTAAGGATACATGCAGGAGGCATCTATATCCTTATAGATCAACACTATGGCAGTAGTTTAGAAGGATGAGAGTGGGTTTACATCCACTTTAAAGCCTTGCAATCTGCACCTAGCCACACCTAGCCCTGCCTCTGTTGCTGAAAACTTTCCCACTTTTGGCTGCAGTGTCTGAAAGGGGGAATGTATGAGACTTGAATGAAAATTGTTTTTGGCTGACTCAAAAGAGGTAACTGCATTTGAGACCTGTTTAGATTGCCACACACCTTTAGATGTTCTTTAAGCAGGGAGGGTATGGGCTATAAAGCAAACCTCTTCACAAAATGGGCGCAGTATAGGTTGCTTTAAAAGTTTGTCCCTGAAACATCTGTGTTTTTAAAAAAATGACGCTACAAGATTACTTTTCTTGCATGCCAGCTTAATTCTTAATATTTTCAGCTGTTTTTGTGTTTTTATATTGCATATCATAATTTTATAAATGATTGATATTTCAACACAGAACATACAGTGCCAGGGTATGTAGAGCTTCAGTGCAAACCAGAGAAGATAGAACTGGGACTGCAAATTAGGCCAACAGTTATACAAAATAGGCTTTTCTTTGTAGTTTAAAGTGGTGTATTATTTAAATATGTACTTCAACATGATTGTATAATTTATTTCCATATGTAGATTGCTCAGAGTGTACTTAATTTGCAATTCTCTGTCTACAGGTTTCACCCTCCCTCTGTGGTTGGTACGATGGGAAGTGCAGCAGCTTCATCAAAATTTTTGGGCCTTGACCAAACTCAGTGCAGAGATGCTTTAGCTATAGCTGCATCATATTCAGGTGCCCCTTTGGCAAATGCAGCCACCCAAACCAAACCCCTTCACATTGGTAATGCAGGCAGAAATGGCCTTGAGGCTGCTTGCTTTGCATTCTTGGGGCTTCAAGGGAATAAGCAGATCCTGGATCTAGAGTCTGGTTTTGGTGCTTTCTATCATGACTATGACCCGCAAGCTGTGCCGTCTCTAGAATCATACAACTGGCTGCTAGAAAAACAAGATGTTGCTGTCAAACGCTTCCCTGCTCACCTTGGAACACACTGGGCTACAGATGCAGCTTGTGCTGTGCGAAAACACATTGTTAGAGACGGTCACTCCCTTCCAGTCAATGACATTCAGAAAATCCAGCTAAAAGTCCCAGATGTTAAATATGTGAATCGTCCCTTTCCATCTTCAGAGCATGAAGCTCGACATTCCTTCCAATTTAACGCCTGTACAGCCCTCCTAGACAGCAATGTGAGTGTCCATTCTTTTACTGATCACAATATCTCCAGGCCAGAATTAAAGGCGCTGCTTGGTAAAACAGAGATTGTACACCCACCTGATAATAATCCCAATTTTGATCAACTTTATTGTGAGATCAGTATAACAATGACAAATGGAGCCACCTTTACAGAAAGATGTAACACTTTCTACGGTCACTGGAGGAATCCATTGAGCAACAAAGATCACCAAAAGAAATTCATATCCAATGCATCCGTGGTCTTGTCAGCAGATGGAGTAGAAGGAATTATAGAAGTAGTGAAGAACCTGGAAAACATATCTGACTGTTCGGTGCTTAGCTCTTTTCTCAGGCTAAGAAATCAAACGACTGACAAGCACGAAAGGTCACTGCACAATAAATCATGAGCACAGACATTCTCATGTTTATACATCAGACAGATGCCCTTCTAGTTTATATAACTTAGATCACATTATCATTTTATATTTTGTTTTCCCATCACTATACAACACCCTACTTGGCCTGTGTTTAAGGGGGCCAAGTGATACAAAATGACAACCAAATACACCTTTCACATTTTTTTTTCTTGCCACCTCTGGACACTTGTAGGTATCCAGCAGTAGAACTATAAATGAGGTGAGATGATTAGTGCTGCTTAGGTGAGTCATATGACTCTGTGGTTCAAGTCAACCACATTTTTATTTTCTGAAACCTTTAAAATTGTAGACTGTGGTACCTTGCTCTTATATTACAGTCTGATTTTAACTTTCTGATTACAATCAAATAACATGGTTGGTTATAATGGGATAGATGCTAGTATGGAAAAACGACACAAATCTTGTACCCCCAAGTCATCTTGAAAGATAAATATGACCTTGGTTCTATAGAATTCCTGTTTTGATGCTGAAAACTTATAAAATGTACATGCAAACTGTATAATCTGGTCAACCAATGTGGGTTGTGTAGGTCTCCTGTTAAGCATTACTAATTACCGCAACTGCTCTGAATGTGGAAAACATGACCTGATTTTTAACAGAGGAAGAATTTACAAACACTAACTTAAGAAAGTCTATTTTATACCTGCTGTTATATATGAATGCCTGTGTTTTTTTTTTCTATGAGAGAAAAGAAAATGCCAGTCTTATCTGCTTTTAAAGTTAAAATAATTTTTTTAATGCATCTCTAGATCTGCATACTGTTTTAAAGATATTATTTGATTATACTCACTGTCTATAGGTTGTTTTTAAATTATTCTCCTACAGCTAAAGGCAAAAATAGAAGCTCACCAAGCAGAAATGCAAATCTCATGTGATGCATTACATTGCTCACTTGATGCGCTGTTGGACTTGTCTTTTAAGAAAACATAGCACTAAAAAGTGCATGCTTCCCCTGTTACGTGATAGACTAGATTGTGCCTGGCTGCCATTAATCTATTCCATCTAGCTGATTTACTTGGCTGCCTGTATACAACTTAGCTTAAACACCTATATCACAGTCACACTACCCCAAGCACAGTGTTCTGTCTACCCCATCCATCCTTTGGCCATAGATTGAAACACAGTTGGATGAGTTACCGGTATATGTTCAGTACTGTTCTTATTCATAGTTCTGCTCAAACTCTGCCCACAAAAGAGTACCCATGCCTGCTCACAGAAAATCTGTTTAGGAAACCAAACTGATATAATTTAATTTACTTAGATATGCATTTGTAAAATTGTGAGTTAGCTGGACTAATTCATTTGACCAAAATTTCGACAACATAATTAAACCACTAACTTACAGTTTAAATTGACAGTATGTTGATGCTTCTAGAAGACTGTATTAAGGCTGAACAATACATAAATCACTTTTTCTGAATGAGCGTTTTTTTGTAGGGGGTTTGTAAAACATAGCCTTTCCCAGGTGTGCTGACTGATTGCGCAGATGGACTAAACTGGAGCTGAGAATCTATGGCCTGCAAAATGAAAAAGCTCAGGACTGACTCTCCATAGAATAAGATTGGTTGCCTGGTGTATGCCAACAAATGCCAGGATGAAAAAGGCCTTTGATGCAGAATTCACTAGCCATATACATTTGTTACATATAGGTGTTCTTCATATTGTACATTTTAAAAATTGAAACACCTTATGCTAATGCTGTGAACTGAATGGAAATCACATACTTTCAAAAAATAAAATAAAAATTATGTTGAAATATTTCAAAACTGACACTGGAAATTGCAAAATGCCAAACACGTACGTGATTTTAGCAATAGTTATATTTGCACTCTTCTTGCTTTCATTGCACAATGGTTTCAGCATAAAATCCATCTGTATTTATACTATACACTACCTATATTTCAAATGCTACTTGAAAATATAATAAAGTAAATCATATAGCAACAATGTTTTCTGTAATATAAGCAAATCTTGCTTCTTGTTTGATTTATGTAATTATTTTATTTTAATATGATCAAATGCATAATAAAATGTTTCAGCTTAACAAATCATTTTATTGTTTCAATATAAAAAAAACACTAATGGTGTACAATAGTTTTAATATATGTGATTTTTAAACCCTTGGGTACCAAAGTCACGTAAGCAATTTAATATGTCAAACTATCTTAATGAAAATGCGCAGCTTGCCACCCTCCCCACCAAGCTGATTCAGCTCACCTAGATGTATGGCATTCACTGGGTTGGGTCAAACATGCTACTTCCAAGCTGGTATGTTTTTGAAAACTTAGTACTTTCCTCCACACCTTTGTGATAGGAAGGCAGTCCACTTTATTAAGATGAGCTGGTATGACTTAGCCGCAGGGAATAATGGATCCTTCCCCTATTTAAATAGGAACTGCAAATTCTAAGCCATTGCCTTATTATCACCCTTATGCTGATCACATGTAGTGCAAGCTCACACAATACCTTTTCATATTAGTGATTTTTTTTAAATCAGACAGCTACCTTGTATAAATAATTTATATTGATTATGTTAACATCATCTCATTGTGAAAGACAGTAATAAATGCTAAATCCAAGCCCCCCCCCCCCATACACGCATCCAACCCCATCTGCTTACATATATAATTTAGACAGTCACAGCTTGCCAAGATATGTTTACATTTTCTAAGCTGAAATATTCTTCACAGCTGACAGCACCCTCAAAGTGAGCCATCATAGACTTGTATAGGATCATCTCCCCAATATAACCAGTCTACAGAGTGCCCTGTGCAAGTCTATGCATGCTGCCCATGCAGATCAAAAGGTTTGATGAAGGACGCTAACAAATCAGGAAATGCTCTGACTGTCCTACTCAGGTACTGTATTTAAGCAGCTGGGGAAGGGGATGTCATAAACGTTTGTTATTTAGTCTTTCTTACTGAAAGTACGCTACTCCTTTCAGGGTATATGCCCTTCACTAATGGTAAGCTTGTAAGAGGGGGTTTGCATTCCTTTTAGGGTGTCTCCAGCCAGTCTGGGCTGGATTTCCTCTCCCTGTCTAGGGTATAAAAAGTGGGGGAGGAGCCGTCTGGGAATGGCGCATGGGAAAAGCTAGCCATGAAGGACTCTCATTTAGGCCCCTTTTACACTTATACGACTTGTCCCACAATTTGTGATGGCAAAGTAGCATGACAAGTCGTTTCCCATGTTTTCCAATGACAACCATTCATATTAGTACGACTTCAAGTCGTTCCGACTTCAAAGTAGTCCCTGCACCTGGTCCGATTTTGATGCCACTTACACAGGCATTCCCTAAAATTGTGGCCGCAAAATCGCGGTAAAATCGCGCGACTTTGAAGTCGCAGTAGTGTGAAAGGGGCCTTAGGGTGATAAGATTGCTATATGTTTCCCTTTCTGTGGGCCCCAGCTTGGACCTGTGAGATATACCCCATGGTAACAGATAGTGGGAGCAGCTATGCATGGACTCAGAATACTGGCAGCCTTCATGCAAGATAATGTAACCTTCTATGTGAAGAACTGTTATACCACTAGCTGGACTTGGTAAAGGAACAGTGGTTCAGTAAGGCATTCAGAGCACCGGCTGGACATTCCATTGTTGGGTGTGCTGGGATGTGTGTTATGCCTAATCTGTGTGAGTGTGTAGGTTAGTACACCCTAAAGGGCCTAAAATTTGAAACCCACTCTTTCACAGTTCTACAGGTGGCCCATGGAATTTGATCTGGCCTTCCTGCTGCTACTACAAAAAGCCTACCTAACCACTACCTTTTCCTATTCTTCTGCCCAGTCCACAACACTTGACTATCACTGTACTTAAGTTTATATATATATATATATATATATATACACATATACACACACACACACACAGTATCTCACAAAAGTGAGTACACCCCTCACACATTACACTTTGCTACAATGTAAAGTAGTGAGTGTACAGCTTGTATAACATTGTAAATTTGCTGTCCCCTCAAAATAACTTAACACACACAGCCATTAATGTCTAAACTGCTGGCAAAAAAAGTGAGTACACCCTGTGACAGCAGGAAGGTAAAGTCACCTGGTTGCATCCAGGGGGGTAGATATATTTCGCCCAGATTCAGGCTTTACGCTGACTTATACAGCTAGGTGGAGAGTTGTATAAGCCCAGCTGAGACTAGTGGGCTCATTGATGACTCATACCTCTAGGGAGAGGGCTGGGCGTCGTGCAAACAGGGAGTTGATGAGATCAGCTGAACCTTGTCAGCTCATGTAGGCCTCTATAAAAAACTCCCAGATTCATTAGATGTTAGCTCATGCCTGGAAGCAGACCTGTGTGGACTGTCTAGGGAGAGTGAACCCCTGTGCGGTGAGAGAAAGCCTGTGTGGCTATATTTTGCTTGGACATTTAAAACCAGGGACTAGGACAGCACTAGGCTGATCCCAGTCGTTAGTTAGGAAACCTGTAAGTTTAGTTAGAGGTCAAGTTGACCAGGATTTATTTTGTGTTTGTTTTTTTTTGCCTTGCTGTGTTTTTGTCACTGTAAATAGAAAATAAACCGCACCTTTTTGATTTTGAAAACCACAACCTCCGTCTGCTGGGCCTGTTTTGGGTGGGGAGCCCATCCCGGGGGTCACACATACCCGCTGCCGAGTTAGCCCCCTCACAGTTGGTGGAGAACCAGTGGCAGTTTTTTTTAAGCCAGCATGGAGGAGATACTGAAGCAGCTGGCTCTAGCAAATGCCAATCAACAGCAGACAAATGCAGGTTTGCAAAAGAGCCTTGCAGCTCATCAACAGAGCCTTGCAGCTCAACAACAGAACTTCGCAGCCCAGCAGCAAGCTCATCAACAGAGCCTTGCAGCCCAGCAGCAAGCTCACCAACAGAGTCTGGAAGCTCAGCAACAAGCCCAGCAGCAATCTGAGGCCCGCTTCATAGACCTGTTACAGAAGCAAGAGCAGAGACTACAACAAATGGAAGCAGTAATGCAGCAACGTCCGCAGACCAGTGAGGAAAGCCGTCCCACTAATACCGCGTCCTTTGGGGTGAGTCGTTTATTGACAAAAATGACTGGAGAGGATGATCCAGAGGTATTTTTGACCACATTTGAAAGGACTGCTGAAAGAGAAAAGTGGCCTGAGGAGCAGTGGGCTGGACTGGTGGCTCCTCTGTTAACTGGTGAATCGCAGAAGGCTTACTATGACCTGGAGCCTGACCAAGCAAAAGACTATGTGATGCTAAAAGCTGAGATATTGGCAAGGCTGGGTGTCACCCAGGCTGTCCGGGCTCAGCGTGTGCATAACTGGACTTTCCAGCTTGGAAAACCCCCCAGGTCTCAAATGTATGATCTCATTCACCTGAGCAGAAAGTGGCTACAGCCAGAGACTTTGTCCGCACCAAAGATTGTGGAACGTGTTGTAATGGATCGGTTTTTGAGAGCTCTTCCTACTGCCATCCAAAAGTGGGTAAGCCATGGAGACCCAGAGACGGCCGATGGTCTTGTGGATCGTGTGGAGAAATACTTGGCTACAGAGAACCTGACGGCCTCTTCCAGAGACACTCGGACTTTCCACCCTAAGACCAGACCATCCCCAGGGGCGGATAAGAGGATTCCAAGGGGTAAGGGTGGAGAGAGTGAGAGGGTGGGAGCTCTACCCCAAGTTTGGCGAGAACAGCCTGGGAAATCAGCGGCTCAAGAGGCGGCAAGAAGGATCATTTGCTACCGCTGCCGGCAAGCGGGACATATTGCAGCAAATTGCCCGGTTGTGGAGGAACCCATGCAGTGTGACTTTCTGACGGGCAGACGTCAGTCGCTGTGTGCGACAGTCGCATGCACTGCCATTCGGGGAACTGAGAAACATTTATGCAAAATGTGTGTTAATGGTAGAAATGTTGTGGTATTGCTGGATTCAGGTAGCCTTGTGACCCTGATAAAGGCTGAGTTAGTTAAAACAGAGGTCTCTGGGAATAGCAAGGTAGCTGTTATTTGTGTGCATGGGGACACCCGAGAGTATCCAGTGACTACAGTGTGTTTCGAGACCCCCAAAGGTACCCTCTCTCATCCAGTGGGCTTAGTATCTCAGTTACCGCATGACGCCATTGTGGGAAGGGATTTTCCGAAGTTCTGGGAACTGTGGGATGATCCTGAGCCCCTCACTGGTGCCCCTATGTACCAGGAATGTGATAGCCAGAACTCCCCTGAGAGTGGTGAGGACTCTCCGGAATTTCCCTTATCAGTATTGGCAGGGGAGACTCAAGAAACTGGAGAGGAGCCCACCTCCTCAGACGAAAACCTACCGTCTGTGGAGTTTTCTGATCTTGAGGTTCACAGGGAAAACTTTGCCACAGAACAGTTGAAAGACCCCGCCCTAATAAAGGCACGGGAAAACGTAGTGAAAATAGATGGCGAGTTAGTGAACCCAGATAATACCTGCACTTACCCATACTTCAGTGTAGAGAGGGACCTACTGTATCGGGTGGCAAAAAGGGCAGAAGAAACCGTTGAGCAGCTTGTGGTGCCCAAACCTTACAGGAAGTTGGTGTTGGAGTTGGCCCATGGGCACATTCTTGGAGGTCATCTGGGGACAGAGAAAACCCGAGAGAGGGTATTACAGAGATTCTATTGGCCGGGGGTGATGAAGGACATAGAAAATTATTGTTCCTCCTGCCCTGTGTGTCAGAGGTCGGCCCCGATGCCACATTTCCGTAGCCCGCTGGTCCCTCTACCCATCATTGAGGTCCCGTTTGAGAGAATCGCAATGGATTTGGTAGGTCCTATAATCAAGTCCGCTAGGGGGCACCAGTACATATTGGTTATAATGGACTATGCCACCCGTTATCCAGAAGCGATCCCTCTCAGAAATACCTCGGCCAAAACCATAGCCAAAGAGCTATCTCTTGTTTTTAGCCGGGTGGGTATTTGTAAAGAACTGCTTACGGACCAAGGTACACCCTTTATGTCCCGGGTTATGAAAGAGCTGTGTAAATTGTTCAAAGTGACGCAATTGCGTACATCTGTGTATCACCCCCAAACCGATGGGCTGGTTGAAAGATTCAACAAAACCCTAAAACAAATGTTGAAGAAAGTGGTGGATAGAGATGGAAGGGATTGGGACTGTCTACTTCCTTATTTGATGTTTGCTATTAGGGAGGTGCCCCAATCCTCTACGGGATTCTCCCCCTTTGAGTTACTGTATGGGAGACACCCAAGAGGGCTGTTGGATATTGCCAAGGAAACTTGGGAAAGTGAGAGTTCTCCCCACAGGAGTGTGATTGAGCATGTCGCCCTGATGCAAGATCGAATTGCACAGGTAATGCCCATCGTGAAGGAACATTTGGCCCAAGCGCAGTTGGCACAGCAGAGAGTGTACAACCGTGGAGCCAAGACCCGTACCTTTTCCCCGGGGGATAGGATATTGGTACTTGTCCCTACGGTTGAAAGTAAATTCCTTGCCAAATGGCAAGGCCCCTACGAGATAATGGAAAAAGTGAGCGAAGTGAATTACAAGGTCAGACAACCAGGAAGGCGAAAGCCCGAACAGATCTATCACGTTAATCTGTTGAAAGCCTGGAGGGATAGAGAGTCCCTAGTCGCAGACACTTGGTCACCAGCTCAAACTGGTTGCGTGATTCCTGAGGTTGGAATCGCAGCCACCTTGTCACAACCCCAACAACAGGAGGTTAAGGAGTTTGTACTTCGCAACAAGGAGGTATTCTCTGAGCTGCCGGGACAAACATCTGGGGTAGAGCATGACATTATTACCCCGCCCGGTGAAAGGGTGAAGTTAAAACCCTATCGGATCCCAGAGGCCCGACGGGAGGCAATACGGGAGGAAGTACAGAGAATGCTGAACTTAGGGGTGATAGAGGAGTCCCAAAGTGATTGGTCTAGTCCCATTGTGTTGGTGCCTAAACCGGATGGGAGCTGGCGATTTTGTAACGATTTTCGTCAGTTGAACAAAGTTACAAAATTTGACACCTACCCCATGCCACGTATAGATGAGTTGATCGACCGGCTGGGAACAGCCCGATACATGACGACTCTTGACCTCACAAAAGGGTATTGGCAAATCCCCCTGGCCAAGTCGGCCAAAGAGAAAACCGCATTCGTAACCCCAGACGGGGCGTTCCAATATAAAAGAATGCCGTTCGGGTTACAGAATGCGCCGGCCACATTCCAGCGGAAAATGGACCAGATGCTGAGGCCCCATCGGAAGTATGCTGCGGCTTACCTGGATGACATAATTGTCCATAGCACAGATTGGGCCTCACATCTGCCAAAAGTGCAAGCAGTCCTGGACTCTGTTCGGGAAGCAGGGTTTACGGCTAACCCCAAGAAGTGTACCATTGGGCAGGAGGAGGCCAAATATCTTGGGTACACCATTGGGAGGGGAGTAATAAAACCCCAACTCAACAAAGTCGAGGCCATCCAGAGTTGGCCACGTCCCAACAGCAAGAAGCAGGTACGAGCCTTTCTGGGAATCGCTGGGTATTATCGGCGATTCATTCCCCACTTTGCTTCTAAGGCTGTGCCCCTAACCAACCTGACGAAGGGGAAAGGGTCGGTCATGATTAAATGGACCCCCGAGGCTGAGGCAGCATTCCAATTCTTGAAACAAGCCTTATGTAGCCAGCCAGTGTTGTACTCACCCGACTTCTCTAGAGACTTTGTCGTACAAAGTGATGCGTCAGATGTGGGGTTAGGAGCAGTATTGTCCCAGGTCTGGAACGGGGAAGAGCACCCAGTCATTTACCTCAGCAGGAAGTTGAAGTCCCATGAGGTAAATTACGCCACCGTTGAAAAGGAGTGTTTAGCGGTGAAGTGGGCTCTAGATTCCCTTCGGTACTACCTGCTAGGTAGGCACTTTGACATGGTTACGGATCACGCTCCGTTAAAGTGGATGGCTCAAAACAAGGAAACAAATAGAAGAGTGAATAGGTGGTTCCTGGCCCTCCAGGAATTCAACTTCACAGTAAAGCATCGCCCTGGCGTTCAAATGGGGAATGTGGATGCTTTGTCTCGAGTACATGAATGCCTGATTGCTGGTGTTCCAACCCCGAGGTTAAAACAAGAGGGGGGGGTATGTGACAGCAGGAAGGTAAAGTCACCTGGTTGCATCCAGGGGGGTAGATATATTTCGCCCAGATTCAGGCTTTACGCTGACTTATACAGCTAGGTGGAGAGTTGTATAAGCCCAGCTGAGACTAGTGGGCTCATTGATGACTCATACCTCTAGGGAGAGGGCTGGGCGTCGTGCAAACAGGGAGTTGATGAGATCAGCTGAACCTTGTCAGCTCATGTAGGCCTCTATAAAAAACTCCCAGATTCATTAGATGTTAGCTCATGCCTGGAAGCAGACCTGTGTGGACTGTCTAGGGAGAGTGAACCCCTGTGCGGTGAGAGAAAGCCTGTGTGGCTATATTTTGCTTGGACATTTAAAACCAGGGACTAGGACAGCACTAGGCTGATCCCAGTCGTTAGTTAGGAAACCTGTAAGTTTAGTTAGAGGTCAAGTTGACCAGGATTTATTTTGTGTTTGTTTTTTTTTGCCTTGCTGTGTTTTTGTCACTGTAAATAGAAAATAAACCGCACCTTTTTGATTTTGAAAACCACAACCTCCGTCTGCTGGGCCTGTTTTGGGTGGGGAGCCCATCCCGGGGGTCACACATACCCGCTGCCGAGTTAGCCCCCTCACAACCCCTAAGTGAAAATGTCCAAATTGGGCCCAAAGTGTCAATATTTTGTGTGGCCACCATTATTCTCCACCACTGTCTTAAAGAGGAAGTAAACCCAAAACAAATTTTCCTCTAAAAAAAAAACCCTGCAAGAAAAAGGCATAATGAGCAGGTATGCATAGCATACTAGCTCATTATGTAGCAGTTACCTGAGATCTAAGCCCCCGAAGCGCTCCTCATTCCCCTCCGCCGCCATGTTGCCTTGGAGCGTCTTCCTTATATCGCTGCTCCGGTGCTGTGACTGGCCGGAGCGGCGATGACGTCACTCCCACACATGCGCGGGACCGGCACGATCCCCGCGCATGCGCGCGGTTCCGGCATTATCTATTGATAAAACTGGCACGCTCAGTGTGCCTGCGACGTTGTCTACGGCGCGCATGCGCCGTAGATATCGGTGCAGTGTTTTCTGCAAATATTTCCTTAACCGTGTAGGTTAAGGAGATATTTCTTGCACCTACAGGTAAGCCTTACTCTAGGCTTACCTGTAGGTGCAAGTTGTCTGGTTGGGTTTACAACCACTTTAACCCTCTTGGGCATGGAGTTCATCAGAGCTTCACAGGTTGCCACTGGATTCCTTTTCCACTCCTCCATGACGACATCACAGAGCTGGTGGATGTTAAAGACCTTGCACTCCTCTGCCTTCCATTTGAGGATGCCCCACAGATGCTCAATAGGGTTTCGGTCTGGAGACATGCTTGATGCTTGATCATTGATGCTCAATGACCTGTAGCTCCCCAGTACCCGCAGCCCCAGACCATGACACACCCACCACCATGCTTGACTGTAGGCAAGAAACACTTGTCTTTGTACTCCTCACCTGGTTGCCGCCACACACGCTTGATACCATCTAAACCAAATACTTTTTATCTTGGTCTTATCAGACCAGAGGACATGGTTCCAGTAATCCATGTCTTTAGTCTGCTTTTCTTCAGCAAACTGTTTGCAGGCTTTCCTGTGCATCGTCTTTAGAAGAGGCTTCCTTCTGGGATGACAGCCATGCAGATCAATTTGATGCAGTGTGCGGCGTATGGTCTGAGCACTGACAGGCTGACCCCACCCCTTCAACCTCTGCAGCAATGCTGGCAGCACTCATACGTCTATTTCCCAAAGACAATCTCTGGATATGATGCTGAGCATGTGCACTCAACTTCTTTGGTTGACCATGGTGAGGGCTGTTCTGAGTGGAACCAGTCCTGGGTAACCGCTGTATGGTCTTGGCCACTGTGCTGCAGCTCAGTTTTAGGGTCTTGGCAATATTTTTATAGCCTAGGCCATCTTTATGTAGAGCGACAATTCTTTTTTTTCAGATCCTCAGAGAGTTCTTTGCCATGAGGTGCCATGTTAAACTTCCAGTGACCAGTATGAGAGCTAGAGTGATAACACCAAATTTAACACACCTGCTCCCCATTCACACCTAAGACCTTGTAACACTAACGAGTCACATGACACCTGGGGAGGGGAAATGGCTAATTGGGCCCAATTTGGACATTTTCACTTAGGGGTGTACTCACTTTTGTTGCCAGCGGTTTAGACATTAATGGTTGTGTGTTGAGTTATTTTGAATGGACAGCAAATTTACATGGTTATACAAGCTGTACACTCACTACTTTACATTGTATCAAAGTGTCATTTCTTCAGTGTTGCCACATGAAAAGATATAATAAAATATTTACAAAAATGTGAGGGGTGCACTCACTTTTGTGAGATACTGTGTGTATATATATATATATATATATATATATACATATACACACAGTATATATGTGTGTGTGTGGTGTCTATTAACCTAATCCCTGTGATTGAGTGCTGCTGATGACAGTAAAGCTGTTTCCTAGATCAGAGGAGATACTACAGGTTAGGGTTCTCCAAACTATGGTCCACAGGCCAAATCAAGCTTGCTGTAGAGCTGCATTTGGCCTGCAGCTAGGGTCAAATCCCCCTACTGCACTGTCTTTCTCCAAGTCAGTTGGTGCCAGTACCACCAGTGCCCTAGCAATTAATGATGTGCTTTCATTAGCAAAAGCACAGAGCTTTTTATGCCCTTACCTGCTCTGCCTCGTGCTCTGCTGCTACACTGGCTACAGGCACTCTGTAAGCAAGTCAAAAATGGACCACTGATGGAGATGCAAGGAGGGTTTCAGATGGAGATCCTGATATAAGAAGGTACTCTGATGGGCACTCTGATGTATGGGGGGCTCCTAAGGTGGCCTCTGATGTAAAGGGAACTTTATGTAAAGGGTGATGCTCAGGGAAGACTCTAATGTAAGGGGGCCTCTGGTGGAAACCCTGATGTAAGGGAAGCTCTGATGGAGACCCTGATTTAAGGGAAGACTCCTAGAGAGGTCTGTGTTGTAGGAGGGACTTGATGTAATGGGGGCTCAGATGAGGGCCCTAATGTAATGGGGGACTTTGTTGAAAGGGGTAGGCCCAGTACCTTCAACTGGGTCTACAACCAAACCATCGGAGTCCCAGGGTACCCGTGGGAGGGTGGCCCGCTCTGAAAGAGAGGAAACCAGGGGAGGACCTGTCCGGAGGATCAGTGAAGGAAGTAACTGTCTTAGGAGAGGCCTGGTTGCCTATCAGAGGGAAGGATTCCGTGAGTTGCACAATAGCTCCTGTGATGTGCCCCACTGGCACTTATGGTCTCTAAAAGTTGCAGGCGTTAGAGAGTTCTAGATTCAGGAACTAAAGGATTCTGTGGCAGAGGATCTCCTGAACTTGTCCTTGAAGAGGACGAAATCTAAAGTAACTGTTCGTACTTCACTCCAGTTGCTAGAACCGTGAGAGGGATCTATTCGGGTGAGCAATACCCACTCAGGCTTGAGTGGCGATGAGGGTAAATGGGCGCCGCGTGCCTGAACCTACCTCCCTTCCCAACTCTATCTCTATCTTCAACTTTTTCCCACTAAGTTCCAAGCAAGAAAAATAAACTCGTCTGTTGGAGTTTAAAATAGTCTGGACATTGGCCTTCTTTTAGGAAAGAGAATAGACTTTTCCCTGCACTCTAGGGACGAGAACCAACGGAAGGAGGTAACTCGCTGCAGGACCCAAAAATTGTATGAACACCGCTCAACCTCCTATACCAGGAGGATACGGGCATGTGGCATGGTGTGCCTTACTCTGCAGGTGGAGGTAAGCAGGAGAAAAAGGGTCTGTGTGCTACACAAATATTTGTAAAATATGCATTGAGGCCCTCATACTGAAAAGTATGGATACCCCCACTATAGATAAAAGAGAGTCCTTTCATCATTACAACAAATGAATATGTGGCAGCAAGGTGGCATTAATACCAGTGGCACTGAGCTGACCACTCATTCTCCTCAAGCATCAGCCTCAAGTGAAGCAGCCTAGCCCACTGAAAACTCTCAACCCGGTGAAACTGGTGTAAAGGCAGACCCCAGGTTACAAACAAGACAGGGACTGTAGGCTTGTTCTTAAGTATAATCTGTTTGTAATTTGGAACAGGTCAATTTTTTAAGTGTAGCTCCAGCCAAAAAAACAATTTTTAAGCTTTTTTGGTAAGCATAGGGAAGGGTTATCACCCCTGTAACATTTGTTTTGCTGTCTGTGCACCTGTTCAGAAGATTTCACCTCACTTTCCGTCCCAATGACAATTGGATTTTGAAAAGTGTTTTTTTTAGGGAAACAAGGATTGGTGATAAAGCATCAGTAGACAAGAGACACGTTTTTCCCATATTAACTCTTACAGGAGAGAATTTCCCTTCCTAGGGGTAGATTTCCTCTCACTTCCTGTTGTCTCCCTCCGTTTGTAAGTTAGATGTTTGTAAGTAGGGGACCGCCTGTATTGAGAATCACTAGGGAACAGAGGACACAAATAGTAAGAAGTAGTTGAGGAAGTAGGGAATGTGGGATTATGATGGTGCCAGAAAAAACATCAAATAGTGTATTGTTTAAAAAAAGGTAAGCCTTGTGATCTAGTGTATCATGTGTACAGTATGACATGCTCAATTCTTTTTATATATATATTTGTGTCAATATTTGGATGTATCAATAAAATTACCTTTTTTTAAACAATACACTATTTGATGTTTTTTCTGGCACCGTCATAATCCCACATTCCCTACTTCCTTTTCACAAATTTAAAAGGGATGAGGTGCCCTATCTCTCAGAGGACACACCAACCACTTACCTTTTCCAGTAAGAAGTAGTTATTCCTTGCTCCTAGGGTTAGTTTAATAAAAAGTATGCAGCTTGCAAAACAACATAGTCCCTGGAGAATTTATGGAATGCTCCTTAATTTGTGGAAGCAAATGTAGAATGTTTTGTGCCGTCATAGCAACAGGAAAATTGCAAGAGAAATAGCATAGATCACTTTGCTTTAATATAGTACATTGAAATTATTTCAATAAAAATATCTAATTTTGCAATGACCTTTTCAGCACCTGGATATAAATACAGATTATTGATAATTGCACAGTCAACAGCAAATAAAAAAATAAAAATAAATATGTGAGCACGTCGATGGGAAAACAGTGAATAGGCAACATTTGTGTTTAGTCATTTCTATCATTTCACTTCACTTGCTTGAGTAAAAGTACCTTTTATCAAACACAGTGCAGTTAGAGAATACAACACAATAGAGTTTCTCTGTTTTAAGTAAAAATAAATCCTGAAGTTTACAAATACATCTGTATTATCTTGCAAGAAACCCTAGAAAATATAGAAAAAATGCTGTTTAAACTGGATTTTTACCCATAACCGTTTCTCTTTTCTTTACTTCTTCTATTCTCTTACTCCTGTTTCATGACCCTTTCCCTTTTATCAGTTCTTATGTGGTACTCACAGGTTTGTTCTCCAGACCCATTGAAATGTACTTTTGCTTTACTGATTTATTAATCACCTTGTTTTTAAACAAGACAGACAGTCAACAATCTACCTCTTTCTTTTATATTATCTGACATTGTTTACATTTGACTTTGACGGTCTATTTAATGCTTATATAGTGCGATATTGGAAGACTATCCAGTCAACCACGGGTTGTAAAAAAAAACAGGCTGATGTGAGGGAATGTGAGGCCTCTCTACCATAAGACTTGAACAGGTTTTATGCCCAATTTGATCATCTAAATAATGATTTGATTACTAAATTGTGGATGTAAAGAAGGGGGGGGGGGGGTGGGACTTTATATGAGGTATGTGTCCAAAACAGCATATAGTACATATATATTTGTATAACAATACATAGCAAACAGTAGATACATAAGTTTTATTGTATAACACATTCCAGCCAAAGATGGTACATATTGGAAACATTGGTCAGATAGATGCATAGAGCAGTAATACATTGGAACCATAGCATTCATTAGATTGTAAAATGATAGGAACTGTTGCGAGACAGAAAACCATAATATGGGTAGCTAATAGACATGTTTAAAATGATGACCAATAGTAGATGGTAGTAGAATGTATTCATAGTAGGAAGTATAGAGATCGCATCCTATTGCTCTATGCCTTTTGTTAAAAAGTTTACTTCCTCAGGAGAGGGTGCAATCCGAGTATCTATAGAAAAAAAAAAAAAAAATATATATATATATATATAACAGAAATATAGCTGGGTGGTCACCAATTTACATTAAAACCAAAAATTTTAAAAATGTATAAAACTAAAAAGGACAAACAAACAACAGTATTCCCTAAAGGATTGACTTACTGATCAACTTAAACTGTATAATATGGCGTAGGTAGCCAGGGACTAACTCAGAACGTCTCGCCCGGGAACTTTGGGAGCTATATCCATCCAAGGTCAGATGGTACATAATGGGCTGCAGGAAGAGTGCAAGTCTCCATAGAGGAGTCCTTGGTGGCCCACAAAGGGCTCTAAAAGGTGTAAATAATGTGTATATGTGTTAATTTTGAGAACCGTTTTTTTTAGAACCCTTTGTGGGCCACCAATGACTCCTCTATGGAGACTTGCACTCTTCCTGTAGCCCGTTATGTACCATCTGACCTTTATGGATATAGCTCCCACAGTTATTGGGTGAGACGTTTTGCATTGGCCCCTGACTACCTACACCATATTATACAGTTTAAGTTGATCAGTAAGTCAATCCTTTAAGCATACTGTAATTTGTCTGTTCGTCCTTTTTAGTTTTATATATATTTTTTTTTTTTTGGTGACCACCCAGCTATATTGCTGTTTATATATATATATATATATATATATATATATATATATATATATTAGGGCTGTTACTGATTAAAATTTTCGTGTTCGATTAATCAAATTTTTTTTAAATCGATTAATCGACTAATTTTGATTAATTATAACGCGCATACAGATCCAACTACTTTTAGCTGATCTCCTTGCAGGCCGATTCCCAGTGCATAAAAATAAATAGTGCAGCGCTTTAAAAGTCCATATATCAAAGATAGAAAAACAGCACAGTAAATCAGTATATAATCCCCGTGATCTTCATAGATGACACATGGACTCTTGATTGCATGCAGGTGGTAACAGACACACACACAGTGAGAGACCTCCACCAACAGATAAATTGGCCGCTCCAGCTACCAACCACTGGAAAAATGGATAGCAGGATACAAAAACACACAAAGGCAGCGCTCGATGGGAATAGCATTAAAACTTTTATAGTCTTCAAGTAGGTAACAAAATAAATATTGCACTGGAGATAAAATCAATGTAGCTACATAAACTGTAAAAATGGTGCGAGTAATGCCAAACGGTAGCAAAAGCAGTCATAAAAACATGTAGCTAAGTATGATACTGGTATAAAAATGTGTACAACGATACCACTGCTGAATCCAGATGAGGAGGGGTTAACATCAGTCTGTCGGCATGTAGATGTCCCGTGAAGGGAACTATCACAACTCCCAGTGGATGGCTGTAGAATCCCAGGTTGATAGAGGGAAGTGTAACAGCCCTTGCATGTGGCAGATAGTAAGGTCCCGCCGACATGCAGATATGAAGGCGCAGCAAAGGAGTCCTTCAGATGGACACGGCAAGCCCCGCCGGTGTCCGTGACGTCACCGGATCTCCGAAAGAACTCCCTGAAGACCCGGAAGCTGGCTGAGAGGTGAGTACTGATCAAAAGAATATTGATCGATCAAAAAAATTAATTGATTAATCGAGGAATTAATACTGTATTTATTGGCGTTTAACACTCACTTTTTTACCCTGAAAATAGAGGGTAAACTGTGCCTGCGTGTTATACGCAGGGGTCTTTGGAAAGTTTTTTTCCTGAAACTTCCCTCTTAAAGTTAGGGTGCGTGTTATACGCCAATAAATACGGTAGTTAATTTCCACAGCCCTAATATATATATATATATATATATATATACTGGTACATATATTTTCTATAGATATTAGGACTGCACCCACTCCGGAGGAAGTGAACTTTTTCACGAAACGCGAGAAATAGGATGCAATCTCTAAAGTTTCTACTATGATATCACTCTACTACCATCTACTATTAGTCATCATTTTAAACATGTCTATTAGTTACCTATATTATGTTTTTCCGTCTCTTAAAAATTCCTACCATTTTACAATCTAATGAATGCTATGGTTCCAATGTAATACTGCTGCATGCAAGGGAAGCAAGGGATAATATATTAAGGACAACCTTATTAATACATGAAGCAAAAAAGGGAAAGAAATCTGCCCTTTTCCTATCAGTAGATGCCGAAAAGGCTTTTGATAGGGTAGATTGGGAATATATGATGCAGACACTATGTAAATTTGGCCTAGGTCCACAAATGGTTAGGTGGATAGAGGCCCTATATTCCAACCCCACTGCCCAAATTCAGGTGAATGGAACTCTGTCAGAGACATTTAGGCTCTATAATGGGATGCGTCAGGGATGCCCACTCTCTCCTCTACTTTTTGTGTTCTCCTTAGAACACTTCCTAGCTTCTATAAGAGCGAATACTGAAATCGAAGGTATAGAGGTCTCTGGGCAAGAGCATAAGATATCTGCGTTTGCAGATGATATCATGTTATATATAACGAATCCCAGGCAATCACTCCCAAAGATTTTGTAAGAATTGGGTGAATATGGGGGGGGGTCTCAAATCTTAAGATCAATATGGAGAAATTAGAGATACTAAATGTATGTATACCCCCAAAGGAGAGAAGAGAACTTAGAGCTCTCTTCCCCTTTGTGTGGAAGGAAAAAGGACTAAAGTATTTAGGAGTATTCCTATCAGCACTAACAGCAGATCTATACCAGGATAACTATCTTCCCCTCTTGAATAAAATTAAATAAGATCTGAAAGGATACCCAGCACATAGATTGTCATGGCTGGGTAGGATAAGTGTAATTAAAATCCTCCCGAAAGCCCTGTACATCTTTCAAAGGCTTCCGATTAATATCCCAGGGGCTTATTTTAAAATCATGAGATCCCTATTGCAGAAATTTGTATGGAATAGAAGAGGAAGCCTAATTTCCTACAAAGTAATGAGTAGATCTAAAGATAATGGGGGGGGGGGGTGCTCCTCCCAGATCTTCAGAAATACCATGCGGCAGCAGTATTAAGGAGAATCATAGATTGGTTCCACATAAGAAATGGGTATCACTGGAAGACAATATGAGTAAAGTTACCCTAGGCTAGATTATCTGGATTCCAAAAGAATACAGAGGTCTCCCAAGGGAAATGGTCTCAATTACAATAGAAACATTAAGAGCATGGGATATGGTATTTAAGGGTACGACAGGACAATACAATAGTCCCTTGATGCCCCTGACGGGAAATAATTATTTCCCCCCGGAGAAAGACAACAAATTGTATTTAAAATGGACCCACTCGGATCAATTGAGATTAGGAGACGTCCTAAAAGCAAACGCCTTTTGTTCACTAGCGGATTTACGAGAAAAAAACGGTACAACACCATGGGATGGCTGGAGATACAGACAGCTCCAACACTTCATAGAATCCCTTCCAAAACCCCTTTGTTCGACTAGTAGGTTAAAGACATGGGAGATATTAGTTGACCAAGGGGGGATAAGCAGACAGGGGATCTCTAGAATATATAGGTTGCTGATAACTTCTATGGATTAATGTGTCCCTTGGGGATGTGGGAGATGGAACAGAACCAATCGGTACCGGAGATGCTGAAGGGTAAGGTTATGGACTATGTCCACTCTACCTCAATGGACACAAGGATAAAATAAATGAATTATAAACTATTTACTAAGTGGTACTACGTCCCATCCAAGATGCATAAAATGAATCACAATTTATCACCTTTCTGTTGGAGGGAATGTGGGAAGGAAGGAACCCATGCCCATATATGGTGGCAGTGCAGTTTGATCCAGCCATACTGGGTGGAAGTATTGGATTTAATTAAAAGGATTGACGGGACGGAAATAGTATTAGACCCCTGGAAATGCTTTTTCCATGCGATTGGGGGTTCTAGGAAGAAGTATAGAGCAGCACTTACGCCATTCCTGCTGAATGCAGCAAAAGCACTAATCCCGAAACATTGGAAAAGAAAGGAACTACCAATGATAAAGGATTGGCTTAGAGAAATAGATGGAACAAGGATAATGGAAGAATTAATACGTTTCCAAAGGGACGCAGAAACAAGATTTCAGGGTACTTGGAAGAAATACATAGAATTTAAACAATCCCCGATTTATCTGGGAATTATGGGGAATGGAGGGAGCACGTAGGGGCTTGTCCCCTGACGCCCTCTCTTCATGGCACCCCCTCTTCATGAAGGAGAGGGGAATATGATCCCCCCTCCTCAATCCCCCCCCTTTTTCCGTTTTCCCCCTTTTTTTTTCTCCCTTCCCCCCCCTCCCCCCCTTTTTTTTTTTTGCACAATTTGAAAGAGATAGTAATGAGGATAGAGAGACAAGAATCTTCTCCTCTCGAAAATAAAGATAAATAGACACGGGTAAGAGGGGTATAGACATGTTCATATAGGGTTAATGAAATTTACATAAATGTTTTTTTTTTTGGCACGATTTGATGGAGGATAATAATGGGGCCTGGGAGATGGGAATCTCCCTCCCCCTCGAAAGTAAAGATAAACGGACACAGGTTTTTTTTTTCTCTCCACAGAGCTGGGGGGGGGGGGGAATTAGGAGTATACGCTGCGGGATAGATTCATTTTTAAGTGCATGTTAGAGGATGGATCCATTTATGTACCTATATGTATATATATATATTTTTTGTTTTGTTTTTCTTTCCTTTTTACGTATTGATGTATATTTTGAAAATGTTTTGCATTTTTATGAATGATTTGCAAATTGTTGTGCAAAGTATGTAAGATTTTTATTTGTAAAAATTAATAAAAACAATTTAAAATACTGCTGCATGCATCTAATTGACCGATGTTTTCAATATTTACCATCTTTTGCTGTAATGTACTATACAATGTAGCGATACCCCCAAACTAAGGGAGCCGCTGGTTTGCTTTTGGGCCCTGTACACAGCACAGCCAACCCCCGGCAATCTACTCAACCCTTCTCTGGCACAGCTAGTCTAGGGGGTGGTGTTTTTGTATAGCTCTATACCAGTTCATGTACAATCCCCCAATACTTATCTAACAGTGATAAGATAGATTAATAAACTCCAATACCAGGTTGATCAACTGTAAAAAAGGTTTACTTGTGAATAAAGGGGTTAACGATCAATATCACATATAACACATGCATGCAGAGCTCGGCAGTAATACACTGGTTAACTATAGTGCACAAATAGTTCTATCACACACTGACATATAGCTAGAGTCCTGTTAGCAATATGGCACCCAGCAATACTATCAACTCCCAGTCAGGCCTGACACTGTTAAAGCTCAGTCTGTTAGACAAGGAATCTTTGCATGCAAGATGATCGGTGGTGCACATACAGGAACAATATTTGTAATCCAATAATGGCCTGAGGCAATGGAGGCAACTCCCCTGAGACTATGTAACTCAGTCCCACAACCAGTCTGCTGACAGGAAAAAGGGGAAATATAACCCGATGGGCCAAGGCAGTCAATAGGCCTAATAAAGTACTCGGTTATAGTTGTGAGCAGGTGCTCTCTCACCCCTGCGGACTCGATCCCAGTCCGGGACTCCAACCGCTGTGTCCACACACACAGGATCTGCCACCGCCTGATCTCCGGTCCACTGCCGTCCCTCAAGCAGGTAGATGTCTGCAGCCGCACAGGCTCCGCAGCGAGGTGGAAGGCTCTCTGGAAGTGCGCAAGGCCCAGGCCTTGCACTCACAGCAGGTCCGCACAGAAAGTCCTCTTGCCAGCCGCGCGGTGTCCAAAGAGGCCGGGCTTAGCCTCGCCCTCCCCTTTTATACCCCACCCATGAGTCTCTGCGGCAGCCCAATGCACCCTGGGTGCCAAACGGGGTTCTAGGTAACGTAGTCCATGGGGCCTCAATGGAGACCCCGCTACACACTCCCCCCACTTAAACTCTTTGGTCCCCAAAGATAATTGTCAACATACACTACGCACGACATTAGACAAAGCTGTGTATGATGTCGGCAGAGGAAGTTCCCACCAAAAATGAGAGGGTGAACTTCCTTGCCCACAGGTCACACTGTCATAAGTGGCCTGCCTAACAGTGCCAGGGGGTGAGTTGGGGTTGCCCTCCACCAAATGAACAGTGGAGGGATTAGGGTTTTCTGCACTCCTCCTGGCAGTTGCCACAGTGTCCTCCGAACTCTTCCCCATTTGTGTGTAAGTCAACTTTCGGGGAGGCCTTATGGCCCTCTTCGCCCTCCGCTCCCTTGGGATTTCTGGTTTGGACACTGTAGGTTCCTCTTCTGGAACAGACATGGCAGCTTCCACTGTTTCTGAAACATTTAACTCAGGAACAGGAGAATACACAGAACATCCTGGATCCTCCTCTGGAAGTGAGTCGAGAGCATCCTCCCATGAGTCTGATAGAGGGCTGGACAGGACGAATTCAGTAGCTTCTGCATTCAGTGTACTGTCTATGGTGTCTTCCAAAGGTGGGAGATCTATAGCAGAAGTCACTGGGGCCTGGGAGGGCCATAGCCATTCTAGCTCTTCCCTTTCATCCTCACTAGGTTCAGAGACACCTGTTTCTTCAGACCGAGATGCCTGAGACCGGGTATTTGGCCTAGGGGTGTCCAGGATGTTCGTTGGCTCAGAGGAATCCTTCACAGGGGGTATCCGGACTGATTTGGCAAGTGGGAGTATGTGGTTCCGGTGCCAAGTCTTCAAAGGCCCCACCTTTCCCTCTGGCTTCAGCTGATAAACTGGTAGGCCGGGCAACTTCTTGCAAATAACATATGGCTGAGGTCTCCATCTGTCTGCAAGCTTGTGCTTCCCAGGGATTCCCAAGTTTCGTAACAACACTCTGTCCCCGGGTTGCAGATCCTGAATCCGGACCTTCAGGTCAAAGTTTCTCTTGTTGCGGGCTCCCCTTTGTTCTGAAGCGGCTTGGGCCTGCTCGTAGGCCAACTAGTAAACTGTGCCTCAGCCGGTCCACATAGCCTTTGTGAGAAGTGGCTGAGGAGTGGTCTATGGAGGTGCCAAAGGCCAGGTCTACGGGTAGTCTTGCTTCTCTCCCGAACATGAGTCGGTAGGGAGAGTACCCTGTAGCATCACTTGTTGTACTGTTGTAAGCGTGCACAATTGCTGCTATGTGCCTGCTCCAGTGCTGCTTCTTTTCACTTTCCAAAGTTCCCAGCATGTTGAGTAGGGTTCGGTTGAACCTCTCCGCCTGGGCATCCCCTTATGGATGGTAGGGAGTGGTTCGGGTCTTCTTGATCCCTAAGGAGTCCAAGAGCTTCCGGATCACCCGACTTTCAAAGTCCCTCCCTTGATCCGAGTGGAGTCGCTGTGGTAGCCCATAGTGCACAAAGTATTTTTCCATGAGTACTTTGGCCACTGTGGAAGCCTTCTGGTCTTTGGTTGGGAAGGCCTGGGCATACCGGGTGAAATGGTCGGTTATCACCAGAACATTTCCTAGTCCACTGAAGTCGGGTTTGAGGCAGAGGAAATCAATGCACACCAAATCCATTGGGCCTTGGCTTTGCAGGTGGCCCATTGGGGCAGCTTGATGGGGTAGGGTTTTCCGCTGAATGCAGCATGCGCATGAATGGCAGTATTCCTCCACTTCAGCCCTCATGCAGGGCCAATAGAACCGGCTCCTGACAAGTTGGAAGGTCCTTTCAGCTCCCAAATGACCATAATGGTCGTGTAAGGCGACCAAGACAGTCTCTCAGTGTTTCTCGGGTAGGAACAATTGCCATTTGTCTTCCAGGTCATCAGAGGGGCCCCTTCGGTAGACCACCCCTTGATGCACCTGCAACCTGTCCAACTTCTTCCGCAGCAGGCGAGCTTACTTTGAAGGGTGATGCAAGAGCCTATATGGATCCTGATTTTCCAGGGCCTCTAGGACCAATTTCCCCAAAGGGTCTTCCAATTGGTCACACCTCAATTCTTTTTTTGACAGCTTGGGTAAATCATCTTCCTCTATCTGAGTTACTCCACAGTATTTCTTGGGGACCCCCACTACTGTGACCCCTATCTCTTCCGCTCTGGACCCCCCACTGGCTTGGAGTTCAGCCCATTGACAGAGGGCCCGCACCCCGTCCGGTGCCACCTGGGTCAAGTCTTCTGTGCGGCTAGTGGGAGCATGAGACCTTCTGGACAGGGCCGCCGCATCTCGATTTCCAGCCCCAGGTCTGTATTTCAGGCTGAAGTTGAATCCAGACAGTGCAGCCAGCCATCGATGGCCTGTGGCATCCAGTTTTGCTGTGGTGAAAAGATAAGTAAGGGGATTGTTGTCAGTTTTCACGATGAATTCTGCCCCATACAGATAGTCCTTAAAGCGGTGGTGTAGGAAAAAAAAAGTCAGCAGCTACTAACAGTGTAGCTGCTGACTTTTCAAAAAGGACACTTACCTGTCCTACTCTCCCGCGATGTCGGTCCTGCCGCGGCGATCGATCGCTGCTGGCAGGCTCCCAGCTCCTCCTTTCTGAGTAGGGGAAACAGGCTGTGAAGACGTAATGCTTCACTGCCCGTTTCCTACTGCGCATGCGCCACTTGCACGGCGCTTTGTGAATGGGCGGCTTGCCTCCTGGGATACACACAGTTCCCAGAAGGCAGCGCGGCCCATTCACAAGAAGAGGAAGCGGAAGGAGTGCCACCGGGGACGGAGAAGAGGAACATTAGCGGCAGATTAGGGGACTTCCGCATAGCAACAGGCATTTAGGGTGAGTATACATTTTTTTTTTCTATTAATTTTTATTTATTTTTTTCGATTTTTTAGTGTGAAGATTTTTTCAGGGTGGACCTCCACTTTAAGTTTATCAACTACAGCCCACTTGAGAGCCAGGAACTCCAACTTGTGAGTGGGGTAGTTTTTTTCAGAGGGGGTCAAACTTCTACTCACATATGCGACAGGTCGCAGTTGCCCTTCATGCTCCTGGTAGAGCATTCCTCCCAGACCGTCATGACTGGCATCTACATGGAGTTCATAGGTTTTCTTTGGGTCTGCATAGGCCAAGACAGGGGCAGTGGTTAAGCTCTTCTTCAGCATGTGGAAGGCCTCTTCGCATTTTCCATTCCACTGGTCTTTGACTGAATCTCCCGGCTTCCTGGGACCCGAGTCATCCTCTTCCCCTTCTGTCTTTAAGAGTTCATTCAGGGGTCTGGCAATCCGTGCAAACCCCTCTACGAACCTCCTATAGTAGGAACAGAACCCCAAAAAGGACCTGAGTTCTGTCACAGCGGTGGGCCGGGGCCAGGAGGTGACTGCCTCCAGCTTCCCGGGGTCTGTGGCTACCCTTCTTCAGACACTATGTGCCCTAGATAGTTGACTGATGACTGGTAGAACTGGCATTTCTCTGGCGAAAGCTTGAGTCCCTCTTCGCTGAGCCTTCTCAGGACTTTTTCCAGTCTTTCCTCATGTTCTTCTAGAGTCTTCCCAAAGACAATGATGTCATCTAAGTACACTAGAACTTCGATGAGGTTCATGTCTCCTACGGTTTTCTCCATGAGGCGTTGAAAATTGGCAGGGGCTCCAGACAGACCTTGGGGAATCCGGTCAAATTCAAAGAATCCCACAAAGGTTGTGAAAGCTGTCTTCTCCTTGTCTTCCGGATGCATAGGGATCTGATAGTATCCACTCTTTAGGTCCATAACGCTGAACCACCTGGCTCCAGACAAACTCTGTAGGGCATCCTCTATCCTCAGGGTGGTATACTGGTCGGGTATCGTCCTCCGGTTGAGAGTCCTGTAGTCTATACACAACCTCAACGACCCATTCTTCTTCCGGACCACCACTATTGGAGAGGCATAGGGGCTCCTAGATTCCCGGATAACACCGGTGCGTTTGAGCTCGGCGAGCTGTTTCCTCAGGTCTTCAAGGTCAGCTAGAGGAACTCGCCTGACCCTCTCCCTGAAAGGCTTGTCTTCTTGGAGGCAGATTCGATGGGTGGCACTCTTTGCACACCCTACATCGAACTCATCTTTAGAGAAAATCTTCCTCCATCTTGTCAACTGGGCATTTGCCCTCTCTTTACAGGCCTTTGGCAGGTTCGGGTTCTCCATGCAGAGCTTCTCCCAAACAGTCCTGTCTCCCTCTGTCTTCTCCACATCTGATAAGACAATTTGGGCAGCAGGGCTCACCTGGCCCAGAAGCATCCTGGCGGGGATCTCCATGGGGACATCCGTGGTATTCCTGATGCTCACCGGCACCTTACAGTGTGCCTTCTTCAAAGCTCTCACCGGAACCATTTCTGGGATTACTTCTAAGCCTGAGTATTCTTCCAGAGGGTCTGGTTCCAACATGACAAAGGGGCCAGGTTGCTCCCAAGTAAGCTTCACAGTGGCTCTGAGACAGGTTACCTCACGGGGCTGCAATACTATTCCTTTCTTCACCAGTCTCCAGACTTTACCCACCCCCTCTTCTGGGGCCTTGTGTTCTAAGACCAGTCGCTGATAGGCTGTCTTTAACATTGGGTGTATTCTGGTGACTGTTGGTTTCTTTCCTCCTGTTAGAGGGGCCAGAAGCCTCCAGACCAGGTCCGTGTTTGTCCCTATTATTAATGAGTTCTTGCTGGCTCCAGGTGGTCGGGGGCACACCACTGCCAGGGTATCGAACACTTCAGCCTTCCTGGCTACTGAGGGGTCAAAGGTCAGTTTAATGGGCAAGTAACCATCGTAGGGGAAACTCTGTGTTCCGATTCCCCATATTTCCAAATCTTCAATTCTCTGGATGGGTAGGTGACTTAGATGTCTATCATAGAAGTCCCGGTATAACAGAGTCACCTGCACCCCAGTATCTAAGATGGTTCTCGTGTAGACTCCCTCCACTTGAATAGGCACTACGGGGGAGGGGCCTACCAGTTCTTCGGGATAAGACTTCAAAGGGGTCTCTTTCTGTCGATCCCTACATTTTCCTTTGGAACTTTCCTTCTTGTGTTTGGCTGTTGGCTTTAGTCCCTCTTGGGCTCGGTATGCATTGATCTCCCTCCCCTGTTTATGTGTATATTCCCGCTGAGGGACATTATTTCTCTTTTTAGGTGTGTATTCTCGCTGAGGAGCACTGTTCTTCTTCTGAGGGGACTACCCCTTTTTCTTCTGGGCTTCTCCTTCAGTTTGGGTACAGTGGAGCTCACTGGAGATGATGGGCACCCGGTTGACTCCTTCACCGGGGCCCTCTGGAGTTTTCCGCCGGCTTGCGATTATTTATCTTCTTTTTCTTGGGACTAGAACATACTTTCGCAATATGGCCAACTCCTCCACAGTTAAAACAGACCACATCCCCCCAATCTTGTAGGGAAGTGGGTGCTGGGGTATCTGGGAACAACTCCTTCTTTGGTCCACTATTTTCTACGACCCTTGGATCCTTTGCCATCAAAGAGGTCAGCATCTCTAACACCTGAGACATCTGTGACTTCAGGGTATCTACTTCTGAGTCTCTTTCAGGGGTCATGGCTGATCTGACCATTACCGGTGTAGAAGGTGTATGCGCCTTGATCGCTTGCTGATCCTTCTGCAGTGCCTCTTCATCTCTAATGATCTTTACCATATCAGGGTAATTCAGTGACATGCCTCCTCCAGAGGTTTTCAAGTGGAGCCAGACTGGATCCGAGCGTAGCGCTCCCTTTAGGATCTGCTTCATCCTTGCCGCATCTATGGCTTGGGGTACCATCCCTTTTTTTAGCACGATTTGACAAAGCATCTTGTTCAGTCTTCTGACATACTCCGACAGCTTTTCTCCTGGCTGCTGAAAGGTGTGTTCGAACTGATACACCAGTTCCGTTACTTTCTCCAACTGACCGAACTCTTCTTGTAGCATGGCTAAGCAGTCATAAGCCGTGCAGGCAGCATTTCCAAACCGGAGACTTTTTACAGCTTCCGCAGCTGCGCCTTTCAGGCTTTTCATCACGCGCTGCTTCTTCTGCGATTCAGGCACCTCCCATTCCTCTACTGCTGACAAGGCCTGTTCGATCCAGGTATCGATGTCTTCCTCCTCTACCGGGACGGGCAGCCTCCCTAAAAAGGTTCTCAGCTTCCGGTAGCTGGCCTCTATGTGTACCGTATTTGTTTGCTGACACATTGTGAGCAGATCTCCCAAGGCATTTAAAAGCTCTGGCCCTATGGCTGTAATGGGTTTCACCGGAGGTGTCATCCTTCTCTGCCTCTCTGCTGCATGGGGTATCCCTGGCGGTGATCCCGTTGGGGATGGCGGAGGTGACTCCGTCTTCACAGTTATTGCGTGCGCCAGACCATAAGTTTTGTTATCCAGCGTCTGCACACTTTGGCCTTTAAAGTTTCCCGGTACTCCATCCATCCACTCTATAAGTGCATACTGAAACGAGGTGTCTGGGGCTGACTTCAGGTCTATCACCCATGGTGTATTATTTGGGGATAGCGACACTGCAAGTCGCTCTGCCGCGCTCACTGACCATTCTTCTCCTGGGAGACTAATGACCACTGACGTGTCTGGGTTTGTCTTGGCTGCTTCGCACCACGCTTTCACTTCTAGCGGGTCCATGCCGGTACTTTTGGCGTGTTTGCTTGCCATATACAGGATCCCGGACCGATGCCCCCACGTGTAGCCATACCCACAAACTAAGGGAGTCGCTGGTTTGCTTTAGATCCCTGTACACAGCACAGCCAACCTCCGGCAATCTACTCAACCCTTCTCTGGCACAGCTAGTCTAGGGGTGGTGTTTTTGTATAGCTCTATACCAGTTCATGTACAATCCCCCAATACTTATCTAACAGTGATAAGATAGATTAATAAACTCCAATACCAGGTTGATCAACTGTAAAAAAGGTTTACTTGTGAATAAAGGGGTTACCGATCAATATCACATATAACACATGCATGCAGAGCCCTGCAGTAATACTAACACTGGTTAACTATAGTGCACAAATAGTTCTATCACACACTGACATATAGCTAGAGTCCCGTTAGCAATATGGCACCCAGCAATACTATCAACTCCCAGTCAGGCCTGACTCAGTTAAAGCTCAGTCTGTTAGACAAGGAATCTTCGCATGCAAGATGATCAGTGGTGCACATACAGGAACAATATTTGTAATCCAATAATGGCCTGAGGCAATGGAGGCAACTCCCCGGAGACTATGTAACTCAGTCCCACAACCAGTCTCCTGACAGGAAAACGGGGATATATAACCCGATGGGCCAAGGCAGTCAATAGGTCTAATAAAGTACTCGGTTATAGTTGTGAGCAGGTGCTCTCTCACCCCTCCGGACTCGATCCCAGTCCTGGACTCCCACCGCTGTGTCCACACACACAGGATCTGCCACCGCCTGATCTCCGGTCCACTGACGTCCCTCAAGCAGGTAGATGTCTGCAGCCGCACAGGCTCTGCAGCGAGGTGGAAGGCTCTCTGGAAGTGCGCAAGGCCCAGGCCTCGGGCCTTGCACTTACAGCAGGTCCACACAGGAAGTCCTCTTACCAGCCGCATGGTGTCCAAAGAGGCCGGGCTTAGCCTCGTCCTCCCCTTTTATACCCCACCCATGAGTCTCTGCGGCAGCCCAATGCACCCTGGGTGCCAAACAGGGTTCTGGGTAACGTAGTCCATGGGGCCTCAACGGAGACCCCGCTACACAATAAAACATTTGTTCTTGTGTATCTACTGTTTGCTACGTATGGTTATACAAATATTTATGTACTATATGCTATTTTGTCCCCCCCTACATTGTAAAGTGCTGAGTAAACTGTTGGCGCTATATAAATTGTGTATAATAATAATATTAATAATAATTCTGGACACACACCTCATATAAAGTTCCACCCCCCCCTTTCTTTGTAGTGCATACCAGTGATGGAGGCATATTACCCTATGGCCTCATGTAAAATCTCAAATTCTTTTCCCCCATTGTCCATTACTTGGGGATGTGCCTTTTTAAGGCTTCTGCTCAGGATTTGCATTGAGTAAAAAGGCTGTTTGATCCCCCCCTTCTTTTACTGTCCCCAATCAATCTGCTAATAGTACAGAGCATTGGATGCACTCTGCAAATGCTCTGTTTTGTGTGCATTGCTAGAGAGTTTTTAATTTTTGGAGAAGGTGCATGTGATCAGCACAGGGCCAATCAGCATTGTCCAGACAGAGGGTCAGGAATCATGCAGCCTCATAGAACAGCTAGAGGAGAATAAAAACTCCTCCTACAAGCTTTGACCAGTGCTCGGCCAGACACTGATAGAAGTCACAAGACTGCTATATACTGCTGATGTGAAAAGGTATTTAGCAGTTTATATTTACTAAAAAAAATTAGATTCCCATGTTCTGTGTACTTGAAGCTATTATGCAAAGAAGAATGGGGAAAAAATGTCACTCTCTAGATGTGCAAAGCTGGTAGAGACATCCCCAAAAAGACTTGCAGCTGTAATTGCAGTGGTTCTACAAAGTATTGACTCAGGGGGGCTGAATACAAATGCACGCCACACTTTTCAGATATTTATTTGTAACAAATGTTGAAAACCATTTATTATTTTCCTTCAACATCACAATTATGTGCCACTTTATGTTGGTCTATCACAAAAAATCCCAATAAAATACATTTACGTTTTTGGTTGTAACATGACAAAATGTGGGGAACTTCAAGGGGTATGAAAAATTTTCAAGGCACTGTGTGTGTGTTTTTTTGTTTTTTGTTTTTTACTTTTTTTTTTACAATCAGATTGTGTTTATTGAGCAGTTATATATACATGAACATAGAAACAGAGCTCGGCCAACATAGCCGAGGAATAGGACATTACAACTTGTGACATACAAATCAGTGTATTCAGCAGGCAACAGCGACATATAAGGGATAATGTAAAAAATATAACTTCTGGGGGGGGGTCCCCTGCCCACCCAACCGGCCATCCTATCTCAACCGGGCGCAAGGGTCTAGAAAGGGGGTTGTAGGACCAATCAAGGCGATATCCAGGGCAACCACACCTTGTCAAACTTCCAGGGGCATCCTCTGCTGATATACGTCAGCCTGTACATTGGTATTGCAGTATCAACCATGGCCAGCCAGGAGGACACTGGCGGAGAGCTAGGGGATATCCATTTGCAAATAATAGACTTTTTGGCATAAAATAACAAATACGCAATCAACTGTTTTCTATGGCGGGGTCTCTGCTCATCATCTTGGACCCCAAACAAGGCCAGCTCTGGTGACACGGGAAGCTCCAAGTCCAGTTTCAGATTGATCAATTCAAAAACCCCTCTCCAGAATACCTGTATCTTAGGGCATTCCCAAAGTATATGTATAAGGGTGCCAGGGTGGGTCCGACATCTTGCGCAGCAGGGGTCTCTGTCAGGGTATATCCTATGGAGCCTAACCGGTGTATAATACACCCTGTGCAGCATTTTGATTTGTGTCAGTTTGTCCCGGGAGGAAATCACCAGCTTGGGACATTCCTCCAACGCGTCCTCCCACTCCTCCTTCCCCAGGGATGGGACGTCCGCCCTCCACCTATCCCAAAGCCTGTCCAGTCTCAGGGTATCTGGTTTAAGCAGTGTCCCATATAGTACAGAGATTGTTTTTTACTTTAATCAGTTATTTAAAAATTTCCATGGTATTTACGTCACATATTTTCAGAATTTGTGTTTTTTACCAAAATTTTGATCTTTTACTTTTATTATCATGCAATATATCCAAAAAAAAACACAAATATTGCATGAAATAATTGTTGATGACTTGACGCCAATATTAAATATCTGATATAACTACAGTGAATAAAACATGTGCATGGTACAGATTTAAAAATATTTCAGATATGGCCTATACATAGTACCAAAAGAAAAATAAATTTTGCAGTTCTTTACTGCATAAAGAAGGCAATATACTCCAAAAGACTTTTAGATTTTCTAAAGGGGAAATATTCTCTTTCTGCCACTAGGTGATGCTCTTGGTCTTTTACTTGCAAGTACATGTCTACTACTTTACAGATGCCCGCTAATTATCTCTATAGATAGGCATGGCATTGTGTGTGACTTTGCTGACACAACTTCTATTAGATTCCATAGTATTTGTATAAAATGCGATCAATTAGCTTGTCATCAAAAGCATGCTTTTTCAAAATAAAGCATCGCAATTTGTAATACCAGTTCAGAAATCAGAGTAATGTAAAGATCGCATAGCACAAATAAAAAATTACAATATCTTAATTGTAAACAACATTATTTTATTTTCTCTTATTCCCTCTTTAAGCTTCATGCACACTGGGCATTTTCCCAGCTCTTCTGAACATCTTTCTCCTGGCTGGAGAAAAGCAGCATAAAAAAACACACACATTTTGCATAGACGTTTAGGCGCCTCAAGCTTTTTGGTGTTCATTCAATCCATTGGCCAAAATATTTTTTTCTGATCACTGAAATTAATGAATTCTGAAGCGCCAAACGTGCATTGGTGCATATAGGTGCATTAACGTGTGCATGAGCCCATAGGCTAACACAGAGGGGCGTTTAGAGGCAGAAGAAAATTCAAACTTCCTTAAAAGCAGTGTTTTTGATGCCCAGTGTGCATGAGGCCTTATAAGTTTGTGCTCTAATGTCCGCTGTCAATTGGCAGTCAGCATTCAGCAGCAGTTAAAGTACCGTATATACTCGAGTATAAGCCGACCCGAATATAAGCCGAGGCACCTAATTTTACCAGAAAAAACTGGGAAAACTTATTGACTTGAGAATAAGCCTAGGGTGTCCATCTGCATGCCTCACTGTGCCTCACTTTGCCTCACTGTGTCCATGTGCATGCCTCACTGTGCCTCACTGTGTCCATGCCTCACTGTGCCCATGCCTCACTGTGCCCATGCCTCACTGTGTCCATGACTAGACTTACGTTTAACATGGGAGTATATAGAAGGGGTGCCTGGCTTCGAAAAATTGGTGCTCCCCGGCCGTAGGTTCCCGAGACTGCAAACTTTGCACACTTGTAGAGGAGAACTGGGGCTACATGTGTGCCAAGTTTCGGCCAGTATCCGGTCCCCAAAGTTACCGGAGAAATGACCGTTTAACATGGGAGTCTATAGAAAGGGTGCCCGGCTTTGAAAAATCGGTGCTCCCCGGCCGTAGACAACAAAATTTGCACACTTGTAGAGGAAGAGTGGGACTATATGTGTCCCAAGTTTGGAGTCTAGGTGACCTACAGCCGGCTGGTACTGGGTCCCCAAAGTCCGGGAGATCAGCCGCAAAAAGATGACTCGAGTATAAGCCGAGGAGGGCATTTTCAGCACAAAAAAATGTGCTGAAAAACTCAGCTTATACTCGAGTATATACGGTAACTTTGCCAAAAAATCAAAACATTTATGTTTAAAGGCTCTATTCCAGTGGTGGTCAACTTTTCTCATGTGGGGAGCCTTAAAGCGGAGTTCCACCCGGGTTAACCACTCCTCGCCCCCTTACATGCCACATTTGGCATGTAATTTTTTTGGGGGGGAGTGGGGGCTTCAGTAGGAGTGGGACTTCCTGTCCCACTTCCTCCTTCCGCCCAGGGACCGCTTAGGCGACTCGTCATATCGCCCAGGGACCTCATATCCGCCCAGGGACTGCTTAGGCGACTTGTCATATCACCTTTTGGCGGCCCCTCCCTGTAGGCGATCACCTGGGACACGTGACAGGTCCAAGGCGATCGCTTGTCCACTCAGGGAGCGCAGCGCCGCTCGCGCATGCGCAGTGAGTGCCCGGCCGTGAAGCCGAAAGCTGTCACGGCTGGGTGCCCACAGTTAGAATGGAGGCGTCGGCGCAGAGGGGGGGAGAGGAGCGAAGCTCCGGGCGGCCGCATCGCTGGACAGTGAAACAGGTAAGTGTCTGTTTATCAAAAGCCAGCAACTACACTTTTTATAGCTGCTGACTTTTAATAAACATAAAAAAGGCTGGAACTCCCCTTTAAGTGTGGCCCCCGACATAGTCAAAGGTGATACAAGATATGGCCAAGTTTTTGGCGGGTATTTAGATTTGCTGACAGTGGCGGCACGTGATGCAGAGCGCAGGGGTGCCACCCCCTATCCACGCGTCTGGCCGCCTAATCTACATGCAGGGCGCTGGATGCATGGATTTCCAGGGGGCCTTTCTTTTAAGCACATAATTAGAGCCTGAGGCTCTAATTGGCATAAAAAAAGGGTAGGCTCAGGGAGCATTGCGCCCCGAACCCACCCACTTATGTGACAATAGAGAATAAATATTCGCTATTGCCTTCCTGATTCTCCTCCTGGCCAATCAGGAAGTGACCGTGGACTCTAAGACCCGATTAGCCAGGGGTCTCAGGACCCATTTCCTGTTCTGCCGGGAGGAGAAGGAACGGCCCCAGAGCGAGGTCTCCAAGGATGGCTCACCCGCAGCCACATCCAGCACTCTTGTTCGGAGAGTGAAGGGAAGAGGAGGGGAGATCACAGTGTCATCTTAGGTAAGGAGGCCCTCTGCCATCCTGCCCGTCCGTCTCCCGCCGGGGGGGGGAGATTGGTGGTGCTGGTGATCGCCACCTTCATGGGGGGGGTGGCGTTGGTTTGCCGCCCCCCAAAAATATTAACCACCAGCCGCCACTGTTTGTTGATATTTTAGGTTAAAGATAGCACACTAAAAAAGATCTGAACAGTCCAAAGGGGAGGTCTCTCGATTGACAGTAGTAACTTTGGTAGAGTTTAACCACTTCCCTACCCGCCCATAGTCAAATGACGTCCACAGATGGGATCTCCCATCCTGGGTGGACGTCATATGACGTCCTGGGCTATAAAGTTCATACATTAGTATCTGTGTGAGCTAAAGTCCAATACTGGTAAATTCATCAAATAAATCAATGGGAATTTATGGAAACTTTACAGTGACAATTAAAGTGCATATAGTGTTGGCTGTGCAAAGCAAAGTCTTTTCCTTGTGAAAAAGTACTGTTGTACTTCTTGTCCCGTTGGTGTCAATGCATACACCTCGTGGGGGGGCTGTGACTTCTTTGCACTCACCAGATGTGTTGGACTCCCTTACCTTAAAGCAAGAGGAGTCTACTGTGCTTGTAGGACATTAATGGGGACCAAAACTGTTCTACACATACTATATATTATTGTATATATTCTAATAGTTGTGATCTCTTTAGCTTAGAGTAGGACTGCAAGACAGAGAGATATATTGACATGTTGTACAATTTGCTGATATACACCAACATTTCCAAAGTTATCTGCACAAAGGACTTCAGAGGACCTAATTCACTTTGTGAATTCAGAAATTCAGTTTGCATAGCTCTTTAATGAAGTGTAAGCAGGCAGCAGTATAATAAAGCATAAATGGCAAGGTGAGGTTTTGACCCATCAAAGAGACTCTTTTTTTCCAGCATGAAGTTACTACATACTCGAAAAAGAACCCCCTTGATGACTTTAAACTTCACCTTTATGAATGTTATGCTTTAACTTGCTGCTGCTAGCTTGCACTTTAATAAAGAGCTGCATGGATTGAATTCTTAAATCCACAAGTCCTTTGTGCAGCCAACTTTGGAAGTATTGAATAACTGATCTGCCTATTTTTGACATTATTCTGCAGTTTTTTTGCACAAGGCATTTGAAATAAATTGTGGATTGGAGTGTGCTTTACTACAAGATATCTCCAGATATACTTGTAAATCTCAAAAAGTGTCACCTCTGATCTCATTGTGAATTAAAGACAGTTTACAATGCTCTCTGTGTTGCCTTGGAGAAATGAGTACTGAGAAATGTTATAACCTGCCCTCTCTCAAAACATCAAGTTAATGTCTACTGGGTTATTCTGCAGAAGGTGGCATGAATTCTGCGGGTGAGGGGTAGCTTGCTACCTTCCTTGTGTAAAAATGCAAAAAACCCACTTGGATCTTCTAGTTGTAAACGATCGTTACATTAACAAAAGAAAAACTTAATTAGAAATAAAAAAAAATTTAAACTCATCTTTATTAAGTATATGCAAATAGAAATTATCGTTGGCAGTTAAAAAATAAAATAAAAAATGTGGAACATTATTTCCACTGTAGTTGGATTTTTCTGCTCACTTTTTTTTTCTGCCTTTCCAGAAAACAGAGGAAATTTGCCTTCAGTCACCCTGTTTTTGCTTCTTTCCTTTATTCTTTGCATGTGCCCAATTGTTGACATTCCTAGTGTAGCGGTACCCCCGTAGGAGCTGCTGGTTTAAATTGTGGGTCTTTGCATGTTACCTTACTGTTCCAAGTGTTCGGCTCAGGGGTTCTCCTTAAAGAGTCTATCCATAAGAAATGTCTGCACCAACACAAAGTCTCTTTCAAGGGTTTTATTTGAATAAAACGTTCCAACAGAGGGTATAGAGGAATGGGGAGGACTCAGGTATCTTACTTGTCAATCACGGAAACTTCCTAGGTCCAGAGGAGCGACTGTCTCCACGCTGGACTCAGCCACCACCGGAAAGGCCCAATCTAGGCCTAGCAGCCGTTGCGAAGCTCGATCAATAGAATTGTCTCTGCCGAAGACTTGGTATTGGAATTTGTTCAATAGAATAGTCTCTGCCACAGACTTGCATAACCCCTCACTGGGTTAGCTCCCTCAGAAAGAACACAGCTCTTAGTGCCAGAATCTTTCAGCCACTCCGGCAGCACTGTGAGGTAGATTTTAGGATCCGGGTGCATCCTCCAATTGAGTCCTCAATTGCTCAGTCCCTTCCATCAGGTAAGGCGACACAGGATCATCCCTGGATCAGTAGGCCCCAGCAACTCCTGGGCCTTCATCTCAGTTACGAAGCCTCGGGTCAACGTGGCCCCGAGGCGGGAACTGCCAACACATCCCTGAGGCCAGGAGGGCCCTCAGGTGAGGATCGAAGAAGATGACCCCCAATTCTCTCTCCTGTATCCTAATGGCGTCTGTCACTTAAAGACCCTCTCCCAGCATGCACAGTGGGTACCCAATACGTCCAGCCTGTTACCTTTCCAACCCTGACCAGCGGTGACAGCGACACCCACCGGTGGGGGGAAAACCATGCCACCAACCGAACTGAAACAATGCCACAATTTAAATAACAATCTCACTGGGTTAAACTAATGCCCAGACAACTAAATTTCAACATATAGCGCCCACTCATTGGGAGCAGGGCGCTACACTTACTTCTATGCAATGCTGGATTGAGGAGCTTTGACTGCAGGTGTCTAGATAGGTGAGTGTGCAAGTGTAGCTTTTACTTACTTGAATATTTAATTAATCACATTTCTAGTATTTTCCATATACAAAACAGCATTCCTGCAGGTGGCATGCTGTAGAGAAGTGGGATTTTACAAAATAGAGTTAGATAGTTGTGAACTGACATTGTTGGTGAATAAACATCATGACACAAAGTGCACTTGCACAACATCAGCTGCCATGCATAACTCATGGGTGGGCATATTGAAAGGCACCTGTATCTAAAGCTGGCCAATGGCCATAGATGGGCCAGTTTTTTCGTACAACCAGCGGATTCTGCCATCCACCTTGACTGTATTCTGACAGTCTGGAGACTTCTCCATCATCTGATTACACAGATCAGCGCAGCAGGCTATAGCTTAAAGCGGTGGTCGAGAGGAAATTATCCAGCAGGGCGGTTGTACCGAAGTCAATCAATAGATCGACTTCTGTACATCCACAGTGCCAATACATGGGTTAAAATTTGACCCGTTTTGCAAGGTTAATTTCTGGGCAGCCTAAGGGAAGAAGAGCACAGTCGAGAAACTGTTGAGGTTATTGAAATCTTGTTGCGGTTAAGGCCTTATGCATGTGGGAGTAAAAAAAAATAAAAAATCACTATGGGGTTTATTTACTAAAACTGGAGAGTGAACAAAGTTAGAAGCTGATTGGCTACCATGCACAGCTGCACCAGATTTTGCACTATACAGTTTTAGTAAATCAACCTCTATGTCTATTTACTCAGATGAGCAAAGGTGCATTGTTAAATATGCAACAAAGCACACAGCTGCGTAAAGATCAGTAAGGCCTCGTTCACGCAGCGGTAAAAAATTTTTTTTTACAAGTGTTTTATATTCACGGATCTTAATGCAACTGCATTGTTTTCAATGGAGACATTCATGCAGGTGCATAAAAATGCACTGCATTCAGATCTGTAACAAAGAGTCCAACAATCTATGACACGTGTCGTGTATACATGTACAACACTGAAAAAAAGTACAGGACAATTTTTATGTATTAAAAAATGGATCTTTATGCAGGAACTTTTGCTCCTTGCTTAATGATCAGTAAAATATTGACGGTTGTGTTATGGCCATATGAATGTAGCCTAGGACAGCATTATGTACATAGCAAAGCAAATAAGTTAACGTATAAAAAGCAATAAATACTTGTGTTGTGTTATATTAAGGTATGCAATGCAAATCAAATACCATACATTAAATCAAAAACATAGAAACCGGACAGGGACTTCTGGTTACCGCATCACTTCCACTGTTTGGGGCAGCGGCAGTTCCCTAAAGTATTTGCAGATGATTCCAGGTGCCAGGGGGGCACCAAAAAAGTGCGAGTACAACAATGTTTTATATTTTTTTAGTGGAGCTTAGCCACTTCCCGAGCGGTACGTTTATAAACGTCCTCAGATGGGAAGGGTGATATCTTGGTCATTGCTGCAGCTGCAGCAATGATTGAGGAATCATTTTGTTGGACCAGCGATTCTGCACAATGTGAAAGTAATCCAAACATCTAACAAGTCAATGAATTACTCTTATAGGTGGCAGAAGGGGGTTCCACCTCCCGCCTTTACAGGGCTCTCCCATGTGATCATAGAGCCCAACAAGGATGCGCCCGGCAGCATTCAGCTTTAGGCACACAGTGACACAGTGAAAGGAACGGATGTTGTTCCTCCCACTGTGCGACGTCAGAAACAGGAAGTGATGAGGCTTTTGTCACTTCCTGTTTCGGTTCTTTGTTTACCTGGCCATTACTAGAGGCAACCAATCGCACCAATCTGTGTATTTTTTCCCCAAAATTTGCATTTGAAAAACTGCTTCACAAATATCGTGCAACATAAAAATATGCAACGCCAGCCATTTTATTCTCTAGGATCTCTGCTAAAAAATATATCATGTTTGGAGGGTTCTAGGTTGTTTTCTAGCAAAAAAAATTATGTTTTTTACAATAAGGAGAGGAATGCCAGAATTGGCCAGGACTGGGAGTGGTTAATAAATCTGCTACACAATGATGACTGTTTTAGTTCCCTCTCTTGTATAGCTAGCTGGGCATAGAGTGTACAGGCTTCCAGACAGTATAACGCTAGTTATTGGAAAAGCGCTTGTAAACTTAGGTGGTCAATATATTCTGGTGAGTGTAAAACCAGGTGGGGGCACTGGTGGTGTTGAAAGAAACCTAGGGGGAGATACAAGTGGAGTTCACCTGCCTCCTTTTCATACACCACAGACACTTTGGCCTTGAAGATTTCTTGCAGCTCACCAAACACACTTTTTTAATGAACTTATTCACTTTATAAGAATTTTGCACTTTTTATTGATCAACACTATATACCGAAAAACACAACACACTAGGTGTACATTTCACAATTATTTATTGTTTTTTATACTTTAGCATATGTGCTTTGCACATAGGGTATGCATACTTAAAATTTTTAATATTAGTGCTTATATGTCCACCTTATCATAATCTTTGCACAGGTAATCAAGTTAGTACATTTAAAACTAAAAACTGTCAGTGTTTTAGGAGTTGTCTTATTTATCCCTTCTGGTGAAATACCTGCACAGCGTTAATGGACATGTAGCGGGTATGCACTTTCCCGGGTGTAAATTTGAATCTGGCGGTGACACCAGTGATGTGTGATTCCCTGCGGCCCAGCAGGTGGCGCTGTCGCCACGGGCTTGGGGTTGAACCATTGCTGTGTGCCGTACCCCTTTTTGTCCTCCCTCGGCAGCGGTATGGTGGGGCGGGGAACCCGCCGTGCTTGCTGGGAGAGGGTATAAAGGGGCCGGCCATCTTTGTCACGGGGTTCGTAGTCCCAGGCACCTTTAGCCTGCGGATGGTGGTTCGTGCCGGTCCTCTGGGTGGCCTAGGCCTGGAGGACCACCGGAGATCGTATTCCATCCCAGGCACCTTTAGCCTGGGGTGAGGTACTTGAATGGAGCTCCGGAGCTCAGTGCCCAACACTGAGTTCCCAGAGGGAAGGAGATCCTAGGGAACCCAGGGATTGGGTACCCGAATCCGGAAGGCGCAATGGACCGTGGGGAGCTCCTCACTTGAAGACCTGGTGCAGCATATTGCCGGTGACAGGTGAGCCTCTCGTCGGAGACCGCCTGGAAGGAAATTCCCCCTCGTGCGGAGACCGCAACCCACTTTCAGGAAGGAAAGTGGAGAACGATTGTGTCCGGGCCTATTCGCATCCACACCTCCTTTCCTGTGCTGTTCTTCAAGGGAGTTCAACTGTTTGTGTTCATTCGCATGAGAATAAAGGAGTGTTGGACTTTAATGGTGTGGGGCTCATTTCTGACGGACATGGCTCAAGGTGACTCTCGGAGGGAGGATCCAGGTGCAGAACACTTACCTGAAGGTAAATTAAGAACGTTGCCTATACCGCACTGATACATGTGGTGGAGGCCTGGCGTGGTGTCCCCGCTCTCTCCCCTCTGAGATACCCCTAGACAAGAGACAGACGAGCAAGAACAAGAGAGGGGAGTGAGGAGGCCGCTACACGTGGGGGCTTGGGTCCGGTATAGTGTTTGTGCACCACGAGTATTGAATGTGTCTGTCGGAGGAGTTAAACGAATAGGCAGGCCTTCATTGGCCGAAGTGCACCCCGGTGCTCAAAGTCGTGGACATGACCCATTGAAGGGAAAGGCCCGGGCAGAAGAGCGAGGAGAGGGGGAAACTCAGCCGTGTGAGGGACTACACGTGGGAGTTTCTAGTTGCACTGCGCCACTAGGCACACCCCCATCGCTTAGTTCGTGGGCGTGACTCAAAAAAGGAAAAAATAAGAAAAGCCTGCGAACTGGAGCAAAGGGGAGGAGTCCAATACATGTGAAGGACTACACGTGGGACGTTGGCGCAAAAACTTTGCAGTGTGCGATGGATCAGCAACAGGTCGCCATGTTTGGACATACCTTGTGGATTCCAGTTCACCCTTCCACCACGACTTTGACCGCTGCTGCTTCGGTAACGGATACGGGGATCCGGCTAAAGCCAAGGGGTCGATTCGCCCTGTATTCGTGCATGGACGTTGAGGCCCTGGGTGTGATTTGTCCTGGCTGTTCGGGACTGGTGTGTCAGCTGAAGCCGTTTGGACGTTGTGAGGCCTGTGGGGAGTTTCTGTTCGAAGTGGATCCGGTGGTGGAGAGGCCGAGAACCATCTACCCAGGCAGAGCTTCAGGTACCACCACTCAAAGAGGAGGAATCACTGCTGTGAGAGCCATCCCTGCGCACACTGCAGCGACCACGGAGGAGGTTGTGAAAACTCAACGGGAGAAATCCGAGGATGCTGACTCGGTCACCACTGTCTCGCAGCGTCCACCACAGAAGAGAAAGACCGGCATGGTAGCCCCGACCAGCGGTTGTGGTGGACCGTCCTGCCCGCTTACGCCCGGCCCGGATGAATCCGTTGACGAGGGTTCCGGACGTCCTGCTTCAAGTAAAGGCCGAGGTAAGCCAGGCGGAGAGATTTGGTGTGTGGGCGGAGGTGTCGGGAAGTCATGGCCCAGCATGTCCGCGGGAGGTGGTGGTTTCGTTTCTACAACTGGATACATACCCGCGGAAGAGTGTGACACCTCCGACCTAGAGTCGCTCTCGGACATGGGAGACGACGTTGCCATAGATGATTTGTTTGCAGAGAAGGGCTGGGACAAGGTACCGCTTGCTTCATCCCGCAGAACCAGGGATCCACCTATGTCTACAGGGGAGAGTACGCCCCGGGTGGAGGCACCAGCGCCTGAAGAGGGGTCCCGTCCTCAGCTTGTCCCTACATCTCCGGTGCCTCCTGCACCTGATGTTGGGGAAAAGAGACTGTTGCTGCGGGCGCCTATGGCCAGATTGGAGGTGGTCAGAGTGCCTCGTCACCCGGACTCAATAGTTTTGCCTGGTGAAGGGGACAAAGCTACCATGCCTCCTTTGGCGAGATTACAGCGCCTGTTCGGCCAGAAGGTTGCTGCGGAGTATGGGTGGGAGTATCCATACTTGTCGAAGGAACTGCTTTATGAGGTGGAAGTGTGCCGGGAGCGCTGGTACGATGACTTTGTATGGACTCACTTAAAAGTCCTGCACACCCGCAGGTACCTTACATGCTCTCCCAAGGCTTCTCAACGTTTTAAAGATTGCAAGGCAGAGTGGATGTTGGGACGTCACATCCATGCAGACAAAGTGCTGATCCGGCGTAAAGAAGGAGAAGATGTGGAGTATCATCTAGAAACCATGGACAAGCACTTGAAGCCCCTTGTTCTGCCGCATCCCCGCTTTTACCTTTAAGGAGAGAAAGACTCTATTATTTTTGTTCTGTGCTGCTGAACTTTCTGGGGCTGTTGTTTTTTTTTGTGTGCCCAGAGGAATGAGGAACTGTTCCTGGTTTGTTCTTCATTTTTCCAAAGAAAAGATCACAGACTCTGGGGTACATAGGGCTCAAAGAGAAGAAGGAGAAGTTCCATGAGTGCAGTTACCATGATGCTGTCACCAGGTGGCAGTGTTGCGCAACGTTAACACTTTTCACACACTCACTCTTTGGAGAAAAGGGATTTCTTTACAAAGAAGTTTTTTTCCTCCTACACGAATATATGTGTCAGGGTTTATGTGTGTTGTTTTCTTTCTTTTCCCTCTGCAGTGGTATGGTGGGGCGGGGAACCCACCGTGCTTGCTGGGAGAGGGTATAAAGGGGCCGGCCATCTTTGTCACGGGGTTCGTAGTCCCAGGCACCTTTAGCCTGCGGACGGTGGTTCGTGCCGGTCTTCTGGGTGGCCTAGGCCTGGAGGACCATCGGAGATCGTGCTCCATCCCAGGCACCTTTAGCCTGGGGTGAGGTACTTGAATGGAGGTCCGGAGCTCAGTGCCCAACACTGAGTTCCGCGAGGGAAGGAGATCCTAGGGAACCCAGGGATTGGGTACCCAAATCCGGAAGGCGCAATGGACCGGGGGGAGCTCCTCACTTGAAGACCCGGTGCAGCATATTGACGGTGACAGGTGAGCCTCTCATCGGAGACCACCTGGAAGGAAATTCCCCCTCGTGCGGAGACCACAACCCACTTTCAGGAAGGAAAGTGGAGAACGATTGTGTCTGGGCCTATTCACATCCACACCTCCTTTCCTGTGCTGTTCTTCAAGGGAGTTCAACTGTTTGTGTTCATTCGCATGAGAATAAAGGAGTGTTGGACTTTAATGGTGTGGGGCTCATTTCTGACGGACATGGCTCAAGGTGACTCTCGGAGAGAGGATCCAGGTGCACAACACTGACCCGAAGGTAAATTAAGAACGTTGCCTATACCGCACTGATACATGTGGTGGAGGCCTGGCGTGGTGTCCCTGCTCTCTCCCCTCTGAGATACCCCTAGACAAGAGACAGACGAGCAAGAACAAGAGAGGGGAGTGAGGAGGCCGCTACAGACATATGAGCTGGTAGTTGTTTGGTGGGAAGCCTGCACATTTTAGGCCCTCTGTTCATTGGTATACTAGCCCATATGCTTTTAGGAGGAATGCTACATTAACCTCCTTAGCGGTAATCCCGAGTCTGGCTCGGGGTGAGTTTTCAATGTTAAGAGCGGTAACCCCGAGCCAGACTCGGGCTGCATCGCAGTATCCAGGGGAAGTAACTTACCTTGTTCCCTGGATCCTGCGATGTCCTCCCGCAGTGTCTGCGAGCCGTGTCTCGCTCGATCCTCACTGCCGAGTGCCGAGCTCCGTTCCCTGCGACGTTGCGATGCACGGGGACGGAGTTCGACGCCAAATTAAAAAAAGTAAACACATAGTATGCATACAGTATACTGTAATCTTACAGATTACAGTACTGTATGTAATAATTACACACCTCTTTGTCCCTAGTGGTCTGCCCAGTGTCCTGCATGCACTTTTATATAATAAAAACTTTTCTTTCTGCCTGGAAACTGAAGATTGTCCATAGCAACCAAAAAGTGTCCCTTTATGTCAAAAGTGGTTTTAGACCAGCTAAAAAACAGCGATAATAAATTACAATCACTCGCAGAATTGAGCGATAGCGATTTGTGGGGAAATTCATCATCAAACAAAAAATCTAATGACAGCGACAATTCTGCAACTGAGCAAATTTCAGTGTTTTTGATTTGATTACATTATTGAATAATTTTTATTATAATTACATTACTATTTGTTATAATTATTTATAGTTATTTATTATATTATAATTTATTATTTTGTGTTTCAAACTTTATCATACCCGGGATGTCTACTAGACTCTTGTTTGGTCAGGTTTAAGTAAGTAATTACTAAGAATCGCAGGCCTACAATACATAACACCAAATTTCCATGCAAAATAATTGTACCGCTTTTGGTACATAATTCCAGACAGAATCATACCGCCAGGGATGTTAATTTCTAACTAAAATACTGTAGATCATACAGTATAAATTGATGACAAAGCAAATTTGTGATTACTTACTCATCTCTATCACTAATTGTGGTACATCATTCATATTTATAACATAATACAGTAGCATGATAGCCACAATATATGCCCACAAGAGAATGCAGGAGAAAACAGTAGCACTTCCACATTGTAATAAAGCAGTCATAAAATTAGTAATGACAACAACAATAAATATATGACATACCTGTACCCTGAAATGTTCATCCTGGGAATGAGGGCAGTCCTTTCTGAAGCACATGTCCAATAACGGTACCTTTATTTAATGTTTCAAATGCTCCCTCTGTAATTAAAATGGACTTACACCTAAATAATCTAGATCTTAAATATTCAAATGAAAATAACAGGACAGTGCTCTCTTGCAGACCTTTGGTAGCTGTTCAGTGAGTGCTGTCAAGGTCTTTATGAAACTTGACAGGGGCATATCGCTGCCAGCTAGACTAAATGAGATACAAATTAATGAGTAGAAGAACTATTATTTCAAGTAATAATAATTGTGAACAATTTGTGCCTGCTCAGCTTGTAATAATTGTTGGCTAGTAATGGTGTAGTAAAGTGATCATGATTGTTCTTGTCAGTATAACCAAAATAGTTATTTTCAGATTACAGGAGCAATAAATTGTGTGGCAGTATATGCATTAATATGGGTATACTGCATGCCATGTGACCCAGGGATGTGCAGTCAGGGGAGGCAGGTGAGGCTTCACATAAAAACAAAAAAATTATCGACTTAGAGGGTTGTAGCTCGGCGACCTGGGGTCACAGAGAACCCCAATTTGGGGGGGGGTAGGCAGCTGAAGTGGGGTTCCTATGACCTATGGTTCTGGAGATACAGGGCTCCTTGCACAGCCTGTCAGAAGCTACATACAGAGTGTCCAGTTTAAGTACTAGCTGGCACAATCAGTTTTCAGCAGACTGAGAGGGTGAGCTTACAGTGCCTCTCCTCACTTCTTGTCAGAGGCACTGAGCTCAATGGACAGCTTGGAGTCTTAAAGTAAAGTACTATTAGCCCAAGCTGTTCAATAAAAATTCTGCAGTGGAGGCACGCCTCTTACTGCAGTGTCATAGAAGAGGGAGTGTATCTAAAAGACAAATTCTCCCTTCCAGCCCAGCCCTAGAAGGGCTAACTAGAAGGAAAAAACATGTGTTTATGTGTATAAGATTGACCCATAATCCCATGTTTTTCTCACGCAGTTAAGAGGGAGAATGAGAATCTGCTGCTGCTGAAAAGGTACAAGCTAAATCATATAATATTATGCTATATGTTATAAGATAATAATTTATTATTTATCTATTTACTGTGAAACTACTGGTTGGAAGTTATAACTTCAAACTTCAGTAATTTGTCTCTAGCGCACCCACCTTTCCCACAGCCTGAATTTAACTTGGCTCCTCGCAAGGGGGAGAAAGGCACACCGCACTATCAGCCCGTACCCTCTTGTGTAAGGGGTTGAGTGGTGTTGTTGTTGGGTCTTGTCTGCAGCCAGGGCCAAAATCCTCCTGAGAATGATTCTCACCTCTACCGTGAGTAGAGGCAAGTCCTTAACTTCCCCAGTAACATGAATGTCCACACCAGCTGAAACTCCAACTTAAGATTTATTCTCGCTTTGCAATACACAGTCTTTTGGATAGAAAAAAGGTTGGAGCGAGGAATCAGGACAGCCCAAGGTGTAGAGGAGGTCCAGGCACTTTACTTTACTACTCAGATTCTCAAGCAGTATTCTAGGCGCACGGACTCTGCCACAGACCGTGAGTTTGGTCTCTGCCACAGACCTGGTGAATAAGGCCACTGCCACTGACCTGGTGAACGTGAACTTCCTTCTTAGAACATGGCCCCTATCAAGGAGAAGACGTCCCCCTAGAGAGTCAACAGACCCTTCCTTCACCGTGACTCCTGCATCGGTCCTTTAGAATGATCCTCCCTTCGCAGCCATCCTCCCTTCGCAGGCCACAGGGAACTCATCACCAGCATTATCCCCATAGGACAAAAAATGGTCCATAACCCCTAACAAATTAAGGTGTCTGAGCCTAATTACCACTCAGAGACTCCCCCTAAATTGACCACCCCGCTACATGTCCATTAAGCCACCTGCTTGAGTAGTGAGTAAAGTTTTTGAAAATATAGTAAATTACCATAAAACATTATATAATAATTATTTGTATAATAGTTACTTATGGAAATTAGCCCCTTGCCAACCAGGACAATTCTGACACTTCTCTCCTACATTTAAAAATCATATTTTTTTTGCTAGAAAATTACTCAGAACCCCCAAACATTATATACATTGTTTTAGCAGACACCCTAGGGAATAAAATGGTGGTCATTGCAACTTTTTATGTTACACGGTATTTGCGCTGCAATTTTTAAAACGCATTATTTTTTAAAAGAAACAGTTTCATGAATTAAAAAACGAAACAAAAAAAACACTAAAGTGAAGCCTCGTACACACGACCGAGTTTCTCGTCGTAAAAATCTCGTCGTTTTTTTCGACGAGATTCTTGTTAACCTTGACGAGTTTCTCGTCAAGCTTTCCATGCGTACACACTGACATTTGCCAATTTCCTCGTTGTTCTCCGCGGTCATGTCCAGCACGTACGACGGCACTATAAAGGGGAAGATCGATTTCCTTGGCGCCACCCCTTGGGCTGCTTTTGCTGATCTCGTGTTACCGCGTGTGAAGTAAAAGTTTGGGAAGAGACGATTCGCGCTTTTCAGTCTTCGTGCTTTTCAGTTCGTTTTCTGAGGTTCAGTTTGTGCTTGTGGGTTCGTATCTTGACTTTCAGGGCGTCTAGGCAGGTCGTATCTGTTTTACAGTGCGTTCTTGCCTGTTCGTTTCTGATTTTCAGTTCGTTATTCATAGGCCTTGCTGTTCTAAAGTGCGTTCTGTTCTGTACGTTCTGATAAGACGACCGTTTCCTAGCCATGTCACCTGGACGTTCTCGTCGTCGAGTTCGTGCTGTGCGTGCGCTTGGTGTTGGTCTGCTTGTTTTGGACCAAGACCAGTCCATGAACGGTGTGAGGAGGAGTTCATGGACCGAGAATTGGTTGCTCCAGCAGGACCAATTCTGCCATATGCCTCTGCTGCAGGAGATCGTCGAGAATAATCCTGAGGACTACAGGAATTATCTGCGGATGTCTGACCCCGTTTTTCAGGAACTGTTGGCTTTGGTGTCCCCCTACATTACCAGGAAGGACACCGTTATGCGGGAAGCCATCAGTGCTGAGCAGAGGCTCATCGCCACGTTACGTTATCTGGCGACAGGGAGAAGTCTGCAGGACTTGAAGTTCACGACAGGCATCTCCCCCCAGGCTCTGGGCCTCATAATCCCAGACACCTGTTCTGCCATTATACAAGTCCTGCAGGAGGACTATATTAGGGTAATTTTTCTCCTTTAACATCACATTTTATGTATTTAATGTATGCTAATGTATGGTATTTCTTTCATCCTTCCCTAATTACCATGATTGTAATATGCTGAGAATGTCCCCTTTGTCCCCATGCATGCTGGAAGCTTTAGATTGCCCCTTTTTTCTCCTCCATGCATATTTCCCTTCACTAACCTTTCCAGCAGGGGCGCCTGGTGCTCAAAATGTTTGGGGGTCCAACCCCAATTTAGGAAATAAACTTCCTCCTTTTTTGCGACTGTGCCTATTAAACGCCCCCAGTTGCCCCCTCCAATGCAGCCATTTTCTTCCCTCCAGTGCAGCCATTTTGTTCCCTCCAATGCAGCCATTTTGTTCCCTCCAATGCAGCTATTTTGTTCCCTCCAATGCAGCCATTTTCCCCCCAGTCCTGCACTTACCTTCTTGTGGTCAGCGCCATCCTTCTTCTGTCCTTGATGTCTTCTCCTGCCCTTGATGTTGCATCAGCCAATCATGTTACCATTAAACAAACTTGGTGAACATGATTGGCAGAGCAGCCTGTCAGTGTTTACCCAAGGAATGTCCCCCCCCCCCTGCGTCACCTATTTAACTTTTATGAAGCCAATTACATCCCTCAGGCTGTAATGTGAAAGCCTATTTGCCTCCCTGTTTCTGATATGCAATTTTCACCCCATAAATGCTGCAGTTATTCATATGTTGGTCGCTTAACAGGGGGCCATCCACCTGAATAGTGGGCGGCATTGACAATACATAGGTTACTGCAAGGCATGAACCGATGTATTGTTCGGAGTGACGGGCACAGGAGAGAGGGGGCAGTGCTCCAGCGCCCACTCTGGACGCACCGCCACTGCAATGCTATCCTGTGGTCAAACACATCTACCCCCCCCAAAATATTTTTTTAATGGACCATCAGAGGGGGTGATGAATATGAAACATGAGCCTTCTATTATACTTCTTAAAAACAGATTAATAAACGGAGAATTTGATTGATGTTGGCCTCTAATGTTTTTTATTATAATCTCCTTGTAATGTAATATTTAAAAATTCAAATTTTCTTTCATCTTGTTTGATTCCCCAGCTTCCTTCCACTCCACAGGAATGGCAGACTGTGGCATCGGATTTTGCCACGTGGTGGGACTTCCCCAACTGCGGTGGTGCCATAGACGGGAAGCACGTCCGCATCATGCCGCCACCCCGTTCTGGGTCCTACTACTTCAACTACAAGGGGTTTCATAGCATTGTGCTGATGGCGGTGGTGTCAGCATGGTATGAATTCCTCTATGTTGATGTAGGGAAGAATGGCCGGATGTCCGATGGGGGATCCTTCATCCAGACAGAGTTTGCCCTCCGTCTCCAGAGTGACGACCTTGCATTGCCACCGGATGCAGGGAATGTTGAAGGACTCCCCTTTGTTTTTTTGGCTGATGAAGCCTTCGGGCTCGGACCGCATCTTATGAGGCCATTTCCTCAGAGAACCCTGACCCCAGAGAAGAGGGTGTTCAATTACCGGCTGGCCAGGGGCCCGAAGAGTCATTGAAAATGCCTTCGGCATAATGGCCAGCCGGTTCCGCATTTTTATGACTTCCATCCACTTGGCGGACTACAAAATAAACTATGTAGTTTTATGCTGCTGTGTGCTACACAACTTTCTCAGCAGAAAATCCACTTCTTATATGGCCACAGTATTGCCTGAGGCTGGACTTTCATCTGCAAATCCCCTGCCGGGCCTTGAATCTGCCCATCCTGGCTTGCCCCCCCAAAATGCCCGTGAAGTTCGGGAGAAATATATGCAATATTTCACGGGTAGGGGGGCAATTTCTATGCCAGGCTATGCCTAAAGATTCATGGAGAACGAGCTAAATAAAAATCTGATTTAAACTTTTAACTTTTGTTTGTTTCCTGTCTCCTAGTTTGTCTTAGTGCATTTGTAGTGCCAAGTGTATTTTCCTTTAGTAAATAACAACCATTTCACTATGTAACCTTAAAAAAAAACACAAATAAGGTTAGAGCGTATTGGAAAAATAAGCTACACGTTGTTTGTGTTCAAACATTTTACTCTGTGCACATTCACATACATGGTTACTTTTTTTTTTTTTTTTGCCTGGCCACAAAAACAACAGTAGCATTCCAAAAAGTACAACATTGGATATCTCTGAGCAATCTGAGACATTCACTTGCACAAACTATGTCTCTATGTGCCCGTCCTAATATGGGGTCTTGCCACCCCTTGCCCAGCCAAAAATTGAATATGCACACATTTTGTAGTAATTTTCAATAGGGATTTTAGACTCCTGATCCCTATTGTCAACATGTGCTATCTGCCATCAGGGGTGATCAATGGACGTGTTTTGGTGGTGCAACCCCTTCCTCAGTTCACCTACTTTAGATACGAGGAAGGGGTTGCACCCCCAAAAGACGTACATGGATATCCCCTGATGGCAGATAGCACATGTTGACACACTGTGTGCATATTCAATTTTTGGCTGGTTTGATTGTCAAAAAGAGTTTAAAAGGTTGAAGAACAGTCATTCCTGAAACAAAAATGGGGGTTTGGTTGCCTTATTCGATTCTCCCCAATACATCTAGAATGTCTTTAAATGTTTGATCCATCACATGAATTCTTTGTTTTATTCTGTCCAGTTCCGTGCTACATTCCATCACTTGCTGTATTATTCGGAGGGCACTGTCAGCAGAGAAACGTGTACTATCCTTCACCACAACATTTACATCCCCTAAAAACAAAATACAAAAGGTATTATAACTCTGCAGGCCTACATCTCTTACCTGAAGCTGTGGTGACAGATACTGACCTGTTGTGGTGACCAGTTCCACAACGTCATCCACCTCTCCTTCCTGCACTTCTCCTTCCTCCACCTCAACTTCCTCAACATCCTTTGGGGTTGTTGTGAAGCTGTGGGGTTCCTGTGCTCCCTGGAGTGTTCTCCTCCCAGTCTTCTCTCCCCTATGAGAATCAAACAAAAGGTCTATTTATCACACTGAAATTCTCTATGAAAAATAAAAACAGGCTAAATTGTTTGGAAATGGGGTACACGTGTGTGTTTGTGCGGAATTTAAAGATGAATGCATTATTTGGAAACAAAAATATGTTTAGTATTCACCTTTTGGATGTAAATTTTTAGACATGGAGGCACCATAAAAATTCACTGATGCACCTGTGTGGGATACCCAAAAAAGGCGGTTCTGGTGGCCCACACTATAGTGCTCCAAAGTACAGATGTGGTACCAGCTGCTGAGTGTCCTCTCCTTTACACTGATTAAAGTTTGCATTTCATTCTCTTTACAAACACATCATCTAGCCTAAAATTTAGGAACAACAATTTGTAAAAAACAGGCAGATGTCTAATTTCTTTTGTGGCTGTAAAATAAGCCAAAACAGCGGATAGTGGCCGAACGAAGTGTCTGTAACGTAACGAACGATTACTGTGCCAAACCAAGTTCAAAATAGGAAATTTTGGAAGGGAGTCCAATATGAAAAATAAAAAAAAAGGAGCAACATGTAATTTGAGAAAAACATTAATAGCAGAAAAGTGTACATTTTACTTACTTTTTGCTAGCATTCTCTTAATGCTCCTTAACTGCTCTGGCTCCCTCAGTTTGAGGTCTGACCACCTCTTTCTGAGCTGCTCATTTGAGCGTTTCACCCCGAAATTCTTCTTCAGACTCTTCACGACTTTCTTCAGGATTTTGGCCTTCCTTCTATTAGGTTTGCTATACGGCCCATGCTTTGCGTCATAATCCGACTTGAGCAATATGTCCACCATCTCCGCCATCTCCGCAAAAGACATATTAGATGCCTTGAATCTCCTCCCTGGTCGTGACGTTTCCTCAGTCTCCGGGCTTGTCTCCTCCTCGTTATTTGAGGAATTATCAGACACCTGCTGTAAATCCGCCATATCTGTCTGCGCGCCGAAAGAGAAGGGGCGGGGAAAAGATGTTAGTTAGAATGTCATGGGCGGGCGACGTGTGCGGAGCGACGTGTACGTAGTTTGAGGCATGCGTGGTGTATATATAGCAAACACACATGTGACTATACTACGTTCGTTGTGCGGAGAGAGAGGAGTTCAAGTGACGGACGTGCGAACGAAGGTATGTGATTTTGTGACTTTGACAAATTGTTGGCCTATACTGTCTGGAGAATGTTGTAGGATATATATGGTGACTACGATTTTAATGAGGTTAGACTGTGTGCCTCACATTAGTTATATATTATTTATTTTACTTGCAGATACAATATGAATGTCTTTATTAGCGACAAATAATTCCTGGCGGAATTTATAGACCGGGTAAGGGAGCTGCCCGCTCTGTGGGAGACCAAAAACCCCATACACAAAAAAAAAGGGGTGAGAAAAGCAGCGCTGGAGACCCTGCTCCCATTTGTGCATACCAAGGTGCCCACAGCCACAGCAAAACAGGTGGACACTAAAATTGGGAGCTTGAGAGGCACATACAGGAATGAACGCTCTAAGGTCCTGGCTTCTCAGAGGTCAGGAGCAGCAGCAGATGATGTGTATGTCCCGAATTTGTGGTACTACAGCAGGATGTCCTTTCTGGATGACCACATTGAGGCAAGGCCATCACTATCCACTCTTCCCCCCAGACTTCCCTGCAGCCAACCTGAGCCTTCTCTGGAGCAAGAGGAGGCAGCCATCCTGGATGAACCTGATTTGGCCATCTGGAGCCAGGTATAGTATTTAGAGAAAATGTATTGGGATAAAATTAATGTTTGACAAATATGTCAAGATGACAAACATAAACTATTTTGGGTTCCACAAGTGAAATCAAGATCTCGAGACATTAGTCTGGCCTAAATTGGGTGCAAAATAGTCAATCTGATGTAGTTGTAAATTGGTCAAAATGATTTCTGGATTTACATTCGAATTGCTTCAATCATGATCTGAATTTTGGATGCAAAGATTAAACCAACATATTAAACTATGTCCCTTTTTCATACACAGGATGAAATCAGCCAGGAGGAGGGTCTGGAAACTGTCAGGCAGGAGGAGGCAGGGCCCAGTGGCAGGCAGGAGGTGGCAGGGCCCAGTGGCAGCCAGGAGGTGGCAGGGCCCAGTGGCAGCCAGGAGGTGGCAGGGCAAAGGAGAAGCACCAGATCACAGGTGCCTCCCATCCGACTTCCCAAAAGAAGCAGGAGGGACAGGACCACCTGTGAGGCAGCAATGGCCCTTATTCGAGAGGCCCATGCCACCCTCAAGGAGCCCACATCCCCTGAAGAGGCCATTGCCGGCCTAGTGGAGGCAAAGTTCAAGGTGATGAGCATGGAGCAACGCCTCCTATGCGAGCCCCTGCTCATCACCTTGCTGAACAAGGGGGTGATGGAAAAAATTACCCCCAATACCGCAATTTGTGAGGTGGCACAACTGTCCCAACCTCAACCTCCTCCTCCACCTCCACCTTCTTCTTCTGCCCCACCCCTTCTCCTCCACCTCCACCTTCTTCTTCTGCCCCACCCCCTTCTCCTCCACCTCCACCTTGTTCTTCTGCTCCACCCCCTTCTCCTCCACCTCCACCTTGTTCCTCTGCCCCACCCCCTTCTCCTCCACCTCCACCTTGTTCTTCTGCCCCACCCCCTTCTCCTCCACCTCCACCTTGTTCTTCTGTCCCACCCCCTTCTCCTCCACCTCCACCTTGTTCTTCTGCGCCACCCCCTTCTCCTCCACCTCCTCCTCCTCCTGACAGGAGTACCCCTCCAGTGGCCCAGCCTCCAGCCACAGGAAGAAGGAAGGCTGCAGAGAAGGCTTCAGGGAAGGTTGCAGGGAAGGTTGCCAGGAAGACGAGGAAGTGATGGCCTTGCTTCATTGTGGTCGGACAGAAGGCAGCCTGTTGTAGTACCACAGACTTGGGACATATATATCACCTGCTGCTGTTCCTGACCTCTGGGAGGCCAGCATCAGATTGTGCTCAGAAATGTTGGCCTTCTCTCAAGCTCCCAATTTTAGTGTCCACACAGGGTTGATGTGTGCTCTGGGGTCCCTGGGATGCACAAATGGCAGCAGGTTCTCCAGCGCTGCCTTCTCTTTATTTTATTTCAAACATGAATAAATGTTATTTTTGTTTAAGTTCATACTTGACTATGTGTATTTTAAATATTTTAAATTTAGCTTTGGAGTAAGCAGAGACATTTGACAGCCAAAAAAAGGGACAGATAACAACCCCAAAAAAAGAATAACAATCTGATTTCCAAAAAAGAGGGTGTAAAATTTAACAAATATATATTAAAATATTCAATGGGAGATCACTATCAAAACATTGCCAAATTACAATTAACATCAGTTTGAAAAATCTAAAAATGTAAAATATTCAGAAGATCTTGCACGATATAATACACCTAAATCTTCTTAAGAGCAGCTTGAAAAAGGTTAAAAATATATAGTCATAACTCTGTGTGAATATCAGCAGCAAAAGAAGTTCATTCGTTTTGATTAATGTAACATTCTAAAGAAGATTTCAATGCACAACATTTAAACGATGCAATAATTTTAAGCGCGACGAATGTGCTATCTCCATTACGAAAGCTTGTTTTACCAGAAGATGCGCTCCCATCTCATACTTGCTTCTGAGCATGCACGCTTTTGGAAGAGTCGTAAAAGCATACACACGAACCATTTTCTCGTCACAAAACAGGCCGACGAGAAACACGACGAGGAAATCTGGAATCCTGACGAGAAAATAGAGAGCAGGTTCTCTATTTTCTCGTCGAGATTCACGGCAATTTTCTCGTCGTAAAACCATACACACGAACGGTTTTCTCGAGGAAAAAGCTCTTGCGGCACTTTTCTTGCCGGTTTTGGACGAGAAACTCGGTCGTGTGTACGAGGCTTTAGCCCGATTTTTTGTATACTATGAAAGATGATGTTACGCAGAGTAAATAGATACCTAACATGACACGCTTTAAAATTGCGCACACTTGTGGAATGGCGCCAAACTTCAGTACTTAAAAATCCCCATTTCTCTTACTCATGGACTGACACAGCCTCTTCATACTTGACAAGTGGGTTTATGTCCCTGCTCATAGGAGAAGACTAGGCAGAATGTTAGATGTTACAACAAACATTCCAAAACCAGAGCTGAACAGCCCCGCCCAGTGGGCGGTCCCTCCGGACATAACCCTCCTACCTGCAGCCAGCAGCCTTCAGTTTTTTTCTGCCTAGAGCCATTACTTCTGTCAGACAGGTGTCTGAGTTGGCAGCATTGTCTTGCAAACCGCCTTACTTATCCATAAGGATAAGGCTATGTTGCGTCTGCGACCTTCTTTTCTCCCGAAGGTGGTCTCGGTCTTTCACCTTAATGAGGACATTGTTCTTCCGTCCTTGTGTCCTCATCCTTTGCATCCTAGAGAGTTTGCACTTCACACGCTAGACGTGGTGCGTGCCTTGCGGGTGTACCTGTCTGTTACTGCTCCCATACAGAAGTCTGACTCACTGTTTGTGTCTGTGTCTGGTCCACAACAGGGCCAAGCGGTGTCGCCTGCCACCATTTCTAGATGGATCAGGCAGACCGTCATACAGGCCTATGCCCTTAAGGGGCGGGTGCCACCCTTTCCGGTTACGGCGCATTCCACCAGGGCAATTGGTGCTTCCTGGGCTTTCCGACATCAAGCATCTGTTTCACAAGTGTGCAAGGCGGCGACCTGGTCGTTCGCACATACCTTTTCTAAGTTCTATAAGGTTGATGTGGCTGCATCTTCTGATGCTTCCTTCGGCCGCAAGGTTTTGCAGGCGGCTGTTTAAACTTAATAAAAAATATGCTGCGCAAAGATAAAAACGTGATAGTGACAATGAATGCTAAAATGAACAGAACTTCCAAAAATCTCTGTAGGTTTGATCCCACATCAAAAAGGAAAAAAGGTTAGGTCCAAAGTAATGTCCAAAATATACTTCTCCTGTAAGGCTAGCTAAAAAATGACTGGTGTGGATAGCATAGAAAGTCTTATAATATAAATAATATTAAACTTGTATGATAAAAACGAATGTCCAATCTTCTAAACATGCATCCGTGACATCAAACTGGAACACCACAGAACAGTGCTGATTTGAAATAGTGAAGAATCCACCACCTCTATTTAAACTGGCCGCTTACCGAAAGTACTGATCCCGGTATGAGATCAGTGCACGCATGCGGCTGTTATCCCTGCCAAGGACTCTTTAAATCAGCTCTCCTGGTTCCTCTGATGTTTAAATAGGTGAACTCCCGGTGTCCCAACGGACCATGATAAGACAGAAAAGACATTCCATAGCGTAATCCAGTATAGGACTTTTTATTCAAATAATATAAAAAATGCACTTACAATGTACATCAGGTATATAAGCGGGTGGTATGTTACAAAGCCGGCCGGCTCTCACTGCCCATCACTTCCGGGACTTGTGCGATAGTAAAATGTGGTGACGTCAGCACGCCGCTCTTCCCTACGTCGTTTCGACAAAGGTGTCGTCATCCAGGGGCACGGGCGGCTGTTTAAACTTGTAACTCCTCCGTTGAGGAGCTCTGCTTGTTTGGAGTGAAGTTTGGTTTTTCCTTAATACTGCTCCCACCCCTCTTCTTTGACACTGCTTTGGGACGTCCCACTTGTCAAGTATGAAGAGGCTGTGTCAGTCCATGGACGGTAAGAGAAAATAGGATTTTTGTACTCACCGTAAAATCCGTTTCTCTGACGTCCATGGACTGACACAGCATCCACCCTTCCTTATAAGGTTTGTACTGCTTTGTTACGAACTGAGGTCTGCTAGCTGCAGGTAGGAGGGTTATGTCCGGAGGGACTGCCCCCTGGGCGGGGCTGTTCAGCTCTGGTTTTGGAATGTATTTTGCAGAGGTGGGGGACTTGAGTCACATGACTTGACTTAAGTCAGACTTAAGTCACCTGTTTGAGGACTTGCGACTTGCTTGACAGAATTCAATAAATGACTCGACTTGACTTTGACTTGTCACTAATGACTTGCGACTTGGGCTATATGACTTGCAATGACTTGGCACCACTAACACTAACCGCAAGCCGCCGTCTGCCTACCTGATCAGCGTGTCATGCAGACAGACGGCGGCCATTGCAGTGTTCAAAAGTCGCGCCTCCTTGTCTGTGATAGGCGGAACACTCAATTTCACAGCAGGCAGTGTTCCGCCTATCACGGACATCCTCTAATCCTCGTCTGTGTTATGAGGATGAGCGGATGTCCGTGATAGGCGGAACACTGAATGCTGGGAAATTGAGTGTTCCGCCTATCACAGACGAGGAGGAGGCGCGGCTTTTGAATACTGGAATGGCCGCCGGGATGCCGCCGATCAGGTACACGGCTGACGGGCACAGTGAAGCATGGGCACAGTGAGACACGGGCACAGTGAAGCATGGACACAGTGAAGCATGGGCACAGTGAGTCATGGGCACAGTGAGGCATGGGCACAGTGAAGCATGGGCACAGTGAAGCATGGGCACAGTGAGGCATGGGCACAGTGAGGCATGGGCACAGTGAGGCACAGTGAGGCATGGGCACATAACCAATATTATTTATTGTTATCCCTCCTATTATTTTTATACAGTATGGGGTAGATCAGTATTTTGACTTGATTTGTGACTTGACCAAAATAAATGACTTGACTTGACTTGCTTGACTTCTAGCAGGGACTCGACTTGACTTGCTTGCTTTTCGCCACAGTAACTTGGGACTTGCTTGAGACTTGAAGGTTAAGACTTGAGACTTGCTTGTGACTTGCACATGTGTGACTTACTCCCATGTCTGGACTATTTTGTAACATCTAACATTCTGCCTAGTCTTCTCCTATGAGCAGGGACATAAACCCACTTGTCAAGTATGAAGAGGCTGTGTCAGTCCATGGACGTCAGAGAAACGGATTTTACGGTGAGTACAAAAATCCTATTTTTTTTACAGGTTACATGTTTAGAGTTACAGAGGAGGTCTAGTGCTAGAATTATTGTTCTCGCTGTAACGTTCACGGCATATGTAACCTGTGTGTATCTGGCTCTGATACTAGCCAGTGCCTCACCAGTCACTAACCTCCCTGCATGTCCCTGATGTGACTATATAACACATACAATATGTACCCTTACCCAATATATAGCCTTCTTTCTAATTATTATATACAATATTAGTTTCTGAATTATAGTGACCTTGTTAAAAAAAAAAAAAAATACTCTGTAGGCAAATTATACTCTCTGTATATTTCACATCTGTGGGCCTTCCAGAGTAAAAGAGGCATTTAGTTTACACTTATAATTGCTGCAGTGAATAATTAAGTGTGAAGTGGGGGTATAGTATTGGTTGGAGCACAGCTTTAGAGTTAGCAGAGGAACGCATGTATATGGAAATATCTTGAATACATTTAGTCCAGGGGTGTCAAACTCAATTTCATTGTGGGCCGCATCAGCATTATGGTTGCCCTCAAAGGGCCAGTTGTATCTGTAATGCCACGTACACACGACCGTTTTTCATGACGAGAAAAATGTCATTTTTTAATTTGGTCATTAAAAACGATTGTGTGTAGGCTCCAGAGCATTTTTCACGACGTGAAAAATGGCCATTAAAAATTTGGAACATGCTCTAATTTTTCTCGTCGTTTTTCACGTCGTAGTTTTTCTCGTCATGAAAAACGGCCATGTTTAGGCTTTAACGACGTGAAAAAAACGCGCATGCTCAGAATCAAGTGATGAGACGGGAGCACTCGTTCTGGTAAAACTAGAGTTCGAAATGGAGATAGCACATTCGTCACGCTGTAACGGACTGAAGAGCACAAGGCTGAAAAGCGCGAATCGTCTCTCACCAAACTTTACTAACACGAGGATCAGCAAAAGCAGCCCAAAGGGTGACGCCATCCGAATGGAACTTCCCCTTTATAGTGCCGTCGTACATTTCGCGCTTTGCTCAAGCATTTTGTTTCATGATAGTGTGTAGGCAAGGCAGGCTTGAGAAGAATCACGTCGAGAAAAACGTTTTTTTCAATGACATTAAAAACGGTCGTGTGTACGCGGCATAAGAATATATACATGTATCTACTCTTGATCATATTAAATAATTGCCTCTGCATTCTCACCTCTCCTCTCCCCAAGGGGCCAATTGTATCTGTATGACATTATAAATGTATCCACCCTTTATCATTTTAAATCATTGCCTCTGCATTCCAAATTTTACTTGTTTTATTAATACCTTAAGACTTAAGCTGTGAAGGACAGGTGTAGACCGGCACAGAGCCCACTCATACTCCTGTAGCAGATGATGCAAGTCTGAAAAAGAGGGTTGCACGCTGCTAATATCATCCACAAGACACTTTACTGGAGACTGCTCAGACAGAACATCATTTTGCCATAGTGTTCTGTCTGAACAGTCTCCAATAAAGTTTATTGTGGATGATTGCAGCGGTGTGCAACCCTCCTTTTCATTGGCATAGAATTGTATTCTTTTCATAATAATTATAAGCAGATGTCCAAAGCACCCCACCCCCCTTACATCAGATGTCAAGAGCCCCCTTCACCAGCAGAAGTCAAGAGTCCCCCACCCTTCCATACATTACAGTGCACACCATTACCTTATGCTGCTGGTGGGAAGAAGCTGGGGGCTGTGCTGGGAAGCATAAAGTGCAGGGTCTGGCGGTGAACCAGTGGAGGGCTGGAGTCTGCCGAATGCTGAGACCAGAGGAGGCGAAGACAAGGGGGTTCTGCCACTGCACAGAGAGGTGCAGGATCTGGCGGAGGAGTTCTGTCCTCCTCTTCGCTACCGACTGCTGAGACAAAGTGGGGTGGCGACGAGGAGGGTGCCACAGCTAAAGGAGAGGTGCATGGGCCACATGAAATGACCTGGGGGGCCGGATTCTACCTGCGGGCCTGTGTTTGACATATGTGAATAAGGAGGATAATCGTAAAGTGAACCTAATGGGGGGGATTTACTAAAGGCTAAAATGCTGTTCACTTGTTCAACCACATGCAAGCAAAATACAGTACAGTATTTTTGCTTGCACACAATAATATAAGTCAGCAGAGCTTCACCTCATTCACTAAGCTGAGGGAAAATTCTCTTGCAAAGTGAACAGTGTATTTGCCTTTTGTAAATGAGTTTGTTTTTGGAGTGTAGGTGTAAATTAAAGTAATCTTTCCCATCAAACTGCCAGACTGTGTAGGAAACATTCTAGGGTGTCTGATCTTTTTTGTCAGTGTTGCTTTTATGCGATACCCCAGTTAAGAGGGATGCTGGAATAATTATTTTGGGCCCCTGTAATGCACCCTGTAAACCCCCGGCAGTTGGCTCTAACCTCCCCTGGCACAGCTAGTAGGAGATGGTAGGACTGTGTAGCCTGCAACTCACGGAGACACAATCCTATATTAGAACACATACAGTATGTACTTTAACTGTCCTTACCCGTCTTCTCTGCAAGTAAATGACACAACACCAGTATACTTAACCCTTGCACTTTTACTTAGTTGGTTTGGTAAGAATATAATAAACAATTTACATATCATGTGCAGAGCCCTGCAATAAAAGAGTATCTCAGCAAACAGACAGATATACAATATGATGAGTAAGTCTAACAGTCCCCGCTGCAGCTATTCTCCCTCGTGGCAAAAATGGCGCCCAGTAATATCTACTAAGTCAGGCCTGACTGTACTATGTAGAAGTTCTGTAGGAGAAATTCCTCGCTAGCAAATGGTGGTGCACTTGCTGCAGAAACAACTGTAATCCACAGGGTAAAAGGGGTTTTGATAACTTGGTGAATAAAGGAAATCTCTAAAGCTGCTTCGATTCACTGTCCCTCCGGTGCGCAGCACAACACTAATGAAAAGCTCAGGTTAAACAGTTATTGGGCCTAGAGATCCTATGTAGTTCTCTGAGCAGGTGCTCTCTCACCCAACCGGACCAGTCCGTGTCCGTATCTTCCGCTGCTGTGTCTCGGTACACAGGTCTCACGACATCCAAGTCTTCGGTCCTCCGGGAAACGACGCGGCAACGGTATGCAGAACGTCCCTCAGGTTCCTCGTGAGAGCGGAAGGCTCTTTTGAGCAAGGCCCAGGCTTCAGGCCTTGTAGCAACGCAGGCTCGGAAAGGAGTTCCTCTTGCTGGGCGGGCGCTGTCCAAAGAGACTGGCGCCGGCTCCGCCTCCTACTTATAAAGTCCACCCCAGCAGTCTTTGCACGGGGCAAGGCACCCTGGGTGGCCAGTGGGGTTATGGGTACAGTAGTCTCTGAGGCCTAATAGGAAACCCCTGCTACACTTTGCTTCCAGTATCTGCTGTTGAAGCATCCTCAAAATATTTTGTGTTGAGTTCTAACCTAAAACTTGCACATGGCTATGCATCATCTGCTTTCCCACTAATTCTCAGTCTTGGCTACTGGTATACAGTCTTTTTTTTAATGAGGCTTCAGTGACATATTGGGCAGAGGGTACGGCTACATGTACACTAGCCTAGCCTGATCGCGGCTGCCAGAAAATCAAAATGCGTTTTGCGTTTTTGCTGCTTTTTCCAGCGTTCAAAACGTTCCTATCCTCGCCTAAACACGGCAGCTCCTAAACTCTGCTTAAAGCCTATATGTACACATAGTCTTTTATAGAGTTGAGTTTATAAGGTTTGGCAAAAAAACGCCAAAAGCTCCTAAACGCAAGTTTATTAGCTGCCAGTGTACATAAAGCCTTAGCATCGCCAATGTATATACACAGTACTTTTTTGTCTCATAGAATAGGTGCAGGAACTCAACCACAACCCTCCAAACCGCCCCCCCTCCTCCCCCATCCACATACACACTCTCCAAACCGCATCAAATAGTGGTTCTTAAAGGGGAATTAAATACCAGGAGTGCAGCGTTCAGAAGGACTTGCACACAAAGTGCAGAGTTCAGAGTTGCGCTACTTTCAGAGTTTGGGTTGCGCTACATACATAGTGCAGAGTTCAGTGGTGCGCTGCATACAGAGTGCAGATTTCAGGGGTGCGCTACACACAGAGTGCAGAGATCAGCCTTCTTCCACAGCGGCTTACCTCTGCATTTTACTTTCACCCCTCTTCTTCTCTAGTACCTCCCCACTCACTGTAGGTGGCTCTGCCTCTCTCACTTGCAGAGAGATCATCCAGTGGGGTGTTGTTATCGGTGCTGCACTCCGGGCACCTGCATCTGCCTTGTCCCAATCCTGCACTCAGTGAGAGCCGCTCAGGAGACAAGCTGTCATTTGTAAACACAGAAGCTGGACTTCTGTATTTACAAGTGATAGTGGTGAGCAGTGAGTAGAGGGCCTGAGTCAGAGGTGGTGGAAATAAATTCCAGCTGAAAAAAAGCCCTGTATATACATATAACAAAGACTGCCTGCTACACAGCTTACAGTAAATATTTAGTATAAGGTGTAGCTGTGTGGCAACTATTGTGCTGTGTGTATACTGAGACTGTGGGAAGTCTCAAAAGAGGATCTCTTACTGTAATTTGCAATTCACATGAATCAACAGGACATATGTCAGCATCTCTTTATAGAATGTTTTTTTTTTTTTTTGCAAAACTTCTCCATTTACAGCTATAAAAACTGCTGTTCCTCCGCTCAAAGCAAAAACTAGGCAACCTAGTTCGTGCCGGTTCACACTTCTGCGAGTTGATACCGAATGCGATGCGTTAAACACAAACTAGATTCGCATGTCATCCAAAAAGTAATTGTTTTCAATGATAGTGGTTCACATCTATGCGTTGCGATTCCTCTCCGAAGGCGATGCAATGAAAAAAGGGTCTTGTGCGAGTTTAGAACGCTGCGTTGCGAATTTAGTCTCCATAGACATCAATGTAAATCGTTCTGGAATCACATTTGATGGTTCACATATGTGCGAATTCCACCACACTATTCTCCACAAAAACATTATTCGCAGCTATGTCCCACTCCTGAAATTCGCATTAAAATTGCGGCAAAAACGCGGTAAATTCGCACCTCAGAATGGACTGAAAAAACGGAACAAATTCACAGCGCAGCAGTGTGAACCGGCACGAAAGCAAGAGCATATCTTCAGAGACAGTCTTCTGTTTTCAGTCACATAGGTTATCTGGTAGATTTTAGTGAGATAAGAAGCTAAGCAAGGCATAATGGGAATGCATGGCCTGCATACAAAAAACACAGAAAGCATTATTGTTCTCCTTTAATAGCAGATCAGATTTAAGAGGATGGAGCAGCAATATACTGTATTTAAGTAGGAAAAAAGAGCTACGGTACAATACCACCCCCATCAAATTCTCTGCAGCTATTACCTTTTGTATCACCACCCCCTCCCTTTAGAATGTAAGCTCTACAACCAGGGCCCTCCTGTACCTTTTGTATTGAACTGTACTGTAATTGTGTTGTCCCCCCTGTACATTGTAAAGCGCTGCGTAAACTGTTGGCCCTATATAAATCGTGTATAATAATAATAATAATATAAAGTGTATGATAATATAATAAAAATATGTCACCAAATCAGATTTGGTGAATGTTTCTGTGATGTTAATCATTTTCCATGATGCATATGATGGTATTCGTTTTCCCAGAAGGAAACATTTATATAGAATGCAGCTGATTAAAAGGACTGTCATATCATACAAAGGCGCATCTAATTAGATGAACATCACTGAGAGAGAACAGATCAGCCTCTTGTCTAAGAATGAAAAGCAATGTAAAGCTGTGCCTTTATACAGCAATATGAGCTGTGGGGCTACCCCATGCTAGCTGTAAATGTTCAGACAGTTACACACATGGACACAGCAACTCTAACAATGTTTAGAACCAGTTGGATTTAAATCGGTCATTACTGCCAACTGACATTACAGAAAAAAGAAGAAAATATTGCAACAAGTGACAAATGATAGAAAAGACCTCTTCCATTTTTGTTCTAGATCCATCCAATGCCAGTTGTTAGCTATATTCAATGATGCAAATACTTTTCACTTTTTAGTGCAAGGGGAAGTGATAATGTAAATTTGTCCTGTGTTTTTAAGAAGTATTATTGTTATTACAGATGTTTTTATTGGTGGCATCCATTCTTAGTTTAAGGTCACTGGTTGTAAATGCAAATGACAATATAGACAAAGCAGCCTTAGAGTACTAGGTCAATAAATTACATGTAGCAATACCCCCGAAGGGGCCGCTGATTAATTTTGGGTCATGCAAACTACCTCCATGGCTCCCGTTGTCAAGGTAAAGAGTTTTCAGAAAAGTCAATGTCCACACAGATGTACAACCTCAACAGTAAAGCCTCGTACACACGATCGGATATCCTATGGATTCTAATCCGATGTTTTTTTCCATCGGAAATCCGATGAAGCTGACTTCCATCAGTCTTGCCTACACACCATCAGTCAAAAAACAGACCGTTCCAAACGCGGTGACGTAAAACACTCCGATGAGCCAAAAAAAATTAAGTTTAATGCTTCTGAGCATGCGTCACCTTGATTCTGAGCATGTGTGGATTTTTTATCCGATGGACTTGCCCATAGACGATCTGAGTTTTCGATCAGTTTTTTATCCATCGGAAAAATTTAAAACATGTTCTATTTTTTAAAACCGATGGAAAAAAAGACTGATGGGTCCCATACACGATTGGTTTGTCTGATGAAAACAATCCATCGGATGGTTTTCATCGGTTAAACCGATCGTGTGTACAGGGCTTAAGGCTTTTTTTTTCTTTTGCTGTAGAACTTTAGAGAAAGTGGGAAACGAGAGAAGTAGGGGAAGGTTCAGGCACGCGGTACAAGAGATGCAAACAGTCAGTATAGTCGATACTCAAGCCTGAATGGGTATTGCTCACCCGGATAGTCCCCTCTCACGGTCCTAGCAACCAGAATGATGCAGTGATCAGTCTTTAGACAGTTTCTGCCACAAACTGCTATAGGTGAACGAAGGTCTCTGCCACAGACCTGGTGAACTTGGGTCTCTGTAAAATAAATGATATGTGCAGCGCAATAGCTAAGATAAAATAAAATATGACAGTCCAATCAAATAAAACAGATATTCAAATGTCCCATTGGATAATGATAAGACAAATTCCTCATAGAAGAGAGTGAGAAGAAATCTCTGCCGACTGGGATGACGATACAATCCTCCCCCACACATACAATGTGCTTACCAGAATTGGTGGACCTCTCAATTAAGAGAAGGTCATGCGAGCATGTATCCACCCTGGGATAATGGGATGTGGCTGCTGCAGATGAATCCTTCTAATGTCAGGAGTGAGGAAAAGCCGGATATTGTCTCCAATGAGCAAACAAACTTCCACTGTAGGATGCTGAATGGATCTCCGTAAAGTGCAGGTGCCAAGAGAAAGATGAAGGGGACAATCTAAGTGTACTCCATATGTACTTTATTAAAAATAGGTTCTCATATAAAATCAGCGCTATCGCGCAATGCATAAAAGGCTGATAATGAACAGCAGGCCGGATCAACTATCCAGCAGAGAGATGGCAGCGGGTGAGGTCCGTGCATAAGCTCTTCCCCCCGTACGCGGCGTTACGTCCAGGAGGACTTCATCAGCGAGGGTGGAGCTTCAGTGTCACCCGGCTAACTGATATACCCAGCTGGTAACCATAGGAACGGAAATGCTAAAGCCGGAAGTCAGAGGAACAGACAGCTGATTTCCACCACGGTGTCACCAGCAAGTGAAAATACGATAAAGGTAAACAAGTGGTATGAAGTTTGTTACAATGCCCTAGGTCCTTATGTGTGATAGAAAAAAAAATTAAAATAAAATAAAAATCGGACATAAAAATACCCGCGGCCATCTTTAACATGGGACAATAAAAAATCAACAATAAAATAACGGCAACCTAACTATTTGTCTGAAATAAAACAGTTGAGATCAAACTCAACGTTTAAGCCTCTAGGTACAGCCTACCATGGTACAGTATCCACATGGACTCACGCTGGCTCAGTTGCCTAATAAAGTTGCCCCCTCTCCAGTGTTTAGTCACTTTTTCCAAACCCCAAAATTTGAGGCATTTTGGATTCCTATCATGAAACATTCTAAAATGCTTGGACACATTATGAGACTTCACACCTCTCCTAATGTTACCTACATGTTCTGCTATGCAGACTCCCATGGGTCTAGAGGTCCTCCCCACATATTGGAGACCGCAGTCGCATTCAAGCATGTATACCACCCCAACAGTGTCACATGTAATGAGGTTCTTGATCTGGTATGTTTTTTTGGTGGCAAAAGCAATAAAATCCTTTCTCTTCTTTAGATTGAATTTACATTGCCTGCATGCTGGACATTTTCCGCATGCGTAGAATCCTGACAAAAAGTTGAAAATCCTATTTTCTCTAATAACAGGGGGGTCTACAACACTGGGAGCAAGAATATCCCTAAGAGTAGGTGCTTTTTTGTAGATGAATTTCGGGCGCAGAGGAAGCACTGCACCCAAAACGCTATCTTTTCTTAAAATGTCCCAGTGTCGCAGGATGATTTTTTCAAATTTTTTGTGCTGTATATTGTAGTCGAGAATGATTTTATACTCAAATTTGTTCGCACCTCCTGCTTTTTTATCATTTTTATTAGAATCTGTAATGAGGGTGGTTCGATCCATGTTCCCAACTACCTGGATATCACCCAAAATGTGATCCCCTTTGTATCCTTTTTGGAGAAAACGATCAGCCAATATATTGGCTTGTGTATGGTAGTCAGACTCAAGGGTGCAATTACGCCGTAGGTAAAAAAATTGTCCCTTGGGAATGTTAAAGAGCCACGATTGATGGTGGCAACTATCTAATGGAATGATTCCATTACGGTCTGTGGGTTTAAATTTTTTTTTGTTTTAACCACTTAAGCCCCGGACCATTTGGTAGCTAAAGGACCAGAGGTGATTTCAGAATTTTGCACTGCGCTGCTTTAACTGTAAATTGTGCGGACATGCAATGTTGTACCCAAACGAAATTTGCGTCCTTTTCTTCCCACAAATAGAGCTTTCTTTTAATGGTATTTGATTGCCTCTGCGATTTTTATTTTTTGCGATATAAACGGAAAAAGACCGAAAATTTTGAAAAAAAAAGATCTTTTCTACTTTTTGTTATAAGAAAAATCGAATAAACTCAATTTTAGTCATACATTTAGGCCAAAATGTATTCAGCCACATGTCTTTAGTAAAAAAAAATTCAATAAGTGTATATTTATTGGTTTGCGCAAAAGTTATAGCGTTTACAAACTAGGGTACATTTTCTGGAATTTACACAGCTTTAAATTTATGACTGCCTATCTCATTTCTTGAGGTGCTAAAATGGCAGGGCAGTACAAAACCCCCCCAAATGACCCCATTTTGGAAAGTAGACACCCCAAGGAAATTGCTGAGAGGCATGTTGAGCCCATTGAATATTTTTTTTTTGTCCCAAGTGATTGAATAATGACAAAAAAAAAAAAAATACAAAAAGTTGTCACTAAATGATATATTGCTCACACATGCCATGGTTATATGTGGAATTGCACCCCAAAATACATTCTGCTGCTTCTCCTGAGTACAGGGATAACACATGTGTGGGACTTTTTGGGAGCCTAGCCGCGTACGGGGCCCCAAAAACCAAGCACCGCCTTCAGGATTTCTAAGGGCGTAAATTTTTGATTTCACTCCTCACTACCTATCACAGTTTTGAAGGCCATAAAATGCCAAAATAGCACAAAACCCCCCAAAATGACCCCATTTTGGAAAGTAGACACCCCAAGGAAATTGCTGAGAGGCATGTTGAGCCCATTGAATATTTTTTTTTTTTTTGTCCCAAGTGATTGAATAATGACAAAAAGAAAAAAAAAATGTACAAAAAGTTGTCACTAAATAATATATTGCTCAAACATGCCATGGTTATATGCGGAATTGCACCCCAAAATACATTTGGCTGCTTCTCCTGAGTACGGGGATACCACATGTGTGGGACTTTTTGAGAGCCTAGCCGCGTACGGGGCCCTGAAAACCAAGCACCGCCTTCAGGATTTCTAAGGGCACAAATTTTTGATTTCGCTCCTCACTACCTATCACAGTTTTGAAGGCCATAAAATGCCAAGATAGCCCAAAACCCCCCCAAATGACCCCATTTTGGAAAGTAGACACCCCAAGCTATTTGCTGAGAGGCATGGTGAGTATTTTACAGCTCTCATTTGTTTTTGAAAATTAAGAAAGACATTTTTTTTTTCTTTTTTCAATTTTCAAAACTTTGTGACAAAAAGCGAGATCTGCAAAATACTCAACATACCTCTCAGCAAATAGCTTGGGGTGTCTACTTTCCAAAATGGGGTCATTTGGGGGGGTTTTGTGCCATCTGGGCATTCCATGGCCTCCAAAACTGTGATAGGCAGTGAGGAGTGAAATCAAAAATTTACACCCATAGAAATCCTGAAGGCGGCGCTTGGTTTTCGGGGTCCTGTACGTGGCTAGGCTCTCAAAATGTCTCACACATGTGGTATCCCCGTACTCAGGAGAAGAAACAGAATGTATTTTGGGGTGCAATTCCACATATAACCATGGCATGTTTGAGCAATATATAATTTAGTGACAACTTTTTGTACATTTTTTTTTTCTTTTTGTCATTATTCAATCACTTGGGGCAAAAAAAAAAAATATTTAATGGGCTCAACATGCCTCTCAGCAAATAGCTTGAGGTGTCTACTTTCCAAAATGGGGTCATTTGGGGGGGTTTTGAACTGTCCTGGCATTTTATGCACAACATTAGGAAGCTTATGTCACACATCATTCACTCTTCTAACCACTTGAAGACAAAGCCCTTTCTGACACTTTTTGCAAGAAAATTATGTTGAACCCCAAAACATTATATATTTTTTTAAAGCAAAGGCCCTACAGATTAAAATAGTGGGTGTTGCATTTTTTTTCCACACAGTATTTGCGCAGCGATTTTTCAAACGCATTTTTTTGGGGGAAAACACACTTTTTTTATTTTTAATGCACTAAAAAACACTATATTGCCCAAATGTTTGATGAAATAAAAAAGATGATCTTAGGCCGAGTACATGGATACCAAACACGACATGCTTTAAAATTGCGCACAAACGCGCAGCGGCGACAAACTACATTTATTTTTAAAAGCATTTAAAAGCCTTTACAGGTTACCACGTTAGATTTACAGAGGAGGTCTACTGCTAAAATTACTGCCCTCGATCTGACCTTCACGGTGATACCTCACATGCATGGTGCAATTGCTGTTTACATATGACGCTAGACCGACGCTTGCGTTCGCCTCTGCGCAAGAGCAGGGGGGGACAGCGGTGCTTTTTTTTTTTTTTATTATTTATTTTGCTTTTTTATTTTATTTTTAAACTGTTCCTTCCATATTTTTTTTTGTTACCATTTTTATTGTTATCTCAGGGAGTGTAAATATCCCCTATGATAGCAATAAGTAGTGACAGGTACTCTTTTTTTGAAAAAAATTGGGGGGGTTAGACCCTAGATCTTTCCTCTGCCCTCAAAGCATCTGACCACACCAAGATCGGTGTGATAAAATGCTTTCCCAATTTCCCAATGGCGCTGTTTATATCCGGGGGGGGGGCATTCCCTCCCACTGCTTGTAAAAGCAGTCTAGAGGCTAATTATCTGCTAGAGTTGCTTTTACATGAAAGCCGGCCACTGGCTGAAAAGAATGATACCAAGATGATACCTAAACCTGCAGGCATCATTCTGGTATAAACATTCAAAGTCCAGCAACATACTAGTACGTTGCTGGTCCTTGTTGGACATGTATTGTAATCTTTTTTTTCATGCAGCCTGTTGGCTGAACGAAAAAAAGAGATTGATCGGTGGGTATGCCCACCATTAGAATACCTCCCTTCATCCACCCACTTCTAATGATGGACATACATGCACCATTTATATATGCCGAAGCATGGGGGCATCCTCCCGCAAAAAAGTTATACCGCGTACACACGGTTAGACTTTTCCACGGGCAAGCCTTCGTCGGAATTTCGACCGTATGTATGCGGCATAAAAGGTTATGCCGTGTACACACGGTCGGACTTTTCCACGGGCAAGCCTCCGTCGGAATTTCGACCGTATATATGCGGCATTAGGAGCAAAATCGCTCCTCCGCCCCTGCTGCCCCCATGCTTCGGCATATATGCTCTTTTTTTTAACTGTGGTGGTGAAATCACCTCCTACAGCGTTGGAGTCACGGCTTTATGTATCGTGGGAGCAAACGCTGTTGCTGTCAAGATAAATAGATCCGCTCTGCAACTGAATGGTGTACCTGCTAAGCAAATGATGGTTAACATTAAAACAAAGTAACATTACAGTACAACAGTAAGTCCTTACCATACCATACCTGCAAAGCAAATACCAAAACAAAACCTAGTAAAAAATAAAACATTTTTTTAACGCAACCTGTGCCTAAAATATATATATGCCGAAGCATGGGGGCATCCTCCCGCAAAAAAGTTATGCCGCGTACACACGGTCGGACTTTTCCACGTGCAAGCCTTCGTCGGAATTTCGACCGTTTGTACGCGCCATAAAAGGTTATGCCGCGTACACACGGTCAGACTTTTCCACGGGCAAGCCTCCGTCGGAATTTCGACCGTATATACGCGGCATTAGGAGCAAAATCGCTCCTCCGCCCCTGCTGCCCCCATGCTTCGGCATATATGCTCTTTTTTTTAACTGTGGTGGTGAAATCACCTCCTACAGCGTTGGAGTCACGACTTTATGTATCGTGGGAGCAAACGCTGTTGCTGTCAAGATAAATAGATCTGCGCTGCAACTGAATGGCGTACCTGCTAAGCAAATGATGGTTAACATTAAAACAAAGTAACATTACAGTATGTAGCACTACCCCCGTAGGAGCTGTTGTTTGTTTGATTTGGGTCTACGTCCTGCCTATCAACCCCTGGAAGTGGCTCAAACCTTCCCTTAGCACAACTGATATGAATAAGGAGTGTGAGACCTATTGAGTATTAGGAGACACAATCCTGCATACATCACACAATAACCTGTAAATGTTATTACCTTTGCTGGTCACTAGTCCTTCTAAGTGACAGAGATACTTCACACAAGTTATATGCTTAATCAAAGGTACCTTTACTCAGTATAAAAGGGAAGGGTAAAGAATCACATTAATACACACAGTTGACTCTGCATGCGCATTGCAGAGTCAATAAACCAATAAGGATAGGTATCACTGAGATTAGGTAATAACAGGAAATAACATCAGCTATATATATGTACATCTATATGTGTCTCTGCACTAGTGATGAGCCGAACACCCCCGGGTTCGGTTCGCACCAGAACCCGCGAACGGACCGAAAGTTCGTACGAACATTAGAACCCTATTAAATACAATGGATGCGAACGTTCGAATTCTAAAGTGCTAATTATAACAACTATTATGCATGTTATTGTCCTAAAAAGGGTTTGGGAACCCGGGTTGTGCACCAGGGGACATGTATCAATGCAAAAAGAAGTTTTAAAAACGGTTGTTTTTCGGGAGCAGTCATTTTAATGATGCATAAAGTGAAAAAAAAAAGTCAAATATTCCTTTAAATATCGTACCTGGGGGGTGTCTAAAGTATGCCTGTGAAGTGCCACGTGTTTCCCGTGTTTAGAACTGTCCCTGCACAAAATGACACTTCTAAAGGAAAAAAAAGCCATTTAAAACTGCTTGCGGCTTTAATGGAATGTCTGGTCCCGGTAATATGGATGAAAATCTTTAAGAAAAATGGCATAGCTACCCCATGACCCCCCCCTACCCCAGCCCATTACCAGCCCCTTTGGGTCTTGTATGGATATTAAGGGGAACCCCGCACATAAAATAAAAAAGGCCCTATATACTCTGAACAGCCGTATACAGGCGGTGCATACAAGACAGGGACTGTAGGTTTGTTCTTATGTAGAATCTGTTTGTAATTTTGAACAGGTACATTGTTGAAGTGTAGCTCCAGCCCAAAAATCTATTTTTAAACTTTTTGGAAAACATAGGTAAGGGTTATCACCCCTGTAACATTTGTTTTGCTGTCTGTGCCCCTGTTCAGAACATTTCACCTCACTTTCCGTCCCAATGACAACTGTTTTTGAAATGTGGTGTTTTTCTTGAAACAAGGATTGCTGATAAAGCATCAGTACAGAGGAGACACCTTTCTCCCATATTAATTCTTACAGGAGAGAATTTTCCTTCCAAGGGGTAGATTTCCTCTCACTTCCTGTTGTCTTCTTGCGTTTGCAAGTAGGAGTCGTTTGTAAGTTGGATGTTTGAAAGTAGGGACCTGCCGTATATACTCTGCAGAAATAGGCCCCTTAGTTGTTGGTGTTGGCACAACACTGTAAGCACTCACAGTTACTCATGGTTGGTGCTGGAACGCCCTGCTGTCAACTATTATATCAGGAATTTTAATTACATATAATTGTTGAACAGTGGTAGTAAAAATTGGGCCTTTGATGGTGGTGCTGGTGCCACAACACTGTAAGCCCTGACAGTTACTCTTGGTGGGTGCAGCAATGGGCCCTGCTGTGAATTATTAGATCAAGAATTGTAATTGCATGCCCCTGTTGAACAGGGGCTGAAAAATTGGGCCTTTCGTGGTGGTGGTGGTGGTGGTGGTGTTGCCACAACACTGTAAGCCCTCAGAGTTACTCTTGGTGGGTGCAGGAATGGGCCCTGCTGTGAATTATTAGATCAAGAATTGTAATTACATGCCCCTTTTGAACAGGGGCTGAAAAATTGGGCCTTTCGTGGTGGTGGTGGTGGTGGCGTTGCCACAACACTGTAAGCCCTCAGAGTTACTCTTGGTGGGTGCAGGAATGGGCCCTGCTGTGAATTATTAGATCAAGAATTGTAATTACATGCCCCTTTTGAACAGGGGCTGAAAAATTGGGCCTTTCGTGGTGGTGGTGGTGGTGGCGTTGCCACAACACTGTAAGCCCTCAGAGTTACTCTTGGTGGGTGCAGCAATGGGCCCTGCTGTGAATTATTAGATCAAGAATTGTAATTACATGCCCCTGTTGAACAGGGGCTGAAAAATTGGGCCTTAGGCACTGGTGGCACAACACTACAACCCCTCACAGATACTGTACTTGGAGCACAGCAATGAGCCCTGTTGCAAAGTATTGCTTCAAAAATTGTAATGACACGCCCCTGTTAAACAGGGGCTGAAAAATTGGGCCTTAGGCACTGGTGCCACAACACTCCAACCCCTCACAGATACTGTACTTGGAGCACAGCAATGAGCCCTATGGCAAATTATTGCTAAAAAAATTGTAATTACACGCCCCTGTAAAACAGGGGCTGAAAAATTGGGCCTTAGCCACTGGTGGCGGCACCCATAAACAAAAATGATCTTCCAAGCTATCATCATCAATCGTATCATTGAGGACTCGGAGGAGGAGGATAGCCAGTCAACATAACAGCACAGGCACTCAGCATCAGCATCAGTCTTGAAGGGATGTGACATGTTAAAATCAATTAGTCTGTTATATCAGCATCAGGTGTGTGGTAGCTGGTGGTGATCCAAGACTGGTTCATCTTGATGAAAGTCAGTCGATCAACCGAGTCGGTGGACAGGCGCACCCTGTGATCCGTGACAAATCCTCCAGCAGCACTGAATGTGCGTTCCGAAAGAACGCTGGATGCAGGACAGGCCAGTAGCTCAATTGCATACTGTGCAAGCTCTGGCCAGTGATCCATCCTCAAGACCCAGTAAGCCAGAGGATTTTCGGTGGGGAAGGTGTCCAAGTCTGACCTTGCCCCTAGATATTCCTGCACCATGTTTATCAGACGCTGGCGATGGTTGCTGGAACCGATCATACTTTGGGGCTGCGGACTAAAGAATTGTCTGAACGCATCGGTCAGACGGCCACCTTCCCCACCGCTCCTTCTTTGACTGGCCGAAGCCTCAGCAACTCGTTGTCCAGGACCAGGAGTTTGTAACCTCCCAGTCTCTGGGAACGCGTTGCACAGACCTTTCTGCAAGGCCTCCCGGAGTTGTCTCATCCTCTGCTCCCTCTGCGACGGTAACATAAGGTCCGCAACCTTACCCTTGTACCGTGGATCAAGGAGAGTGGCCAGCCAGTAATGGTCCCTCTCCTTGATCCGAAGAATACGAGGATCCTTCCGCAGACTTTGCAGGATCAGGGAGGCCATGCAGCGTAGGTTTGCTGAGGCATTCGCTCCGGAGTCCTCTGGGTCACTAAGGACGACATGATCCGCAGCCACCTCCTCCCAGCCACGTACAAGTCCACTGGTTTCTTGGGACTGTAAATCATCCCTAAAAGACTGCTGCTGATGATGCTGAGTGCCAGCCTCCACCTCCATGCTGACACAATCCTCCTCCTCCTCCTCCTCCTCTTCCTGTGCGATGGGTGGGACAGAAGGAACACTGTCTGGGTAAAGGGGGCCTTGAGAGGCAAGGAAGTCCTCCTCTTCCTGCCTCTGTTCTGCCTCAAGTGCCCTGTCCATTATTCCACGCAGCGTGTGCTCCAACAGGTGGACAAGAGGTACAGTGTCACTGATGCATGCACTGTCACTGCTCACCATCCTCGTGGCCTCCTCAAATGGTGCCAGGACAGTGCATGCATCCCTGATCATGCCCCACTGGCGTGGAGAAAAAAAACCAAGCTCCCCTGACCCTGTCCTGGTGCCGTAGTCGCACAGGTACTCATTGATGGCCCTCTGCTGCGTGTGCAGCCGCTGCAGCATGGCCAACGTTGAGTTCCACCTGGTGGGCATGTCACATATAAGGCGGTTCTTGGGCAGGTTCAACTCTTTTGCAGCTCAGCCAGGCGAGCACTGGCATTATAAGATCTGCGGAAATGCACACAGACTTTCCTGGCCTGCCTCAGGACATCCTGTAAGCCCGGGTACCTGCCCAAGAACCGCTGCACCACCAGGTTAAGGACGTGAGCCACACAGGGCACATGGGTCAGTTGTCCCTGTCGGAGGGCGGAGAGGAGGTTGGTGCCATTGTCGCAAACCACCATTCCTGGCTTAAGCTGGCGTGGCGTCAACCACCTCTCGGCCTGGCCCTGCAGAGCAGACAGGACCTCTGCCCCAGTGTGGCTTCTGTCCCCCAAACACACCAGCGCAAGCACGGCATGGCATCTTTTTGCCTGCGTACTTGCGTAGCCCCTTGAACGCCTACGGAGCACCGCTGGTTCCGAGGACAAACCACAGGAAGAGGCCATGGAGGAAGAAGAAGAGGAGGGGGTGGAGGAGAGAGGTGTGTCACAACCAGTAGTAGCATTTTGGAGGCGTGGCGGTGGAACAACCTCCAACACTACTGCACCTTGTCCTGCATCCTTCCCAGCTGCCAAAAGAGTGACCCAATGGGCCGTGAAAGAAAGGTAACGTCCCTGTCCATGCCTGCTGGACCATGAGTCAGCGGTAATATGCACCTTACCGCTGACCGCCCTGTCCAGCGAGGCCAAGACATTGCCTTCCACATGCCGGTAGAGAGCCGGAATAGCCTTCCGTGAGAAAAAGTGGCGTTTGGGAACCTGCCACTGAGGAACCGCACATTGCACAAACTCACGGAAGGGGGCCGAGTCTACCAACTGAAAAGGCAGCAGTTGAAGCGCTAGCAATTTAGCCAAGCTAGCATTCAACCGCTGGGCATGTGGATGGCTGGGAGTGAACTTCTTTCGACGGTCCAGCAGCTGGGGCAGGGAAATTTGCCTGCTAGAATCGGACGTCGGTGTACTGCTAGCAGAGTGGCCGCAAGTACTTGGCTGTGACACACCTAATTCTACACCTTCATTCCTCTCAGTGCATGTTTCAGAGAGGACTGAAGTTATAGTGGGGTTGGAGATCCCAGCTGATGCGGTGCAAGGAGAGGTCCGCTTTGTTCTTTGGTGTGGGTCTTTGAGGTAGGCTTGCCAACGAGCTGCATGGCAGGTCAACATATGTCTGGTCAGGCATGTCGTACCCAAGCGGCTGATGTTTTGGCCACGCGATATACGCTTGAGACATATGTTGCAAACAGCAGCTGTGCGATCTGATGCACTAGCCTCAAAAAAGGCCCACACCAAAGAACTTTTTGACTGACGGGCAGAGGCAGCGCCCTGCACAGGCGGAGCTCTGCGGTGTGATTCCGTCGGTGTACTGCCCTTACGCTGGCCACCAAAGGGCATCCTGCCTCGTTGGAGATGTGCCTCCTCCTCATCCTCCTCCTCCTCCTCTCTCCTATTAGGCACCCACGTGGAGTCAGTGACCTCATCATCCCCTCCCTCCTCATCACTGGAGCCAATCTGGCAGTATGCTGCAGCTGCTGGAACATGACTGCCAGATTGGTGTCCTTCTTGAGCATCCCCTCTGTCTGCTCTCACGCTACTGCCTTCCTGTAGCTGGGTTTCATCATCAGACCCTTCGAAACGCTGGGCATCCTCCTGGAGCATGTACCCAACACTGTGCTCAAACAGTTCGGGGGACTCCTCAGGAGGAGGACATGGTGGGTCTAGGGAAGGAGTGACTGATGATGAGTCTGACATTGATACCAGGGAAGAGGACGCTTTGGCAGCTGCTTTGCCAGTACCCTGAGCCTGGGTGAGAGAGGATGAGGAGGAGGAGGAGGGCTTGGTCATCCACTCTACCAAGTCTTCGGCATGATGTGGCTCAACATGTCCAGCTGCCGAAAAGAAGGACAAGCGTGTCCCATGGCCATGTGCTGATGACAATGCACCGCGTCCACGACCAGCACTGTTGCCCCCAGACACAGAGCCTGCTTGCCCTCTTTTATTGCCTCCTGACTGTCTGCCTCTCCTTGTTTGCCTTCCAGACATTCTAATAGATGGCCTGCAAGGAGATGGGAAAAAAGCAATAAGGGCTACCTTCAGGTGTCCTTCTCTGTCCCTTTACTTAAGGATTTCTAAATATGGTTGAGGATGATTGCTTTTGCACAGAATAGCACAACGACAATTTCCCTGACTGTCCAAAAAACAAGGATTTCAAAGATGGTTGATGAGGAATGCTTTAGCACACTATAGCACAAGGAGAATTTCCCTCACTGTCCTTCCCTGTCCCTAGAAACAAGGATTATCACAATGAAAGAAACTGACACTCTTCCTACCTATAGTTTTCTGTCCCTAGAAAAAATGTTTTTTTAAAGCACACTATAGCACAAGGAGAATTTCCCTCACTGTCCTTCCCTGTCCCTAGAAACAAGGATTATCACAGTGAAAGAAACTGACACTCTTCCTACCTATAGTTTTCTGTCCCTAGAAAAAATGTTTTTTTAAAGCACACTATAGCACAAGGAGAATTTCCCTCACTGTCCTTCCCTGTCCCTAGAAACAAGGATTATCACAGTGAAAGAAACTGACACTCTTCCTACCTATAGTTTTCTGTCCCTAGAAAAAATGTTTTTTTAAAGCACACTATAGCACAAGGAGAATTTCCCTCACTGTCCTTCCCTGTCCCTAGAAACAAGGATTATCACAGTGAAAGAAACTGACACTCTTCCTACCTATAGTTTTCTGTCCCTAGAAAAAATGTTTTTTTAAAGCACACTATAGCACAAGGAGAATTTCCCTCACTGTCCTTCCCTGTCCCTAGAAACAAGGATTATCACAGTGAAAGAAACTGACACTCTTCCTACCTATAGTTTTCTGTCCCTAGAAAAAATGTTTTTTTAAAGCACACTATAGCACAAGGAGAATTTCCCTCACTGTCCTTCCCTGTCCCTAGAAACAAGGATTATCACAGTGAAAGAAACTGACACTCTTCCTACCTATAGTTTTCTGTCCCTAGAAAAAATGTTTTTTTAAAGCACACTATAGCACAAGGAGAATTTCCCTCACTGTCCTTCCCTGTCCCTAGAAACAAGGATTATCACAGTGAAAGAAACTGACACTCTTCCTACCTATAGTTTTCTGTCCCTAGAAAAAATGTTTTTTTAAAGCACACTATAGCACAAGGAGAATTTCCCTCACTGTCCTTCCCTGTCCCTAGAAACAAGGATTATCACAGTGAAAGAAACTGACACTCTTCCTACCTATAGTTTTCTGTCCCTAGAAAAAATGTTTTTTTAAAGCACACTATAGCACAAGGAGAATTTCCCTCACTGTCCTTGCCTGTCCCTAGAAACAAGGATTATCACAGTGAAAGAAACTGACACTCTTCCTACCTATAGTTTTCTGTCCCTAGAAAAAATGTTTTTTTAAAGCACACTATAGCACAAGGAGAATTTCCCTCACTGTCCTTCCCTGTCCCTAGAAACAAGGATTATCACAGTGAAAGAAACTGACACTCTTCCTACCTATAGTTTTCTGTCCCTAGAAAAAATGTTTTTTTAAAGCACACTATAGCACAAGGAGAATTTCCCTCACTGTCCTTCCCTGTCCCTAGAAACAAGGATTATCACAGTGAAAGAAACTGACACTCTTCCTACCTATAGTTTTCTGTCCCTAGAAAAAATGTTTTTTTAAAGCACACTATAGCACAAGGAGAATTTCCCTCACTGTCCTTCCCTGTCCCTAGAAACAAGGATTATCACAGTGAAAGAAACTGACACTCTTCCTACCTATAGTTTTCTGTCCCTAGAAAAAATGTTTTTTTAAAGCACACTATAGCACAAGGAGAATTTCCCTCACTGTCCTTCCCTGTCCCTAGAAACAAGGATTATCACAGTGAAAGAAACTGTCACTCTTCCTACCTATAGTTTTCTGTCCCTAGAAAAAATGTTTTTTTAAAGCACACTATAGCACAAGGAGAATTTCCCTCACTGTCCTTCCCTGTCCCTAGAAACAAGGCTTATCACAGTGAAAGAAACTGACACTCTTCCTACCTATAGTTTTCTGTCCCTAGAAAAAATGTTTTTTTAAAGCACACTATAGCACAAGGAGAATTTCCCTCACTGTCCTTGCCTGTCCCTAGAAACAAGGATTATCACAGTGAAAGAAACTGACACTCTTCCTACCTATAGTTTTCTGTCCCTAGAAAAAATGTTTTTTTAAAGCACACTATAGCACAAGGAGAATTTCCCTCACTGTCCTTCCCTGTCCCTAGAAACAAGGATTATCACAGTGAAAGAAACTGACACTCTTCCTACCTATAGTTTTCTGTCCCTAGAAAAAATGTTTTTTTAAAGCACACTATAGCACAAGGAGAATTTCCCTCACTGTCCTTCCCTGTCCCTAGAAACAAGGATTATCACAGTGAAAGAAACTGACACTCTTCCTACCTATAGTTTTCTGTCCCTAGAAAAAATGTTTTTTTAAAGCACACTATAGCACAAGGAGAATTTCCCTCACTGTCCTTCCCTGTCCCTAGAAACAAGGATTCGCACAGTAAAACACACTGACACTCTCCCTACCTATAGTTTTCTGTCCCTAGAAAAAATGTTTTTTTAAAGCACACTATAGCACAAGGAGAATTTCCCTCACTGTCCTTCCCTGTCCCTAGAAACAAGGATTCGCACAGTAAAACACACTGACACTCTCCCTACCTATAGTTTTCTGTCCCTAGAAAAAATGTTTTTTTAAAGCACACTATAGCACAAGGAGAATTTCCCTCACTGTCCTTCCCTGTCCCTAGAAACAAGGATTCGCACAGTAAAACACACTGACACTCTCCCTACCTATCCTTCTCTTTCCCTAAACTAAAGGAATCCAGGTTAAGCAAGAAAAAATAAATGTCACTGTCCCTGCCTATGCTTCTCTTTCCCTGCTCCGGAACACACTACACTAGGCCGCCGTGCTGGCGGCCTTTTATAGTGTGGGGCGTGTACTAAACACCCTCAGCAATAATTGGCCACAGGCATCCTGCCTGTGGCCAATCATTGCTCTCCTCGCTGCCGGCGCTGTGATTGGCCAAGCATGCGGGGTCACAGTGCATGCTTGGCCAATCACAGCGCCTGGATGACACTGCGATGGCGTAGTGCATTGTGGGCCGTTCGCGTCACTCGAATTAGGCGCGAACGGCCCAAATCGTTCGATCTTCGTCGAACGATCGAACAGCCGATGTTCGAGTCGAACGTATGTTCGACTCGAACACCGAGCTCATCCCTACTCTGCACGGCTAACTGGTTGCTCGCGAGCTCCCCCTTTATTACAATACCTTGCACGTGTTCATTCCCTATAATAGGTAAGCAAGGCCTATCTGCGTCCCACTCAAAGTTCCTTTCTCCAATGAAGTCTTCGCTAGCCACCGTCGGTGCACAAGTTAAATTGTAATCCACAGGGTTTCAACAAGATGCTGTAATTATCCGCAATATACCTGAGTACTCGTGTGCCTGCCACCAACTAATGACGGATGCACCAATCTCTGATCACATAGTCTCCAGTGAGATACACTAGGCCGCAAGCTGTGGCGTGATAGGTGAAGTGTGGCTGGCACTAACTAAATCACTTTCCTCTAAGGTAGTAGTCAATTCTGGGCAGGTGCCCTTCTCACCAAACATGCCCGACTTTCAGATAGTCTCCTCTGGCTTGTCCCGGTCACTCGATCTCCACGCTTCTGCTTCAGCTGCAGTCTCTGGACTCCATCACTAACAGCATATGGTGATGGACGACTCCGGTCTCTGCTGGGCAATCACAGGACGCTGTGGACGATCCTCTGCTGGAAATCACTCAGGCACTCCCGTAATTTAGGCCCAGGCTTCTGGCCTAATCCTTAGGAAGCAGGCCTCCGTGCCAACTTCCTGCTTGATTGAGAGCTGGATCCAGAGAGAGAGACGCTGGCCCCTCCCCTGGTTTAAGTAGTCTGCCCAGAATGCTTTGCGGTGTTGCAATGCACCCTGGGTAATGTAGTCTGTCTTTTACTAAAAGCAACAAAGTCTTTTCTCCTAGCTGATATCTGTCCCAAAGTGCATTAGTTGCATTGTAACACTTATACCACCGGAGGGAGCCGGATTCCTTCTTTCATATGGACATCCTGCTACACACTCCCCCCACTTAAAGTCTTTGGTCCCCAAAGAGGACAACAGTATGTAACCTAACACATACTTTGGCAATACCTGCAGGGAAATTTGTTAGTTTATGCATGACAATAAACAACTTGCCTTTTCATAAGCAGGATTTAAACTTAAACAGCTCATATCATAACACAGAGCCGACAGAGGAACCTCCCACCAATTATCACAAGGAGGGAGGTTGTCCTGTATACGGATCACCGACACTTGGGTGTCTGTTTCAGATGTGCTAGGGAGTGAGCTGGGGTTGTCTTCCACTGAATCTGAATCTGGAGTGGAAGAGCTAGACTGATCAATGGTTCTCTTAGAAGTGATGATGGCCTCCTCAGAGCATTCACCCAATTGGTCGTACGTCAGTCTTTTTGGGGGGTGAATTACTCTTCTTTCCCTCTGCTCTTTAGGTATCATATTCTCAAGGACATTGGGGCTGGCTGTTTCTAGAAGCTCTTCAGGGGCTTCCTCATCTAGTTCAGGCATGTTGGGCTCCAGAACTTCAGGAGCGTCCCGCTCTCCTTCAGATAGAGACAACGACCCTTCTTCTGGGTCTTCCATTGACAAAGAGTCTGAGTCATCAGCTACCTCCTCAATGAGAATGTTTGAAGGCACGAATTCAGGAGCTTCTGCCCGAAGAGTTCCATTGTCAACTGTTTTGGGTGAGGTTTGGGAGGTGGTCATGGGTTCTGGCAATTGGGATGACCACAACCAGTCAGATTCTGCTTCTTCATCCTCTTGACCTTCATTGTCAGAGTCTCCATCTCTCACATCTGGAAGCACTGTTTGAGATCGGGTGATGGGTCTGGAACCTTGAGAAGTTGAAGGGGTTTCTTGTGAGTCAGATGCAGGAGGCATGCGAACTGCCTCGGAGAGGGGCAACAAGTGATTCCTGTGCCAGGTCTTTAACGGTCCCACGCTTCCTTCTGGCCTAATTTGGTACACAGGAAGGTTTTCCAGCTTCTTGCAGATAACATAAGGTTGGGAATTCCAACGGTCAGCCAACTTATGTTTTCCCGGAATTCCCAAGTTCCTCAACAGCACTCTATCTCCTGGCTGTAAATCTTGAATTCTGACTCTTAGGTCAAAGTTTCTTTTATTTCTCAGCCCCCGTTGGTCAGATGCTGCTTGGGCCTTTTCAAAAGCTGTCTTCAGACTCTTTCTCAATCGGTCTACATACCCCTTGTGGGATGCAGCTGAGGTATGATCCAGCGATATGCCAAAGGCCAAGTCCACTGGCAACCGAGCCTCCCGCCCGAACATCAAATGGTATGGGGAATACCCGGTGACATCACTGGCAGTGCTATTGTAGGCATGCACTATGGCAGCTACATGCTTGCTCCAATGCTGCTTTTTCTCTGGACTCAGAGTCCCCAACATATCCAAGAGAGTCCGGTTAAACCGTTCAGGCTGAGCATCTCCTTGTGGGTGATAAGGGGTTGTCCTGGTCTTCTGGATGCCTAACAGGTCTAATAACTTCTTTATTAATTTGCTTTCAAAGTCTCTGCCCTGATCTGAATGAAGGCGTTGGGGTAGACCATAGTGCACAAAGAATTTTTCTACCAGTACTTTGGCTACTGTTGAGGCCTTCTGGTCTTTTGTTGGGAATGCTTGAGCATATCTGGTAAAGTGATCTGTTATCACCAAGACATTCCCTTGACCACTCAGATCAGGCTCCAGGCAAAGGAAGTCAATGCACACCAGTTCCATAGGTCCCTGACTTTGCAGATGGCCCATTGGGGCTGCTTGACGTGGCAAGGTCTTCCTTTGAATGCATCGGACACAGGAATGGCAATATCCTTCCACTTCAGCCCGCATGCAGGGCCAATAGAACCTATCCCGTACAAGGTGAAAAGTCCATTCGGACCCTAGGTGACCATGGTTGTCATGGAGGGCAGCTAGGACCGCTTCTCGATATTTGGCTGGTAGAAACAGCTGCCACTTCTCTTCTGAGTCGTCAGAGGGGCCCCTTCGGTAGACCACCCCTTGACGTATGTGTAGCCGATCCCACTCCCTGCGCAACAATCGGGCTTCTCTTGGGGAGTCTGTTTCAAGCATCTCGGGATGCTGGCTTTCCAGGGCCTTTATCAGGAGTTTCCCTAAAGAGTCTTCTTCTTGCTCCTTTCTCAAATCCCTTTTTGTCAGCTTGGGCAAGCCCTCCCCTTCGACTTGGGTCACACTGCAATAGCACTTCGGTACTCCAACAGCTGAGACCCCAATTTCTTCGGCTCTTGACCCACCTCTGGCTTGAAGTTCTGTCCCCTGATATAGGGCTCGCACTCCCTCTGGGTCTAGTTGGGCCCATTCTTCGGTAGGGTCGGTGGGGGCATGAGACCTCCTGGACAGGGCATCTGCATCCCTATTTCCCACTCCGGGTCGGTACTTCAAGCTGAAGGTGAAGCTTGAAAGGGCAGCCAACCACCAGTGTCCCGTTGCATCCAACTTGGCAGTGGTCAGAAGGTAGGTGAGCGGGTTATTATCTGTCTTCACCACAAACTCCGCCCCATATAGGTAGTCTCTCAGTTTGTCTACCACTGCCCATTTGAAGGCCAGGAATTCAAGCTTGTGGGTGGGGTAATTCTTCTCAGCAGGTATCAGACTCCTGCTCACATATGCGACGGGTCTTAGGTAACCATCATGTTCCTGGTACAGCACCCCACCCAGCCCATCTCGGCTGGCATCTACATGCAGTTCATAAGGCTTCTTTGGATCAGCATAGGCCAGGACTGGTGCAGTGGTAAGACTCTTCTTTAACATCTGGAAGGCTTCCTCGCACTCCCCTGTCCACTGGTCTTGAATCGACTCTTTGGGCCTTCTGGGTCACATTGTGAGTTTCACTGGTTTGACCAGCTCTGGAACATCATCTTCCCCTTCGTTTCTGAGTAACTCGTTCAGGGGTCTGGCAATCTTGGCGAATCCTTCTACAAATCTTCTGTAGTAAGAACAGAACCCCAGGAATGACCGAAGCTCAGTCACGTTGGTAGGTCTCGGCCAAGAGGTGACGGCATCCAGCTTCTCTGGGTCCGTGGCCACCCCTTCTGCAGAAACGATATGGCCCAGGTAATGGACTGAGGACTGGTAAAATTGACACTTCTCTGGGGAGAGTTTCAGGCCCTCTTCACTGAGCCTCTTCAGGACCTTCTCCAGTCTCTCTTCATGCTCTTCTAGGGTTCTCCCGAACACGATGACGTCATCCAAATATACCAGTACCTCTATTAGATTCATGTCCCCGACGGTTCTCTCCATTAGCCTTTGGAAAGTGGCGGGGGCTCCTGATAACCCTTGAGGCATACGGTTGTACTCAAAAAACCCCAAAGGGGTGATGAAGGCTGTCTTCTCCCGATCCTCAGGGTGCATGGGGATTTGGTAATATCCACTTTTTAGATCCATTACACTGAACCACTTGGCCCCTGACAGACTCTGCAGGGCGTCTTCAATTCGGGGAGTGGTGTAATGATCTGGGATGGTCCTTCTGTTTAGTGTTCTGTAGTTGATACACAATCTCAGCGACCCGTTCTTCTTTCGGACTACCACTATTGGAGAAGCGTAAGGGCTCCTGGATTCTCGAATAATCCCCGTCCTCTTCAGCTCAGCCAACTGTTCCCGCAAGTCTTCTAAGTCACTCAGTGGGACCCGTCGAACTCTCTCTCTAAAGGGCTTATCTTCTTGTAAGCGTATCTTGTGAGTGGCACTCCTTGCGCACCCCACATCAAACTCATCTTTAGAGAAGATCTTTTCCCACCTTGCAAGTTGAGCTTTGGCCCTTTTTCTCCATTCTGGTGGGAGGGCCGTGTCTTCAGAACAGAGCTTCTCTATGGTGACTTCACCCCTTTCTTCTTTCTTCAATTCACACGGGGCAATGGGGGTGGCTGGATTCACCTGGCCCAACAGCATTCTGGCCGGCACCTTCACTGGTGTATTAGCAGTGTTCCTTATACTCACTGAAACCCTCCCATGGCTTTTCTGTAGGGCCTTCAATGGGATCACTTCGGGGATTACTTCAATCCCTTTCTGTCTTTCCTGTGGGCCTGGTTCGAAGACAATGAAGGGGCCTGGCTGTTTCCATGTGAGCTTGACAGAAGCCCTCAGGCAAGTCACCTCTCCCGGTTGTAATACCTTCTCCGTCTTGTCTAGCTTCCAAATCTTGCCAACTCCCTCAGCCAGGCCTTCTGCTCCAGTACCAGGCGCTGGTAGGCTTGCCTTAACATGGGGTGGACTCTTGTGGTCGGGGCTTCTTCCTGTTGGGCCAACGGTGTCAGCAGTCGCCTGACTAGATCAGTGTTGGTCCCTATGATGAGTGAGCTCTTGCTGGCCCCTGGTGGGCGAGGGCACACTACTGCCAGAGTATCGAAGGTCTCTGTCTCCCCAGCCACTGAGGGATCAAAAGTCAACTTGATTGGCAGGTAACCGTCATAGGCAAAGCTCTGAGTTCCAATACCCCATATTTCCTGTTCCTCTAATTTCTGTAGGGGCAGATGTTTAAGATGTTTATCATAGAAATCCCTATACAGAAGAGTCACTTGAGCCCCAGTGTCAAGAAGAGCCTTGGTGTAGATCCCTTCTACTTGTATGGAGACTACAGGAGAAGGCCCCACTAACTTGGCAGGGAACTCCTTCAACACAGACTTCTTGCTGGGTTCAGTTACCTGTACCCTCACTTCTTTTTTTCTTGAGTTTCCGGTGGGTCTCAGTCCCTTCTGGGTCTGGTGTGCACTGGCCTTCTGTTCAACAGCAGCCTGAGTTGTGGGACGGGGCCTAATTGGCAGAGGTTTAGGTCCCTGACTCTGATGTTTTGGATCATTGGACTTCTTGAAGGAGTTCGTGGAAACTGGTGGGCGCCCGGCTGACTCCTTCACCGGGGCCCTCTGAAGTTTTCCGCCGCCTTGCGATATCTGGATGCAACTTCATCTGGGCTGGGACACACTGCTCTAACATGCCCGATTCCCCCACAATTGAAGCATGTTATCAATCTCTTAGGCTTCTGTACTAGTTCCATATTGGAGCTAGGAGTTTTTTTTGGTTCCTCTGACGTGTTCTTGTTGTGTGGCACAGAGGCCTGGCTAGTCAGCATGGACACCATTTCTACTAGTTGTGACACCTGGGTCTTTAGGAGTTCAACTTCTGAATCACCTTCTTCTGCACTTAACATTCTGACTCGGGCAGTTGGTTCGGTGTGTTGACTCCTCCTTTTTTCTTCCAACATGGCCTCCTCCTCCCTGACTATCCGGATCAAGTCGGGGTATTCCAGGCTGCTCCCGTCCCACCGGGTGCGTAGCAATAATGCGATGGGGTCCAAGGGTTGAGCTCCCCTCAACACCTGCTGGGCACGGGCCTCATCCACTTTTCTTGGATCGATCCCTTTCTTCAGTAGGATCCGATGCAGGATCTTATCCAGGCGTCCTATGAATTCTGACAGCTTCTCTCCCTCTTTTTGGTAGCAATGCCCCAGCTGGTAAGTGAGTTCAGTGACGTTTTCCGTCCCGCCAAACACATTCTGCAGAATATCCAGATAATCCTGTGCATTGCAGTCCTTCTTGCTTAACTTGAGGTTACGTATGGCCTCCAGAGCAGGCCCCTTTAAGCTTTCCACAATCCGTTGTTTTTTTTGTTGTTCTGGCACCTCCCATTCTTCTAGGGCCTGAGTGGCGCCATCTAGCCACTCTTCAAATCCATCTTCCACTGAAGGTACAGGTTTCTTCCCAGAAAAGGTCCTGAGTTTCCTGTATCCTGACATCAGGTAGTCTGGAGGGTCCTTTTTACACTTGGTCACAATCTCCCCCAGGACAGCGCACAATTCTGAGCTAAGGGTGGTCAATGGTGGTGAACCGGGACCCTTTTGTTGGGCGCTCCCTCCTGTGCTTGGGCCTCCTGAAGTAGTGGATGTGGGGCCATCTTTATTCTCTTCTGGGTGTATCAGGAGGAGTTCTACTTGGTTTGTAGTTTTTATGCTGGCACCCTTGAAGTAGTCAGAGATTCCGTTCCTCCACTCACATAATGCATAGGTGTGGGGATTTACAGTATCTGTCTTTATGTCAATCACCCATGGCTTCCTGTCCGTGGACAATGCTCTCAAGACTGGAGTTAGCTGCTCCTCTACCCAGGCCTCTCTCTGGATTTCAACCACCAGGCCATTTCCGGGTAGGATGCCTTCATCCCTGCACCACCGGGCTACGGCAGCAGGGTCCATTTCTGTGCTGTAAGGGTTCTGTCTAGGGGGAAAGTTGATTGCAGAACCGTAGAATATCCCAGACGAGCCCCCACGTGTAGCACTACCCCCGTAGGAGCTGCTGTTTGTTTGATTTGGGTCTACGTCCTGCCTATCAACCCCTGGAAGTGGCTCAAACCTTCCCTTAGCACAACTGATATGAATAAGGAGTGTGAGACCTATTGAGTATTAGGAGACACAATCCTGCATACATCACACAATAACCTGTAAATGTTATTACCTTTGCTGGTCACTAGTCCTTCTAAGTGACAGAGATACTTCACACAAGTTATATGCTTAATCAAAGGTACCTTTACTCAGTATAAAAGGGAATGGTAAAGAATCACATTAATACACACAGTTGACTCTGCATGCGCATTGCAGAGTCAATAAACCAATAAGGATAGGTATCACTGAGATTAGGTAATAACAGGAAATAACATCAGCTATATATATGTACATGTATCTATATGTGTCTCTGCACGGCTAACTGGTTGCTCGCGAGCTCCCCCTTTATTACAATACCTTGCACGTTTTCATTCCCTATAATAGGTAAGCAAGGCCTATCTGCGTCCCACTCAAAGTTCCTTTCTCCAATGAAGTCTTCGCTAGCCACCGTCGGTGCACAAGTTAAATTGTAATCCACAGGGTTTCAACAAGATGCTGTAATTATCCGCAATATACCTGAGTACTCGTGTGCCTGCCACCCACTAATGACGGATGCACCAATCTCTGATCACATAGTCTCCAGTGAGATACACTAGGCCGCAAGCTGTGGCGTGATAGGTGAAGTGTGGCTGGCACTAACTAAATCACTTTCCTCTAAGGTAGTAGTCAATTCTGGGCAGGTGCCCTTCTCACCAAACAGGCCCGACTTTCAGATAGTCTCCTCTGGCTTGTCCCGGTCACTCGATCTCCACGCTTCTGCTTCAGCTGCAGTCTCCGGACTCCGTCACTAACAGCATATGGTGATGGACGACTCCGGTCTCTGCTGGGCAATCACAGGACGCTGTGGACGATCCTCTGCTGGAAATCACTCAGGCACTCCCGTAATTTAGGCCCAGGCTTCTGGCCTAATCCTTAGGAAGCAGGCCTCCGTGCCAACTTCCTGCTTGATTGAGAGCTGGATCCAGAGAGAGAGACGCTGGCCCCTCCCCTGGTTTAAGTAGTCTGCCCAGAATGCTTTGCGGTGTTGCAATGCACCCTGGGTAATGTAGTCTGTCTTTTACTAAAAGCAACAAAGTCTTTTCTCCTAGCTGATATCTGTCCCAAAGTGCATTAGTTGCATTGTAACACTTATACCACCGGAGGGAGCCGGATTCCTTCTTTCATATGGACATCCTGCTACAAGTATAACAGTAAGACCATACCATACCTGCAAAGCAAATACCAAAACAAAACCTAGTAAAAAATAAAAAAATTTTTTAACGCAACGTGTGCCTAAAATATATATATGCCGAAGCATGGGGGCATCCTCCCGCAAAAAAGTTATACCGCGTACACACGGTCGGACTTTTCCACGGGCAAGCCTCCGTCGGAATTTCGACTGTATGTACGCGGCATTAGGAGCAAAATCGCTCCTCCGCCCCTGCTGCCCCCATGCTTCGGCATATATGCTCTTTTTTTTTAACTGTGGTGGTTAAATCACCTCCTACAGCACTGGAGTCACGGCTTTATGTATCGTGGGAGCAAACGCTGTTGCTGTCAAGATAAATAATTCTGCGCTGCAGTTGAATGGCGCACCTGAAAACAAAAAATTACATACCTGAAAAGCAAGCATGATAAAACATTGCAGAATAGAATACAGTAAAAAAGAGCAGAACAATAGAGAGAAAATAGGGAGAGAGAGAGAACAATAAAACGACAACTATTTTTGGGTTTTTTATTTTATATTTTTTTGTGTTTTGTTTTTTACGTTTTTTTTTCTTTTTTACACTTTTTTTTGTAACTTTAACAACTGTAATGGTTCGGGTCTCTCAAAATGTAATGGCATCTTGGGAGACCCTGTGTAAGTGTGTCCTAGTCTGTGAAATGCTGTACCCTACGCTAAAACTTCACTTTTGAGTGGTAGCGTTCAAAACATTTACCAAGGCAAAGACCAGGCTTGTCAGGACAGAGTGGACAATAATGACGGGTGTCACGCCTAAATCCGCGCTTGCTACAGACACGACATCTTTTTTGGGGGGCTCGTTGGGTAGGGGTACTCGGGAGGACATACGTATAATGCCTCTCATGCAGCCGGCTTACTGCATTTGGTAGGGGATGGTGAGGTGCAGAACCGCCTGGATACAGGAGTTCTGTGACAATCTCATTCTGGAATTTTAGAAGAGATAAAGTCCCGCCTGAAGCTCTGTATAGCACATGAGCGTTCAGCAAAGCCAATTGGAATAAGGATAGAGACACTTTTTTGTACCAGCGTCTCACCCCTCCCATATTTTTGTTATATTCGTGGACACAGAGGGGTTTCTCCACAACACCAGTCGCCGTAGGAATTTGCACTGTCGTGTCTGCATGAAGGGAGGTAAGAAGGAAAACATTCTTATTGTCCCTCCACTTCATAGCGAGCAAGTTATTACACTTCACGCAGGCTCTCTCCCCCAGCCTAAGACGGGCATCTACAAGCCGCTAGGGAAAGCCCCGGTGATTAGGTCGCACGGTGCCACATGCTCCAATCTGATGATCAAACAAGTGACTAAACAGTGGCACGCTCGTGTAATAATTGTCCACATACAAGTGGTACACCTTTCCGAATAAGGGTGACACCAATTTCCACACTATCTTGCCAGCGCTCCCTATGTAATCCGGGCAGTTGACCGGCTCAACCTGACTATCTTTTCCCTCATAAACCATAAAGCTCCATACATAGCCTGTTGCCCTGTCACAGAACTTATAGAGCTTGACCCCGTATCTGGCACGCTTGCTGGGAAGGTACTGCTTGAAAGACAAGCGGCCAGAAAATTTAATCAGGGACTCATCAACGCAGACAACTTGATCAGGAGTAAACAAGGCTGCAAAACGTTCGTTGAAGTGGTTTATGAGGGGCCGAATTTTATAGAGCCGGTCGTATTCAGGGTCCCCACGTGGATGACAAAGTTCATTGTCGTTGAAGTGCATGAACCGCAAAATCTGCTCGTATCGTTTCCTGGACATGGAGGCAGAGAACACGGGCATGTGGTCAATTGGGTGCGTGGACCAATAAGCACGCAATGACGGGAATTTATGTGTGCCCATGTTGAGGGAAAGGCCCAGAAAGGTCTTAAATTCGGAAACCGTAATTGGTTTCCAATCTTTGGCAATGGAAGGCAACTGGGGATTAGCGGCGATGAATTGACCAGCATATAAATTACTCTGGTCCACAATAGATCTATAGAGATCTTCCGTGAAAAACAGCGAATAATAATCAATTGGCATAAAATCAGCTGTATCCACCTGAATACCGGGTTGGGCAGTGAATGGGGGAAGTACGGGTTCTGCAGAAGTGGTGGGGACCCAATCAGGATAGGCAAATTCTGCAGGAAGAGCACTATGGGTACGACGGGCCTGCCTTTGTCTTCTTATTGGTGGCAGTGGGACACTACTTGTGCTTGCCACCTCGCCAGCTTGAACTGCACTTATGGGACTCGCCACGTCACCACGTGATACTGCAGTGCTGGATGTACGCCCAGGCTGTACTAGGCCGCTGGTGCTTGCCAATTCACCAGAAGGAATATCGGCGCTAGTACTACTCTGCTCCATGATACGAGAGCCCTGCGGTTCTTGTTCCTCAACAACCTCAGAAGATCGGGATCGGGTACGCCTGACCTTAGCAGGGACCTCAACTTCGTCGTCAGAGCTAGTGATGAGCCGAACACCCCCGGGTTCGGTTCGCACCAGAACCCGCGAACGGACCGAAAGTTCGTACGAACATTAGAACCCTATTAAATACAATGGATGCGAACGTTCGAATTCTAAAGTGCTAATTATAACAACTATTATGCATGTTATTGTCCTAAAAAGGGTTTGGGAACCCGGGTTCTGCACCAGGGGACATGTATCAATGCAAAAAGAAGTTTTAAAAACGGTCGTTTTTCGGGAGCAGTCATTTTAATGATGCATAAAGTGAAAAAAAAAAGTCAAATATTCCTTTAAATATCGTACCTGGGGGGTGTCTAAAGTATGCCTGTGAAGTGCCACGTGTTTCCCGTGTTTAGAACTGTCCCTGCACAAAATGACACTTCTAAAGGAAAAAAAAGCCATTTAAAACTGCTTGCGGCTTTAATGTAATGTCTGGTCCCGGTAATATGGATGAAAATCTTTAAGAAAAATGGCATAGCTACCCCATGACCCCCCCCCCCCTACCGCAGCCCATTACCAGCCCCTTTGGGTCTTGTATGGATATTAAGGGGAACCCCGCACATAAAATAAAAAAGGCCCTATATACTCTGAACAGCCGTATACAGGCGGTGCATACAAGACAGGGACTGTAGGTTTGTTCTTATGTAGAATCTGTTTGTAATTTTGAACAGGTACATTGTTGAAGTGTAGCTCCAGCCCAAAAATCTATTTTTAAACTTTTTGGAAAACATAGGTAAGGGTTATCACCCCTGTAACATTTGTTTTGCTGTCTGTGCCCCTGTTCAGAACATTTCACCTCACTTTCCGTCCCAATGACAACTGTTTTTGAAATGTGGTGTTTTTCTTGAAACAAGGATTGCTGATAAAGCATCAGTACAGAGGAGACACCTTTCTCCCATATTTATTCTTACAGGAGAGAATTTTCCTTCCTAGTGGTAGATTTCCTCTCACTTCCTGTTGTCTTCTTGCGTTTGCAAGTAGGAGTCGTTTGTAAGTAGGATGTTTGAAAGTAGGGACCTGCCGTATATACTCTGCAGAAATAGGCCCCTTAGTTGTTGGTGTTGGCACAACACTGTAAGCACTCACAGTTACTCTTGGTTGGTGCTGGAACGCCCTGCTGTCAACTATTATATCAGGAATTTTAATTACATATAATTGTTGAACAGTGGTAGTAAAAATTGGGCCTTTGATGGTGGTGCTGGTGCCACAACACTGTAAGCCCTGACAGTTACTCTTGGTGGGTGCAGCAATGGGCCCTGCTGTGAATTATTAGATCAAGAATTGTAATTGCATGCCCCTGTTGAACAGGGGCTGAAAAATTGGGCCTTTCGTGGTGGTGGTGGTGGTGGTGGTGTTGCCACAACACTGTAAGCCCTCAGAGTTACTCTTGGTGGGTGCAGGAATGGGCCCTGCTGTGAATTATTAGATCAAGAATTGTAATTACATGCCCCTTTTGAACAGGGGCTGAAAAATTGGGCCTTTCGTGGTGGTGGTGGTGGTGGCGTTGCCACAACACTGTAAGCCCTCAGAGTTACTCTTGGTGGGTGCAGCAATGGGCCCTGCTGTGAATTATTAGATCAAGAATTGTAATTACATGCCCCTTTTGAACAGGGGCTGAAAAATTGGGCCTTTCGTGGTGGTGGTGGTGGTGGCGTTGCCACAACACTGTAAGCCCTCAGAGTTACTCTTGGTGGGTGCAGCAATGGGCCCTGCTGTGAATTATTAGATCAAGAATTGTAATTGCATGCCCCTGTTGAACAGGGGCTGAAAAATTGGGCCTTAGGCACTGGTGGCACAACACTACAACCCCTCACAGATACTGTACTTGGAGCACAGCAATGAGCCCTGTTGCAAATTATTGCTTCAAAAATTGTAATGACACGCCCCTGTTAAACAGGGGCTGAAAAATTGGGCCTTAGCCACTGGTGGCGGCACCCATAAACAAAAATGATCTTCCAAGCTATCATCATCAATCGTATCATTGAGGACTCGGAGGAGGAGGATAGCCAGTCAACATAACAGCACAGGCACTCAGCATCAGCATCAGTCTTGAAGGGATGTGACATGTTAAAATCAATTAGTCTGTTATATCAGCATCAGGTGTGTGGTAGCTGGTGGTGATCCAAGACTGGTTCATCTTGATGAAAGTCAGTCGATCAACCGAGTCGGTGGACAGGCGCACCCTGTGATCCGTGACAAATCCTCCAGCAGCACTGAATGTGCGTTCCGAAAGAACGCTGGATGCAGGACAGGCCAGTAGCTCAATTGCATACTGTGCAAGCTCTGGCCAGTGATCCATCCTCAAGACCCAGTAAGCCAGAGGATTTTCGGTGGGGAAGGTGTCCAAGTCTGACCTTGCCCCTAGATATTCCTGCACCATGTTTATCAGACGCTGGCGATGGTTGCTGGAACCGATCATACTTTGGGGCTGCGGACTAAAGAATTGTCTGAACGCATCGGTCAGACGGCCACCTTCCCCACCGCTCCTTCTTTGACTGGCCGAAGCCTCAGCAGCTCGTTGTCCAGGACCAGGAGTTTGTAACCTCCCAGTCTCTGGGAACGCGTTGCACAGACCTTTCTGCAAGGCCTCCCGGAGTTGTCTCATCCTCTGCTCCCTCTGCGACGGTAACATAAGGTCTGCAACCTTTCCCTTGTACCGTGGATCAAGGAGAGTGGCCAGCCAGTAATGGTCCCTCTCCTTGATCCGAAGAATACGAGGATCCTTCCGCAGACTTTGCAGGATCAGGGAGGCCATGCAGCGTAGGTTTGCTGAGGCATTCGCTCCGGAGTCCTCTGGGTCACTAAGGACGACATGATCCGCAGCCACCTCCTCCCAGCCACGTACAAGTCCACTGGTTTCTTGGGACTGTAAATCATCCCTAAAAGACTGCTGCTGATGATGCTGAGTGCCAGCCTCCACCTCCATGCTGACACAATCCTCCTCCTCCTCCTCCTCCTCTTCCTGTGCGATGGGTGGGACAGAAGGAACACTGTCTGGGTAAAGGGGGCCTTGAGAGGCAAGGAAGTCCTCCTCTTCCTGCCTCTGTTCTGCCTCAAGTGCCCTGTCCATTATTCCACGCAGCGTGTGCTCCAACAGGTGGACAAGAGGTACAGTGTCACTGATGCATGCACTGTCACTGCTCACCATCCTCGTGGCCTCCTCAAATGGTGCCAGGACAGTGCATGCATCCCTGATCATGCCCCACTGGCGTGGAGAAAAAAAACCAAGCTCCCCTGACCCTGTCCTGGTGCCGTAGTCGCACAGGTACTCATTGATGGCCCTCTGCTGCGTGTGCAGCCACTGCAGCATGGCCATTGTTGAGTTCCACCTGGTGGGCATGTCACATATAAGGCGGTTCTTGGGCAGGTTCAACTCCTTTTGCAGCTCAGCCAGGCGAGCACTGGCATTATAAGATCTGCGGAAATGCACACAGACTTTCCTGGCCTGCCTCAGGACATCCTGTAAGCCCGGGTACCTGCCCAAGAACCGCTGCACCACCAGGTTAAGGACGTGAGCCACACAGGGCACATGGATCAGTTGTCCCTGTCGGAGGGCGGAGAGGAGGTTGGTGCCATTGTCGCAAACCACCATTCCTGGCTTAAGCTGGCGTGGCGTCAACCACCTCTCGGCCTGGCCCTGCAGAGCAGACAGGACCTCTGCCCCAGTGTGGCTTCTGTCCCCCAAACACACCAGCGCAAGCACGGCATGGCATATTTTTGCCTGCGTACTTGCGTAGCCCCGTGAACGGCTACGGAGCACCGCTGGTTCATTGGACAAACCACAGGAAGAGGCCATGGAGGAAGAAGAAGAGGAGGGGGTGGAGGAGAGATGTGTGTCACAACCAGTAGTAGCATTTTGGAGGCGTGGCGGTGGAACAACCTCCAACACTACTGCACCTTGTCCTGCATCCTTCCCAGCTGCCAAAAGAGTGACCCAATGGGCCGTGAAAGAAAGGTAACGTCCCTGTCCATGCCTGCTGGACCATGAGTCAGCGGTAATATGCACCTTACCGCTGACCGCCCTGTCCAGCGAGGCCAAGACATTGCCTTCCACATGCCGGTAGAGAGCCGGAATAGCCTTCCGTGAGAAAAAGTGGCGTTTGGGAACCTGCCACTGAGGAACCGCACATTGCACAAACTCACGGAAGGGGGCCGAGTCTACCAACTGAAAAGGCAGCAGTTGAAGCGCTAGCAATTTAGCCAAGCTAGCATTCAACCGCTGGGCATGTGGATGGCTGGGAGTGAACTTCTTTCGATGGTCCAGCAGCTGGGGCAGGGAAATTTGCCTGCTAGAATCGGACGTCGGTGTACTGCTAGCAGAGTGGCCGCAAGTACTTGGCTGTGACACACCTAATTCTACACCTTCATTCCTCTCAGTGCATGTTTCAGAGAGGACTGAAGTTATAGTGGGGTTGGAGATCCCAGCTGATGCGGTGCAAGGAGAGGTCCGCTTTGTTCTTTGGTGTGGGTCTTTGAGGTAGGCTTGCCAACGAGCTGCATGGCAGGTCAACATATGTCTGGTCAGGCATGTGGTACCCAAGCGGCTGATGTTTTGGCCACGCGATATACGCTTGAGACATATGTTGCAAACAGCAGCTGTGCGATCTGATGCACTAGCCTCAAAAAAGGCCCACACCAAGGAACTTTTTGAATGACGGGCAGAGGCAGCGCCCTGCACAGGCAGAGCTCTGCGGTGTGATTCCGTCGGTGTACTGCCCTTACGCTGGCCACCAAAGGGCATCCTGCCTCGTTGGAGATGTGCCTCCTCCTCATCCTCCTCCTCCTCCTCTCTCCTATTAGGCACCCACGTGGAGTCAGTGACCTCATCATCCCCTCCCTCCTCATCACTGGAGCCAATCTGGCAGTATGCTGCAGCTGCTGGAACATGACTGCCAGATTGGTGTCCTTCTTGAGCATCCCCTCTGTCTGCTCTCACGCTACTGCCTTCCTGTAGCTGGGTTTCATCATCAGACCCTTCGAAACGCTGGGCATCCTCCTGGAGCATGTACCCAACACTGTGCTCAAACAGTTCGGGGGACTCCTCAGGAGGAGGACATGGTGGGTCTAGGGAAGGAGTGACTGATGATGAGTCTGACATTGATACCAGGGAAGAGGACGCTTTGGCAGCTGCTTTGCCAGTACCCTGAGCCTGGGTGAGAGAGGATGAGGAGGAGGAGGAGGGCTTGGTCATCCACTCTACCAAGTCTTCGGCATGATGTGGCTCAACATGTCCAGCAGCCGAAAAGAAGGACAAGCGTGTCCCATGGCCATGTGCTGATGACAATGCACCGCGTCCACGACCAGCACTGTTGCCCCCAGACACAGAGCCTGCTTGCCCTCTTTTATTGCCTCCTGACTGTCTGCCTCTCCTTGTTTGCCTTCCAGACATTCTAATAGATGGCCTGCAGGGAGATGGGAAAAAAGCAATAAGGGCTACCTTCAGGTGTCCTTCTCTGTCCCTTTACTTAAGGATTTCTAAATGTGGTTGAGGATGATTGCTTTTGCACAGAATAGCACAACGACAATTTCCCTGACTGTCCAAAAAACAAGGATTTCAAAGATGGTTGATGAGGAATGCTTTAGCACACTATAGCACAAGGAGAATTCCCCTCACCTTCTTTGTCCCTAGAAACAAGGACTGGCACAGTGAAAGAAACTGACACTCTCCCTACCTAGAGTTTTCTGTCCCTAGAAAAAATGTTTTTTTAAAGCACACTATAGCACAAGGAGAATTCCCCTCACTTTCCTTCTTTGTCCCTAGAAACAAGGACTCGCACAGTGGAAGAAACTGACACTCTCCCTACCTAGAGTTTTCTGTCCCTAGAAAAAATGTTTTTTTAAAGCACACTATAGCACAAGGAGAATTCCCCTCACTTTCCTTCTTTGTCCCTAGAAACAAGGACTGGCACAGTGAAAGAAACTGACACTCTCCCTACCTAGAGTTTTCTGTCCCTAGAAAAAATGGTTTTTTAAAGCACACTATAGCACAAGGAGAATTCCCCTCACTTTCCTTCTTTGTCCCTAGAAACAAGGACTGGCACAGTGAAAGAAACTGACACTCTCCCTACCTAGAGTTTTCTGTCCCTAGAAAAAATGTTTTTTTAAAGCACACTATAGCACAAGGAGAATTCCCCTCACTTTCCTTCTTTGTCCCTAGAAACAAGGACTGGCACAGTGAAAGAAACTGACACTCTCCCTACCTAGAGTTTTCTGTCCCTAGAAAAAATGTTTTTTTAAAGCACACTATAGCACAAGGAGAATTCCCCTCACTTTCCTTCTTTGTCCCTAGAAACAAGGACTGGCACAGTGAAAGAAACTGACACTCTCCCTACCTAGAGTTTTCTGTCCCTAGAAAAAATGTTTTTTTAAAGCACACTATAGCACAAGGAGAATTCCCCTCACTTTCCTTCTTTGTCCCTAGAAACAAGGACTGGCACAGTGAAAGAAACTGACACTCTCCCTACCTAGAGTTTTCTGTCCCTAGAAAAAAATGTTTTTTTAAAGCACACTATAGCACAAGGAGAATTCCCCTCACTTTCCTTCTTTGTCCCTAGAAACAAGGACTGGCACAGTGAAAGAAACTGACACTCTCCCTACCTAGAGTTTTCTGTCCCTAGAAAAAATGTTTTTTTAAAGCACACTATAGCACAAGGAGAATTCCCCTAACTTTCCTTCTTTGTCCCTAGAAACAAGGACTGGCACAGTGAAAGAAACTGACACTCTCCCTACCTAGAGTTTTCTGTCCCTAGAAAAAATGTTTTTTTAAAGCACACTATAGCACAAGGAGAATTCCCCTCACTTTCCTTCTTTGTCCCTAGAAACAAGGACTCGCACAGTGAAAGAAACTGACACTCTCCCTACCTAGAGTTTTCTGTCCCTAGAAAAAATGTTTTTTTAAAGCACACTATAGCACAAGGAGAATTCCCCTCACTTTCCTTCTTTGTCCCTAGAAACAAGGACTCGCACAGTAAAACACACTGACACTCTCCCTACCTATCCTTCTCTTTCCCTAAACTAAAGGAATCCAGGTTAAGCAAGAAATAAATAAATGTCACTGTCCCTGCCTATGCTTGTCTTTCCCTGCTCCGGAACACACTACACTAGGCCGCCGTGCTGGCGGCCTTTTATAGTGTGGGGCGTGTACTAAACACCCTCAGCAATAATTGGCCACAGGCATCCTGCCTGTGGCCAATCATTGCTCTCCTCGCTGCCGGCGCTGTGATTGGCCAAGCATGCGGGGTCACAGTGCATGCTTGGCCAATCACAGCGCCTGGATGACACTGCGATGGCGTAGTGCATTGTGGGCCGTTCGCGTCACTCGAATTTGGCGCGAACGGCCCAAATCGTTCGATCTTCGTCGAACGATCGAACAGCCGATGTTCGAGTCGAACGTATGTTCGACTCGAACACGAAGCTCATCCCTAGTCAGAGCTATCTGACGTGGGGCTGCTGACGTCACTGTCTTCTACGGGAAGATATTCTGAGCCTGAATCTGACAGATATGTGACCTCCTCTTCACTATCTGTCATGCTCAGAATCTCGTAGGCCTCTTTACTAGTGTACCTTCGATTTGCCATTTTGGGCTCTAAATTTAGGGGTACACTAGTAAGATTCACAGGAAAAAAAGCACCTGACTGTCGTCAGCAAATATATCAAACGCTACAAAAAAAACTGTTAGCGATCGCAGGGATCAGGCCTGTCTCTGCGAACGCTGTAGTTATGTGTTTTGTGTTTGGTAAGTGACAGTGATCGATCGATACTGCACTTGGGTGGGCTGGGCTGGGCTGGGCGGAGGGGCTAAACGCAGGTGCTATCAGGTATCTGGGCTGATCCCGCTAACACTGCATTTTTGGGAACCCTAAACCGCTGGGGACGCTAGTATAGATCTGATCAGATCAGATATTGATCTGTTCAGATACTATACCACTAAGGGAGGTGTATGCTTTGCGCGTGGGTGTTAGCGTTACTGGCACTAACCTAACGCTGCCTGGGGCGACGCAGACCCTCTCTGGCGCTAAAACCTAATTGATCTCACCCGCCGGATGATCAGGGGGTTAAACCTTTATTGGGTTATATACGGCGGGTGCCCTGATGCTATAAAAAGCAAACTAACCAACCAGCGTCACCCGTAACCTTTATATGGTGATCACTGGTGAAAGGGTTAACTAGGGGCAATCAGGGGGTTAAAACCTTTATTAGGTTAAATATGGGGGTACCCGACGCTATATAAAAACCTGACGGGTTACCTAAATAACTAAATAACTAACTGGGTAACCAGTGTCACCAGTGACGCTTATACAGTGATCATTGGTGAAAGGGTTAACTCTAGAGGCAATCAGGGGGTTAAAATAATATATGGGGGTACCTGACGCTAATAAAAACCTGCGGCGAACCTAAAAATAAATAACTGGCTATCTAGGACACCAGCGACACGAATACAGCGATCGGAAAAACGATCGCTTAGTGACGCTGGAGTTAGGGGGTGAAAGGGTTACCTGGGGGGCGATCAAGGGGTTAAACCTTTATTAGGGGGGGGGTTAGGGGGCTACCCTGGACCTAAAGGGGCCTAAACCTAACTGCCCTGCAACTTTTTACTGTCACAGATGACACTAAATGCAGTGATCAGTAAAATAAATGATCACTGCAATCAGTGACACTGTGATTGGGGGCTGGGGGGTGACCTGGGGGGTGATCTGGGGGTGACTGGGGGGTGAAATGTGTGCCTATGTGTACCTAAGTGTCAGTGGACTGTTGGTGCACTAACCTGCTTCTTCTCTCCTCGGCGCCGGGAACGAAAAGACCGCCGCGAGGGGAGATGACATCACTTCCTCTGCCTGTGTTTACATTACACGGGCAGAGGAAGCATTTTCATTCGCCGGGAGCGATCGCGAGGGGGTGGCCGGAATCGAACGGCCGTCCCCTCATCTCGGATCGCTCCCCAACGATAAACGGCTGCTCACTGTATATGAGGGGGGTCCGATTGGACCCCCCAACTGTACAAAGGCGATCACGTACACTGTACGTGATTGTGCCTGTTGGTGCCATTCTGCCGACGTACATATACAGTGAGCGGTCGTTAAGTGGTTAAATGATTCACCTTCTCTGAAAATTTCCAGATCTAAAAAGGCTATGTTTGAGGGGTCAGCATTCCAAGTTAGACGTATGTTCTTGGTATTACCATTAAGCCTTGACATGAACATCTGCAGGCCAATGAGGTCTCCTTCCCAGATCATGATTAAATCATCAATATATCGTTGGTAACATACAAGTTGTACAGGTCTGTCGCCAAAAACAAAATCCTCCTCCCAGAGGGCCATAAATAAATTTGCGACACTCGGCGCAAAACGGGCTCCCATAGCCACACCGAGTGTCTGCAAATAAAAATTCCCATCATGCCAGAAGTAATTCCTGGAGATACAGAAATCTAATGATCTCATGAGGAAATTTTTCAAAGGAGATGGTAAACTAGACTTATTTAGAGCCCACTGAGCCGATGCAAGAGCATCCTTGTGGCCAATGTGGTTATACAAAGAGCTGACATCAGCTGTGACTAATAAGCTATTGGCTTTACAAGGGGTATTCTTCAAAATTTGAATGATGTGTTTTGTATCTTTAACCACTTCAATACCATGCACTTATGCACCTTCCCGCCAGACCAATTTTCAGCTTTCAGTACTCTCACACTTTGAATGACAATTACTCAATCATGCTACACTGTATCCAAACAAAATTTTTATAATTTTCTTCTCACAAATAGAGCTTTATTTTGGTGGTATTTAATCGCCACTGGGTTTTTTATTTTTTGCGATATAAGCAAAAAAACTGTGAATTTTTTTAAAAAAACACACTTTTTTTTAGTTTCTATTGTAAAATTTTGCAAATAAGTAATTTTTCTTCATAAATTTGTGCCAAAATGTATACTGCTACATATCTTTGGTAAAAATAACCCAAATTAGTGTATATTATTTGGTCTTTGTGAAAGTTATAGAGTCTACAAACTTTATCACATCTGATCCCGCCTGATGTACTGAAGGCATAGCTCATTTCTTGAGACACTAACAAGCCAGGAAAGTACAAATACCCCAAAATTACCCCTTTTTGGAAAGTAGACAGTCCAAGGTATTTACTAAGAGGCATGGTGAGTTTTTTGAAGTTGTATTTTTTTCCCACAATTCTTGGGAAAATTTGGATTTTTATTTTTATTTTTTTACACAAACTGGTCATATTAACAGTTTTTTCTCTCACACAGCATATGCATAATTGCAACTACACCCCAAAATACATTCTGCTACAACTCCTGAGTGTAGCGATACCACATGTGTGAGACTTTTACACAGCCTGGCCACATACAGAGGCCCAACATTGAAGTAGCACTTTCAGGCGTTCTACAAGCATAAATTGCACATATCCTTTCTCAACCACCTATTACATTTTTGAAGGCCCTGGAGCACCAGGACAACGGAATTTTCCACAAAATGACCCCATTTTGGAAAGCACACACCCCAACGTATAATCTATGAAGCATTATGAGTCTTTTGAACGGTTCATTTTTTTTCAGAAGGTTTTGGAAAATGTGGAGAAAAAATGAAAATGCATTTTTTTTACACAAAGTTGTCCATTTATAAGATATTTCTAACACATAGCATATACATAGCAAAAATGACACCCCAAAATGCATTCCGCTACTCCTCCTGAGTATAGCGATACCACATGTGTGAGACTTTTACACAGCCTGGCCATATACAGAGGCCCAACATTGAAGTAGCACTTTCAGGCGTTCTACAAGCATAAATCGCACATATCCTTTCTCAACCACCTATTACACTTTTGAAGGCCCTGGAGCACCAGTACAATGGAATTTTCCACAAAATGACCCCATTTTGGAAAGCACACACCCCAACATATAATCTATGAAGCATTATGAGTCTTTTGAACGGTTCATTTTTTTCCAGAAGGTTTTGGAATATGTGGAGAAAAAATGAAAATGCATTTTTTTTACACAAAGTTCTCAATTTATAAGATATTTCTAACACATAATATGTACATAGCAAAAATGACACCCCAAAATGCATTCTGCTACTCCTCCTAAGTATGGCGATACCACATGTTTGAGACTTTTACACAGCCTGGCCACATACAGAGGCCCAACATCCAAGTAGCACCTCCAGGCATTCTAGCAGCATTAATTGCACATATCATTTTCTGACTACCGATCACATTTTTGAAGGCCCTTCATATATCTAACACATAGCAGGTACATACCAAATAACAAAAGATTACCTGTGGTTTTAGAAGAGCAGTGGTCCACAGAGGAGAGCATCGGTCCAGGCAGCAGGCAGGGATGAGGTCAGCGACAGCAAAAGCAATCATCCAGGCAGCAGGCAGGAATACTGTCCATAGTTCGCACAGGCAGATATACTGTCAGCACAGCCAGAGCACAGCCAAAGCACAGGTCCAGGTAGCAGGCAGAGGTGTCCCGGCAGAAATGCTGTCCAAAGTCAGTAGAGGCAGCAGGCAGATATATGGTCAACACAGCCAAAGTATTGGTCCAAGCAGCAGGAAGAAACATGGTTCATAATGTCATGGGTCATTACAGGCAGTAATATGGTCAGCACAGCCAAAGTATTGGTCCAGGCAGTAGGAAGGACCATCAAGCTTAGGGCCAGGGGGACAGGGGTAGAGGCTTCTCCCACCCAAATCGCTTTAAAGCCTCCGGGCAACCAGACCCTGTTCTTGGAGCACAGAAAACAAAAAAATGGTTTTCTCTACTCAGAACGCTATTCTGAAGCCCCTCACATAGGTGAGACCCCTGTGTACTAAAAGTAGATGGCCAAAAGATCAGTCCAAGCGGCAGGCAAAAACATGGTCGATTAACAGGCCAAGGTCGGTACATGTGGAAGTCAGAAACGTGGTTTAAATCGGCAGGCAGAGGCATCGTCGGTAAACAGGCTGAGGTTGGTGCATGTGGAGGTCAGAAACGTGGTTTAAATCGGCAAGCAAAGACATCGTCGGTAAACAGGCCAGGGTCAGTTAATTAACATGGAAGGTTGTTAGTAACATGGTAGCAGGCAAATAGGGAAATGGCAGTCTGTTAATAATAAGGGGAACTAATGGATGTATGATAATTTTTGAAGCAATTTCCGATGCACAGGCCAGGTTGGGAGGGACAATCGGGACAATAATAGCTGGTGTCTCTTCTTACTCCTCCTCTGCTGCATACACGACATTTCTTTTGGCGTCTTCTTCCAGATTCTGTGGGGGGGATGCTAAAGGGATAGTGTCGCTCGTGAAGCCGACTCACACTATCAGAGCGAATGCTTCCTGGGGCGGGATCTTGTTGGTAAATGAGGGCATCGATGATATCTTCGATATATTGGAGGTAGTGGAGTTGGTGATTTTGAGTTGCTTTTTGGTAGCAGACAAACAAATTAAAAAGGGCCATGTGAAACAGGTGAAACGCAACTTTTTTGTGCCAATAACGGGACTTTCTTGTTGATAAGTAGGGCTGTAGCATCTGGTCGTTTAAATCCACCCCCCCATGTACAAATTGTAGTCGTGGACACATTCGGGCTTTACAATGGGGCAGCGTCTTCTTGGGATCTCCACCATGGTGTCATTGTGGATCGTAGAGAGGATGTGGACATCTTTCTTGTCCCTCCACTTCATGGCCAACACCTCCTCATTCCTCATGAATGCCGATTCTCCAGGTCGCAATTTTTTGGTCAATAAATCTTGTGGGAATCCCTTCCGTTTTTTTTTTAAGGTACCGCAGGCCGGGGTTTGCTTACTGTAAAGGTGGCGAAAAAGGGGCAGGCTGGTATAATAATTGTCAACATATAAATGGTAACCTTTTCCGAACAGGGGGTATGCCAACTCCCAGACAATTTTCCCACTGGTTCCAATATATGTGGGGCAATCACGGGGCTGGAGCTGGGAGTCTTTGCCTTCGTAGATCCTGAATTTAAAGACGTATCCAGTGGCTCGATCACATAATTTATTTAATTTTAACCCATACCTGGCTCTCTTGCTTGGTATGTACTGCTTGAACTGCAGTCGGCCGGTGAAATGTACGAGGGAGTCGTCCACACAAATATTTTGGTCTGGGATGAAAACTTCTTCAAATCGCTGGGAAAAGGCATTGATTAGGGGGTGTATCTTGTACAATTTGTCGTAGTTGGGATGATCTCGGGGAGGGCACTGTGAATTGTCATTGAAGTGGAGAAAGCGCATAATCATGTCGTATCTTTTCCTGGACATGACAGCGGAATATATGGGCATGTGTTGGATGGGGCGTTTGGACCAATATGCATGGACTTCGTTCTTTTTTGTAAGCCCCATATTGAACATAAGGCCCAAAAATAATTTAAATTCATCCAATATTAGATGCCGCCAATGGAACAATGGGGGCGTAGGAAGAATCGGGGTTGGCAGCAATAAATTGGGATGCATACAGATTCGTTTGATCCACTATATTCTGCAGCAAATCTTGTGGGAAAAATAAACACAAATAATCAAATTTAGAAAAATTTGTAGTGTCGGGCTGCACACCTGGCTGTGCGGTGAAAGGGGGGATGATAGCGGATCCTGAGTTGGCAGGCAACCATAAGGGGTTTGCCAGGGCATTGGGAAGGTAGGACTGGGGCTGGATTCTTTGGGTTGGGCGTGCATTTCCATTACTTGTACTGGGCTCCTCTTCCTGGGGTATGGCGCTGCTGGTGGTGGGCAGTTCTCCTGATCTTGGTGCTGATCTTGGTGCTGATCTTGGTGCTGATCGCATTCTTTTGGGAGGGACGGTTTCCTGCGGGGACTCGGACTCTGAGCCACTATCCTCCACTGGCTCGTATTCCGAACCAGAATCGGATAATGGGAGCTCCCCGCTGCTCTCATCATCCGACATGGCAAGAATGGCATATGCCTCCTCAGGTGTGTAAACCCTTTGGGACATTATGGCAGGGCTTATTGGTGGGCCTGTGTAATGGTACTGCTGGTGGTAGTGGTGGCGGTCTGTGTGGTAGTACCGATGGAGGTATTAGTGGTGGGCCTGTGTGGTGGTACCGATGGCGGTATGGGTGGTGGTGGTACCAATGGCGGTACAGGTGGTGGTGGTACCGATGGCAGTACGGGTGGTGGTGGTGGCGGTACCGATGGCGGTACAGGTGGCGGTATGGGTGGTGGTGGTGGTAGCGATGGCGGTATGGGTGGTGGTGGTACCAATGGCGGTAGGGGTGGTGGTAGTACCAATGGCGGTACAGGTGGTGGTGGTACCGATGGCGGTACGGGTGGTGGTGGTTGCGGTACCGATGGCGGTACATGTGGCGGTACGGGTGGTGGTGGTAGCGATGGCGGTACGGGTGGTGGTGGTGGCGGTACCGATGGCGGTACAGGTGGCGGTACGGGTGGTTGTGTTACCAATGGCGGTACAGGTGGTGGTGGTACCGATAGTGGTACGGGTGGTGATGGTACCGATGGCGATACAGGTGGTGGTACAGGTGGTGGTGGCACTACCAACGGTGGTACGGGTGGTGGTACTGGTGGTGGTACCGATGGCGGCACTAGTGGTGATACTGGTAGCGGGCCTGTGTGGCAGTATAGATGCTGGGCCTGATGGCGGTACTAGTGGCGGTACTGGTAGTGGTACCGATGGCGGTACTGGTAGCCTGTGTGGCGGTACCAATGGCGGTACCGATGGAGGTGGGCCTGTGACAGATGATTGACAAATGGGCTGATTGATTGATTGACAGATGGGCTGATTGATTGACAGATGGGCTGATTGATTGACAGATGGGCTGATTGATTGACAGGTGGGCTGATTGATTGACAGATGGGCTGATTGATTGATTGACAGATGGGCTGATTGATTGACAGATGGGCTGATTGATTGATTGACAGATGAGCTGATTGGCTGGGCTGATTGATGTGCTGGGCTGTGTGACAGGTCCTCTTTATTGGGGGGGAGGGCCGTGTTGTGCACTGTAAAAGAATGTAGACAAACTACACTGAGCTAACTTACTGATCTCTGCTCTCTCCTCACAGATCGGTGTGTGAGGAGAGAGCAGGGATCAGGTAGTAACTCCTGCGGTTTGTTTACATTTGTGACCGGCTGTGATTGGACACAGCCGGTCACGTGGTAAACAGCCAATTCATTGGCTGTTTACCCTGATCGGGGACGCGCTGTGTCCAAGGGACACTCGCCTTCCACGATCCCCGCTCTGCAAGCCTCTGGCGGGGCGCACGGAGCACGCCGCCGAGTCTGTTGTGACATGTGATCAGCTGTGACTTTGACACAGCCGATCACATGGTAAACAGCCAATGAAATTGGCTGTTTACCGTGATCGGGGAAGCGCTGTGTCCGAGGGACACACACCGTCCCCGATCACCGCGCTGCGCGCCCCCGCGGGCGCGCGCAAGGCATTATCCTGCAGGACGTCAATAGACGTCCAGTGTGGATAATGCAACCACTTCCCGGACGTCAATTTGCTATTGACGGGGCGGGAAGTGGTTAAGATACGCTGTGGTAGTAGCCACCAACGGTTTGAGAAAATAATCAATATATTGACCTAATCTCGCTGATACGGAATCAATACCGTTGACGATCGGTCTGCCTGGAGGAAAACATCCTTGTGCACTTTCGGTAAAAAGTACACAATAGGTCTCCTACAGGCGCTAGGATCTAAGTATAACGCTTCTTTTTTAGTGAGAACTCCATCCTCCTTCCCTGAGGAGATTATTGCTTGAAGTTCATCTTTAAACTGAAAAACAGGATCATGACCTATTTTCTTATATGTGTTTGTGTCTGACAGCAATCTATCAAGTTCTCCTTTATAGTATGTTTTACTCATGATTACCAACCCCCCACCCTTATCTGCGGGGCGGACTACTACATCTTTGTTATTTTCCAGTGTGCTGATACCTTTTTTCAAATTAGAGGGATCCCCCACTTTCTTTATTTTCATTGTTTCCAAATCGCTGGTGACCATATTTTTGAAGACCTCAATGTGCCTATGGTCATTTTTGGGAGGATTAAAAACTGACTTATGTTGTGGAATTTTAGGCTGCTGTTTACAGAGCACACAGCCTATAATTCCTGTGCTATCTAAGCACACATCAGATTTCATCTTCTTGAAGTAATGCTATCGTTAAGTTAAGTTTGCTAAAAGTCCACTCACCGTTCATTCCATCATTCAATCAAGGAAACCACCAACACAGGTCTTATCTTCTTATCAGGCCATTCCAGCAAAGACTGTCAAGCCGACGCCTACTCATAGGCTTTTATTAAACTCAAAAGATCTCAAGACAGGAGGTGATTGGCTGCAGCAACCAATCCCCTCCCCATGGGCGGGAACCTCATAGGATGTTCCCTCCTCACAGGAAAATGACAATACTTGGACATTCCTTCCAACAGGAGATGTCATACATGAATACAATAAACGTAGGATGGCTAAAGTTACCGTTGATAGGAATTCTTATTCTGCGCCATTCCATAGAATAACGCATAATAAGATTATACTATTATTGAATGGGGGAGGGAGGCTATCTGCAGACGCACGCTACGAATTCCAACCAATGTTGATCAGACATAGCAGAGACAAGAGCGCCCATCCGCCTATAACCAATGATGTCATTGCAGAGCGAGCATATCCCCTCCTTAACGATCGTCCATGCTAATGCACAGAGGGCCCCCGTTGGCGGACATATCCGCACCCTGCAAACATCACACTCCAACCTCAAAACGTTTTCCCCTATCAGACGGGATTCAACCAGCCTCAGACTACCCCAATCAGCTCTTTTAGAGCGGGTTGCGGAAGTACTAACACTGGGTGACACTATGACAATACATATTAAATACATCTCCATAAAAATCTCCACAACAGTCCTCCCTTTTTTGTCATATGCACCCCATGTGTCCCTCGATGAGAGTTGATATGCTTCTTACACCTGGAAATGAATCAGTTCTTAGTCCATAAAAAGGAAAAACACGGCTTGACATGTAGACTCTACTCTTCAGGGGCATGACTTATAAAGGAGGACACGACATGGTGAGCTGTAGTAATCGCCGATCCGTCTGTGATTCTCTGTCTTGTATGTGGGTCCGGCTTCGGGGCGTCTCATCAAAGAAACTCTGGTCACGCGTCAAATCAGGCAACAGGAGCACCTCGTCACGACATAGAAAGAATAGAAATAAAAACGACATGAGTATATATATTCCCACTTCCTTTAACCACGATCCGCTGTAAAATAAAAATTAGATCCCCAAAGATTCCCAGACCCTTAAAATAGACTCCCAACCTTCACTTAGCTACAGCTCTGGCTTCAACAATTACATGAAGAACCCTATCCTTAACGGATGAGAATTGTTCAATTGTATCCCAAGCCTGAGCCGCCCCCACCTTGTACTCCAGGACCCCATGCCCAGACCTGGTCGGGATTGGTGAACAAATCCCTTCTAGCTGTCCCTGCCATTCTTAATTTCCTGCGCCATCAGATCCTCGCGATCGGCCGTGACCTAAAATGTTGGGACAGCTTCACCATCGCGCATGAACCTCTTGCTTTGGGGGAATTACCTTTATAAGCTGCAGATCCGCATAAACACTAAACTAAAGTTCAAACACACTTGTGGGCTGCCTAGATACCCAAACCGACAAGAGGCAGAGCCATTAAAACTAAAACCAATTTTACCCTCTAAAAATACATCGTTAGGTTCCATTGACAAGTGTCTGTTTGGAGTCTTCACTAGTTTGCCAAAAACTCCTCATACCCATAATAACATCATAAATGTCATGTACCGCTGTCATCGCTGGGGACTAAAACTCGGTGAAGACTCAGAACAGACCATCGGTCCTGTTCGCTTTCTGAGCTAGTCAGGACATACACTTTAAATAATAACTTGGGATGCTTTTCACCGTTACCCTCGCTAAAATTTACTAAACAACAAAAATATAAATAAACAAAGATACTCCTCATTCTTTGGTGTGGTTGAGCCGCTTCTTGCAGTGGCTGGCGTGGTCTCATCCCTCAAGCTTCTTTACAACGACCCAGTCACCTGGTTGGAAAGAATGTAAACTGATTATTGAGTCGGGTCCAGGAGGGACTCGTGAAAACCTTTTGGTGGACATTTTGAAGTTCATGTCACAACGATCGCACCCACCCCATCAGCCGAGAATATAAGTGACAGCTAATGAGGAGAGTACGACCTCCAAACAACCCTCATATGACAATAACCCAGACATCGGGACTGTGGTCACTGCATAACCTGTGCGTGGCTTACAATACCTGAAACCATTGACAAGGTTCTTAGCCTCTGGGATGGGAACCTACTTCACCAGACTGCTGCTTGCCGATTCAAATTCTATTAAAGAAAGACAGTCTTGGCACAAACTTGGTTAGAATTACAGAGGTTATTATTAGTTTGACAGAAAAAAAAAAAACTGTCACTCTTACATTTATCATTCTCCCCCCTTTTCTTCCTCATTACAGACTGAAGGAAGAAATGCGTGGTGCAGGAAAAAAAAACAAACAATGAAATAGCCTGTGATACTTTTACCTCCCTTAGATTTATCCATATGTACAGCTGTCTACATACACCTGTTCTCTGTGTACAAACTCCTTGGACCTGAAAAATACTTATAAGCAAAATCATTACTCTATTCTTCATATTTAACCTGCAAAGAATGGTAAAATAATAATGACATTCCTGTACATTGGTAAATTGTCAATGACATTCTTTCAAAACCCTCTGTAACCCTTACTTTTCCCGTTCCTACAAACATACAACAGCCGCGACGCATTGAAGGATCGCCGCGGTAAGTTCGAACATATTCACGTTACTACATACAAACATTCCGATATAAACGTGGGGGAAATACTTCCCAGTTTCCAAAACCACAAATGAAAAAAACAAAAACAGCCAGAATTCTACCTTCACTCTTTCAGCAATAGGAAAAAATACAATGGGACAACCATGAGAGCAGCTCGAGAACCTTCCATGTACCAGCCATACAAGGTTCAAACAAACGGGCATGAGCCACCGTTCCTCATCATTACAGATTTCTGAAGCCGCAGCTCAACTACATCCATTCCAGAGGGATACCCAAAATAGTATCCTTGGACCACCTATGTTAATCTTTTTGGGGTTCAAAGGCCTTTGCCCCAAAACTAGGCTTCGTGCACTGTGTGACCGTCTGACTATGGGAAGCCTCCATTCCTTCCCTTTGCACAGACCTCCTTGTGTCCATGGCGATTCGAATCGGCTTATCGTCTTAAACCTGCGTCCAGGTTAAACCGTTGCACCCATTTCGGAGATCACCGCCCAGTGTCTTCTTATACGGTGAATTGCAGAACTACAACCACTATATGGTCAAGTCCTCCAACTAGAAACCCTAACCGAGGTGTCAACTCTATGGCTTGTTGTCCCAACACTTTTGGAACTACAGCAACAACCACAGATCAACCCCCGAATTAGGCCTCTACCCCTCACAGTGTATGCATACACAAGTGTTTTCCGCTATACACCCATACACTGCGTTGTCAGACTAAACCTCACAGAACAATTACGCCAGTTTACCACCTGCAGAACAATGTGGCTTCTCTCTGTATCTAGATGATAAAATAATGGTGATAACCCCTGTTTGCTCTCTACCCAAAACTGTATTTCTCCACAACACTTATTAGCCAGATTAGAGTGAATTCCAGATGAAACACTGAGGGCTCCTTGGGTGGATCTTTCGCCAGGTTTTGAGAGAAAACATCTTTTAATATTGAGGGTTCTGAGAAATTTCTGCAAACTGATGTACGTCTGAAATTTGTTGAAGTTACGCACTGGTGCGAACTTCAGCCCTTTATCAAGGACCTTCAGTTCATCTTCGGAAGAGATGGTCCCACTAATATTATAGATACCTGCCCCTAGTGGGATCTTGTCCTTTTTAAGTCTTCTTCCTCCTCGTCTTCCTCTCTTTCCCTTCTTTTGCCTCCCTGTCTGTTTCCAGTTGGGGTGTTGTTCCATGGGATTTGCCATTGGGACTGGGGGTTCTCTAAAAAAACACTTCCCTGATGGGTTCCTTCACTATACAGAGGTGTAAATCTGTTATAAGTGGATGTGGTGGCTCTATCATACTGATCATATTGATAATCATGATCTCTAGGGTACTGATTATAGTTGTAAGGATGACTACTCCTATTAGGTCCTTGATTGGATGTTTTACCTCTAATTGGACGTGAAGGGCCCCAAGAGTCATCCCTGAAACCCGAGTTATATGGTGGGGGATGATGTTGATAATTGTCTCTATCATTCCCATTTTTAGTGGGACCCCCTTTATCTCTAGTAGGTTGTGTGTACACCCTGGGGTTAGCCCCCTGTGAGGATGAGGGATGGGGGCGGGCCACTAGGGTCCCTGGATGCGTTCTATTAGAAGAAGGCTGCAAAGTGGTGTTAGAAGGTATGGCTTCCAAGGTGTTAACTTTGGATTGCCATTTGAAAACTTCACACCTAGAAAAAGTAGGATTTTTAAAACAGCTTACCTGTAAAATCCTTTTCTTGGAGTACATCACGGGACACAGAGCGACATAGTCATTACTATGTGGGTTATATAGAATTACCTTCAGGTGCTGGCACTGGCAACTTCCAAAACAGGAAGTACCCTCCCCTATATAAGCCCCTCCCATCCGGGAGTACCTCAGTTTTGTAGCAAAGCAATACGTGTCCCCAAAAGAGGGGTGGGAGCTCTGTGTCCCGTGATGTACTCCAAGAAAAGGATTTTACAGGTAAGCTGTTTTAAAAATCCTACTTTCTTGTTCATACATCACGGGACACAGAGCAGCATAGTCATTATTATGTGGGACGTCCCAAAGCAATGCCAAATGAGGGGGGGATACACCATACATAAGCTGGGCGCCATCAGGCATGAGGATCTTTTGCGGCCTGCAACACACTGCGCCCAAAGGCGACATCCTCCTGACTTCTAACGTCCACCTGGTAGAACCTAGTAAACGTGTGTACTGAAGACCATGTTGCGGCCTTACAAATTTGAGCCAGGGAGGCCTGGTGATGCACTGCCCATGAAGTTCCAACTGCTCTCGTGGAGTGCGCCCTAACTTTGAACGGAGGCGGTCTACTTCTCAAGCCATAGGCTTGTATTATGACCTGTCGAATCCACTTGGCTAAAGTAGATTTTGATGCTGCCTGACCCTTTCTGGGGCCTTCCGGCAGAACAAACAAAGAATCCGTTCTACGAATCTGAGCAGTGGCTTTTAGATAAGCTTTAACTGCTCTTACTACATCCAAAGAATGCAATAACTTTTCCTCTACCGAGCTTGGTTTGGGGAAAAAAGAAGGAAGAACCACATCCTGGTTCAAGTGAAACCTTGATACCACCTTAGGAAGAAAGGCTGGGTGAGGGCGTAATACTACTCTGTCCTTATGGATAACCAGATATGGCTCTTTACAGGACATGGCGGCTAATTCCGACACTCTTCTAGCCGAGCATATGGCTACTAAAAATATCAATTTTCTGGTAATTAGAACCAAGGAAATGTGCCGCAAAGGTTCAAACGGCTGCTTCTGCAGAACCGACAGAACCAAATTTAGATCCCATGGGCATATGGGAGCTTTAATCGGTGGAATAATACGAGTCACCCCTTGCATAAAGGATTTGACAAGTGAATGCATAGCCAGGGGCCTTTGAAATAGTATTGATAAGGCCGAAACCTGGCCCTTGATAGTACTTAAGGCAAACTTCCTGTCTACAGCCCACTGCAGGAAGTCCAGAATTCTGCCTATAACGTACTTACGTGGATGCCATTTTCTGGCCTCGCACCAAGTGATGTACGCCTTCCAAACTCTATAGTAGATCTGCCTGGATACAGGCTTCCTGGCATTGATTATAGTTGATACCACAGAGTAAGAGAGACCTCTCTTCTTTAGGATGTGGGATTCAATAGCCAGGCCGTTAAACTTAGAGTTAGTAAGGAAGGGTGGTATATCGGTCCTTGCGAAAGCAGGTCCGGACGACGTGGAAGGGTCCAAGGACTCCCCACAGACATTTTGATGATCTCCGCGTACCAGGCCCTTCGGGGCCACGCTGGAGCCACCAGGATCACCGGCTTCTTCTCCAACCTGACTCTGCGAAGGAGTCGAGGCAACAATTGTAGCGGAGGGAATGCATATATCAGTCTGAACTGATCCCAAGGGAACACCAGAGCATCCGAGCCGCAAGCGAGGGGATCCCTTGTCCGGGAGACAAATCTGTCCACCTTTGCGTTGAATCTGGATGCTAGCAGATCTACATCCGGTGTTCCCCACCGCTGACATATTGCTCGGAAGACCTCGGGATGAAGGGACCATTCCCCTGGGCATAACTGTTGGCGACTCAGAAAGTCTGCCTTACAATTCTCCACCCCTGGAATGAAGACAGCTGATATACATGGGACATGCTTTTCTGCCCATTCCAGGATGTGACTTACTTCCCTCTGGGCTGCACGACTCCTGGTGCCTCCCTGATGATTGATATATGCCACTGCTGTGGCATTGTCTGATTGAATTCTGACAGGGGACCCTTGGAGTCTGGATGTCCAGGCTACTAGGGCATACCGGGCTGCTCGTATCTCTAAGAGATTGATGGGCAGGGTTTTTACTACATTTGACCATCTGCCCTGGAGAGACCATTGCTCCAGTACTGCCCCCCAGCCTATAAGGCTGGCATCTGTAGTGACCACCTTCCAAGATATCGGACTGAAGGGTTTTCCCTTCTGGAGATTCTGGGGGATCAACCACCAGCAGAGACTCTTCCGAACGGAAGGGGACAAAGCCATCGGGAAGTCTAGAGCCTGAATTTTTCCGTTCCAGGCTGACAATATGGCCCTCTGTAAATTCCTTGAGTGGAATTGGGCGTATGGCACAGCTTCGAATGATGCTACCATCTTTCCTAGCAGCCTCATGCACAGGCATATGGACGGCTGTCTTTTTGCACAAAGCAGACGGACCAAGCCCCTCAAAGAGGATACCTTGTCTAGAGGTAAGAAAATCTTCCTCTGGTCTGAATCCAGCCGTAGCCCTAGATATACCAGGTTTTTCACTGGCTGTAGGGCTGACTTGTCCAGGTTGATGACCCAACCGTGAGATTCTAGATACTTGATTGTATCGACAATTACCACTTCTAGCTTGGCAACTGAGTGGTCCATCAACAACAGGTCGTCTAGGTATGCCATTATCGTTACACCTCGTGTTCTTAGATCGGCCAACAGTGGGGCCAGAATTTTTGTGAACACTCGTGGTGCTGTGGCCAGACCGAATGGTAAGGCTCTGAACTGAAAATGGCGCCCTTCTACTGCAAAGCGTAGAAATTTTTGATGACCTGGAAAGATGGGAACATGCAAGTAAGCATCTTTGATGTCGATCGAGGCTAACCATTCCTCCCCTTGTAGGGCAGCGGTGACCGATCGGATCGACTCCATCCGGAAAGACCGGACGTTTAGAAATTTGTTTAGACTCTTTAGGTCCAATATGGGTCTTATGTCCCCGTTTGGCTTCGGGACTGTGAAAAGGTTTGAGTAGAAACCCAACCCCCACTCTTCCATAGGAACCTCCATAATTACTCCTTGGAGCAATAGTTGTTCTAACGCCAATAGGAGAGACCCTCTTTTCAGAGGGTCTCTTGGCATGCCTGACCACATAAAATGGGAAGGAGGAGACTCTTTTAACTCCAACTTGTATCCCAGAGTTACTGCGGAGAGCACCCATCTGTCTTTGATCGTCTCCCGCCAGGTCTCTGCGAACAACTGAAGTCTTCCCCCCACCCGTTTGAGTGGGGGCAGCCCTTCATAGGCTTGACTTGGAGGCTGGTTTAGTACCCCTTCGGATCCAGGGTTTCTTATAACCCTGTGACTGTCCCTGATTTTTACCCCCTGAGTCTGACCGAGGAGGCCGTCGGAACTGCTTAGTAGCAGACGTCGCAGGGATAGGAGAGGTAGTCCTCTTAAAAGATGGACCCCTAGACCTCTTCTTACTCGGTAAGAGAGTACTTTTACCACTGGAAATCTTCTGGATATACTTATCCAGGTCCTCGCCAAAAAGGCGTTCCCCATGAAATGGGAAGCTAACTAAGAGCTTCTTACAGGGTGCTTCAGCAGACCAGTTTTTGAGCCACAGAAGCCTACGCATATGTACCAAAGACAGCGTGAGGCGGGAGGCCTGATGGATAGAATCCTTGATGGCGTCAACCGCAAAGCATAATGCTCTAGGCAGATCAGCCAGAGCCTGGGCCTGCTGGTCTGGCAAATCCCTCAGGACCATTTTCATTTGATCCTTTAAAGCTTGGCAGACCCCAATAGCTGCCACTGCTGGCTGTGTAACAGCCCCTGCTGTGGAAAAAGCAGATTTTTATAAAGATTCCAATTTTTTATCTACTGGATCTTTGAACATTTGAACATTATCTACTGGACATGTCAGTGATTTGTTCACAGAAGAGATGGCTGCATCCACCGTAGGAACATTCCATCTCTGGGTGAACTTTTCCTCCATGGGATAGATCACCGGAAATTTCTTAGGCGGAACAAATAGTTTATCAGGATGTTCCCAGTCCTGGTATATAAGTCCTTCCAATAATGGATGTATTGGAAAGGAGCAATTAACCTGGGGAGCTTTTAGCGACCCCAATGAGGAGACAGCAGTAGTTGATGGTTCAACAAGAGGCATTTTAAATGCAGATCGAACCATGTCAGTTAGGGTCTGGACCCACAATCTTTCAGTCTGTGATGCTGAAAATGGTTCATCTACTGTCGATTCCTCAAAAACAGAGTTAACCTCCTCCTGATCCCCTTCAGGTAGGTCGGTCCCTTCCTGGGACTGTTGCTCTGCCAACAGGCACTCTAATGGAGGTGATGGAGATCTGGCGCGCTTTCTTTCCTGTAGAGAACAAGCGATCAATGCTGCCAATCTCTGCTCCAATCCCTCCAGAGTTGAGGAAAAAACCTCCTCTGTTATATATGCAGGAGCAGGTGGACTGAGGACAGCCGCAGTACCTGGCACTCCCGGGGGTTCCTTATGGGTATTAACCTCTGATTTCTCAGGGGAGGAGGGTGCAGATGACTGCTCCAGATCCTCAGAGCCCGATGGAGACCCCCTACACTTCCTGAGAGGTATATCTCGGAGTTTTTTAGGCGGCATATTCCTTAGTTCAAAGCTGAGGTATTCCAGCCGCAATACACCCCTTACTGAAATAGTCTAATGCAATCTGCTGCTATGTACATCAGTGGGTGTCTACTAATGCGTCTTTCTGGGGATGCCTGTATCAACCGCCCGCTGTAAGCCCCTATACCATGCTACCAGCTCCTTTTCATGCTCTGTGTCCATAGCAAGCAGCGTGGACTGAGTCCTTTTATCTTGCTGGGACGCCCGCACATGCGCAGAAGCGCTGGGCGCACAGATCGCGTCATCCGCCAGGCTCCGCCCACTTTTTGAAGCTAAATCTATAAAAAGAAAGCGTGTGTGCGCGCGCGCGCACGCGTGCACTTGTGCGCTCTTGGCGCCCTGTAGGGAGAGGAGCCAGGGTCCCTGTTTCACCAGGACTCGGGGATGGAAGGAAACTACTTGGCAGCATGACAGAGGAATGCAGCTTCCCTGATAGAGAGCTCACTCATCTGCCTGGACTTTCACCATGGAAGGAATAGTCCCAAGAAAAAAAGACGTTCCACAGCGGCCTCTAGTGGACAAACACAGGTACCGCACTTTTGTCTTTTTTTTTTTTTTTTTTTAAAACCTCCTTTATGAAAAACATTTCCAGGTTTACAGTTTTTAAAACTTCCTTTATGAAAAAACATTTCTAGGATTTCTTAGGCATATACAGCTATTAGTGGGAATACCTTTTAGGTAACAGGCAGAAAGACATATTAGGCTTGGGTGTCCCCTCAATAGAACCAAGTTCCTGAGGGGCCCCCACTTACCTTTTCCCCGCCGCAGGACTTTGTTTGGTCCACAGAAGCCCAAACTTCACCTCTCACGGCAGGCATTGTACTAGACCTTCAGGGACCGGGTTCCCAAGGATTCCACTCCCCTGGACCTGTATAGCACCCTGCACAGATAGCCTCTTGGTTTTGGGTATGACCAGAGCTCTGGATCCCAGGGTCCAGCCCTCCTAAGAGAGGCATTACAGGCAAAACCTTGCTCTTCTCTGCAAGGCCCGGGTACCGACCGTTTAGCTATGAAGCTTTTTTGGTTGGATCCGGAATAGCTTGCTAAGGCCCAGAGAACCTGTACACAAGCCCAGATGAATACATGTTAACCTTGGCCAACACCTTAGACACTGGCAAAAAACTGAGGTACTCCCGGATGGGAGGGGCTTATATAGGGGAGGGTACTTCCTGTTTTGGAAGTTGCCAGTGCCAGCACCTGAAGGTAATTCTATATAACCCACATAGTAATGACTATGCTGCTCTGTGTCCCGTGATGTATGAACAAGAAATCTCCAGAGTCTGATATATTTGGATTTTTTCTTTTCCTGTATATCTTTATCCCATTTAATCATTTTATTTTTCAATTCACTGGAATGTTTTGGGAAGTCCTGTGAATCCTGAAAAGGTTCTATTTTATTTTTAAGATCAATGATTTGTTTATCAAGGGTTTTCATTTTTCTCTGTTTTCTAATTAGCAAAAAATCCATTAATTCCTGACCTTTTTTATCAAAAAAATTGTACCATTCTTGCAATTACTCATCGTCAGTGAGACCATCGTTAGGTGGAAGATCCCATCTGAGTCTTCTGGGAACTAACTTAGATTTTTTATATTGCTCGAATATACCATGCCTTAATTTTCTTTTCATATATATAACCCATTTTTCTAAAGCAGGTGGATAGGTCATCTGAACTACTAGAAGATTGGGTGTTAGAGAAGACTTCATTAAGTCTAACTTCTCTCTGTTCTAAAAATGAGAACACCTCCATGAATGCTGCTGAGAGAAATGTGATACAAACAGATGTATAGAATAGGGGAACAATCAGCGCAAACAGACTCTAATATAACCTAATAATGCCAGCTGAACACAAAAGGTAATCACAAGCCCAAAGATAATCTGTAAAATAAATGATATGTGCAGCGCAATAGCTAAGATAAAATAAAATATGACAGTCCAATCAAATAAAACAGATATTCAAATGTCCCATTGGATAATGATAAGACAAATTCCTCATAGAAGAGAGTGAGAAGAAATCTCTGCCGACTGGGATGACGATACAATCCTCCCCCACACATACAATGTGCTTACCAGAATTGGTGGACCTCTCAATTAAGAGAAGGTCATGCGAGCATGTATCCACCCTGGGATAATGGGATGTGGCTGCTGCAGATGAATCCTTCTAATGTCAGGAGTGAGGAAAAGCCGGATATTGTCTCCAATGAGCAAACAAACTTCCACTGTAGGATGCTGAATGGATCTCCGTAAAGTGCAGGTGCCAAGAGAAAGATGAAGGGGACAATCTAAGTGTACTCCATATGTACTTTATTAAAAATAGGTTCTCATATAAAATCAGCGCTATCGCGCAATGCATAAAAGGCTGATAATGAACAGCAGGCCGGATCAACTATCCAGCAGAGAGATGGCAGCGGGTGAGGTCCGTGCATAAGCTCTTTCCCCCGTATGCGGCGTTACGTCCAGAAGGACTTCGTCAGCGAGGGTGGAGCTTCAGTGTCACCCGGCTAACTGATATACCCAGCTGGTAACCATAGGAACGGAAATGCTAAAGCCGGAAGTCAGAGGAACAGACGGCTGATTTCCACAACGGTGTCACCAGCAAGTGAAAATACGATAAAGGTAAACAAGTGGTATGAAGTTTGTTACAATGCCCTAGGTCCTTATGTGTGATAGAATTTTTTTTTAAAATAAAATAAAAATCGGACAACTTGGGTCTCTGCCACAGACCTGGTGAACTTCGGTCTCTGCCACAGACCTGGTGAACTTGGGATGCGTCCGGGAATCCTCTGCCACAGAATTTTAAAAGTCCCGAACCTCCAGCCGAGCAATAATAGAGCCTTTAAGCCGGACCGGCGTATTGCACGGCTTTTAGTATAATGGATCCCTCCTTGAATGGGTTGCCAGGCCTCTCCCAGGACATCAGCGTCTCGCCAGTCTCCTCCGGGGCAGGTCCTCCCCCGGCTCTCCTCCTCAAGAGCCTCCTTCTCACGGATAGACAGCTTGGGATACCTTCAGAAATGTGGGCCCAAACCAGCAGAGCCAGGCCTAGCGAGCAGAGATGTAGCCTCGGGTTGAAGGTGCCCAGGGCTAGAACACACATACGCACCCCATGCCATGAGGGCCATGAGGCGCACCAGTAAGACGAACCCTTCTCAATGGCGTTTGCCCCTTATGTACCCCTCCCCAGCATACACAGCGGGCCAACCACTCCCACCGCCTGGCTGCCAAGAAGGGACACCCAATATGCTGTGATACACCCGTATTCCAACATGGGCCAGCGGTGGCAGTGCCACCTATGGGTGAACAGGGAAAATAACTGCCAGGCAGTATCACAACCAGAGAAGAAGCAAGAACTCAGAGCAATCAGTAGGTCTGAGCCCAACTATTAGCTCAGACTATCCCCTAAATTTAAACATAGCGCCCCAACCATTTGGGATAGGCGCTACATACATGTTTGAAAGGGAAGAAGCAGCAGTAATGAAATAGAATAATCAGGGAGAATCACACATGGGGACTGAGGCAGAATCATACATAGGCACCAGTATGGGTATGAAACAATGGCGAGGATTATATGGATCTACAAGATTGAAAAATATCAGATGATTTCATCTGAAAAGAAACTGCACACCTGGTTTGGTTCATACAGAATGTACAACCTCTGCATGTCCCGTAGCAGAAGTTGCCAGTGTTGTTGCTATTCTGATATGTTTAAGCTTGGCCAGTTTTCAGGTTATGACGAATAAGCACCGGTGTTAACGTTTTGCTACAGAAAAAGCCTTTAGTTTTTCATTTTTACAAGGTGACCTCAGGAATTCTGGGAAAGGACAATAATGTCATTCTGGAACCTAATATACTGTTGTTAGATAACACACATTTGCATTTTTTTTTTGCATAAATGTTCTTAGAGTCAGACCTTTGTGTCTCATATACCACTGCTGCTCCCACAACAGCTTGTCAAAAGTATCATCAGTGCCAGAAAAAAAAAATACCTCAAAATGAATGTTTTGTGGTATTTTGGGAATACCCAATGATTTTATGTATTTTGAATATACCCAAAATGAATGTTTGTCTCACATCAATGACCTTTTACTGCTTGGGCTTCTTTCATGTTGAGCAGTGTTTGCAAGAGAGAGGACGAGGCCCAAAAAGTGGCCTTTGTAGGTCTACTCTGATTGAACTCACATTAGACAGTCATGAAACTAGAAAGTGTGGTGGGATTACTGCTGGCTCCTTAACTGGAATGGTGGCAAAGACTAGTGTTGGCATATGGATCTGACACGGTGCCTAGGGCTGGTGATAGTTTTAAAACAGGAATGGCAACTAGAGCAAAGAGTGGCTATTGTACACTGTGGCTGACACTATGGACAGTTCTCCTCCTGGCTCTGAGTTTGGAAAGCTTGAGTCCTGAGACTGGAGCCAGTGACAGAGCTAATTATGAGCCTTGCATTATATGCTTAGTAGGACCTTATCTAGATCTATGGCTCTGCCTTCTTCCAGTCTTATTGGATTGGTGGTGTGTTTGCTCTTGTCTTACTACATTGTGCACTAGCTGGTGCTGATAAAAATGCCCTTATGGTATGTGTGTGCCTTACTTTCTTTGAGTAGGTGTCAGAATATGTGCTATGGGTAATCGGATAGCAAGTATAGCAATTAAACTTCTTGCTATTGCTGCTTCCTTGCCTTTTAAATAGAAAGTACTTCTTTGTCATTTTTATATAAAGAGTGTTGTACTCAGATTAATGTAGAAATAAATCCTATCTGAATGATACTTAGTATACTAAAGCACTGTGTATTACAAATGTTGCAATTTGTTTCAAATATGAGTTTCACCTTTTTTTTGAGCCTTTGTTGCATTCAGTTGGACTATACAGTAGACCAGTGATGGCAAACATTGGCATCCCAGATGTTTTGGAACTACATTTCCCATGATTCTCTACTACACTGCAGAGTGCATGAGCATCATGGGAAATATAGTTCTAAAACATCTGCGATGCCAGGGTTCGCCATCACTGCAGTAGACTATGGGGTAGATTTACTAAAGGCAAATAGACTGTGCACTTTGCATGCTGGTAGGTTAATTGGATCCTGTCCAAATTGGCCCAGTACATATATGTGTACGAATGTGTGTCCCAAGCGCGTCGAGATCCTACGGGGTAAATGACCGCACCAGCCAGGCAGACACTGGCTGCAAAAAGCGTCTTGAGGCGATTCAGTTTGCATTTGTAGCGCTATACAAGTTACTCATTCATTCATTAATTCATTCAGTTGCTTCATAGCTTAGTAAATGACGTAAAGCTTCACTTTACAAAGAATACCCAATCACATGCAAGGAAAATAAAAAGAATAGCATTTTTCTTGCACATGATTAAGGAAGTCAGCAGAGCTTCCATTCAAAAACAAAGCTTGAAATATATCACTCTGTGTGTAATGAATCTATATAAAATATATGAATTTCACTGTTTGAATTGAATTACTGAAATAAATTAACTTTTTGATGATATCATTTTTTTTTTTTAGATGCAGCTGTATGTTAATAATGCTAATTTTAAATAATCAAAAACATGAAGGAGAAGTCATAAATTAAATTATAAACATATGCTATAACAAACAACAAAGCAGGTAAGACTAGTCTGGGAAACATGTGCTTGAGCTATGCCAGGTGGATGAAAATAAAATACAAATACTCATATACAATGTGTGTATATATATATATATATATACTGAGCAAAATTATAAACGCAACACTTTTGTGTTTGCCCCTATTTATCATGAGCTAAACACAAAGATCTACGACTTTTTCTATATATACAAAAGGCCTATGTCTAAATCTGTTAGTGAGCACTTCTCCTTTTTTTTTTTATAATCAAATTTTTTTATTTTATTATAAACTTCAACATTTCCATTCAGCATTGTACATTCTTATATTACTTAATTTACATAAGACACAAATGAACCTTACAGGAAAGAACCAGGTACAAAATTGTCTTATCAAAAGTTTATCATATATGCTATCCCCCCCCCCCAAAAAAAAGTAAAAAGGAATAGGAAAGAAAAAGAAAAAAAAAAAAAACATGAAAAAATAAAATAATTCCCTCTCCCCCCCTCCCTCCACACCATCCCTGGCTGCAGTGGAGTAAGTCTGCTCTATCCCTACTCACTCCATTCCCTCTACTTGAGTCGTGTATTCTCCTACTGTGCCCTTCTGTGTCACTTAAACAACACCCCCTCCTACTTCCAAAAAGGCCACGATGGCCATAGTTACTATTCTTTTTTTAATGTGGAGAAAATAAATAAATATATATGTGTATGTATAATGTGCCTCGTGGTTAAGTATTAATTACCCATAATTGTGTGTAGCGGCCCCCATGGCCTAATTCCCCAACTTAAGTGACAACAAACAAGCTTAAAAAAAAAAAAAAAAAGGGAATAGGGGAGGGATCCCCTGTCCTACTTCCACGTGTTTATTGATTCCCCTCTACCCAGACCTCATAAGAGGCCACTAATGGCCATGGTGTTAAAAATAGATGATTATACCTTGTGATATCTTCACCTGTGTTTACATTCAAGCGATCCTCCTAACCTACTCTTCCCCCATAAATTAAAAAAAAAAAAAAAAAATGGTGATATCCTTGCAGTGATCATGTACAATCTATGTCCAAATACTACTTTAAATCCCTCTTCTCCTGTGTGTGCCCTATTCCTTATCATCCACCCCCCTTCCCATCCCTCCCCTCACTATTTCAACGTGACTTAACTCCCTCTCTCTCTCCTAATTAGGGGTAGACATCTCACTCCACACTATCAAAGCCGTAAGAATTTATTAGGGAGGTCAATGAGAGAGAGAGGGAGGGGGAAGAAAAAAATCAAATAAAATAAGAAGGAAAATATATCAATCCTGGTCAAGGTTCATGGTTCGGCTCTTTATTCTTCTATAGCTGAAACCATAAGCAACTATACTGGGGATCTTTATGGATCTGCTATGCCCCCTGCTTTCCCACTCCATGTCTCTTTTTCTCAGCCCGTCTCAGGTGCACACTGTATCCAGCCTGCCCATGTCTTATCAAATTCCCCTTTTTTGTCTTTCACTACTTGCGTCCACCTTTCGGCTTCCATTATACGGTTGACCTCCTTTTTCCAGTCCACTAATGTTGGACAGGCGGTCTGTTTCCAAAATCTGGGGATTAATAATTTAGCTGCGTTCAATAAGTGTGGTGTGATACTCTTCCTGTAGGTTTTAAAGGAGCCGGGTGTTCCATGGAATAGGAAGCATAGGGGCGTAAACTCCATAGGTCTAGGGGTCAACCTCTCAATCCATGGTGCGATTGATAACCAGAATGTTTTAATCCTGGGGCATTCCCACCACAAGTGGAGAAATGTACCCCTCTGCTCACATCCTCTCCAACACCGGGCATCTGCCGCTGGGTACATCTGAGTTAATCTTACTGGCGTCCTGTACCACCTTGTCATAAATTTATAAGCCATTTCCTGAACGTACGAACTTATAGATGTAAAATAGGTTGATTTCATCATTTTTTTAATTTGTTCCTCTGACAGTTCTTTATTTAACTCTCTTTCCCATTCCCTGATAAAGTATGGGACTGTACTCTTTTGGGCTCCTAGTATCAATCTGTACATCTGAGATAACAGATGCCTAGTGTCCCTCAAGCGCACACACTGGCCCTCAAACAGCAGTTCTCCTGAGCACTTCTCCTTTGCCGAGATAACCCATCCACCTCACAGGTGTGGCATATCAAGATGCTGATTAGGCAGCATGATTATTGCATAGGTGTGCCTTAGGCTGGCCACAATAAAAGGCCACTCTAAAATGTGCAGTTTTACTGTATTGGGGGGGGGGGGGGCATCCGAAAACCAGTCAGTATCTGGTGTGACCACCACTTTGCATAGAGTTGATCAGGTTGTTGATTGTGGACTGTGGAATGTTGGTCCATTCCTCTTCAATGGCTGTGCGAAGTTGCTGGATATTGGCAGGAACTGGAACACGCTGTCGTATACACCGATCCAGGGCATCCCGTCCTAATCGGTGCGACGCCGCATCTGCGGCGCTGCACCGATTACAAAAAGTAGTTTCTGTACTACTTTTTGCGATTTCGGCCGCGATTTACATGTCTTTGTAATCACGGCTGAAATCAGGACTGCCAGCGGGAGTGAAATCGTATGAGTTCAGCTGAACTCGCACAGCTTCACTCCCGCAGCCCAGTGTGAACCTGGGCTTAGAAAGATTTGTGAACAATATTTGAGAGAAATAGGCCGTTTGTGTACATAGAAAAAGTCGTAGATCTTTGTGTTCAGCTCATGATAAATAGGGGCAAACACAAAAGTGTTGCGTTTATAATTTTTCTCAGTGTATATATATATTTATATATGCATATATTAATCTGACAAAAATATTTTTAAATTATTCCTTACATTAATACATAAACCAAAGAAAAAAAGAAGGGCAAACATTACAATAACTCGTATTGTATATTATTACAGTTACCATTGGCTTCACACAGCTATAACTGCTTTTTGCCTGGAAATGAGACAAGCAGGAAACCTGCATCAAGAAAATTTATTTTTAGCCTGTTCTGTTCTAAAATATTCTGTTGACATATAGTAATTATAGAGTTCATGTTGTCCGTGTTATGTCAGTCTTGTTACTGTATATTTGGTTCTGCAGGCTGCTGGTTGGTTATTCTCATGATGACACGTTAAGGCTAAATGATTTTCATGCTGTGCGTCTTTTTAAAGCACACAAAAAGTGCAAAGCTTTGAAATGTTTCTTTTTTTTTTCAGTACTACATATCTTTTTAATTAAAACCAGACGCACTGCATCAAAATGGTATGTCCTTTTCTTCGTTGTTTAAACTCTCTTCATGTTTCATTGGTGGTGTCATGTTTCAATAAATTGGAATTGCCTTTACAGTGTATACAATCGCTCTCTAGCTCAGAACAATAATTATTTCTGTTGTACACATGTAGCGCCCCTCTACTTTGAGGGGTGCTATGTGCCTAAATTTAGGGGTTGGTCTGAGCTAGTAGCCAGGCTCAGACCGCTTTTATTGATAGGTTCTGTTACTTTGTTTCTGCAGGTGTTGTACTGGTGTGCAGTTCCCTGTGGCCTGTAGGTGGCACTGCCATGACAGGTCAGGGTTGAACCACTGGTGACAGTGCTGTGCCTTAGGGTGTCCTCTCTCGGCAGTAGTGCGGTGGGCATGGTTGGCCTGCTGTGCATGCCGGGAGAGGATGCATAAGGGCAGACGCCGCCTGGAGTTAGGAGTTCTGGAGTTCGGGTCGCGTGACCTGGCCCTCCAGGCCAGGGGTACGCGTGTGCATCAAGAGGAGGAATCCCAGGGTTCCCTTGAGAGGGGACCCGGTCTAAGAAGAGGAGGCCGGGGGAGGACCTTTCTGATGGACCGGTGAGAGTTCACGTGAAAGAGAGGCCCGGTAAACTTCTGGAGGGATTCCACTATTCATCCAAGGCCTTGTAATGTGCAGCAACTTGCACCTGTTCTTTTGTTACAAGCGCTGAAAAGTTCAGGGCTCAGAGATTCTGTGGCAGAGGATCTCCCGATCGTATCTTCAAAGAAACTTAAGTGAACGCCCGAGTGTCATTCCGGTTGCTAGGACCGTGAGAGGGGACTATCCGGATAAGCAGAGCCACTGGGGATTGAATGGTGAGATTAAGTGCCGTGTGCCTGAACCTGCCTCCCTGTTCCTTTATTCTTCAACTTCAACTTTCCTATCCAGTTTCCAGCATAAAGAAAATAAACCTTCCTTCATTAAGGTTTAACCTTGCCTGGAAATTGGTCTTATTGGTGCACCTACAATAGACTCTCCCCTACACTCTAGGGGTGAGAACCAGCTGAAGGGAGGTAACTCGCTGCAGGACCCAACAATTGTGAACACCGCTTAACCTCTTCAAACAAGAGGGTACGGGCATATAGTACAGTGTGCCTTATCTCACAAGTGAGCCAGGTGAGAAAAAGGTCCGTGTGCTACAGGTGAGGGCTCGGGTCCGGGATTCTGCACCTACCCCCCCAGAGGTTGGACTGTTTTTCGGCCATTGTGAAAGTTGGACTGCTCCACATTTTATTGAAGAAAATGGAGGTACAGGACTGTGTTTGAGTTTTTTCTAGGTGCGTAGTTCATGGGCGTGTCCAGAACTAGGACATGCCTGCGAGCTGCGTGCAGAAAAGGAAAAGGGGGAGGAGCCCCACCTAAAGTGTGTGTTGCGCGTGGTGTCTTTGGCGCCAAAGGGACAGGACGAGCCAAACCAGTGGAGAAGAAGCATCATGTCCGCCAATTCATGGATTCCTCTTCCACCGGGACCCCGAGTGTTCCCGACTACCTCAGCCATGGATATTGCTTCCATCACTGTCCCCCTGACGGATACGGGGATTCGGCTCAAGCCCCGGGGCCGCTTTGCACTTTACACCTGCTGGGATACAGAGGCCCTGGGCGTGCTCTGTCCGAGTTGCCAAGGACTAGCCGTGCAAATACGGCCGTTCGGAAGATGCCTGATCTGTGGGGAGTTTTTGTTCGAGGTAGAACAGCCCACGAGTCACCCCGAGTGTACCAGGTCAATTTTGTTACGGGGTTGCTTACTTCCGAGGAAGAGAAATATGCCCCAGTGGCCAGACCCACGTGCATCACTATGGCTGTAGCAGATGTAGAGGATGAAGTCCCAGCCACCGCAGAGCCAGCGACGGATGTTACAGCGGATGCTGCCTCCGTTACTACTGAGACGTCCATCCCGCCTGCCAAGAGAAAGGTGGGCTACGTAACAGCCTCCCGCGGTCGCGGTCGAGGTCCACCCCAGCGCCTGCTTGAACCAGAGATCCAACCCAGAGGGACCTCCAGGAGATCCACGTCAGGGGAGGGTAAGGAGGCTGGGAACATTGTGGTGAAAAGTTTGCCGGGGAAGGGGAAGAAGCTCAGTGTCCGTACCATTGGGGATGCTTGGATACCCGACCCGCAGAAACTTTTAAAAGACAGTGAGTCTGTGTCTACTAGAGACTACCTGCCAGCGGAGGAGTGTGACACTTCCGATTTGGAATCGTCTTCCGAAGTGGGGGATGATTTTGAGGTGGATGAACTATTTGCCAGGAAGGGTTGGGGCAGAACTCCACTAGGGATCACCCATGAACTCTGGGAAAACCACACCCCGGGTGGAGGCCCCTACACGTGAGGAAGGAAGTATTCCCACTCCTGCATTGCCCGTACCTGCATCGCCAACGCCTACCACTAAGGCTGGACGTTTGCCACTGCGGGCACCTTTGCAAAAACTTGAGACAGTGAAAGTGCCTAGATCCCCGAATGCTATTGTTTTACCTGGGAGAGGAGACCGTGCAACCCTTCCTCACATTTCAAGGTTGCAGCGGCTCCTCAACAAGAAAGTGGCTGCCGAATACGGCTGGGAATACCCCTATGTTCCTAGAGACCTTTTATTCGAAGTCGAGGCCTATCGTGAGAGGTGGTATGCGGACTTTGTTTGGGACCACCTAAAAGTACCTAATGCCCGTAGATACTTTGTATGCTCAGCTGCTATGGCCGATCAGATTAAAGGAAGCAAGCAAGAATGGAACTATGGTCGGCACATACATGCGGATCAGGTGGTTGTTTGTAATAAGGAGCGAGAGGATGCTGTGTACTCCATTGAGACTTTTGACACAAAATGGAAACTCCTTGTTCTGCCGGATCCTCGGTTCTATACTTAAAAGACAGGACTTTGTTTGCTGTTTTTTTTCTGTCTCTGGAGTTCAATCCTTTGGAACTCAATAACTTTGCCCTCCACTACTTGGGGTAATCTACTCTGCTAAGGATCAGGAGAGCTGTTGCTGTTTCTCTCCATCTGCAGCACCACTAAGAACTGAACTTTGGGGTAGATAAGTTAGGGCAAAGGCTGGAGATCCGTCGTGTTCAAAATAGGAAATGCCTGATTTCTGGCTGGCATTTCTACGGAACAACTGTTGGTTGTAGTGACTTTGCACTGCCACCAGATGGGGGTGATTTGCAGAACACTTTTATGCACTTCCATTGAGAAAAGTTTCATAACATATGCTAGGCTTAGTATATGCAACTTCTGTTGAAAGGAGATTTCCCTTTTCAGAGGGGCAGCTCACTTCTTGTAGGTAGTATAAAGGTAGGATGTTTTATTGTGTGAATTGTTTTCTCTCCCTCTACAGATGAAACTGCAAGCAACTCTACTGAGAATGGGGTGTAGTAGTTAGTTAGCAGGGGGTGGATTGTGTAATGTGTATTTTATAAATGTGGCATTGAGAATGGGATGTCAAAAAAAAAAAATTGTACTCTTTGTTCTCCTATCCTTTCTTTTCTGTCCCTTCCCTTTATATTAGTTCAGGCACCAATGTTCAAATTGTATATAGGTTTGGAAATAAATTCTTACCTACTCAGGCTTGAGATGGTTCGAGTTTATTTCAGACACTGGGGACAGTGTCTACTTTAGGAGGGGGTGTGTGTAGCGCCCCTCTACTTTAAGGGGTGCTATGTGCCTAAATTTAGGGGTTGGTCTGAGCTAGTAGCCAGGCTCAGACCACTTTTATTGATAGGTTCTGTTACTTTGTTTCTGCAGGTGTTGTACTGGTGTGCAGTTCCCTGTGGCCTGTAGGTGGCACTGCCATGACAGGTCAGGGTTGAACCACTGGTGACAGTGCTGTGCCTTAGGGTGTCCTTTCTCGACAGTAGTGCAGTGGGCGTGGTCGGCCTGCTGTGCATGTCGGGAGAGGATGCATAAGGGCAGACGCCGCCTGGAGTTAGGAGTTCTGGAGTTCGGTCATGTGACCTGGCCCTCCAGGCCAGGGGTGCGCGTGTGCATTGGTCCCGGGCACCTTTGGCCTGGGGCTGCAGCTTCGCCATTGGGCCCAGCGCTTTTGGCTGGGGCTCATCTCTAAGAGGAGGAATCCCAGGGTGCCCCTGAGAGGGGACCCGCTCTAAGAAGAGGAGGCCGGGGGAGGACCTTTCTGATGGACCGGTGAGAGTTCACGGTGAAAGAGAGGCCTGGTCAACTTCTGGAGGGATTCCACTATTCATCCAAGGCCTTGTAATGTGCAGCAACTTGCACCTGTTCTTGAGTTACAAGCGCTGAGAAGTTCGGGGCTCATAGATTATGTGGCAGAGGATCTCCCGATCGTATCTTCAAAGAAACTTAAGTGAACGCCTGAGTGTCATTCTGGTTGCTAGGACCGTGAGAGGGGACTATCCGGATAAGCAGAGCCACTGGGGATTGAGTGGTGAGATTAAGTGCCGTGTGCCTGAACCTGCCTCCCTGTTCCTTTATTCTTCAACTTCAACTTTCCTATCCAGTTTCCAGCATAAAGAAAATAAACCTTCCTTCATTAAGGTTTAACCTTGCCTGCCTTGCCTTATTGGTGCACCTACAATAGACTCTCCCCTACACCCTAGGGGTGAGAACCAGCTGAAGGGAGGTAACTCGCTGCAGGACCCAACAATTGTGAACACCGCTTAACCTTTTCAAACAAGAGTGTACGGGCATATAGTATGGTGTGCCTTATCTCACAAGTGAGCCAGGTGAGAAAAAGGTCCGTGTGCTACACAGATAATTATTTTTATTTTTTTTATTATTTTATATTATTGAAAGGCCAGTCTATGCAAAAACCGATGTCTATATGCTTTTTGGTAGTTGCTGTATAATTAAGCCACCTTATATACAGTACATGTTGGTGACTCAATTGGTAGGATATATGTACTTGGTCTCCATGCATGTGGTGACCATTTGGACAATAGTCTAACTATTTTTGTTACATTTTTTGATTATTTAATGAGTAACTTTAACTTAACAGGTAATGGCAAGGTGGCCAAAAGGAACCAAAACCCCTCCACTGAACCAGTGCAATCTTAAAACAGAAGCTATTAGCATGTCTCATTACATCACAAATCCTAAATATAAGGTGATTATTTAAATTTTAGGAGAGCGGCTGGAGCCATGCAGATGATTCTGTCATATTCTGTGGCCGACTCTACATCCAGAATGGATGGTTTAAAGTACACATATAGCCTAATAATACATATTTGACGTTTTATAGATAGGCAATAGGGATGAGCCCAACACCCCCCGGTTCAGTACGCCCCAGAACCTGCGAACGGACCGAAAGTTTGTGCGAACTTTAGAACCCCATTAAAGTCTATGGGACTGGAACGTTCGAAATCAAAAATGGTAATTATAAAGGCTAATATGCAAGTTATTGTCCTAAAAAGGGTTTGGGGACCCGGGAACTGCCCCAGGGGACATGTATCAATGCAAAAAAAAGTTTTAAAACGGCCATTTTTTTGGGAGCAGTGATTTTAATGATGCTTAACCACTTAAGCCCTGGACCATTTTGGCTGGTTAAGGACCAGGTCACTTTTTCCGATTCGGCACTGCATCGCTTTAACTGACGTGGCTCCCAAACAAAATTGACATCCTTTTTTTCCCAAAAATAGAGCTTTCTTTTGGTGGTATTTGATCACCTCTGCGGTTTTTATTTTTTGCGCTATAAACAAAAATAGCGCGTCAATTTTTAAAAAAAATCTATATTTTTTACTTTCTGCTATAATAGATATCCCCCAAAAATATATATAAAAAAAAAAATTTTCCTCAGTTTAGGCCGATACGTATTCTTATACATATTTTTTGGTAAAAAAAAAATCGCAATAAGCGTTTATTGATTGGTTTGCACGAAAGTTATAGCGTCTACAAAATGGCATTTTTATTAATAATTAATTTTTTACTAGTTATGACGGTGATCAGCGATTTTTATCGTGACTGCGACATTATGGGGGACACATCGGACACTTTTGACACTATTTTGTGGCCATTGTCATTTTTACAGCGAAAAGTGCTATAAAAATGCACTGATTACTGTGAAAATGACACTGTTGGGGGGCGTGGCTTGCCGTGTGACGTCACTGATCGTTGTTCCCTATGACAGGGAACAGACGATCAGTGGCAGTCACACTAGGAAGAACGGGGAAAGGTTTGTTTACACTCACCTCTCCCCGTTCTTCAGCTCTGTGACCTGATCGCGGGACACCGGCAGCTTTCGGGTCCGCGGGTCCCGAGGGCGCGGTCACGGAGCACAGGAACAGGTCGCGAGCGCTCCGCCGGCGGCGTGCTCGCAACCCACGGCTGGGCTCTTAAAGGCGACGTACAGGTACGTGCTTGTGCCCAGCCCAAGCATTCTGCCGACGTATATCGGCGTGAAGGGGTCCTTAAGTGGTTAAAGTGAAAAAAATAAGTGAAACATTCCTTTAAATATCGTATCTAGGGGGTGTCTATAGTATGCCTGTGAAGTGGCACGTGTTTCCCGTGTTTAGAACTGTCCCTGCACAAAATGACATTTCTAAAGGAAAAAAAGTCATTTAAAACTGCTTGCGGCTTTAATGTAATGTCTGGTCCCGGCAAAACGGATGAAAATCATTGAGAAAAATGGCATGGGTATCCCCCCCCCAGGCCATTACCAGCCCCTTTGGGTCTTGTATGGATATTAAGGGGGACCCCGCACCCAAATAAAAAAAAAAGGAAAGGCGTGGGGCCCCCAGGCCCTATATACTCTGAACAGCAGTATACAGGCGGTGCAAACAAGACAGGGACTGTAGGTTTGTTGTTACGTAGAATCGTTTTGTAATTTTGAACTGGTACATTTTTAAAGTGTAGCTCCAGCCAAAAAATCTATTTTTAAGCTTTTTGGAAAACATAGGGAAGGGTTATCACCCCTGTAACATTTGTTTTGCTGTCTGTGAACCTGTTCAGAGCCTTTCACCTCACTTTCCGTCCCAATGACAAATGTTTTTAGAAAATTTGGGGTTTTTATTGAATCAAGGATTGGTGATAAAGCATCAGTGGAGAGGAGACAACTTTTTCCCATATTAACTTTTACAGGAGAGAATTTCCCTTCCTAGGGGTAGATTTCCTCTCACTTCCTGTTGAGTTGTTTGTAAGTTGGATGTTTGAAAGTAGGGGCCTGCCGTATATACTCTGCAGAAATTTGTCCCTTAGGTGTTGGTGTTGCCACAACACTGTAAGCCCTCACAGTTACTCTTGGTGGGCGCTGGAACGCCATGCTGTGAACTATTATATCAAGAATTGTAATTACATGCCATTGTTGAACAGTGGTAGGAAAAATTGGGCCTTTGGTGGTGGTGCTGGTGTCACAACACTGTAAGTCCTCACAGTTACTCTTGGTGGGCACAGGAATGGGCCCAGCTGTGAAATATTAGATCAATAATTGTAATTACATGCCCCTGTTAAACAGGGGCAGAAAAATTGGGCCTTTGGTGGTGGTGGTGGTGTTGCCACAACACTGTAATGCCGCGTACACACGATCGTTTTTCACGTTGTTAAAAATGCAATTTTTTTAATTGGGCATTAAAAACGATCGTGTGTAGGCTCCAGAGCATTTTTAACGACGTGAAAAATGGCCTAAAAAAAATTAGAACCTGCTCTATTTTTTCACGTTGTTTTTCACGACATTTTTTTTAACGACGTGAAAAACGATAGTGTGTATGCTTTTACGAGGGGAAAAAAAACGCGCATGCTCAGAATCAAGTATGAGACGGGAGGGCTCGTTCTGGTGAAACTAGCGTTCGTAATGGAGATAGCACATTCGTCACGCTGTAATGGACTGAAGAGCATGAGGCTGAAAAGCGCGAATCATCGCTCAAACTTTACTAACATGAAGGGTGGCACCATTCGAACTGAACTTCCCCTTTATAGTGCCGTCGTACATGTTGTACGTCACCCCGCTTTGCTCAAGCGTTTTTTTTAATGAACGTGTGTATGCAAGACAGGCTTGAGAGGAAACAAGAAAAATCACGTCAAGAAAAACTTTGTTTTTGAAAATGACATTAAAAATGATCGTGTGTACGCGGCATTAGTCCTCACAGTTACTCTTGGTGGGCGCAGGAATGGGCCCTGCTGTGAAATATTAGATAAAGAATTGTAAATACATGCCCCTGTTGAACAGGGGCAGAAAAATTGGGTCTTAGGCACTGGTGCCATAACACTGCAACCCCTCACAGATACTCTAGTTGGAGTGCAGGAATGAGCCCTGCTGCAAAGTATTGCATCACAAATTGTAATTACACGCCCCTGTTAAACAGGGGCTGAAAAATTGGGCCTTAGCCACTGGGGGTGGTGCCCAGAACCAAAAATGTTCTTACAATCTATCATCATGATCATTGAGGAGGAAGAGGATAGTCACTCAGCATAACAGGATAGTCACTCAGCATCAGCATAGGCAGTCTTGAAGGGATCTGACATTTAAAAAAAAGTTATTCGGTTACATCAGCATCAGGTGCTTGGTAGCTGGTGGTGATCCAAGACTGATTCATTTTTAAGAAGTTCAGTCGATCGACCGAGTCGGTGGACAAGTGCACCCTGTGATCGGTTACAAAGCCTCCAGCAGCACTGAATGTGCGTTCCGAAAGAACGCTGGATGAAGGACAGGCCAGTAGCTCAATTGCATACTGTGCAAGCTCTGGCCAGTGATCCATCCTCAAGACCCAGTAACCCAGAGGATTTTCGGTGGGAAAGGTGTCCAAGTCTGATCTTGCCCCTAGGTATTCCTGCACCATGTAAACCAGACGCTGGCGATGGTTGCTGGAACCGATCATACCTTGGGGCTGTAGACTAAAAAAATTGTCTGAACGCATCGGTCAGATGGCCACCTTCTCCACCTTTCCTTCTTTGACTGACCGAAGCCTCAGCAACACGTTGTCCAGGACCAGGAATTTGTAACCTCCCAGTCTCTGGGAACGCATTGCACAGACCTTTCTGCAAGGCCTTCCGAAGATGTTTCATCCTCTGCTCCCTCTGCGACGGCTACATAAGGTCCGCAACCTTACCCTTGTAACGTAGATCAAGGAGGGTTGCCAGCCAGTAATAATCCCTCTTCTTGATAGCACGAAAACAAGGATCCTTCCGCAGGCTTTGCAGGATCAGGGAGGCCATGCAGCGTAGGTTTGCTGAGGCATTTGGTCCAGAGTCCTCTGGGTCACTCAGAACGACATGATCCGCAGCCACCTCCTCCCAGCCACGTACAAGTCCATGGGTGTCTTGGGACTGTAATTGATCCCTTGAAGACTGCTGCTGATGCTGAGTGCTAGGCTCCACCTCCATGCTGACACAATCCTCCTCCTCATCCTCCTCATCCTCTTCCTGTGTGATAGGCGGGCCAGCAGGAACACTGTCTGGATAAAGGGGGCCTTGAGAGGTAAGGAAGTGCTCCTCTTCCTCCCTCTGTTCTGCCTCAAGTGCCCTGTCCATTATTCAATGCAGCGTGTTCTCCAAAAGGTGGACAAGAGGGACAGTGTCACTGATGCGTGCACTGTCACTGCTCACCATCCTCGTGGCCTCCTCAAATGGTGCCAGGACAGTGCATGCATCCCTGATCATGACCCACTGGCATGGCAAAAAAAACAAGCTCCCCTGACCCTGTCCTGGTGCCATATTGGCACAGATACTCATTAATGGCCCTCTGCTGCGTGTGCAGCCGCTGCAGCATGGCCAACGTTGAGTTCCACCTGGTGGGCATGTCACAGATTAGGCGGTTCTTGGGCAGGTTAAATTCTTTTTGCAGGTCAGCCAGCCGAGCACTGGCATTATATAACCAGCGGAAATGCACACAGACTTTCCTGGCCTGCCTCAGGACATCCTGAAAGCCCGGGTACCTGCCCAAGAACCGCTGCACCACCAAGTTAAGGATGTGAGCCAAACAAGGCACATGGGTCAGGTGTCCCTGTCGGAGGGTGGAGAGGAGGTTGGTGCCATTGTCGGAAACCACCATTACTGGCTTAAGCTGGCGTGGCGTCAACCACCTCTGAGCCTGCCCCTGCAGAGCTGACAGAATCTCTGCCCCAGTGTGGCTCCTGTCCCCCAAGCACACCAGCTCAAGCACCGCATGGCATCTCTTTGCCTGCTTACTTGCATAGCCCCTTGAACGCCTACGGAGCACCGCTGGTTCCGAGGACAAAGCACAAGAAGAGGCCATGGAGGAAGAAGAAGATGAGGGGGTGGAGGAGAGAGGTGTGTCAGAATCACCAGTAGTAGCATTTTGGAGGCGTGGTGGCGGAACAACCTCCATCACTACTGCACCCTGACCTGCATCCTTCCCAGCTGCCAGCAGAGTCACCCAATGCGCCGTGAAAGATAGGTAACGTCCCTGTCCATGCCTGCTGGACCATGAATCAGTGGTAATATGCACCTTACCGCTGACTGCCCTGTCCAGCGGGGCCAAGACATTGCCTTCCACTTGCCGGTAGAGAGCCGGAATCGCCTTCCGTGAGAAAAAGTGGCGTTTGGGAACCTGCCACTGAAGTACCGCACATTCCACAAGCTCACGGAAGGGGGAAGAGTATACCAACTGAAAAGGCAGAAGTTGAAGTGCTAGCAATTTAGCCAAGCTAGCATTCAACCGCTGGGCATGTGGATGGCTGGGAGTAAACTTCTTTTGGCGGTGCAGCAGCTGGGGCAGGGAAATTTGCCTGGTACAATCTGATGTCGGTGTACCGATAGCAGGTTGCCCGCAAGTACTTGGCTGTGACACACTTAATTCTACACCTTCATTCCTCTCAGTGCAGGTATCTGAGAGGACTGAAGGTATAGTGGGGTTGGAGATCCCAGCTGATGAGGAGCAAGGAGAGGTCCGCTTTGTTCTTTGGTGTGGGTCTTTTAGGTGTGCTTGCCAACGAACTGCATGGCAGGTCTACATATGTCTGATCAAGCATGTGGTGCCCAAGCGGGTGATGTTTTGGCCACGCGAGATACGCCTGAGAAATATGTTGCAATAGCAGCGCTGTGATCTGATGCACTCGTCTCAAAAAAGGCCCACACCAAAGAACTTTTGGAATAACGCGCAGAGACAGCAGCGGCCTGCACATGCGGAGCTCTGCGGTGTGATGCTGTCAGTGTGCTGCCCTTAAGCTGGCCCCTGGAGGGCATCCTGCCTCATTGGAGATGTGCCTCCTCCTCCTCCTCCTCTTCTCTCCTATCAGGCACCCACGTAGAGTCCGTGACCTCATCATCCCCTCCCTCCTCATTACTGTAGCAAACCTGGCAGTATGCTGCAGCTGGGGGAACATGACTGCCATATTGCTGTCCTTGTTGGGCACCCCCTCTCTCTGGGCTCACGTTACTACTCCCTCTCTCTGGGCTCACGTTACTGCCTTCCTCTAGCTGGGTCATATCATCAGAGCCTTCAAAATGCTGGGCATCCTCCTGGAGCATGTACCCAACACTGTGGTCAAACAGTTCAGGGGACTCCTCAGGAGGACATGGTGGGGCTAGGGAAGGAGTGACTGAAGCCATTGAGCCGAGGGAAGAGGCCGCATTGGCAGCTGCTTTGCCAGACAAAGTACCCTGAGCCTGTGTGAGAGAGGATGAGGAGGATGAGGACGGCTTGGTCATCCACTCTACCAAGTCTTCGGCATGTTGCGGCTCAACATGGCCAGCTGCCAAAAAGAAGGACAAGCGTGTCCCACAGCCTCGTGCTGATGAGGATGCACCGTGTCCACGACCAGCACTGTTGCCTCTAGACACAGAGCCTGCTTGTGCTCTTTTATTGGCTCGTGACTGTCTGCCTCTCCTTGTTTGCTTTCCAGACATACTAATGGCCTGCAGTGAGATGTAGCTGCACAAAGGTGGGATGTATATATATATATATATATATATATATATATATATACTGATTATACTGCAGCTAGCAGAATCCGCTGCCTGCTGTGGTATTAGTATGAGAACACCAGCAATTGTCTTAGTTAGTTAGTTTTAGGTGCACACTGTGCAGAGGACACAGTACACTAACTGAAAATACCTGCAGCTCCCTGCCTGTGGTATTAGTATGAGAACACCACCAATTGTATTCAGATACCTTTAGGTGCACACTGTGCAAAGGACACAGTACACTAAATGAAAATAATGCAGCTCCCTGCCTGTGGTATTAGTATGAGAACAGCAATTGTATTCATGTACCTTTAGGTGCACGCTGTGCAAAGGACACAGTACACTAAATGAAAATAATGCAGCTCCCTGCCTGTGGTATTAGTATGAGAACACCACCAGATGTATTCAGGTACCTTTAGGAGCACGCTGTGCAAAGGACACAGTACACTAAGTGAAATTAATGCAGCTCCCTGCCTGTGGTATTAGTATGAGAACACCACCAATTGTATTCAGATACCTTTAGGTGCACGCTGCGCAAAGAACACAGTACGCTAAGTGAAAATAATGCAGTTCCCTGCCTGTGGTATTAGTATTGAGAACACCACCAATTGTCTTCAGGTACCTTAAGGTGCACCCTGTGCAAAGGATACAGTACACTAAGTGAAAATACTTGCAGCTCCCTGCCTGTGGTATTAGTATGAGAACACCACCAATTGTATTCAGGTACCTTAAGGTGCACCCCGTGCAAAGGACACAGTACACTAAGTGAAAATACTTGCAGCTCTCTGCCTGTGGTATTTGTATGAGGACACCACCAATTGTATTCAGGTACCTTTAGGTGCACCCTGTGCAAAGGACACAGTACACTAAGTGAAAATACTTGCAGCTCCCTGCCTGTGGTATTAGTATGAGAACACCACCAATTGTATTCAGGTGCCTTAAGGTGCACCCTGTGCAAAGGACACAGTACACTAAGTGAAAATACTTGCAGCTCCCTGCCTGTGGTATTTGTATGAGGACACCACCAATTGTATTCAGGTACCTTTAGGTGCACCCTGTGCAAAGGACACAGTACACTAAGTGAAAATACTTGCAGCTCCCTGCCTGTGGTATTAGTATGAGAACACCACCAATTGCATTCAGGTACCTTAAGGTGCACCCTGTGCAAAGGACACAGTACACTAAGTAAAAATACTTGCAGCTCCCTGCCTGTGGTATTAGTATGAGAATACCACCAATTGTATTCAGGTACCTTAAGGTGCATCCTGTGCAAAGGATACAGTACACTAAGTGAAAATACTTGCAGCTCCCTGCTTGTGGTATTAGTATGAGAACACCACCAATTGTATTCAGGTACCTTTAGGTGCACCCTGTGCAAAGGACACAGTACACTAAGTGAAAATACTTGCAGCTCCCTGCCTGTGGTATTAGTATGAGAACACCACCAATTGTATTCAGGTACCTTTAGGTGCACGCTGTGCAAAGAACACAGTGCACTAAATGAAATTAATGCAGCTCCCTGCCTGTGGTATTAGTATGAGAACACCACCAATTGTATTGAGGTACCTTTAGGTGAACGCTGTGCAAAGGACACAGTACACTAAGTGAAAATACTGCAGCTAGCACAATCACCTGCCTGCCTGTCAGTGTAGAGAATAACAGGAACGGATCTAGCTAAACTGAATACAGTGTGTAAATATATATTCAACACCTAGGATGCATATATATCCTCTACACACTGTAACTGCAGCTAACTGACTCGCCTGCCTGCTCTATCTAACTCAAATCAAATTACACTGTCTCTCTCTCTCTCTCTTTCTTTTAACCAATGCCGCAACACACTACACAAGGCCGCCAAGCCGGTGGCCTTATATAGTGTGGGGCGTGTACTAAACCCTCTGAGACATAATTGGCCAAAGCCACCCTGGCTTTGGCCAATTATGGCTCTCCGTTTTTTCCGCGCTGTGATTGTCCAAAGCATGCGGGCCATAGTGCATACATGGCCAATCATCAGCCAGCAATGCACTTCGATGCCGCAGTGAATTATGGGCCGTGACGCGCCACTCGAATTTGGCGCAAACGGCCCATAATGTTCGAAATTCGACGAACATGGCAATGTTCGAGTTGAACATGGGTTCGACTCGAACTCGAAGCTCATCCCTAATAGGCAACACCTACCCTCACATTGATCCGTGGTTCCAAATTATTAATAACTACGGAAGTAGGGAAACAGACACAAAAAGATACATTCAGCATCTTTCCAAATAACTGTTCCGTTTATTCGGCACAATTAAAGATTTTTATACACATGCTTATGTAGGTATCACATTAATATTACAATTGTACTTGTATGGTAACAAGCGGAGTTACACAGACAGGCTAATTTCTAATCAGGACTCGAAAGATGGAAACATGTAATCAAAACATTATTAGTGCCGTGTGCACAATGAGTGCAGTGTGCAATACATAAGCAAAGGATACAAAATAGAATACACTTATATACTGAATGTACAATTTCTTTCACAACAATACAGTAGAAATGCATAAAAAACAGGTGAACAGAACCAGAGAATAATAGAGGGAAATCATCATGAAAGGTTTAAAGATTGGCTTTGAATCAACATTTGTTTAAGTTATTTTTATATTAATCTTATCAAAGCAGATATTAAATAGGACACTATGAACAACTATTTACCAAGGTGACCATGCTGTCTTTACTCTGCTACTAAGGTCTCATGTCGATGAGGCGTTGTTTTCCTGTGTTTGACAAGTGTTTGGAACACACATCAAAAACAGGTGAGCACATGAGACCCTTGAATCACATACTATCACCCACATATTACTGCCTAGCCTGGACTCTTATTGTATTGACCACTAATGATATGCAAAATTCCCCACGTCATGTCTTTCCCCCTTCTCGTTCCCTCCCCACATTCTTTTCTATATTTTCTCTTCCCCTCTCCCTTTCTGGTACCATCTGTTGGCAGCATATGTGCTTTTACCTGTTGGATGGTCCTTATTGTTGAGCACAAAGCAGCAAAACAAAAAAGTTTTTTCTTACAGCAGGGCTGTGAACGCACTACATGGGTTAACTGCTCCCAGCACAAGACCAGTCTGGCACTCCCGTGTACCAGCGGTCTTGAGTTCCTGACATCATCAAGCCTAGAGCAGGCTCCATAGACCAGGAACAATCCACCGCAAGAATGTGGCGGAGCACCATTTTTCAATGGAACGAAGGATTGGGTGAGTATAAGCGCACTCCTCACCCCTAGACAAAATGAGCAGTTGGCCAATGTAGTGCAGGCACAGCCCCACTGCATGGAAAAACTTTTTTTGTTGGGCTTTAACTCTCCCTTTTTTATGTTTGAGTATCTTTGAATAACAACATGATACTGTTTTCTGTATATACTGTGTTATTGATTGAACTCACGTCCTATGTGCTGACATATATCTACCCAATTTGTTGTCATTCAACTTTGAAAACTCAATAAATACATTAAAATGAAAAAAACAGGTCAGCAAAATCTCACTGACCCTCACTGAGCAGCCCACACGCAGTTTAGAGGCTGTGTTTGATCGGCATTGTGTTGCATTACGTTTCTGTACATTGTCCTCTTAAGGTACATCTGAAGAGGAGTCAAAATAGGTCCAACACAGCCTTTTCATGTCAAATGCATGCGTTTAAAAGGAAAATGCATTTGAATAGAGTTCCCATTGACATGAACTTGAAGTTCCTGAATTCATGGTGCTGATTCATGGTGAAATGAAAGTGGAACCCAAGCACTAAGAAAAGTCATTCGGTGAACCATAACGTTGTAAAAAATTCAGGCAGTAAAAGTGTTGCATAGGGTCTCAGGGAATGATGTGACTATACTAGATGATGCCCTTAGGCAGTCTTGGATTTACTGCATTTTCCCATAGATAAAAAGATACTGCGGGCCTAAGAATTGTAGTCATGCTCCCACAGCTTAACTAACTAGAATGGCACCCAGGGGAGAATTTTTTTAAGAAGTTAAAAGCAATCAGAAATCTCAAATATCTTGCATCATGTACCTAAGCTAAAGATGTACATGGTCTCTGATTGGGAGATAAGTAATTGTAATATTTGATGTTTTGTATTTGGTATATTGGAATAATGAATAAAGATATGATAAAAAAAAAACAAACCAAACAAACGTCTGTGTTCTTTCTGAAAGACATCACCTTGCACACCAGTAATATAGACTGAAAATTCTAAAATATATGCTCTTTACCTCAAAACAGCAGCCTTGCACAGATGGAAACAGTTTTTCCCATGGCAGGGGTAGTTAAATTGCTTGAGTGACCTTCTATTGTACCTTTTACCCATTACTGCTATATACTGTAAAAAGGCTTAGAAAAAAGAATACACTGTTTTTAAGCACTTCACGAAATAAAAACAAAAACCACGTCCATTCCTATTGCTTATGTTGTTGAGAAGCTAAGTTACCAAATGAAGTATTCCTGCTCAGGAATTGCATTCTGGAAGAGCCATTCCTTCAGTGTCTACCCTCCAATTGGTTTATTCCTCCAATAGTTCATGTTACCTTTTCCTTAATTAATTGTCTTACAATACTTCCTTTCTTAACGGTAATCAACTCATTAACTGAAGTACCTGCTAAAGGGCATACGGACCCCATGGTATGCTGGGGTTATATTTGTTCAAGGATGGATGGAGGAATACCATGTTTTTCTATTCATGCTGGAAAAAAACATAGACCAAGAGATCCGAACCCTGCAAACAGGACTAGAGGAGTATTCCGACTAATCTTCTTGCAGAACTAATCTCTAGTTCTATTTGTAGATCACATGTAGTTAAAGTGAGCCTGACCTGTCCTGAAATGTTTATGTTTATATGTGATCACAAATCTATAGTGATATCAGCCACAAAATCTATGCACTACGTAGGCTGCTGCTGGGTCTGGGTTTGGGACCCTCTAGACTAGTGATGAGCCGAACACCCCCGGGTTCGGTTCGCACCAGAACCCGCGAACGGACCGAAAGTTCGCACGAACTTTAGAACCCTATTAAATACAATGGATGCGAACGTTCGAAATCTAAAGTGCTAATTATAACGACTATTATGCATGGTATTGTCCTAAAAAGGGTTTGGGAACCCGGGTTCTGCACCAGGGGACATGTATCAATGCAAAAAGAAGTTTTAAAAATGTCAGTTTTTCTGGAGCAGTCATTTTAATGATGCATAAAGTGAAAAAAAAAAGTCAAATATTCCTTTAAATATCGTACCTGGGGGGTGTCTAAAGTATGCCTGTGAAGTGCCACATGTTTCCCGTGTTTAGAACTGTCCCTGCACAAAATTACATTTCTAAAGGAAAAAAAGCCATTTAAAACTGCTTGCGGCTTTAATGTAATGTCTGGTCCCGGTAATATGGATGAAAATCTTTAAGAAAAATGGCATAGCTACCCCATCACACACCCCCCCCCCCCACCCCAGCCCATTACCAGCCCCTTTGGGTCTTGTATGGATATTAAGGGGAACCCCGCACACAAAATAAAAAAGGCCCTATATACTCTGAACAGCCGTATACAGGCGGTGCATACAAGACAGGGACTGTAGGTTTGTTCTTATGTAGAATCTGTTTGTAATTTTGAACAGGTACATTGTTTAAGTGTAGCTCCAGGCAAAAAATCTATTTTTAAGCTTTTTGGAAAACATAGGGAAGGGTTATCACCCCTGTAACATTTGTTTTGCTGTCTGTGCAGTGTGCACCTGTTCAGAACAGTTCACCTCACTTTCCGTCCTAATGACAAATGTTTTTTGAAAATTTGGGGTTTTTATTGAAACAAGAATTGGTGATAAAGCATCAGTGGAGAGGAGACACTTTTTTTCCCATATTAACTCTTACAGGAGAGAATTTGCCTTCCTAGGGGTAGATTTCCTCTCACTTCCTGTTGTATCCTTCCGTTTGCAAGGAGGAGTCGTTTGTAAGTTGGATGTTTGAAAGTAGGGGCCTGCCGTATATACTCAGCTGAAATTTGCCCCTTACATGTTGGTGTTGCCACAACACTGTGAGCCCTCACAGTTACTCTTGGTGGGCGCATGAATGGGCCCTGCTGTGAATTATTAGATCAAGAATTGTAATTACATGCCCCTGTTAAACAGGGGCAGAAAAATTGGGCCTTAGGCACTGGTGCCACAACACTGAAACCCCTCACATATACTGTACTTGGAGCACAGCAATGAGCCCTGTTGCAAAGTATTGCATCAAAAATTGTAATTACACGCCCCTGTTAAACAGGGGCTGAAAAATTGGGCCTTAGCCACTGGTGCTGGTGCCACGACACTGCAACCTCTCCCAGATACTCTAGTTGGAGTGCAGGAATGAGCCCTGCTGCAAAGCATTGCATACATTTTTTTAATAACACACCCCTGTTAAACAGGGGCTGAAAAATTGGGCCTTAGCCACTGGTGGCGGCACCCAGAAACAAAAATGTTCTTCCAAGCTATCATCATCAATCGGATCATTGAGGAGGAGGAGGATAGTCAGTCAACATAAAAGGACAGTCACTCAGCATCAGCATCAGTCTTAAAGGGATGTGAGATTTGAAAATAAATGAGTCTGTTATATCAGCTTCAGGTGTTTGGTAGCTGGTGGTGATCCAAGACTGGTTCATCTTTATGAAGGTCAGTCGATCAACAGAGTCGGTGGACAGGCGCACCCTGTGATCCGTGACATATCCTCCAGCAGCACTGAATGTGCGTTCTGAAAGAACGCTGGATGCAGGACAGGCCAGTAGCTCAATTGCATACTGTGCAAGCTCTGGCCAGTGATCCATCCTCAAGACCCAGTAAGCCAGAGGATTTTCGGTGGGGAAGGTGTCCAAGTCTGACCTTGCCCCTAGGTATTCCTGCACCATGTATATCAGACGCTGGCGATGGTTGCTGGAACCGATCATACCTTGGGGCTGAGGACTAAAGAATTGTCTGAACGCATCGGTCAGATGGCCACCTTCCCCACCGCTCCTTCTTTGACTGACCGAAGCCTCAGCAACTCGTTGTCCAGGACCAGGAGTTTGTAACCTCCCAGTCTCTGGGAACGCGTTGCACAGACCTTTCTGCAAGGCCTCCCGGAGTTGTCTCATCCTCTGCTCCCTCTGCGATGGTAAGATAAGGTCCGCAACCTTACCCTTATACCGTGGATCAAGGAGAGTGGCCAGCCAGTAATGGTCCCTCTCCTTGATCCGAAGAATACGAGGATCCTTCCGCAGACTTTGCAGGATCAGGGAGGCCATGCAGCGTAGGTTAGCTGAGGCATTTGGTCCGGAGTCCTCTGGGTCACTAAGGACGACATGATCCGCAGCCACCTCCTCCCAGCCACGTACAAGTCCACTGGTTTCTTGGGACTGTAAATCATCCCTAAAAGACTGCTGCTGATGATGCTGAGTGCCAGGCTCCACCTTCATGCTGACACAATCCTCCTCCTCCTCCTCTTCTTCCTGTGCGATGGGTGGGACAGAAGGAACACTGTCTGGGTAAAGGGGGCCTTGAGAGGCAAGGAAGTCCTCCTCTTCCTGCCTCTGTTCTGCCTCAAGTGCCCTGTCCATTATTCCACGCAGCGTATGTTCCAATAGGTGGACAAGAGGTACAGTGTCACTGATGCATGCACTGTCACTGCTCACCATCCTCGTGGCCTCCTCAAATGGTGCCAGGACAGTGCATGCATCCCTGATCATGCCCCACTGGCGTGGTGAAAAAAACCCAAGCTCCCCTGACCCTGTCCTGGTGCCGTAGTCGCACAGGTACTCATTGATGGCCCTCTGCTGCGTGTGCAGCCGCTGCAGCATGGCCAACGTTGAGTTCCACCTGGTGGGCATGTCACATATAAGGCGGTTCTTGGGCAGGTTCAACTCCTTTTGCAGCTCAGCCAGGCGAGCACTGGCATTATAAGATCTGCGGAAATGCACACAGACTTTCCTGGCCTGCCTCAGGACATCCTGTAAGCCCGGGTACCTGCCCAAGAACCGCTGCACCACCAGGTTAAGGACGTGAGCCACACAGAGCACATGGGTCAGTTGTCCCTGTCGGAGAGCGGAGAGGAGGTTGGTGCCATTGTCGCAAACTACCATTCCTGGCTTAAGCTGGCGTGGCGTCAACCACCTCTCGGCCAGCCCCTACAGAGCAGACAGAACCTCTGCCCCAGTGTGGCTCCTGTCCCCCAAACACACCAGCGCAAGCACGGCATGGCATCTTTTTGCCTGCGTACTTGCGTAGCCCCTTGAACGCCTACGGAGCACCGCTGGTTCCGAGGACAAAGCACAGGAAGAGGCCACGGAGGAAGAAGAAGAGGAGGGGGTGGAGGACAGAGGTGTGTCACAACCAGTAGTAGCATTTTGGAGGCGTGGCGTTGGAACAACCTCCAACACTACTGCACCTTGTCCTGCATCCTTCCCAGCTGCCAAAAGAGTGACCCAATGGGCCGTGAAAGAAAGGTAACGTCCCTGTCCATGCCTGCTGGACCATGAGTCAGCGGTAATATGCACCTTACCGCTGACCGCCCTGTCCAGCGAGGCCAAGACATTGCCTTCCACATGACGGTAGAGAGCCGGAATCGCCTTCCGTGAGAAAAAGTGGCGTTTGGGAACCTGCCACTGAGGAACCGCACATTGCACAAACTCACGGAAGGGGGCCGAGTCTACCAACTGAAAAGGCAGCAGTTGAAGCGCTAGCAATTTAGCCAAGCTAGCATTTAACCGCTGGGCATGTGGATGGCTGGGAGTGAACTTCTTTCGACGGTCCAGCAGCTGGGGCAGGGAAATTTGCCTGCTAGAATCGGACGTCGGTGTACTGCTAGCAGAGTGCCCGCAAGTACTTGGCTGTGACACACCTAATTCTACACCTTCATTCCTCTCAGAGCAGGTTTCAGAGAGGACTGAAGGTATAGTGGGGTTGGAGATCCCAGCTGATGCGGTGCAAGAAGAGGTCAGCTTTGTTCTTTGGTGTGGGTCTTTAAGGTAGGCTTGCCAACGAGCTGCATGGCAGGTCAACATATGTCTGGTCAAGCATGTGGTGCCCAAGCGGGTGATGTTTTGGCCACGCGATATAGGCTTGAGACATATGTTGCAAACAGCAGCTGTGCGATCTGATGCACTTGACTCAAAAAAGGCCCACACCAAAGAACTTTTTGAATAATGGGCAGAGGCAGCGCCCTGCACAGGCGGAGCTCTGCGGTGTGATTCCGTCGGTGTGCTGCCCTTACGCTGGCCCCCCGAGGGCATCCTGCCTCGTTGGAGATGTGCCTCCTCCTCATCCTCCTCCTCCTCCTCCTCCTCTCTCCTATTAGGCACCCACGTGGAGTCAGTGACCTCATCATCCCCTCCCTCCTCATCACTGGAGCCAATCTGGCAGTATGCTGCAGCTGCTGGAACATGACTGCCAGATTGGTGTCCTTCTTGAGCATCCCCTCTCTCTGCTCTCACGCTACTGCCTTCCTCTAGCTGGGTATCATCATCAGACCCTTCGAAACGCTGGGCATCCTCCTGGAGCATGTACCCAACACTGTGCTCAAACAGTTCGGGGGACTCCTCAGGAGGACATGGTTGGTCTAGGGAAGGAGTGACTGATGATGACATTGATACCAGGGAAGAGGACGCTTTGGCAGCTGCTTTGCCAGTACCCTGAGCCTGGGTGAGAGAGGATGAGGAGGATGAGGAGGGCTTGGTCATCCACTCTACCAAGTCTTCGGCATGATGCGGCTCAACACGTCCAGCTGCCGAAAAGAAGGACAAGCGTGTCCCATGGCCACGTGCTGATGGCGATGCACCGTGTCCACGACCAGCACTGTTGTCTCTAGACACAGAGCCTGCTTGCCCTCTTTTATTGGCTCCTGACTGTCTGCCTCTCCTTGTTTGCCTTCCAGACATTCTAATGGCCTGCAGGGAAATGGGAAAAGCAGCCATACAGGCTAGGTTAAGGTGTAATATGGTCAGGAGGCACACTCCGCCCGCTGTAAGTGCCGCAAAATCCTGTTGGTGTAACACACCAGGAAAAAGCAGCAATACAGGCTAAGTTAAGGTGTAATATGGTCAGGAGGTACACTACGCCCACTGTAAGTGCCACAAAATCCTGTTGGTGTAACACACCAGGAAAAAGCAGCAATACAGGCTAAGTTAAGGTGTAATATGGTCAGGAGGCACACTCCGCCCGCTGTAAGTGCCGCAAAATCATGTTGGGGTAACACACCAGGAAAAAGCAGCAATACAGGCTAAGTTAAGGTGTAATATGGTCAGGAGGCACACTCCGTCCGCTTTAAGTGCCGCAAAATCCTGTTGGTGTAACACACCAGGAAAAAGCAGCAATATGGGCTAACTTCAGGTGTATAATGTGCAGGAGGCTAAGCAACAATGACACTGACACTGTCCCCTGCCTATCCTTCTCTCTCCCTGCACACAAGGTTTATCAAAGTATATGACACTGACACTCTCCCTGCCTATCCTTCTCTCTCCCTGCACACAAGGTTTAGCAAAGAATATGACACTGACACTGTCCCCTGCCTATCCTTCTCTCTCCCTGCACACAAGGTTTATCAAAGTATATGATACTGACACTCTCCCTGCCTATCCTTCTCTCTCCCTGCACACAAGGTTTAGCAAAGAATATGACACTGACACTGTCCCCTGCCTATACTTCTCTCTCCCTGCACACAAGGTTTATCAAAGTATATGATACTGACACTCTCCCTGCCTATCCTTCTCTCTCCCTACACACAAGGTTTAGCAAAGAATATGACACTGACACTCTCCCTGCCTATCCTTCTCTGTCCCTACACACAAGGTTTAGCAAAGAATAGATTTGACAAGATTTGACACTGTCCCTGCCTATCCTTCACTTTCCCTTCTCCGGAACACACTACACAAGGCCGCCGCGCTGGCGGCCTTTTATAGTGTGGGGCGTGTACTAAACCCCCTCAGCTATAATTGGCCACAGGCATCCTGCCTGTGGCCAATCATTGCTCTCCTCGCTGCCGGCGCTGTGATTGGCCAAGCATGCAGGGTCACAGTGCATGCTTGGCCAATCACAGCGCCGGAATTACACTGCGATGGCACAGTGTATTGTGGGCCGTTCGCGTCACTCAGATTTGGCGCGAACGGCCCAAATCGTTCGTTGTTCGCCGAACGCGCGAACACCGAGCTCATCCCTACTCTAGACCAGTGTTTCTTAACTCCAGTCATCAATGTGCCACAAGAAGTCATGTTTTCAGGCTTTCCATTATTTTTCACAGGTGACTTGATCAGTTTCACTGCCTTAGTAATTACCACAGCTGTTTCATCACAGGGAAATCCTGAAAACATGACCTGTTTGGGCGCCTTAAGGACTGTAATTGAGAAACACTGCTCTAGACAAGGGTTGTCAAACTCAATTTCATCGTGGGCCGCATCAGCAATGTGATTGCCCTCAAAGGGACGGTTGTATCTGGGTCGCACTACGTACAGAGTGCAGAGTTCAGGATTACGTCAAGATTATGCTACGTACAGAGTGCAGGGTTCAGCAGTGCACTACGTACAGAGAGCAGGGTTCAGAGGTGTGCTACGTAGAAAGAGCAGGGTTCAGGGGTGCGCTAGATACAGAATGCATGGTTCAGGGGTGTGCTATGTACAGAGAGTAGGGATCAGGGGTGTGCTACGTACAGAGCAGGGTTCAGGGGTGAGCTACGTACGGAGTGCAGGGTTCAGGAGTGCACTACGTATGGAGTGCAGGGATTCAGGGGTGCACTACGTACAGACTGCAGAGATTCAGGAGTGCACTACGTATGGAGTGCAGGGATTCAGGGGTGCACTACGTACAGACTGCAGAGATTCAGGGGTGCACTACGTATGGAGTGCAGGGATTCAGGGGTGCACTACGTACAGAGTGCAGAGATTCAGGGGTGCACTACGTATGGAGTGCAGTCATTCAGGGGTGCGCTACGTATGGAGTGCAGGGATTCAGGGGTGCTCTATGTACGGAGTGCAGGGTTCAGGAGTGCGCTGCAAACAGAGAGCAGGATTCAGGGATGCGCTATGTACAGAGGGCAGGGATTCAAGGGTGCGCTACATACAGAGGGGCAGAGATGCGCTGTGCCCAATGTGCAACATCTCATTTCCACCCCTCCTCCTGGGTTCTGACCTCTGCACCCAGCACACTACCCCCACCCCCCACCTCAAAACACATCTTTCTACACACCTCCACAGTCCCCCCCCCCCACCTTCCAATGCAAACCGCACATCTGTACTCTCTCCTACATGATGTAAGATGGCATTTACAAGAATGCTTTCATGGCTTCTACTGCTACAATTCCTCAAAAGCTCGCCCTCAAGATGCAGCCACTGGGTGTAGATTAGAACACACAGCCGCCAAAGCCATCAGGTACCTCTGCCACTGACAGGCTATGCCGGACCAACAGCACATGCTCTCAGCTACACACACAGCCGGCGCCACTAGGGAGACTGAGTGGGAGAGCGCAGGAAGTATTTACTCCTGTTGCCAAGGAGACCTGTTCCGTGACAGCGGAAAGCAGCTGGTGAAAGCAGAAGGTGGTGGCCGTGGCCGCTGCTCGGGCCACATGGCAAGACCTGGTGGGCCGGTTTCGGTCCACGGGCCTCGTGTTTGCCACCTGTGCTCCAGACTAAAAATCAATACAACAATTCTAAGCACTGCCTTCTATAAATAAATGATTTATGAAATCATACAGCTTCACATTAAATGTCCAAAGAAAACGTTTGCATTAAAGTCCAACCAGTGATGCAGTTTCTAGTGAGATGGTGAAATATTCTTCCAAGTGGTAAGTGCAGAAATCACAGTACTGTGTTCCCCTCCTGTGTTCCTGCACTCACCGACAGCTGTTGACTCTTGTAATGTAGTGTAAGAGTCAAATGTGCATGTGCTGCAGAACTGTTGGGACTGCTGGTACTTCCTCCTGGTTGATCACTTGTTCGTTGTAGCAACAAGATACAGTCTGGTGTGCTATAACATGAAAAAGGAATGGCAAGAAGGTCCCACATCGCGTAATTCCATTTTTATTATATTAACATGTAAAATATGTTTCACTTATATAAACTCTTTAACCACTTGACCTCCGGAAGATGTACCCCTTTTCCCGACCAGGCAATTTTTTGCGATACGGCACTTCATTATTTTAACTGACAATTGCGCTGTTGTTCGGCACTCTACCAAAATAAAATGTATGTCTTTTTTTCCCCTACAAGTAGAGCTTTCTTTTGGTGGTAGTTGATCACCTCTGTGGTTTTTATTTTTTGTGCTATAAACAGAAAAAGGCAGACAATTTTGAAAAAAAAACAATTTTTTTTACTTTCTGCTATAAAATATACACACACAACAATATGTAACCTGCTACATATTTTTGGTAAAAAGAAATCCCAATAGGCGTATATGGATTGGTTTGTACAAAAGTTATAGTGTCTACAAACTATAGGATATATATATATATATATTTTTTTATATTAGTAATGGCAGCGATCAGCGACTTATAGTGCCACTGCAATATTGCGACATAAGGGGCGATCAGAGGATTAACTGTGTTCCTAGCCAGTGTTTTAGTGTACTGTGGGAGGTGCTAGGGGAAGACATGTATCAGTGTCCTTGCTTTGCAGAGACACAGGATCCATGCCTTCCCTCATGTCAGGACGACGATCTGCCTTGCTTACATTTTATTTGTTGTGCTATAAACAGAAAAAGGCCGACAATTTTGAAAAAAATTTTTTTTTTTTACTTTCTGCTATAAAATATACACACACAACAATATGTAATCTGCTACATATTTTTGGTAAAAAGAAATCCCAATAGGCGTATATGGATTGGTTTGTGCAAAAGTTATAGTGTCTACAAACTATAGGATATATTTTTTATTTTTTACTAGTAATGGCAGCGATCAGCGACTTATAGTGCCACTGCAATATTGCGACATAAGGGGCGATCAGAGGATTAACTGTGTTCCTAGCCAGTGTTTTAGTGTACTGTGGGAGGTGCTTTTACTAGGGGAAGACATGTATCAGTGTCCTTGCTTTGCAGAGACACAGGATCCATGCCTTCCCTCATGTCAGGACGACGATCTGCCTTGCTTACATAGGCAGTCCGCTGTTCTGCTTCTGTGCTGGATGATCAGTGGGTGCCGGCAGACATTGAGTCCCCGGTACCTGCAGATCAGCTTCCACTGTGTATAATCACAGTGTGGGCTGCCAGCAGTGCGCATGTGCGCCCCCAACCTGAAAGTGTCAGATCACATACTAGGTATGTGATCCAGCCCAGTAGTGCCACCTTGCCACCATATATTTAAGTTATATGGTCAGCAAGTGGCTAATAAAGGAACAAAACACCAAACCAGAAGTCGCACGCTGGCGTGCATTCCACCAGCCAGTTATGACATCACTGTAAGTCTCCTCCTATTGCATTTCACCCTTTCCACACTGTCTGTCTTAACAAAAGCTTAACGGTTTAGGAGATGGGTTTCTCCATTTTATGTTAATAAGAACTGGTTCTGGATAATGAGAATGGGACCCAGCCAGTCCCCAGCACAGCTTTTGGCACAGATAATGCAGAGTTAGCTGAGAAATGTTTGCAGTCAGCCAAAACATCTAAAAGGTAAGAAATATTTAAATAAACTTTTTTTTTAGGCATGCTGTGTAAATTAGAACACATAACAAACATATAGGGGTTTATTTACTATATCGTGAATTTGCGAATGCGCAAATAAATAGTCGCAAAATGGCTAAAACCGCGCAAATGAATTCACTATAGCGCTCAGGAAAAAATAGTCACAAAATATAATTCACTATAGGTCACAGACAACAGAGATCGTCTAGAAAAGTAGTTGTGATCGAAACACGGGAATTGAACATGGAAATAATGTTTAGAGCATGATATGATAGCCTTAATGGTACTTAAATGTGTGGTATATTGTTTAACCTCCCTGGCGGTATTCCTGAGTCTGGCTCGGGGTGAATTTTTCATACGAAAGGCAGTAACCCTGAGCCAGACTCGGGATCGCATTGCAGGATACAGGGAAAGTTACTTACCTTGTCCCTGGATCCTGCGATGTCTCCCCGCTGTGTGTGCAAGCTGTCATCTCGCTCCATTCACACTGGTGACTGCCGAGTGCCGAGCTCCATTCCCTGCGAGCTGCGCGATGCACGGGGGCAGAGTTCGGCGCCAAATTCAAAAAGTGAAAAACACAGTATAGATACAGTATACTGTAATCTTACAGATTACAGTACTGTATCAAATAATTACACATCCCCTTTGTCCCTAGTGGTCTGTCCAGTGTCCTGCATGCACTTTTATATTATAAAAACTGTTCTTTCTGCCTGGAAACTGGAGATTATCCATAGCAACCAAAAAGTGTCCCTTTATGTCAAAAGTGGTTTTAGACCAGCTAGAAAACAGCAATAATAAATTAGAATCACTTGCAGAATTGAGCGATAGTGATTTGTGGGGAAATTCGTCATCAAACACTGGAAGTGATGACAGCGACAATTCTGCAACTGAGCAAATTTCAGTGTTTTTGATTTGATTACATTATTAAATCATTTTTAGTATAATTACATTATTATTTGTTATAATTATTTATAGTTTTTTATTATATTATAATTTATGATTTTGTGTTTCAAACTTTATCATACCCGAGATGTCTACTAGACTCTTGTTTGGACAGATTTAAGTGAGTTATTCCTAAGAATTGCAGGCCTACAATATAAAACGCCAAATTTCCATGCAAAATAATGGTACCGCTTTCAGCACCAAAAAGAATCTGAAAGAATCATACCGCCAGGGAGGTTAAAGATAATCTGCTTTTAAACTGCTGAGAAAATTGATGTATAAACTGAAATATCATTGATATCATCATTAGGGGATCAAAAAAAAGGAAGGGTACCAAAATGGTAACCTAGTTTTGACAGATACCCGCTCCCACTTCCACTGTTGAGTTCGCTGTGACAAACTCAGCCTGAAGTTCAGCCCTCGCCTCAGCCGGCCCATTGAGAAAGTGCAGCACGATTCACACATGCACAGTAGGAAATCGGCTGTGAAGCTGCAAGGCTTCACTGCTGGTTTCCCTTAACCAACATAGTTGCGCCAGCACCCGGGAGCCGATTCAAAAATCGCCTTGGGTGAGGACACCTTGGGATCCCTCGACAGGTAAATGCCCTAATAGTAAAAGTTTATATTTTTTGGTGGGGGGGTGGATCTCCTCTTTAATGCAACACATGCTGTTGTCTGATATAACGCGTGTTTAGTTTATTAACACACCACACACCCCTAGAAAAACAACCTCAAGATTTATAGCCCAAAAATGTTAATATGCTTTCCCTGTACCATTTGAGAATGTATTCTCCTCCATATACTGTATATAGCCTTGTTGTATAGTAAATACCCCACATGCCTATTTTTCACATTGGGTTTGTGTAAAAAAAGTTATATTGTGCATGAAGAAAATACTTTATTTTGGAGTTTTAACTCTACTATTTTTAGTATTTTATAGCAGACGTTTTATTTGTTACAGTTCTTTAAATTCCTTTCATTGCCCCCTTTCCCATTGAAACTTATGTCACTAGCAATATCAAAGCCTCTGTCAAAGAGGCTTTTATACAGTAGTGCAGGATTTCTCAACCAGAGTTCCTCTAGAGGTTCATTGAGCAATAAGCAATTTCTGCCTCTCAGAAAAGGTCCCACTGACACCAATGATCTTTTTAGCTATATGTAATAGGGTGATTCTTCCCAATGACCACAAGTGTAAGGAGCATTCTTCCCACTGACCATCACACTAATTTATTACGAGTTGTAGAGGTAGACATTTTTTAGCAGGGGTCCCCTGAGACCAGAAAGTGTTTTCAAGAGTTTCTAAGTGTTGAAAAGGTTGAGAAAGGCTGTAGTAGAGAATAATTTACAGTTACCCACAACAACAATCTATTTATTACTTTGCCATGAACCATTAAAAAGCTGTTTGATTACTAAAGGTAACTGCACGCCATTCTGCCTTTGCATATAACATAGAGCCGGCTTGATAGGGCCAGTGAAGGAAGCTAATTAACCAAAAGCATTTTTTGTCAACTGTGTGGAACAACAAATGTACATACGTATCAAAAGAACATCAAAGATTCATGCTGACAGTGATCTATTGAGAACCAATGGTAAAATGCAACAATCCAAATTACTTAGCTCCCTGCTCAAACTTAAAGCGTTAGTTCCCCTTTACAAAAAAAAACTTCCTATGCAGATAAGGAGCATCTGTAGAAAAAAAACCCAGTAAAACTTTGACCAAAAGTAAATAATGGTAAATGTGAAAAGGTTAAGGATTGCCAAAAGGCACCAACATCCTATACTATAGTCAAAAAAGATGTTGGTGCCAGCAAGAACACTCAAATAAAATCAATACATTTTATTATTTCAAATGTGTAAAAATATCTTGATAAAAGACAAAGCCAATATTATAATATAGACCTCTATCAGGTACCTCCCACAGTCATGCTACACTGTACTCAAATGCAATTTTTAACAATTTTCTTCACACAAATAGAGCTTTCTTTTAGTGGTATTTAATCACTGCTGTTTTTTTTTATTTTTACAAGCAAAAACAAAAAAAAATCTTAGTTTTTCCTAGTTTCTGATAGTAAATTTTGTAAATAAGTAATTTTTCTCCTTCGCTGATGGGTGCTGATGATGCTGCACTGATGGGCATTGATAGACTGCACTGATAGGCACTGATGAGGTGGCACTTATGGGCACTGATAAGGTGGCACTGATGAGGAGGCACTAATACGCCACACTGATGGGCACTGATAGGTGGCACTGATATGCGGCAATGATGAGCACTGATAGGCGGCACTGATGGGTGGCACTGGTGAGCACTGATAGGTGGCACTGGTGGGCACTGATAGGTGGCATGGATAGGCAGCACTGATGGGCACGGATAGGCGGTACTGATGAGCAGCACTGATGGGCAATGATGGGCACTGATAGGAGGAACTGATGGGCAGTGATGGGCAGCACTGATGAGCAGGCACTGATGGGCACTGAAAGGCAGTACTGACTGGCATCAATAACGGACACTGATTTGTGTCACTGGTGTAACTGATGGGCACTGATTGGTGTCACTGATGGGCACTGGTTGGTGGCACTGGGGGGCTTTACTGTAATCAGGGCACTGATGATCAGTGCCCTGATTAGCTGTTTGGGTGTCCCCTGCGAGGAGATGCCACTGATTGGCTCTCCTTGCCACACACTCTGTCAGTGTGAGGTGATGAGAGACAATTACCGGCACGTCCGCATTTACATGTGACATGCTGTGATTGGACACAGCCAATTAAACATGGTTAAAGAGCCACATGATTGGCTCTTTACAGAGATCGGGTCGCGCCTTTTCCTAGTAACACGGTGCGCCCGCAATCGCCACGCTGTGCGCCCCCACGGGCACGTGAGAGCGGCGATCCTGGGCACCATCATATGACGTCCAGAACGAGAGCCGCACCGTCCCTCCGTAATTTGACGGTGGGCAGGTGTGAAGTGGTTTTAAAGAGAATTAAACAAAATAAAATAAAAACTTCATTGTTTACACTTTCTTAAAGGGGCAGCTATGTTTTAAAACAATACACTAGGTGCCATTTTCAACCCACTAATTTTTACAAAAAAACAAAACAACTATTAGTTTAACCCACAAGGGCTTTTTTTTAACCACTACTATTCCTTTATACTGACTCTTGAAATTTACAAATGCAGCAATTTAGAAGTTGGATGAAAGGTTTAGCACTGGGGAACACTTTTTGAAAGATAAAAAGGGCATTTTATATACAAATAACTAGATCAGACCAAAATGATGGGCAAATAAGGAGGAAAGAGGGACAGTCTCTCAAAATCAGGGACAGTTGGGAGCTATGTAACTGTTACTGTTCCCCATCACCATAACAGGAGTAAACTCTCAAACGCTGAACTCAGAACTACTGCATCAGGGGAGAAGAAGCACATGTAAGGGGGTTTGTATAAGAGAAAGTGCTCAATCCTGTGATGGTGGAGGTGAACAGTAACAGATAGGCTTCTCTTAGCAATGTTCTTAAAAATGTCCTTGGAGTTCTCCAGTCAAGGTTCAAGAGATACGTAAATAGCCTAAATCTATAGCAAGGACATTATTCAACTTTGGCCAAAGTTGTACAACTTGATTTAACTACAGATGTCCCTTATCTGCATAGGCAGTTTTTTGGTAAAGGTGAACTGTGCCTTGAGCAAATATTAAAATGAATGTAATGGAGTTATATATTAAAGCTGAAGTATTGCCAAAATAATTTTTGAATATTTACACAGTAAAACAAACTTCCTCTAATGAAGTGCATCGCATCTCTGGCTTCTGCAGTGTTTATTCAGCTCACAGTCTCTGTCAGTGCTGAACATCCAGTGCTGAGACTTGTTCTGGCTGTAGTGCAGATTTCACAGGTCACCCTCTCCATTAAAAAAGATCTTGCATTATTTTCCATGAATGCAAGGCATTCTGTGAATGGAGGGGGTGGGGATGAATGTCATAATCTCCCTCCAATCGTAGAATGCTTCCCATTCATTGAAAAGAATACAAGGCCTTTTTTCTGAATGGAGGAGGTGGGGAGTGAATTACCTCTTGTCATATCTTTGGAGGTAACTTATTTTTATGTATTTTTAAGATAGAGTATGTACCTGAATCTGTCTTCATACAGTCTCCTGTAATCCCCTGTACATAAGCACACAAATTTTGAAATAGAGGGTCAGCAATAGAGGCCAATCAAGCTCTTCCACAGTACACATGTGCTGATAATGGACCTGATGACAAGATAGCAAAGGGGTGACAGTAGTGCCTCATCAGAGTGCTGTTGTTCCTTATCATCCAGTTACCAGGCTAGGTGTGTATTCTTAAAGTGTTACTAAAATGTTACTAAACCCACAACAGTAAAATCTGTCTGTATATTAGGGGTGTTAAATATAATCGCAGCATCGATGCACCCCAATTCAGATGTTCACGATGCTGCACAAATCGATCTCTGATGATGTCATCCGTCGCTCCGTGTGGTTCTCTGCCTCTCCGGGAGAAACACAGAGGCAGAGCCTGCATGGTGGATAAAGCCCACTCCCCTTCACCGAAGCAGAAAGACAGCCAGTACAGTGCAGGGGGAGGAGCTTGAGGAGATTCGACATCAGGAGAGGCTTCACTGGAGGCACCGGAAGTGGGAATTGACTGACACAGAGCAGGTGAGTGCCAGTGTCACTGATCCAATCCCTCCACTACCATCACCCCTCTGCCTCAGATTGCATCCATGCCTCTGCCTGATCCCATCTATCCCTCTGCCACTGATCCCAGCACCCTTCTGACTCTGATCCCACCACCTCTCTGCCTCTGATCCCATCCATCCCTCTGCCTCTGATATCATCCATCCCTCTGCCTGATCCTATCCATCCCTCTGCCACTGATTCCATATATCCCTCTGCCTGATCCCAGCCATCGCTCTTCCTATTCCCAGCTATCCCTCTGCCTCTGATCCCATCCATCCCTCTGCCACTGATCCCACCATCATTCTGCCTGATCCAAGCCATCCCTCTGCCTCTGATCCTATCCATTCCTCTGCCTCTGATCCCAGCCATTCCTCTGCCTGATCCCAGCCATCCCTTTTCCTCTGATCCCATCCATCCCTCTGCCACAGATCCCACCATCCCTCTGCCTCCGATCCCAGCCACCCCTCTGCCTCTGATCCCAGCCATCTCTCTGCCTCTGATCCCAGCCACCCCTCTGCCTCTGATTCCACCATCCCTCTGCCACTGATCCCACCATCCCTCTGCCACTTGAGAAAAGTAAAGTTTTTCTGACAGTTAGAATTTTTGGATAAAATGTTTTTAACTTGCGCATTAATCGTGATGCATCATGGAATCGAACCGAATCATGGAAAGGATAATTGTAATCTAATCGAATCATGAGACCAGTGAAGATGGTTCAGGTACGCTCTATATGCAGTAAAGCATGCTTGCTGTACTCACTGAGGAACCTAAGGAATTAATCCTCTGCATTGTGTAAAAAGACTGTTTGATCCTGTCTCCTCTGATCATATCCTTCTTCCACTGACTCCAATATATTTCCTAATATTTACAAAGCCAGGGGACAGGCTGCACATGCTCAGTTTGGTGTGTATTGCTAGAGAGGTTTTTTTTTTCTTGGGAGGGTGCATGTGATCAGTACAGGGCCAATCAGCACTGTCCAGACAAAGGGTCAGAGGTCCTGCATTCTCATAGGACAACCATGGGAGAATGAATACTGCTCCTACAAGCTTTAACCAGAAACTCATAGAAATCACAAGACTGCTATATACTGCTGATGAGAAAGGGTATTTAGCAGTTTATATTTACTAAAATAATTGCATTCCCATGTTCTGTGTACTGTGGGAGACCAGATATAGTGAATGCAGGGCCCTGGGTTTAGTAACACTTTAATCCAGCTGGGCTGCTGCAACAATGTAGGTTGAAGTTTCGGGTACGCATTCTGGCAAGAGTGCTTAAATCTTAATACTGCCTGCAAAGAATTATAAATCATTTGCTAGGTCTTTTTACATGTGTTAACATAAACTCTGTATTTAGTATCTAGTTTTTTACATGTACATGCATGCTGGGTAATGTGTAAGTAATTTTTTATCTCCCACAGAACACTCCCTGGCAACACCCTTGTCAGCTTTAGGCTTTGTTCACACAGGACGTACAATGGTGTATGTCTGTACAGGATGTACAATGCTGTATGTCTGTACAGGATGTACAATGCCGTATGTCTGTGCAGGGCCATGTTCAGTTAGAGTGGATGGGGATGCACAAGTGTTCTAAGCATACTTGAGCAAGCTGTCCAATTGATTCCTATTGGGATACAGCTGCTGCACAGACACAGCAGAATTGTATGCTTTTCAATAGATGTAATGTAATACTACATCTTTTGGTGTTTCTTTTCTGTGTCCCAATATGAGATCCGTTTGGGTGTGGGTCCCCGAACATAGACAATATGAGTTCAAGGACACACCTTCACATGAATGTCATTGGTATAGAGCAGCTGTGGCTATGCAGTGTCCCAATAGGCATCAAATGGGACTGCCTGCACAGGGATACACAGAACATGGGTGCATCCCCATGCAGGTGAACACAGCCCTGCACACACACATGATGTTGTACTCCCTGCGTGAACGAGGCCTTATTATCCTGAAAGAAGGCACCTACTTTGTTCAGGCACTAGCCAAGTTTAACATTCACTTTGTGGACTGAGATGCTAGCTCAAATATATTACAATCATTGATGTAGATTCTGGTGTCTGTGCAGTTCTTAGCTGTGTTCACAAACGTCAGACACAGATCAAAAAGTTACGGCAATCTGATCACCGGGAAGAGGAGACAGAGGAAATGCTTCCTCCTACCTGCAGCAAACTGATGACCTCATCACAGCCTAGACAAATAAAGTGATATTAACCACTTAAGCCCCGGACCATTTGGCTGGCCAAAGACCAGGCCACTTTTTGCGATTCGGCAATTGCGCGGTCGTGCGACGTGGCTCCCAAACAAAATTGATGTCACTTTTTTTCCCACAAATAGAGCTTTCTTTTGGTGGTATTTGATCACCTCTACGGTTTTTATTTTTTGCGCTATAAACAAAAATAGAGCAACAATTTTGAAAAAAATTCAATATTTTTTACTTTTTGCTATGAAAAATATCCCCCAAAAATATTTTAAAAAATTGATTTTTTCCTCAGTTTAGGCCGATACGTATTCTTCAACATATTTTTGGTAAAACAAAATCGCAATAAGTGTTTATTGATTGGTTTGCGCAAAAGTTATAGCGTCTACAAAATAGGGGATAGTTTTTATGGCATGTTTATTAATATTTTTTTTTTACTAGTAATGGCGGCAATCAGCAATTTTTATCATGACTGCGACATTATGGCGGACACATCGGACACTTTTGACACATTTTTGGGACCATTGTAATTTTTACAGCGATCAGTGCTATAAAAATGCACTGATTACTGTAAAAATGACACTGGCAGTGAAGGGGTTAACCTGTAGGGGCGCTGAAGGGCTTAAGTGTGTCCTAGGTAGTGATTCTTACTGTTAGGGGGCGTGGCTACGAGTGACACGTCACTGATCGCTACTCCCGATGAGAGGGAGCATTCGATCAGTGACATGTCACTAGGAAGAACGGGGAGATGTTGTGTTTACACTGACATCTCCCCGTTCTTCAGCTCTGTGACCCGATTGCGGGACACCGGCAGACATTGAGTCCGCGGGTCCCGTGGGCACGGTCACGGAGCTCGCGACAGGGTCGCGCTCATGCCGGCGTGCGCGCGACCACACGGTGGCAAATTAAAGGGGACTTACATGTACGCCCATTTGCCCAGCCGTGCCATTCTGTCGACGTATAAGTTCGTGTGGCGGTCCTTAAGCGATTAAATGCCGATTTTTTAAAAATAACAAACATGTTATACTTACCTGCTCTGTGCAGTGGTTTTGCACAGAGCAGCCCCCATACTCATCTTCTCCGGTTCCCCTCCCTTCCACTATTCCCCCTATAGCAAGCAAGCATAGCAGTGAGGGGAGAGAGATCTAGGAGAGCCGCTGCTCTTGTGCACATTGCTGAATCAAGATGGGGCTCATGGGGGGGGGGGGGAAGGGGGCAGAAGGGCTCAAGGTAAAACATCTTGAGCCTTTGCAACCAGGACTGCTTTTTAATGATGAAACGTACAGCTTAAAGTGGTTCTAAAGCCTAAACATTTTTTACCTTAATGCATTCCTTGCATTAAGGTAAAAAATGTTTAGGTATCGATTGTTGTCCTTCAACCCCCCTTATACTTACCTGAGCCCTCATTCGAGCCAGCGCTGTACACGTCTGCAGCTCTTCTCTCCCCTTACTTCCTGGTCTCACTGGCTTTGCTGGGGCACTGGGAGTCATTGGCTCCCATTACTGTCAATCAAAGCCATTAATGAGGGAGCAGGGGGGTTGGGCCGGATCCCACTGTCTGTGTCAATGGATACAGCATGGTGGGAGCGAGCACGCACAAGTTCCCCCATGGAAAACGTCACTGGATAGGGAGGGGGTGCCAGCAGCGTTGGCGAGGAACCCGAGAGGAGGCGGTTCAGGTGCACTCTGTACAATTTGATTGCACAGAGCAGGTAAGTATAGAGATGTTTGTTATTTGGATTAAAAAACATTTTTTCCTTTACAATAATTTTCAAAATGATTCTGTATATTTGTGACATATCAGGATTGTTATTATTTTGCCTTTTAAAGATACGGAAAGGTCATAGTTGATTTAGTTGATGTTATGCCGTCTAAGTTATTGTGATTTATATTTTATATTGTCAGTAATGTTAAATGGACAATATGATTTACATTATGTTATGTGGTAAATAAATGTCATTATGTTTATTCTTTCTATTTCTTGTCATTTAAATAGTCTTTCTTTTTGATTGTGGTGTTGTGTGTAGGACTCTGTACACAACCTTATTTGCATAGAAACCATTCATTAATATTAAGGGTACAGATCAGTCCTATCAATTGGAAGAACATAACTTGACATGCATTTTGGTGGTGTTGCATGGATGATCTTTGTGATATGTCAGCATTACTGCAGCCGACGTGACAGAGAAAATAACACTGTGCATTGACATATTTCTAATCTAACGACTACAGGAACAGCTGAGAGTGGGAAGCTATGTATTCTGAGTCAGAAGACACAATGTGCATTTCATACCTGAAACTTCATGTTATTTTTACTATCCTGGCTAATAAGAAAGAGAGGGAGGAAAAAAAAGAGTCCAGAAGGGTAAGAGAACAGCAGAATTGTACACGTTCCCTGCTCTGAAAACATCAGGGTTACATCTGCACAACATGCAAAATCCTGAATTGCACACATCCCCTTTCTATGTATGTGATCAGCTGTGTCTGTGCTTTCTGTAACCCCCTCCCCTCCTCCCTCCCACGCCTCCAGTGTGCAATTCTACATAAAAACACAGATCCTGCCAGCTTCCTCAATCAGAAACACAGGGAGAAGAAGAGCAGGGAAACAAGCCAGTCTGCTCTTTGCCTTCACTGCATCTTGCAGTCTCGGCAACTAACCTGCAGAGACGGATACCTGAAGCACTAAACTCAAAGCTGATGCAGTTTATGTAGTTAGACTTTTGCTTTGGTTTTCATCTCCTTTTTCAAGCCATTTTTTGGGGAGTAGGATAACTGGGACGTTTACTCCTTTCCAGCTGCCATGGCTTTGCCAGACACTGCACGTGGATTACCCAATGGAGGTGGTGGAGGAGGCATCTGCACAGTGGCCGTGTCCACTGATGTTTTGTTCCCTGAAATAGTGGAACTAAATGTTGGCGGACAAGTTTATGTGACTCGACACACAACTCTAGTGTCAGTGCCGGACTCCCTTCTCTGGCGTATGTTCTCCCAGCAGAAACCGGGAGAATTGGCTAGGGACAGCAAAGGTCGTTTCTTCCTTGACCGGGATGGCTTCTTGTTCCGTTATATCTTGGATTACTTGAGAGACTTGCAGCTTGTTCTGCCTGATTACTTTCCAGAAAGAAGTCGGCTACAAAGAGAAGCTGAGCACTTTCAGTTGCTTGAGCTAGTAAAACGCCTGAACCCTCTGCGAATCAGTAAGGACAGCTCCATAGGAGGTGAAGAACCTCCTTTGCTCCTCACACCAGCAGCAGGTCAAGATTCTGATTTGGACACAGCAGGCATTCCAGTCTCACCATCTCCTATAGCTGGGGTCCCCTCCCCTACTTTAGATCCATATCGTTTCAATGCATCCTCTTCTTGCAGTCCTGCCTCAGTTCCTCGCCTCACTCCTTCCCAGTCACTTGAAGGCAAAAGATCTGGATATATAACAGTTGGCTACAGAGGTTCCTATACTATAGGACGGGAGGCACAAGCTGATGCTAAATTCAGAAGAGTTGCACGCATCACTGTCTGTGGCAAAACTTCTCTGGCTAAAGAAGTGTTTGGCGAAACCTTAAATGAAAGCCGGGATCCTGATAGACCTCCTGAGAGGTATACATCCAGGTACTACCTTAAGTTTAACTTTCTGGAGCAGGCTTTTGACAAGTTATCTGAAGCTGGCTTCCATATGGTGGCATGCAGTTCCACAGGGACATGTGCATTTGCCAGCAATGACCAGAGTGAGGACAAAGTGTGGACCAGCTACACTGAATATGTCTTCTGCAGAGACTGAACCTTTTAAGCATTTGAGATGCACAGGAAACACACTTTCAAGCTCATTCTGCCATATATAGTACGCCTTCTGATCTCCAATCCATAAAAAAAATATGCTGCTTTCAGGCACATATACATGTGAGATTGGTATAACCATATTCATACTCTTTCTTTGTAAGTCAATAAGAATTAATTTCCTGGACAGCACAATATTCAGTAAACTAAGAAGTGGTGAATTACTGTAAGATCTCCCTTATGTATTAAGAAATATTCTGTTGCAAGTGAACTGTTTTGTACTGCTACACAGCACCAGTAATCTTGTGCCATAAGGAGAGACATACACAAGCACACACACACTTTTCTGTTTGCTCTCTTTCCCCTTTTTTAATTTTTGTGTGGGTGTTATCCTTTTTTTTTTTTCCTTCTTTGTGTTGGAATTTATCAAGACTGCATTAGAGCTATCTGTTTAGGAATGTGAGGGAGGGCAAATTATCTAACAAATGCTTCTTAGCTTATAGCAGGAGGTTGAGAAGGACATCGTTTTCAAAGGAAGCTTTTGCCCTCTAATTGGCTGTACTCCAGAAAAAATAGCAGTCTTAAGCATCTGACTGATTGCATTTGAATGTTGACATCATCCAATCCATTGTGTCATTTCTTTTTAACCACTGTTAAACTAAAAACCCTTTTTACTTCATTTGTTTGTAGTTAGTTGGGGATCTCAAGGGTTGTTTGCGCTATTCTTTTAACACATGAAAACCACTGACATTAACGTGAAAGTAAATGAACATAAAAAAAGCATATTATTTTCGGTTGTACTAAAACACTGAAAATGTAATATACTACACAGTATGACTAGTTTTGTCATATTTATCCAATCTAACATCTTAAGGCTTATTAAATAACAAGCGCAATGAGCAATAATGTGAAGTAACCAAGGCCAACCAATCATAAATCAGTGAGTTACCTTTTTTTAGGCTGTGATTGGTGGGTGCAGATTATTTCCCATGAAGGTTGCTACCAACTATATTTTCAAAGCATAATTTAATACAACTTTTTTTTTTTTTGCCAGCAGTGGTATTTTAAGGGTTTAAAGGGTTTTAGTGTTTTGTTTTTTTTTTTTTTCTATTTCTGTTGATACTTTGCTGGCTTTGATTTTGAAGTGCTCTGAAGAGTTCTTAGCACACAAGCTCTGTGATTAATAACTTTTGGAAATCAATTAAAACAATTAAAGGGCTTATTTACAGAATAGCTTTTGGCCTCTCTAAGTAAACAACTTAGATGTTCATAAAACGTGTTAGTTGCCTTTTGAAACGTGTGCCATATTTCTCAGTTGAATTCAAATGGAATGTTTTTGCTCACACTGCTCAAATTGCTATCCAGTTATTATTATAGAGAGTACGACTTGGTTTATGAAGGGCATTCCCACTGTACAGAAGAGGATATATATTCTTTTGCTTCCTCTCATTTCTGTTTTATTTCATGGATTGGAATCTACAGTTAACATCTGTGACCTGCATTTCTCATTGAATGAATTATGAGTTTTTTTTCCCCATAGGGGGCAAAAGTGTCAATAGGCAGAGGCACAAGTCTAATCAATGTATGTGCATTCAGGTGCGTCTGGCTGAAAAACGCTTTTCTAGTGTCACAGGGCACAGGCACACACAGACACACACTCTACACACAGAGGCAGTGGAGTAAAAATGATTTATAATTCTATTACTGCAGCAGCTTTTGATATGCATTCAACTTGCCTTGATAAGCTCTCTCTGGTGTCTGCAGAAGCACATAATACACTAATCAGTCATTAATATTCTACAGCGCACAGACAAGTATGAATCTATGAAATATCATTTCTCACTTAAATCAGATCAGACAACCATGGCTTTACCAAAGATTGCCATTGCATTGATTGAATAATTTATGTGTTTTTGCTTTCTTGCAATAAGATCAAATTCATAATGCAAACAATTTAAAGCTCATCCCTTTATTTGTGGAAGGAACTGCTGAGCAGTACAGACATTTTGTCATTTTATTTTTATTTTTATTTATATGCATACTATCCATGGTTAGACCAGTCACATGATGTCAACGATGACATTAGTGTATGTAACATATTTCTATTTTATTATACTACAAAGCATCGTTACTTCAGACTAGCAATAAAAAATAACAATAATAGCAAATACAGTAGAGTGTTTTGCTTCCACTAGGTCATTTTTAGCAACCTTTTAAACATAGATGTCATCACATGTATTTTTAATTAAAAGGGAACCGTTGCTTTCTGTAATTTTCACTACTGCTTCCAGCTACAAGTAGTTGAAAAAAAAAAAAACCAATGCTTAAGTGATTTAAATTATATATAGTCTACAGTGTGTAAAATATTTTTACCATTACCTCTGTATATCAAAATCTTGAAATAATATTAATGGTTCTTATGTGATATAGCCTGCAGCTTCTCATAGTCTTGAGCTTAATAATAATGGGGATCGGGGTTCTGTTGTCTAGTTGCCCACTCTAGGCCCAATATGCCGACATATGTGAGTGCTCTATTTACTACGACCGGATGTTCACAATATATTACCCCTTGTCCAGGTCACTATTCGTTTTGTATTCTTTACAGATAAAATATATATGCTTTGAAGTTACAGCACCTTTCAGCAATGATGATTCCCTGTGATTAATACTGGTTTGCAGAATGCAATGTTGCAACAACGTGAATAGAATTAAGCTCAGGCTACTGACTTAATCCATCATAGTGAATGATTCTCTTGCATTAAGGACACTAGACTAGAGAGGGGAAAGATATATTTGTATATAAATATAGAATAAAAACATTTTAAATTAATCATTTAGTTTTATAATCATATATTAGTGCTCTAGTGTAACATATTTATCTTAAGAACTTTGATATATATATATATATATATATATATATATATATATATATATATATTTAATAAAGTATATATTAGAGATATACTAAATTAGCTTTTCAATATATCACTTCAAATATTACATTCAGTTTTGGAAAGCATACTATAATAGCACAGTATCCCGCATAATCTTTGTGTGCATACTAATAAATGTTAAAGTACTTTTAGCACAAACATATGTCTGAACTATAAACAGAGGGGTTATAATATGCTTTACAAATGGACATAATGCAGATCCCACAAGTGACTTTTCTGTCCTGTTGCTGATTTTAATAAAGTTCCAATGTTTAGTAAATTTGTTTCCAGTTGTCTTCATTTACGTTAATTATATTATTATTATTTTTTTTTATATTTTGAAAGTAATTTTCTAACGATTAAACTCAGTAGTTACAGAAGGTTAGTATATGTTCACCTGATAGAATAATATTGGAAAAGCTAACCCAATGTTATAATGGGGTTGCAGAAGATAAGGGGTTCCTTGATAACCCAAGGGTATACCTTAACAGCAAACATATGGCACAACTTGCATTATAATATAGATAAGTATTGCATCCAAAGACATATTGGTAATATAAAAAGGAAAAAGAGAAGAAAAAAAAAATAGTGAATTGGGGGAGGGGAGACCCCTTTTCCTCAGTTGTCGTATATCTTTTTCTATGGTTATGGGTAAGTGGCAATTCAACTCATTCTATAATTTGACTTACTTAAATAGCACTTTTTGGTATTTGCAGGTCTCAGAGTTAATCTAGAAATGCCAAATATTGTTTAATTTATCATGCTGCTTTATTGATTTCCAATACAATTCACTCTTTAAGAATTCATTTCATCTTCCCATTCTTTCAAAAATGCAAGCATGTTTTGTTGCCAAGGTAGAATAATTTTGTCTGTCACTGTTAGAAAGGTTGGTGCATTTTAGCTAGATTATTTGACATTATCATTATCTTTGTTGAGTAATGCCATTTCTGAAATAGATTTTTCATTTTTTTTTATGTATATATGTTGAATGTAAATCCATCAAATGGAATGGGGCAATATATGTTTCATAGTTTACTCGTATGCATTTAGGCCTTTGTTAGGGAGTGGTTACCAACTGGCAAAGATGTCAACTACATTAATTCAGTTATGTTTGTAAAATAAAGCAGATATCTCAGCAAGCAGTGCTAAAGGGCAACATAGATGTGCCAAGTGTATTGAGGTATAGCAACAAACAACCAAATTCCAGATTTTTATCTGTAGCCAGATCAGTGAAAGATGGTTTTTAAATGGTAGTTATATGTTTCTGGAATGTGCATATAATCACCATCCTTTGCTCTGTCTTTCTAAATAAGCCTATCAGTGGTAATGGTAAGTCTAAGGCTGGATTCACACCTATGCAGTTTTAGTTCTTTTTGCATTTTGCAGATTTGCACTACAGTCCATTTTACATGGTTTGCTATGGAACACAATCTGTAGTGCAAATCTGCAAAATGCAAAAAGCTCCAAAACTGCATAGGTGTGAATCCAGCCTTACTCAGCCATTTTGGTTGAATGCTGATCTCCAAAGCGACACACTGAATGCAGAGTGTGGTTTTAAACCAGAAATAGCTTCCTACACAATTTCCTCTTTATATTGCATGTGACATTTACAAAATAAATATCATCAACATGTAAAATGCTGTCCCTTTATACCATCAAATAACCATGATCATAGCTGTTTCATTTGCAAACAAAGCGAAAAATATAAGCATGTGTGAAATTAATTTGAAAGCTACCGTATATACTCGAGTATAGGCCGACTTTTTCAACACATTTTTTTATGCTGAAAAAGCCCCCATGCTCGTGTGAGGGTCTCCCGCTGTGTCAGTCTTAACTGTTCGGCGGCTGTCCACTGTAACAAAGCCCCGCCTCCTCCTCGTCCGTGATAGATGGAACACTGAACACTGATAACAGTGCTGGGAAACTAAATCAGTGTTCTGTCTATCAGGGACGACGAGGAGGCGGGGCTTTGTTACAGTGGACGGCTGACGACTGCATGACATAGAGGGAGATCAAAGGTACATGAGGCTGCAAATGGGCACAGTGAGGCTGCAGATGGGCACCGTGAGGCTGCAAATGGGCACAGTGAGGATGCAGATGGGCACAGTGAGGATGCAGACAGGCACAGTGAGGCTGCAGATGGGCACACACAGTAAGGCTGCAAATGGGCACAGTGAGGCTGCAGATGGGCATTGTTGACCCTCTTTTCCACTTACAGTAGCTGCTGCATTTCCCACCCTAGTCAATAGGTTTTCCCAGTTTTTTGTGGTAAAATTAGGTGCCTCAGCTTATATTCGGGACGGCTTATACTCGAGTATATACTGTAATTTCCAGTATATTCTATAAAATTGATAGAGAAACAAAGTCCTTTTTTTTATTCTAAAAATGGCACACTACTGGCCAACCATTTCATTCTGCAGTAGCTGTCTGGAGTTATGTTCTAGAATTAAAGGACAAGCTTTCTGTCCTTTAATCACAAATACATGTGGCCATGTAGCTAACTAGTACTAAATGATTTTGTCATTTAGACATTGAGCAAATGACTGCAACATTTTATTATTAATTATGGACAAATAGATAGCGTGTCTGAAAATACCCAGTGTAGCTTATAAAACAATAAGAAAGCCTCTGAGCCCAAATATCCCAAGTAATGTGTCTTTTTAATTTGTCTTACGTCCGATATGAAAATCCAAAACCACACAAAAAATCCTCCTGAATATAAAAGTAAAAAAAAAGAAAAAAACCCTAAAACATTAATTTCCTCCTTTTAGAGGTATAACAATATGTTTGCCAGGTTAACACAACATTAAACCTTGTCCCCTACATTGTATGCAGATCAACAAAACCATTGGCAGCTTAATTACTGATGGAAACCTTTAATTAATTATGCTGATCACAGCTCCAGAACCAAAGTAATAGTCAGCAGTAACATTAGTACCGGGCACACTGAGAACTTGGCCTAATCATGACTTAAACTGCCTACACCCCTGTTCCCACACCAAGGGCACTTTCCAAATTCTGCTTGCATATTGTGTTTTTTGTCAAACAAACTATGCATTAGAGTTGCAATCAGAATGAAGTGATCAGCGCTAATGCTAACTTCATTATGATGACTATCGTTTATCAAAACTTAAGCAGTTCTGAAATATTTACCAACGTGGCCAGTCCTTACTGGTGACAATCTTGTGAAAATATGCAAGAACGTCAGTTAAAAAGGAAGCAATCTCTCAAAGCAGTGCAGGCAGAGGGCAAAGGTCTAGTCACCGGTATTGCCTTTGGTCCCCCTACAGCTGATTTAATCTTCCTCATGTCTGAACCTTCAGCAAGGAGAACAGTGAGGAGCACAGTAGTGACATCACCAAATATCACTCCAAATCTTTTGAGACTAGCAGCTAGAGGCAGCAGCTCTTAGATCTCACAATGCAGTTATATTGCTATAAGGATGGAGGCCAAGGAATGCCTGGGCACCCTCACATACTAGGAAATGTACTAACATTTTTCAGGAAGAATTCAAAACAAAAGATCATTTTTTAAGTATTGCTTAGGCCCAGTTATTATTTCAAAATGTTTCCTATAAAATATGATTTTATTTCTATTTGCAGAGTATACATGCTACTTTCACATTGTTCTTTTTTTTTTTTTTTTGGCAAAAATTTTATTTTTATTGAAAAGAGGTGAAAAAACTGTTACAGATATCTCACACAGCAATTTAACAAAGGAAAATGTACATTGTCACAGATATCTGTCCCATAAAAACGTGTCCACTACCACAATACACAAATTCCGGGGGAGAATTGGGGACCAATTTGTGGGGTCAAGGGGGCTAAAATGTTGCAGGAAGCATTAATTCTGAAAGAGGTCCGGGGTGTACTCGGTGGATTTCTCATTGTATACTTTATGTGGTCAGGGAAGAGTTTGTTTAGCTTGGGGCATTAATGTGGTAGGATTCCACCATGGTACAAGCGTGGTTTGTAGATGGAGAATGGTGGTTATGGCGATATCTTGTGCCTGGTATCAGTGGTAGAAGTTTCAGAGGTGTATGTGGGACGGGTAGTTGATAACAATATATGGGAATTCAGTCGGGGTAACTGGGGGGGGTGGAGGGTGAAGAAGACGGATAGGGGGAAGGGGTGGGTTGTCTCTGACTCCCCCTAGTTCTCATTTATGTGTAAACTTTCACATTGTTCTTATACTTTTTTGTTGTGGCTAAAGCTGGCCAAATACTATTAATGCACTATTAAATAAGGTGGATGGAGGAATCCCCCCTACTGGGATATTGTATTTTGACACTGATCAGTGGCTGCAGCTGCTGATCAATGGAAAACTTTCCAAAATGTCCCTTCGACATTAAACAAACAAATGATCAACTTCTGTCGAGCAGGGACTGCCACAAACGGATATTGATCCAGCCCCTGCTAAACAGGCCAAATTTCAATAAATGCATGGCTGGCTTAAGGCTGCTTTCATACTTGGGCTGCAGGTCCGTTAGCGGTAAAGCACCACTAGTTTTGGCGGAGCTTTACCATCGTTTTAGCAGCGCTTTTCGGCCGCTAGTGGGGCGCTTTTAACCCCCGTTAGCGGCCAAAGAAAGGGTTAAAACCACCCGTGTTGCGGAGTTTCCGAAGCGCTTTACAGTCATTCCAATGGTCAGGGGCGGTGTAGGAGCGCTGAATACAGCACCCCCACACCACCCCAAAGATGCTGCTTGCAGGACTTTTTTCCTGTCAGGCTTTCACACTGGGGAGGCATGAGAGGCAGTTTTCACGCACTTTACAGGCGTTATTTTTAGCACTAAAACACCTGAAAACTGCCTCAGTGTGAAAGGGGTCTTAGAGGTTTGGTCAGAAAGTGTCAAGGACTGCCTAGTTCTAGTGCCCAGAAAATAGGGTACATTATTATTGAATTCTAAACTACAGGGAAAAGTTAAAATGCATGGAAATGTCATTTAATGGGAAGTAGAGTGCAATGATTGGGATAATTGCGAAAAACTATTATAATTTTTTCCTCATCAAATGACACTATGGCCTCTTTCACACTGAGGCGCTTGAAAAACTGCCAGTAAAACACTGAGTGCTTTTGAAGAGCTTTTCAGGCGCTTTTGAAGAGCTTTCAATTCATTTCAATGGAGAGGGGTGTTTTTTCACCGCTTTGTCAACGCACTGCCCCAGTGTGAAAGCATTCATTGATTTTAATGGAAATATGTTTTCGGAAGCTTTTCAGGTGCTTTTTTTAGCGTGGAAGCGCCTCAAAAACACCTCAGTGTGAAACTGGTTAGAGGCTTAGGTTTCTTGAATCAGTAAATGCAATGGCTTTTTGAAGCTCAGATTAAGACCACTTTCACACTGAGGTGCTTTTCAGGCGCTTTCACGCTATAAAAATCAATGAATGCTTTCACACTGGGGCAGTGCGCTGACAGAGCAGTGAAAAAAAGACCCCTCTCCATTGAAATTAATTGAAAGCTCTTCAAAAGTGCATTAAAAGCTCTTCAAAAGCGCTCAGTGTTTTACTGGCAGTTTTTCAAGCACCTCAGTGTGAAAGAGGCCTTAGAGAGTGATTTACAAAAGTAAGACCCCTTTCACACTGAGGCAGTTTTCTGGCGTTTTAGCGATAGAAATAGCATCTGAAAAGCACCTTAAAACTGCCTCCCATTGACTGCAGTGTGCTTTCACACTGGGGCGGTGCGCTTGCGGGACGTTAGAAAAAGTCCCGCAAGCAGCATCTTTGGGATGGGTTGTGAGTGCTATTAATAGCGCTCCCAAAACACCCCTGCCCATTGAAATGAATAGCGCTTCCAAACCACCATAAAAGTGCTTTAACAATGTTTTGGTTTCATATCTATTGTGTGCAGAAAATCAAATGAAAGCTCTTTATATTTTTTCAAAATGATGCACAATCTCGAAACACCCCATTCTAAAATGTAAAAAAATAAACAAATAGTTTTACAGGCCCACTGGCGCCCGAAAAGCATCACAAAAGCGCCACTAAAACGCTGCTTAAGCACCACAAAAACGACCAACGCTTTAGCGCTGTTTTATCGGCACTGCAGTGTGAAAGGGACTTTACAGTCCCTACACTTCATCTTACTTCACATTTTAGTAAATCACCTCTTTAGAGCGAGTTAGAACATGGAGAATGCTGCTAGCTGCTTGAATTACGCTTGTAGTGAATAGTATTGGTACAAATAAACAAGGTCACTTCTACTTGATTCCATTAGAGCCCATTCACACAGGGGCAACTTTGGATCCGACTTCAAGTCACCCCAAGTCGCCTCAAGTCATGCTACATGAAAAAATCAATGTAAGTGAATGGATCCGTCTTAATGCACACCACTGCAGTCGCTAAGACTTCAGAAAAGGTTCCTATACTACTTCAATCCGACTTCTAGGCGACTTGTACCCATTGATTTCAATGGAAGTTGTCTCCAAGTCGGATCCCCTGTCTTAACTGAAGCAACTTTCCAGGAAGTAAAAACAGTTTTCCAGGCAAACCCCTCCCTCCCACAGAGCTGATTATTGTTTGATTGGCCACTGGAAAGCCTCCTGTCCTGGAGGAAACTTGAAGTTGCCTTGTAAGTTGCCTGGAGTCGCTCTGTGATTCATGCTTAACTCGTGTCCAAGTTGCCTCCCAAAGTCGAGCTGGAAGTCGTGTTGCCCCTGTGTGAATGGGCTCTTAGGGAGATTTACCCTCTCTATTTGTCCTGTTTACCATTGAAAGTAAAAATAAAAGAAAATCCTAAATTTTGGATTGTCCCCAGACAAAGTAATAGAGGGAAAATCTTCCATGGGGGCGCTAGTTTTGGTGTTTTGGGGTTCCCCAAGGAATTCCCTTAACCTTGCTGGCGGTAATCCCGAGTGTGGCTCGGGGTGAATTTTCATTACCAAAAGCGATAACCCCGAGCCACACTCGAGATTGCATCACAGGATCCAGACAAAGTTACTTACCTTGTCCCCAGGATCCTGCGATGTCCCTCCGCTGTGTCTGTCGGCTGTGTATTCTGCTCGATTCATCACTGTGCTCTGTTCCCTGCGATCATCGCGATATACGGGGGCAGAGCCCAGCGGAAAATTCAAAATAGCGAAAAATACATAACACATACAGTACACTGTGATCTGTAGGATTACATTACTGTATAAAATCATTTCACATCCCTTTTGTCCCTAGTGCTTTGTCCAGTGCCCTGCATGCAGTTTTATATTGTATATAATGTTCTTTCTGCCTAGAAATTGGAGAATGTCCATGGCAACCAAAAAGTGTCCCTTTACGTAAAAAACGGTTTTAGACTAGCTAGAAAACAGCGATAGTAAATAAGAATCACCTGCAGAATTGAGCGATAGTGATTTGTGGGGAAATTCATCATCAAACACTGAAAGTGACGACAGCAACAATTCTGCAACTGAGCAAATTTCTATGTTTTTGATTTGGTTACATTATTGAATAAAATGTATTATTATTATATTATTATTTTTAAAAATTATTTATAGTTACGTAGCGGGTGTCAAATTTAGTGGGGTGTATCTGGGCAATAGATGGCCCAGATACATAGATTTTTAGGGATTTATGGACACTTTGGAGTGTGGGAGGTATGAATGGTGTCATGTTCCCTGCGGTCCCTGGGTGGCGCTGTCACCTGGGACCGGGGTGCCATTCTAGAGCCGTGCCCTTTGTGTCCTCTCGCGGCAGTAGTATGGCGGGGAAACTGCTGTGCCTGCTGAGAGAGGATATAAAAGGGGGCGGACATCTTGTGCACAAAGTCCATTCCCCAGGCACCTTCGGGCCTGGGGGCTGCTGCTGTTCATCTGTGCCCAGGTGCCCTCGGCCTGGGCGCGTGGAGTCGAGTTCCATCCCAGGCACCTTCAGCCTGGGGTGAGATACTTTACAAGGAGGCCTGGGGCCCAGTACCTTCGACTGGGTCCCGCGAGGGCGAAGCATTCCTAAGGTGCCCCCGGTATTGGGTGCCTGAATCCAGGGCGTAAGGGAACGGAGACGTGACCTCCCCGAAGAGCCAGTGCAGCATTTGCTGGTGACAGTGGAGGCCTCCGGATGGATGTCTTCCTCTGACAGGGGTCGTTTGTTCTACTGGAGGTATTTCATGTTCTCATGGTCTGTGGCAGAGACCCATCTTCCTCAGGTCAGTGGCAGGCCTCAACCAAAGCCTGTGGCAGAGGCCTCAACGTTCACCCAGGTCAGTGGCAGTGACCAAATTCACAGTCGGTGGTAGCGACTGTGCTCCAAGCCTGTTTGCACTAAACGGAACAGGAGAAACTTTATTTATTGTGTTGTGCCTGGACCTACTCTTTCCCACACCCTGTCTGTTCTTTTAAAAGTAACCAGTCTACCTATTGATTAAAGCAATAAAACAGAGTTGGACTTTTTATGGTGTGGAACTCGTGTTACTGGAAGCTAAGTGTCCCTGTCAGTGACAGTGGCAATCATCCTCCACAGGAAAAGCTGAGGCTCTGGCCTAAAACGCAGACCCGAAGGTAAACGGTTTAGCTCATATCTCTGCATACTACATCAGAGAGCTGAGCTGGTGGTGTGCATCTTCCCCCCTTCTCCCAGATACTCCTAGACGAGTAAAACCAGCCATAAAGAGAGGGGAGAAGGTGGGGGAAGACCGCTACAGTTATTTTTTATATTATAATATATGATTTTGTGTTTCAAACATTATCATATCCGTGATGTCTACTAGACTCTTGTTTGGACAGATTTAAGTGAGTTATTCCTAAGAATTACAGGCCTAAAAAATAAAATGCCAAATTTCCATGCGAAACAATGTACCTCTTTGAGCTTCAAAAATCTGACATCATCATACCGCCAGGGAGGTTAATTTGCCGGGATTCCTTCGCACTTCCTGTTTGACTATGGGACTGGAAGTGAAGGGAAATCTCTACAATGGAACACAGATGGCTAAAAAAATTCTGACAGTGGCTTACTCTATCCAAAATGAAAACAAAATGTGCCCATAGTTCTACTTTTTATCAGATATTAAGAACTTCGTTCAGTTTTCAGATGGACTAATTAGCAATAGATTGATGTACAGTATGTCCATGCTAGTTGTTATTTTCAAGAACTCCTTGTAAACTGATTATCATGGAGTAGGAAGCGAGTCCAAAAATAATTCTATGGCAGACGCAACAAATAGGTTTCTTAATGTTGGACATGTTGAACGTTTAAACTCTCAACAATCGTGCCATATACAAATTGCACATAGTCACTTTTCAGACTGGATTTCCACTTCTTTTCAGATGTAACACATATTCCACACTTTCACAGTAAAATTTGCATGGATGACATACTAAATTAATGAGATCTATTTAATTATAGGTTCTCTCTTAGCCTTTTATCTCATGTATTTAGCCAGTTATAGCTTATCATCTTAGGGGCCCATTCACACCAGCCTTGTCTGATACATTACATTATATACATGTTACTTGCACTTGCATTGCAACAAATTATTAATTTGAATGGGCTGCTTACCACATCACAAAGGACCAAAGATCACACATGCAGCATTGTGCTTGACTACAACACAAGTTCTATAGAAAGGGGTGTTGGGGTGCCATGTAGAATTAATAGCAGTGCACTGGTGTGAATGGATTCCTAAGTATTTTTACTGTGCGGTGTGGGTTGCTGTCAGAATAACACTCTTTTGCATCACAGACAACTATGTCCACTTCCATACCCAATGCATACCCCTTATATAAGTTTTCCACTACCCCAGGGGTCTTAAACTGGCGGCCCTCCAGCTGTTGCGGAACTACAAGTCCCATCATGCCTCTGCCTATGGGAGTCATGCTTTTAACTGCCTGCCTTGACATGCCTCATGGGAATTGTAGTTCTGCAACAGCTGGAGGGCCACCAGTTTGAGACCCCTGCACTACACCGTATAACTGACTAGTGCTTCCTGAATGGAAGTTCTTCAGCATAGAGGGAAGTAAAGGGTGCTGTGATTTTGATAGCTCAAGTGTTCAAGTGGGAGATGGAGTTGCATATGTCTTATCTGCCTGGTGAGGGAAGGTTGCTTTCCTATCTACTGGTAAATAGAGATGAGGTTTGGGTTCGCTGCTACAATGAGTTTAGAAAATACACAGGTTCCCTGTCAGAAATAAGAAACAAACTATAATTCAGTGCCTTTGCTCTAGTCATCTAAGTTAAAAGAACCAATAATGTGAAAGAATAAATATCCCAGTCCTCACAATGAAAGGATGGCCATATAGCAGCCATTTTGTGAGGAAGGGATGACAGTTCTGTGTACAGGGAGATGCTATATTTTTAATTTATTCATTCATTTATTAAGTCATTGTTAAAATTGTGATATTGGTATGTTCCCCCCATGCCAGTGCCTGGCTTGCAATGCATTTTGTTTGACAATAGCTTGCTTACTATCCCTACAAATGGCCTGAACTCAACCACGAGATTTGTCCCCATAGACCTGAATGGGGTTTGCAAACTTTAAATTTCACGTGAGATTTGTGATATTTTTGCAAACCAAATCCAGACAGATTCACTAATTTCTACTGGTGAAGGATCCTTTGGACAACATAAAATGAATTCAGTGGTGTATCCTCCTTAGGTGGAATGTGTGTGGTGCACATAGGCCCCAAGGAAGGTGGGGCCCACTGTGCCCTCACACATTGCACAATATGGACAGACGTTGGTCTTTTTCTAGAGGAGGAGCCAAGCAGGCCACACATAACACAAATTTCTCAATATTTGCTGGTTGCTAGGTAGCCCCTAATTATTATTATGAAATTCTTCTTACATAAGATAGGCTCAGACAATGTTTTGGCTTTATATCTATTGTGTGCAGAAAATCAAATGAAAGCTCTTTATATTTTTTCAAAATAATGCACAATCTTGAAACAACCCATTCTAAAGTTTTAAAAAATAAACAAATAGTTTTACATACAGTACCAGCATCTACAGGTGTAGAACACCCAATAAAGAGCTTTCATTACAAAGAAAATACACCTTTGCACACTGGTACTGACTGGTATTCTAGCATTTCTCTTCTCCCTCATCCTGCTAACGTGACCCCAGTGCTAATGGAGAGGGGCAAACAAGGATGCTGTACAGGTGCCTGATGTCCTCTTTACCAACTGATGACATCATTGGATTTTAGGATGTCAGTGGCTGGCCTGCACGGTGCCCAAGGATGTAATACTGCACAATAAAAACCTATGGTTTTGTATAACAAAGGCAGGCAGACCTGTTCCACTTGCTGGCTTATTGACAATTTTTGGGCAATTTAGAGCAATATTTATGCATTTTGCCAAGGCACTCCTGAATAACCCAGAAGGCACTCCAAAAGACTGGTCTACTCCATTAACCTTTGTGCAGTTTCATCAGTTTTACGCAATCTCCTGCTGCTATATTAATCAGGATTTTTTTCACATGATTCTACACTGTTCAGTAACCCTTACATGCTCTAGACCAGGGGTGTCAAACTGGCAGCCCCCCAGCTGTTGTTGAACTACAAGTCCTATGAGGCTTTGCATGGCATCACTCCCAATGGCAGAGGCATGATGGGACTTGTAGTTCCGCAATAGCTGGATGGCCACCAGTTTGACGTCTCTGCTCTACACTGAGAACAATATTGAACCATGAGATCCAAGGATCTTCCTGTTCTTGGGATTAGATTCAGAGCAGCGCAGCACTCTAGAAACCATAAAAAAGAGACCACCCCATCAAATCATTCTCCGCAGCTATTACCTTTTGTACCACTACCCCCTCCCTTTAGAATGTAAGCTCTTTGAGCAGGGCCCTCCTGTACCTTTTGTATTGAACTGTACTGTAATTGTGCTGTCCCCCCTCTACATTGTAAAGCGCTGCGTAAACTGTTGGCGCTATATAAATCGCGTATAATAATAATAAGGGCTTAATTCAGAAATCTTTACCCAAGGGTGAGGATATATATTTTTTTCAATAACTGTCTTTTTTTAGAGAATAATTTGTGGTTTACAATAAAAATAGAAGATGCACAGTAAAGCCAATATTAAGAGACAGTAATCATACAAAATAGCATTCAAGAATACAATTATGTTTCCATGAGGAATTCGAGTGACAAGAACCATAAATAATGTTATATTTGACACCATAGACTGAGAAATCATATGTGAGGGTAAAAAAAACATCTTGTAAAGGCAGAGGCCAAAAAGTGAGCTAACCATCCGAATAACCCAGTCTGCAAGTATCGTCATAATACAAAAAAAAACGACTAAAGTAAGGGTGGAGCTTATGTGCAGCAACTAGCTGGAGGTGTAGAAGATTAACAGTGACACCGTAACATCTTTTCCTTAGGGATGTTTTTTACGGACTTGGAGGATGCCCACTATTGATAGAAAAATAGCTATTCCTATCATTTTCTTTAAATTGGACCATAGACTTCAAGCTATAGTCAGACCTCCATATTTTCAAATCCAAACAATTTATACTTTGCTTACTAAAATTATAGGATTGCTTTATATATGATATATTTATTTTATAACAAATCAGTTATTCTAAAAACCCACCTAGGGGCCTAAATGTGGAAACTGATATGAATTGTTTTTAGTGAATCTTAATTTCTCATGCTTTCCCCTGGAATTATATGGGACAGTTTGAGAATTTGATGATGTTTATTGGAAATTATACCACATTTTGGTCCCTAGTTCATCTCCTACTCGTTTGCCTCCATTTTTAGTAGGTGGTTTAGGTTTATTTGCTCTGATTAGGCATATACTGTATCTTATATATGTTTATTCTTTTATATGATTGGATAGGTATTGGAAGTATTATAGCATCCTTTTTAAAATATAATAGAGACATGTGATTATATTTTTGTATGAGAAAGCATGTATTTTTGTTTTTTTCGTTTTAATCTTATTTTTTAAATTGTGGTGAAGCCTTAATAGGAATTTTTTATATAGTCATGTATTACAATACTAGTATAATCTTGATGGTTTTATTCGTTGTATATACAGCCTACACCTCTTATATTGTGATGACATTTTTGATTTACTTTTACGAATTAATTGACACATGTATTTAATGGTACCTGTTGAAATGGAACAGTTCGGCATAATTAGTTAACCTACTGGTAAATCATGGGTCAATTTTTTGTCTAATTTGTAGAATCATCTTTGTCTAAATGCTTGTTTAATTGTAAATTAGCAGAAGGCAAAGATACAATTATGAAGGTCTGTAGCCCATACTTTGCCTCCCACTGTGTAACATTAAAGGGGAAGTCCAACCTAACACTAAAATCGCTACATCTACAGGCATCCACGATCTAAGACTAACCTATCCAGCCCTGTAAAGAAGAAATCAGTATACATACCATTTCTGAAGCCGCACTGGTCCAATCCCACGCTGAGCTGTCAGCGGCAGCTTCGCTTTGGAGGCGGGTGCAGAGGAGGCAGACAATAATGGAAGTCCCATAGTAACTCTATGGGTGACGTCACTTCCCATTCATTTCACAGCTGTTTCAGCTGTGTCCACTGCAGAGCTTCTGCCGCTGGAGACCGGATCGCCTTCAGAAAAGAAAAAAGGTATGTATACTGATTTCTTCTTTACAGGGCTAGATAAGTTAGTCTTAGATTGTCTTGTAGATTTAGCGATTTTAGTGTTAGGGTGGACTTCCTCTTTAAGCTTTATCAGCTTCAGGAAACCATCCCTACAGGGAACAGGCTCAAGTATATCAGAAGTGGTTCACACAGTGTCAGACATCCCCCTTGATAAAGCCGCTAATGACAAAACACGTTGGGGGTGGAGCCTAATGCATAGTATTGTTTCTGTGTTTTTTGTTGAAGCTGAGAGAGTGGCAAAAGGTTGAGTGGCCAGCAGCGGGTGGCTCACTCTATCTCTCTGCTGATCCAATAATATACTTGGAGCACTTTACTTCTGTCACGTGCCTGCTAATTTTTTATTCAATTAATGAATTAATTAAATGTATTCAATCAGCAGAAGGTGGAGAGACCACTACATAGGAAAGAGCTCATGTTAAAGCCATCTTTGTTGAGATCATAAAAGCTGTGTTTGCCTATCAATTGTATGTAAACTATTGGAAGGGGTGATAGATGACCATATCCAAGAATTTGCTGATGAAAACGGCATCATTAGTAGTAACCAGCATGGATTTATATAAGAATGTTCTTGCAAAACCAACCTGTTAGTATTTTATGAGAATGTGAGCTGTAATCTAGATAGATTAAGGCCTTTGAACAACGGTGTATCTGAATTTTGCCAAAGCATTCAATACAGTTCCCCATAAACAATTAATTTACAAACTGAGGACTGTTGGCATTGATGATAGTGTATGTACCTGGATAGAAAGAGTGGTGATAAATAGTAACTGGGGTAACTCAAGACTTTGTCCTGAGTCCAATTTTGTTTAATTTGTTCATAAATGATATAGAGGTTAGTGTAAATAGTTCAATCTCAGTGTTTGCTGATACAAAGCTAAACAGGGTAGTTTCTTCACAACAGGATATAGCAAGTTTACAATGAAAACTTGACAAATCAAGGGTGTGGGCGCATACATGGCAAATAAGGTTTAATATTGAAAAAATATAAAGTAATGCACTTGGGGGCTAAAAATATGAACCCAAGTTATTCATTATGGGGGTGAACCTCTGGGTGCATTAAGTATTGAAAAGGATCTGGGGATTCTGGTAGATGACAGGCTCAGCAATAGCATGCAATGTCAAGCTGCAACAAGCAAATCTAGCAGCCATCGTCATTATACTGTGGCAGATCAGCTCGTTCGGTTTTACAGTTACAGCAGGCGCGTGCGCACGCCAGCTGCACGGCGGGGGAGCTGATGCACGTGGCTGGCGGCCGCAATGTCTGCCAGCCACCTGTGAACGCTCCACAGAGAGCCAGAACGGGGATCTGTTAATTTAAACAAACAGATCCCCGTTCTGACCGAGAAGTACTGAGTGATCGTCTGTTCCTAGTGATTAGGAACAGCAATCTCTCTGTACTCCCAGTCAGTCCCCTCCCCCACAGTTAGAAACACCTCCCAGGGAACACATTTAACCCCTTGATCACCACTAGTGTTAACCCCTTCCCTGCCAGTGTCATTTATACAGTAATCAGTGCATTTTTATAGCACTGATTGCTGTATAAATGTCACTGGTCCCAAAAATGTGTCAAAAGTGTCCAATCTGTCCGCCACAATGTTGCAGTCCTGCTAAAAATCGCGGATCACGCCAATACTAGTAAAAAATACTTAATAATAAAAATGCCATAAGTCTATTCCCTATTTTGTAGATGCTATAATTTTTGCACAAATATACGCTTATTGTTTTTTTTTTTTTACCAAAAATATGTAGAAGAATACATTTTGGCCTAAACTGATAAAAAAAGTAAAAAATATATATTTTTTTTCAAAATTGTCGCTCTTTTTTCGTTTATAGCGCAAAAAATTAAAGCCGCAGAGGTGATCAAATGTCACCAAAATAAATCTCTATTTGTGGGAAAAAAGGTTGTCAATTTTGTTTGGGTACAGCGTTGCATGACCATGCAATTGTCAGTTAAAGCGAAGCAGTGCGGTATCGCAAAAAATGGCCTGGTCATTAAGGGGGGAAATCTTCCGGTCCTTAAATGGTTAAAAAGGGTATTAACTCAAGAGACAAAACTATAATTCTACTACTTTATAAAACTCAGTTTTGTCCACATCTTGAGTATGCCATCCAGTTCTGGTCAGCAGTCCTCAGGAAGGCTGTGTTGGAGCTAGAGAGAGAGTCCATAAAAAGCATTAAACTTGTTCTCCCTGGGGAAGAGATGCTTAAGAGGAGATATGATTGCAATATATAAATACCTAATTGGCTACTTTAGCATAGGGAGAAAACTATTTAGGCTCCTTTCACACTTATACGACTTTGCCGCGCGACTTTGCTGCGACCTCAAAGCGACTTAAAGCAATGCCTGTGTAATCTTGAGGTCTTTGGACCACAAGTTGCATCAAAGTTGGACCAAAGTAGTGCAGGGACTACTTTGAAGTTGCACAGATATGAACGGTACGCTTTGGAAATCTTGTTATACGACTTTCCAGTCCCAAGTCGCAGGACAAGTCGCACAAGTGTAAAAGGGGCCTAAGTCTCAGGTCGCTTAATAGAAAATTCTGTCACTCAATGAAGTTCACAAGAAGAGTTTTAACTTTAAACTGCGTAAGGGGTTTTTTACTTATAGAGCGGTAGGGTTTGGAACTCCCTTCCATAGTTGGCGGTATCAGTGGGGATTGTCAAACTTTTCAATTTTTTTTTTAGATGGGCATCTTAGTGAAAGCAATATACAGGGATATGGGAAACAGTAGTGACAAAAACACATACCCAAGCACACAGCCACACAGGTTGAACTGAATGGACTTGTGTCTTTATTCAACCTTACCAACTATGTAACTATGTAATTCTGTATCCAGAAAGTGGCCAAAATTGAACGAGCCCTTTTCCTGCCAAGGTTGAGACATCTGTGGAGTTAGGCTGTCCGGAACAGCAGGAGTAAGTAAAAAGAAAGTTACAAGAGATGCAGTAGTTGCTAAGGGGTGTTGGTTTTTTGTCTTGATGCTATAGGGTGCAAGTAAGTGCCATGGATCATAGTAGGTTTTACAGACTTCCAGACTTTACAGACATACACTGTCACAACATGGAGTTTGGGTGAATGTGGGCTAACTACAGCTTTTATTTTTCAGTTCATTGGTTAAAGCAGTGTAAGTAGGGTACTGCCCTGAGGGACATGTATCAATGAAAAAAACTTTTGTAAAAAACATAATTTTTAAATGAGCAGTGATTTATTGATGCTTAAAGTGAAAGTATAAAAATGAAAAATTCCTTTTAATATAGTGCCTGGGGGGTCCCCTTAGTCTACCTGTAAAGTGGCACATCTGTACCATGTCTAGAAGCTGCTGCAGCAATAATTCCATTTATAAAGTCCAAAAAATTTCATTTTTCCTGCAAGCTTTCTTTATTTTGTAAGCAACGGCTTGGGGAGCCAGTTTGTATAATGAGGCCACAATGTAGTGCACTGGGTACAAGATTAGAGATTTTTTGGATAAATTCTGGTGTCTCTACCAAAGACTTTGGATTTCTACTTCTGTAACAGATGTGGAAAAATGGACTTTGAACTTCTACTTATGTAACGGGTGCGAAAAAATAGTTCTTTGGGTGTCGGTGGCACCTTCACACCGTAACCCTATAGAGGTACTCTTGATGAATAGCATATGTGTCTGGATAGCATGGGCAAAATCACTAAACAGAGGAAATGATGCCCTGCCTGAGGACTGACCACGTCCACCTTTGCCTATGGACACATACACTGCTGGCCCCCTTACAGTGCCATGGGAACATCTGCCTCTCCTTGCTGTCCTGCCAGACATGATAGGGGGAGGGGGGTGCTTATTAACAAAATGTAAAAAAAGATGTGTAAATGTGTATGTGGATGCACTTTAATCAATAGAAAGTGGTGTTTGGTGCACTTTAATTTGAGTATTCACGACACAGACACACTCCACAAATACACTATAATATACTGCAATATACTGCGTCAAACGTGCAGTAACGCACAGAACTATATGGCGTTAAACTTGCATTAACGTAATGAAATATACAGAGTTAAACTTGCAGTAACGCAATTAAATATGCAACGATAAACTTGCAGTAATGCACAGAACTATACGGCGTTAAACTTGCAGTAACGCACAGAACTATATGGCGTTAAACTTGTAGTAATGCAATGATATATATGGCATTAAACTTGCAGTAACGCAATGAAATACACGGCATTAAACTTGCAGTAATGTACAGAACTATATGGCGTTAAACTTGCAGTAACGCACAGAACTATACGGCGTTAAGCTTGCAGTAATGCACAGAACTATATGGCATTAAACTTCCTGAAACAAAATGAAATATATGGCGTTAAACTTGCAGTAACGCAATGAAATATACGGCTTTAAACTTGCAGTAACACACAGAACTATATGGCATTAAACTTTCCTGTAACGGATTGAAATATATGGCATTAAACTGGCAGTAACACAATGAAATCTACAGCGTTAAACTTACAGTAACGCACAGAACTATATGGCAATAAACTTGCAGTAACGTACAGAACTATATGGCGGTAAACTTGCAGTTACGCAAAGTACTATATGGCGTTAAACTTGCAGTAACGCAATTAAATATATGGCGTTAAACTTGCAGTAATGCAATAAAAAATATACAGTGTTAAACTTGCAGTAACCCAATGAAATATATGGCGTTAAACTTGCAGTAACACACAGAACTATATGGCGTTAAACTTGCAGGAATGCAATTAAATACATAAGGTTAAACTTGCAGTAATGCACAGAACTATTAGGCGTTAAACTTGCAGTAACATAATGAAATATATGGCGTTAAACTTGCAGTAACGCAATAAAAAATTTACAGCGATAAACTTGCAGTAACGCACAGATCCATATAGCGTTAAACTTGCAGTAACGCACAGAACTATATGGCATTAAACTTGCAGGAACGCAATTAAATATATAAGGTTACACTTGCAGCAATGCACAGAACTATATGGCGTTAAGCTTGCAGTAACGCAATGAAATATACAGCGTTAAACTTGCAGTAACGCATAGAACTATATGGCGTTAAACTTGCAGTAACGCAATGAAATATACAGCGTTAAACTTGCAGTAACGCACAGAACTACAGGTATATGGCGTTAAGCTTGCAGTAATGCACAGAACTATACAGCGTTAAACTTTCAGTAACGCAAAGAAGTATATGGCGTTAAACTTGCTGTAATGCACAGAACTATATGGCGTTAAAATTGCAGTAATGCAATGAAATATACAGCGTTAAACTTGCAGTAACGCACAGAACTATATGGCGTTAAACTTGCAGTAATGCACAGAACTATATGGCGTTAATCTTGCAGTAAGACAATAAAATATACTGTGTTATACGGTCACTACACTCACACTGACTGAACTATCCCTACATTCACATTAATGTAAATGAATGTTCGCACAACACTCACACTGAACTATCCCTAGATGCACACTAAACTGATATTCCACACTGACAATATAATCAGAATAGAACACTATAGTTCACTAACTGTCTAATAGAACTGAACAGAGCCCTTTTGTATCTCTCCACGTCGCTATCACACTACAAATGCCCTCTATGGAAAGAATACTTTTATAGTGTGGGGCGGGATTAAGAGCAATTAGCCATGGTTGTATACAGTCATCATGACAGCATCCAATCATGGCTCTGACAGTGTTCTGTACCCTGATTGGGCGAAGCTTTCATTGCTGCAACCAGGGCTTTCAATGCACTGTGGTGGCGCAGTGCATTGTGGTTGTTCGGCGGGCCGAACAAACGGTTGAACGACCCTATAATTCTGTTCGGAGAACTTCCTAACAGCCAATGTCCGGCCCGCACTCATGCTCGGGCCGAACCGTTCACCCATTCTTACTGTTCACCCACATTGCACTACTTTGTCAAGAGACTAAGTGTTCCTGCCTGTATTGGGCCTTTGATGAACTAGTACCATCCTGCTAGTTCCACAGGAGTGAGCAGCAGGTGCTGTGCACTGGAAACCAAGTTTGTGTAGGAGGAAGGAAAAAGAGGACTTTTTGTAAATAAGGAGAAAGTTGTCCCTTTGTTCATAGTTCTGGACATTTTTCAAGTTGGGCATCCCATAATTCCCTACCCAATCTATGTTATCAACCCCTAATAAGACCTGTAATAAAACATCCTACATTTCTTCTGCCTTTGAATGTAGGAAGGAAATGCTGTGTGACTAGCTGTGTGACAGTGGGGACCCGGGACATTAGTGACTCCTGCAAGGGTAGTGCTACACTCCGTGTGACTGTAAATTTCAGAACACATTGGTTGACACCTGTTGTTGAAAATAGGGATCCCAGGTGTTTCAGCTTTGTGAATTGAGTTGAATGTGTTTATGTCTTGATTACATTGCACTTTTAAATGTACTGCCCCAAAGTGTTTTGAGGGATACAATAATGATTTTTGTGAAATTTTATTTACCTTTTATAATTGTATCAACTGATAATTTATCATTTTCACAGTTTATATAAACATTTCATATTTGTTAGTAAACATTTACTGCAAGGCGTTTCCATTACACTTTTGTTTGGAGAGCACATGGGACCTTGTAATAGGAAAGCCTATTATTGCTTACTCATTTGTTGACTGACTCTAATTAAAATGTTAGGCAAATCTGTATCTTAGCAGAGAGAGTCTGACCTACTCAGCTGAGTTTTACTTACTCAGCTGTGTGTAATTTGTTATCCTATTATCCAGGTCTATTCTCAACAAGTAATTATGATATACACATCACTCAAATCTCCAACCTGAAAATGAAATAAAACAGCAGTTAGGCATATCTAGCGCACTCACCCCAGACTTTACCTGCTTTTATTTCTTTACTTGGCTCCTCCGCAGGAAAAGAATGAGGCACACCGCACCAGCAGCCCGTACCCTCCTGGATGGGGAGGTTGAGCGGTGTTAGTTTTTGGGTCTGCCTGCGGCTGGTGTTAGAATCCTCCTGAGCTGATCTCGTCTCTGCATTAGCCAGAGACAAGTCCCTAACCACTTAAGCCCTGGACCATTTTGTAGCTAAAGGACCAGAGGTGTTTTCAGAATTTGCAGTAACGCACAGAACTATATGGCATTAAACTTGCAGGAACGCAATTAAATATATAAGGTTACACTTGCAGCAGACTTTACCTGCTTTTATTTCTTTACTTGGATCCTCCGCAGGAAAAGAATGAGGCACACCGCACCAGCAGCCCGTACCCTCCTGGATGGGGAGGTTGAGCGGTGTTAGTTTTTGGGTCTGCCTGCGGCTGGTGTTAGAATCCTCCCGAGCTGATCTCGTCTCTGCATTAGCCAGAGACAAGTCCCTAACCACTTAACCCCCGGACCATTTTGTAGCTAAAGGACCAGAATTTGGCACTGCGCTGCTTTAACTGGAAATTGTGCGGACATGCAATGTTGTACTGAAACGAAATTTGCGTACTTTTCTTCCCACAAATAGAGCTTTCTTTTAATGGTATTTGATTGCCTCTGCGATTTTTATTTTTTGCGATATAAACGGAAAAAGACTGAAAATTTTGAAAAAAAAATGATATTTTCTACTTTTTGTTATAAGAAAAATCGAATAAGCTCAATTTAAGTCATACATTTAGGCCAAAATGTATTCAGCCACATGTCTTTAGTAAAAAAAATGTCAATAAGCGTATATTTATTGGTTTGCGCAAAAGTTATAGCGTCTACAAACTAGGGTACATTTTCTGCAATTTCTTGAGGTGCTAAAATTTCAGGGCAGTACAAAACCCCCCCAAATGACCCCATTTTGGAAAGTAGACATCCCAAGGAAATTGATGAGAGGCATGCTGAGCCCATTGAACATTTTTTTTTGTCTCAAGTGATTGAATAATGACTAAAAAAAAATAAAAAATTACAAAAAGTTGTCACTAAATGATATATTGCTCACACATGCCATGGTTATATGTGGAATTGCACCCCAAAATACATTTTGCTGCTTCTCCTGAGTACGGGGATACCACATGTGTGGGACTTTTTGGGAGCCTAGCCGCGTACGGGCCCCCGAAAACCAAGCACCGCCTTCAGGATTTCTAAGGGCGCAAATTTTTGATTTCACTCCTCATTACCTTACACAGTTTCGAAGGCCATAAAATGCCAAAATAGCACAAAACCCCCCCAAATGACCCCATTTTAGAAAGTAGACACCCCAAGGAAATTGCTGAGAGGCATGTTGAGCCCATTGAAGATTTTTTTTTCTTGTCCCAAGTGATTGAATAATGACAAAAAAATAAAAATACAAAAAATTGTCACTAAATGATATATTGCTCACATATGCCATGGTTATATGTGGAATTGCACCCCAAAATACATTTTTCTGCTTCTCCTGAGTACGGGGATACCACATGTGTGGGACTTTTTAGGAGCCTAGCCGCGTACGGGGCCCGGAAAACCAAGCACCGCCTTTAGGATTTCTAAGGGCACAAATTTTTGATTTCACTCCTCACTACCTATCACAGTTTCGAAGGCCATAAAATGCCAAAATAGCACCAAACCCCCCCAAATGACCCCATTTTGGAAAGTAGACACCCCAAGCTATTTGCTGAGAGGCATGTTGAGTATTTTACAGCTCTAATTTGTTTTTGAAAATGAAGAAAGAAAATCATTTTTTTTTTTCCAATTTTCAAAACTTTGTGACAAAAAGCGAGATCTGCAACATACTCACCATACCTCTCAGCAAATAGCTTGGGGTGTCTACTTTCCAAAATTGGGTCATTTGGGGGGATTTTGTGCCATCTGGGCATTCCATGGCCTCCGAAACTGTGATAGGCAGTGGGAAGTGAAATCAAAAATTTACACCCTTAGAAAGCCTGAAGGCGGTGCTTGGTTTTTGGGGTCCCGTACGCGGCTAGGCTCCCAAAAAGTCTCACACATGTGGTATCCCCATACTCAGGAGAAGCAACAGAATGTATTTTGGGGTGTAATTCCACATATGCCCATGGCATGTTTGAGCAATATATCATTTAGTAACAACTTTGTGCAAAAAAAATAAAAATAAAATATAAATTGTCTTTTTTCCGCAACTTATGTTAACATATATTATATTCCATGGACTCAACATGCCTCTTAGTATATAGCTTGGGGTGTCTACTTTCCAAAATGGGGTCATTTGGGGGGGGGGGGGTTTGAACTGTTTTGGCATTTTATACGCAACATTAGGAAGCTTACATCCACTCTTCTAAGCACTTGAAGACAAAGCCCTTTCTGACACTTTTTGTTTACATGAAAACATTTTTTTTTTTTTGCAAGAAAATTATGTTGAACCCCCAAACATTATGTATTTTTTTAAAGCAAAGGCCCTACAGATTAAAATGGTGGGTGTTGCATTTTTTTTTTCCACACAGTATTTGCGCAGCGATTTTTCAAACGCATTTTTTAGGGAAAAAATACACTTTTTTTTAATTTTAATGCACTAAAACACACTATATTGCCTAAATGTTTGATGAAATAAAAAAGATGATCTTAGGCCGAGTACATAGATACCAAACACGACATGCTTTAAAATTTTGCACAAACGCGCATTGGCGACAAACTACATACATTTTTAAAAGCCTTTAAAAGCCTTTACAGGTTACCACGTTAGATTTACAGAGGAGGTCTACTGCTAAAATGACTGCCCTCGATCTGACCTTCGCGGTGATACCTCACATGCATGGTGCAATTGCTGTTTACATATGACGCCAGACCCACGCTTGCGTTCGCCATTGCGCAAGAGCAGGGCAGGACAGGGGTGCTTTTTTTTTTTTTTTTTTTTTTTTATTATTAATTTTGCTTTTTTATTTTATTTTTAAACTGTTCCTTCCATATATATATATTTTTTTAAATAATTTTATTGTTATGTCAGGGAATGTAAATAGCCCCCATGATAGCAATAGGTAGTGACAGGTACTCTTTAAAAAAAAAAAAACTAGGGTCTATTAGACCCTAGATCTTTCCTCTGCCCTCAAAGCATCTGACCACACCAAGATCGGTGTGATAAAATGCTTTCCCAATTTCCCAATGGCGCTTTTATATCCGGGGGGGGGACATTCCCTCCCACTGCTTGTAAAAGCAGTCCAGAGGCTAATTAGCCACTAGGATTGCTTTTACATGAAAGCCGGCCGCTGGCTGAAAAGAATGATACCAAGATGATACCTAAACCCGCAGGCATCAATCTGGTATAACCATTCAAAGTCCAGCAACATACCAGTACGTTGCTGGTCCTTGTTGGACATGTATTGTAATCTTTTTTTTTCATGCAGCCTGTTGGCTGAACGAAAAAAGAGATTGATCGGTGGGTATGCCCACCATTAGAATACCGCCCTTCATCCACCCACTTCTAATGATGGGCATACATGCACCATTTATATATGCCGAAGCATGGGGGCATTTTCCCGCAAAAGTTATGCCGCGTACACATGGTCAGACTTTTCCACGGGCAAGCCTCCGTCGAAATTTCGACCGTATGTACGCGGCATTAGGAGCAAAATCGCTCCTCCGCTCCTCCGCCCCTGCTGCCCCAATGCTTCGGCATATATGCTTTTTTTTTTTAACTGTTGTGGTGAAATCACCTCCTACAGCACTGGAGTTGCAGGGATCAGGCCTGTCTCTGCGAACGCTGCAGTTATGTGTGTTGTGTTTTGTAAGTGACAGCGATCGATCGATACTGCACTTGGGTGGCCTGGGCTGGACGGAGGGGCAAAACGCAGGTGCTAGCAGGTATCTGGGCTGATCCCGCTAACACTGCGTTTTTGGGAACCCTAAACTGCTGGGGACGCTAGTATAGATCTGATCAGATCAGATATTGATCTGTTCAGATACTATACCACTAAGGGAGGTGTATGCTTCACGCGTGGGTGTTGGCGTTACTGGCACTAACCTGACGCTGCCTGGGGTGTGACGCAGGGTTAACTAGGGGCAATTAGGGGGTTAAAACCTTTATTAGATAATATATGGGGGTACCTGACGCTATAAAAACCTGCGGCGAACCTAAAAAAAATAACTGGCTATCTATCGGCACCAGCATAACTAATAAAGCGATCAGAAAAACGATCGCTTAGTGACACTCGCAAAAGGGGGTGAAAGGGTTACCAGGGGGGGCAATCAAGGGGTTAAACCTTTATTAGGTAATATATGGGGGTACCTGACGCTATAAAAACCTGTGGCGAACCTAAAAAAAATAACTGGCTACCTATCGGCATCACCGACAATAAGACAGCGATCAGAAAAACGATCGCTTAGCGACAGTGGTGATAGGGGGTGAAAGGGTTACCTGGGGGGCGATCAAGGGGGTTAAACACCTTATTAGGTAATATATGGGGGTACCTGACGCTATAAAAATCTGCGGCGAACCTAAAAAAAAAAACTGCCTACCTATTGGCATCACCGACAATAAGACAGCGATCAGAAAAACGATCGCTTAGCGACAGTGGTGATAGGGGGTGAAAGGGTTACCTGGGGGGCGATCAAGGGGGTTAAACCTTTATTAGGTAATATATGGGGGTACCTGACGCTATAAAAACCTGCGGCGAACCTAAAAAAAATAACTGGCTACCTATCGGCATCACCGACAATAAGACAGCGATCAGAAAAACGATCGCTTGGCGACAGTGGTGATAGGGGGTGAAAGGGTTACCTGGGGGGGCGATCAAGGGGGTTAAACCTTTATTAGGTAATATATGGGGGTACCCGACGCTATAAAAACCTGCGGCGAACCTAAAAAAAACTGGCTACCGATCGGCATCACCGACAATAAAACAGCGATCAGAAAAATGATCGCTTAGCGACAGTGGTGCTAGGGGGTGAAAGGGTTATCTGGGGGGCGATCAGGGGGTTAAACCTTTATTAGGGGGAGTTAGGGGGCTACACTGGACCTAAAACTAAACTGTAGTGACACTTTTACAGTCACAAATGTCACTGATTGCAGTGATCAGTAAATAAATGGTCACTGCAATCAGTGACACTGTGACTGGGGGCTGGGGGGTGATCTGGGGGTGTCTGGGGGGGCCTGGGGGGGCGATTTATGTTCCTATATGTCCTGGTGTCAGTGTGCTGTTTGTGCACTAACCTGTGTGTCTTCTCTTGTACGGCGCTTGGTATATGTGAGCGCCGCATGAGAGATGACATCACTTCCTCTGCCTGTGTAAACATTACACAGCAGAGGAAGCTTTCTCATTCGCCGGGAGCGATCGCGAGGGGGTGGCCGGAATCGAACGGCCGGCCCCCTCATCCCGGATCGCTCCCGAACAATTAACGACCGCTCACTGTATACAAAGTCAGTCACGTACCGGTACGTGACTTTGCCTGTCGGTGCCATTCTGCCGACGTATATATACAGTGGGCGGTCGTTAAGTGGTTAATTCTCCCCAGTATATAACTGTCCACACCAACTGAGAATACAACCTTTGTATTTATTTCACCACGGATAATAAATAGTCTCTATGAGAGCAGACAGGTTGATACGAGACACAGGTCAGATAAGGTGGGAGGAGGTCCAGGCACAAACTCAATTCAGATTTCTCTTACTGTTCTGCTTTCACGAACAGATTTGGACGTACGGTCTCTGCCACAGACCTGATGAATATAAAAAGTCACTGCCACTGACTTGTTGAGGCTGGTCACTGCCACTGACCTGGTGAACAGGGCCTTGCCCTATTTGGTCACTGCCACTGACCTGGTGTGCGTAGAGTCACTGCCACTATGACCTACAGGACATGCACTTCCTTCTTGGAGAAACTTGGCCCTTGTTAAGGAGAAGAACCTCCCTCCGGAGAGTTACCAGAGGCCCCCACTGTCACCACGACTCTGCGCTGGGTCTTCAGAAGAGGTCATCTCCCTGGCCTCCTCGATCCTGGATACGGGTCCCCTCGCAAGACGGCACCCTGGGATCCCTCAATCCCGGCGGAACCCAGCCGAAGGTGCTGAGCTCTGGTCCTCAAAAATAGTACCTCACCCCAGACCGAAGGTGTCTGGGATGGAACAGGAACTCGGCCTCGGGCCTAGGGCACCCGGAGACGACCCACGCACCACCCAGGCTGAAGGTGCCTAGGCGCGAACCCCGCTGGAAGATGGCTGCCCCTTTTTATACCCTCTCCCGACAGGCACAGCAGGTTCCCCGCCCCGCCGTACTGCCGCCGAGAGGGGACAAGAAAAGGCACAACCTTGTATCAGTGGTTCAACCCGGGCCCACGGAAACAGCGCCACCTATAGGCCACAGGGAACAGCACACCAATACTATCTCCCAAGGACAGAAATGGCCCAAGAAACCTAACAATTAGTGTATCTGAGCCTAACTACCACTCAGATACTCCCCTTAAATATAGCACCCTGCTACACATATAACTGAAATCCTGTGCCTAAGGATCCTATAAATTAAACTCTGTTAACTAACAAACATAGTACTCTTGGATGTTTAGCAATCAGATATATCATTGTAAATATATTTAAAAACACATGACAGGCATAGTTAAAAAACAATAACATAAATGTTAAACTGTTTATGAATGAGATCCTGTAAATGCAAAGCTGGTTCACATTGACCTCATAAAATGTCCTCATAAAATTGAGAGGACATTTTTTTAAGGTTTCATTCATTCTCATAAAGTAAACTTTGTCTCTTCAGAAATACAAGTGATTTGGGTTGCTAAGTGACACCGATAGCAGCCAACCAGAGATTACTAAGCAGTATTCTCCTCTAGAGGTTGCAAATACTGTAAGTCCCTATACAGGACAGCTTACTTTAGCTACAAGCTTCCTCTTGAAAATTAGAGGCTACTACTATCTTACTACTGGAGAATGTTTTCAGACTTCTGAATGAGGTAAATCTAACAATTACAATTTTATTTTTTACATTAATACATTTCATTTTTGCATCAATATGCAGTCTACGTGGATGACTGATATGGAAATACCAAGCTTTGAGACCTTCCAAAGTATCCACTTATATACCTGCCTTATGGTAACTCATCCTCTCTGTACACATTCAAAAAGGAAGTTGCAAAATACCTTTTATGCTAGGGTTAGCATTTTTTTAATTTGTATTTTTATATCTTTTGTGTTTTAAGTTTACTTTTCTAGTTTTAGGTTTTATTATAATCAACTGTACCACATGACATAATATATATAAAGGGATCGACGAAGATTACATCTTTGGGAGGAGATGACGCAAGTGTATTTTTCAGGAGGCAGGGGAGGACTGGGAACATTTGGCCTTGGAGGTAAACACAACCACAGCACAGCTGGCCCTTTTATGGCAGGGATGGTTTCCTATAGGCTAAAGAAATTGTGCCGCTTGCTATGGGGGGCACTTGGAGAAGTGCTATGGGTGCACTCGTGTGTGTCCATAAGACACACAGAATGGGTCTTGACCCAACTTTTGCTCCCTCCAGACTAGGCGTGATTGCCAGAAGCAGGAGCCAATGGCTCCTGCTGTTGTCTGTTGCCAATGAGGAGACCAAGACCCAGGAGAGCAGCCACTCTTGTGCACATTGCTGGATCGCGATCAGGCTCAGGTTAGTACGAGGGTTCTTTAAAAACCTTTTTTAACTCTATTAAATATAAAAAAGTGTGGAAAGTTTTTGAAGACCCCTCATATTGTGGGAGGCAGGTCTGCATACTGAAGGTTTTTTTCTACAAAGAATGCAAAGAATGCATGATGGTAAAAAACCTTCAACCTTTAAAACCATTTTATAGAACATAGTTTATTACAAGTACTGTAACACACCTTTTCACATATAAATGCTAAAAAAGGGGATTGAAAGGGAAGAATTGTAAACAAGAAAGTACTTTATAATTTTAATAGGATGACTGCTCCTCTGATTATATAGACTCACCTAGGGTAAATAATACATAAAATACTATGCCATCATCACATGTGTAGCGGGGTGCCGATTTGTAGTGTGTTATAAAGGACTATGGTTATCTTGAGAATATCCTCAGCTCCCTTCGGAGTTGCTTTAAGATATTGCAGCAACTGTTTTTTAACCTTATTTAACAATGCATTGTGGAACTTATGGTACAGGGAGAAAGGGACTCCATTGTCATGGGTATCTAATAGACTATGGTACCCACAGTGCAGCTGTACTCCCAAAGTGCATTGCATTCTCGTACAGCTTTCTGGGGGAGGTTACTTAAAGGAAGGGAGGGGCTACGCTAGCTCTCTCTGGACTTCACCCTCAATCAAGCAGGAAGTCTGTGTGAGGCCTGCTGCCGGAGTGACTAGGCCCAAAGCCTGGGCCTACAGCTTTTGCGGAAGATCACTCAGCTAAAAGAGGGATCCTTTTCCGTGTGACCAGCTTGCGCTTCTCAGAGACTGGAGTCATCCATCAACCAACATCCACTGCGGCTTTGAGAGGAACCGGAGACTGCAAGTTGCGGAGAGGTCGCAGATCGAGGTACTGTCAGCGGGACGTACCGGAGGGCCTACTTTGGTGAGAGGGCACCTGCCCGGACTTCATTAACTGTTTGTGTAGGCCTGTGACTTTGCTAAGGCCCACCATTAGTAGTGCGCCACCCGCCAGGACATAGCGTATCTCACGGAGGCTGCATGGCTTAAAGCTGGCGTTTGCACTGCTATAGAGTTTTCTTTCACAAACATTGTGGAAGTTTAGTTTGCTTTCTTCTAATACCCCTGTGGATTACAAATGTTATGTGCACCAACTTTTGCTAGCAAAGACTCCTACCACTGAAGGAACTGGACATTGAACTTAGTCAGGCCTGACTAGGATTGATAGTGATGGGACACGGGCACAGTATTGCCCATTAGGGGGGGCTCGCGAGCATAGGCCTTTTTACTTATTTAGAAAGTGCGCATTTAGATTGTGTTATATTATTGTCATATATTACCATTGACGTTCCAGGGCCCTGCACAAGTCAACTGTACAGCTGTTTAACTCTGCTATTTTTATCACCAAGTAAACGTGATTTTTGGTTAAGCAGAATACTGTGTGGAGTTCTCTATATTATCCTGCCGGACCAGTGGCTATACAAGGTAACAATTTTATGTACCATTTTACTGTTGTGTAGTATTATTGTGTACCCCATTGCCATGGGGTTCCACAATCTCTTGCAGACCAGTTGCGCCAAGGGAGGGTTCGAGACAGATTCTTGGGGTTGATAGCTAGGGTACAGACCCAAAACAAACCAGCAGCTCTCTTAACTGGGGGTAGTGCTACACATATAAGCACAACACACTTTGCAGTTTTTCTTTATATACTGATCTACTTTGCAGCTTTTTGTCTTTAGTCACATAACATCTCCAAGCTGCAAAGGAGGTTGAGGCTGGAGGTCTGCTCTGCACTGTGATCACAGGAATGACTACAGTATTAATGTTTTTTATAGCGCCAACAATTTACGCAGCTTTACATACTGTACATTCACCTCATTCCCTGCCATCAAGGAGCTTACACTCTAACGTCCTTTTTACACATACTTAAACATACTTACACATACTAGGATCCAATTATCGTACCAGCATGTGGTTGCCAAGTGGTAGGAATTTCATGCAAGCTCAAGGAGAGTATGCGAACTCCATAAATATAGTTTTCTGGCCATGGTTCAAACATGGGACCCCAGGGCCACAAACCAGAAATACTAACCACTAAGTCACTGCACTGCCCCAGGGAACAGAGAGAAGATAGTTATATAACATTCCTCAAATACCACTGCCATTGCGTCACTCATAGGGCAACAAGCCCAACTTGTATAATTTGAAAAATTCTCCCCTCTTCTCTTAGGGCAGTTCTCTTCTGTCAACATAAGTCATCTTGTGGTTGTGGACCTGGGACCTCCACATTTCATCTACAGGCAAAAAGCAATACTAAGTTCTTAAAAAAGACATAACAGAGACATAGCTTGGTGCAATGCCACTAGGCATTGCCACGCTAAGTAAATATATGTCAATCAGAGATAAACCAACTCAGCCCATCAGCAGACATGGTCAATATATGTACACATTTAACTATTGGACTATTCTGTATCTAGCTAACAATTCAAAACTTAAATTTTTTTGAGGATATGCCCAAAATATTTAAGTGGTGTTATAAAGAGATAAGTCTGAATTTACCAGGTTATTCCAAAATGTGAATGAAGGTGCTGCTGCTTACTGTACATAGATAGAGCAGCCTTCATGGAATGTATGATATTATAAGGAGCCTGTGACCCCCTTTAGGGAATGTAGCAATACCCCCGAAGGGGCTGCTTAAGTATGTTCAGTCTGTTACTCTGCCTCTCAACCCTAATAATAGCCTCAGCCCCCTCTGGCACACCTGGCAATAGTAATAATGTAAGTGCAATGACCAATGAGAAACACACACGTTACGAAAAAACACAGAAATTGCCTTTACTGCAATATTTCTGTGGAAGGATAACAGACAGTAACAACATATAATCAAGTAATCAACTAGAGATCAATAACTGAGATTTAGGAGCAATATAGCTGTCATTTACATATTCAAGCTGTTTTCAGGGGATTCCAAACCTGAGAATGTCCCCAAGAGCAGAGGCCCACTTTTTGGTAAATTAGATTAGTTACCTTTACTCAGGCTGGCTCTATGAGTCCAGGCAGGAGGAGAGAAGAGGAATGACTCCATTTGTGTCAGGTCTCTCTCTACTGTCCCCTGACACCACAGGCCCAACTTTACACACCTATTCAAGTCAGCAAGTAATGGCTTAACTTTATAGATAAACTGTCCCACCCACCCAATGCATATACAGAGCCCTGAATATGTGTGTGCAGATCCGTATGGCCCTAACAGCTTGAGTCCTTTTGAAGAAAAGATAAGCTTTGGTGTCTTCAGCTAGCTACTTTCGTTGGTGCAGTTTAACTCCTGGATAGCAGGGCCAAACGACACAACTGGCCCAGAATATCAAGTGAAACAGGCAGGGTTTTGTTCAACAAGGTTAGAGGACAATGATGTCTGTATACATTGTCCTAGAACTGGGTTCTTTATTCCTGTGGTACTACAAGTGTCAGCAAGATGACTGCCAGCAATGATTTCTGTATACAGTGTTCAAATAACTCCTTCTGTAGTGCAGTGTCTCTGTTCCCTGCAGATGGGAAAAATGCCCTATCACCCAGTCCTGCGTTCAAGGCTCAAACGAACGTCCTGGAACATACAGGCTCCCTTGGCAACCAGACTGGTCACCTCACACTGGAACGATTCACCGTTGGTGCAGGTGCACCTGGGATCCCCCTCTCTCACGCTGGATGGTCCGACTGACGGCGGAGGCCAGAATCACTCAGAGAGATCATCTGAGTGACAGCACCTCTCCCTCAGGTCTGGTCTCTTTACTCTTTCATCGCTGACTGAACTTTTTCTCAGGACACAAAATTGAGTCTTTTACTTCCCTGTCACCAGAGCATCCTGGGCTTTTTGTAGTTCCTTCCTGAATACCAGGCTATGGAGCCGCTTTGTTAAGGAAATGCATGTCCCAGAATCCATTGCAGCTGCTTCCTGCAGCTTAGTACAGTCTCTCTGATTGGCTGCTGTAACTGTGCCTTTAATTGGCTTATTTATTCCTGCCAATAGGGGCACAATAGGGGCTACTGAATGCACTGCTCTGTGTGTGTGTCAGCTCATATTACAAGAAACCCAGTCAGTGAACAGGGAGAAGGAGGGGGTGAAAATCCCCCTTGCAGCTGCTGGCAGGCCGCTCTCCCTAACTCCAGCTGGAAAGCCTGTGTACATTGTTCCGGCCAGCTTGGCGAGGTCGTGGGTTATAGAGCAAGACACCTGCTACAGGAAAATAGTGTAGAACTTCATATGAACCCAGACATGCTACTTCCAGCACTGTAGCAGCATCTCCCTCACTGTGTAACCACCTAATATTGCCAAACATTATTTTTACAGGTCAGGAATGCCAAACCACCCTGGAGCAAAGGTTCTTGTGCAAGATGCATATACATTTTTAGGGCATTGGAAGGTCCACATGAAGGAACTATAAGCAGTTGCATCGCTAGGGGGTGGCTTCTGGGGCTATAGCCCCGAATCTGGGGCCCATAGCCCCGAGTCTATAAGGCCGGGTCGGGAACCCGTTCATCTCGTTCTACCTGTCGATCGTGACCAGGGGTCAGGTAGATTGTGTCTCTGCATTGCCAACCCTAGCCCAAACTGTTTCTCCCTAGTGGCATACAAGGCATAGCAGGGAGAGAAGTTCAGAGCAGGGAAGGAGAGAGCCGGGCGGGCAGAGCTGGTGAGGAGAGAGTCAGGCGGGTGAGGAAAGAGCCGAGCGGGTGGAGCGGGTATGGAGAGAGCCCAGCGGGCGGAACGGGTGAGGAGAGAATCTGGCGGGTAAGGAGAGAAGCCGGGCAGGTGGAGTGGATTTGGAGAAAGATCGGTGGGCAGAGCAGGTGAGGAGAGAGTCGTGTCATAGAATGCTAGCAAACCAGACTGTGTGACTGCACAGAGGAGACCAAACAGGTGTAGTGAAAGTGTAACAATTTATTAAGGAAAGTAAACAGACAAATAAACACCTCCAACAGAACACAATGCAGTAACCTAACCAAATAACAGTGACTTATAGAAAATATATACAATAAGGGGGAATACCGGAATCGTAGTGAAAGCCAGGCCAAGGTCATACACAAGGGGATCGAAGCAGATGGGTATGGATGGGAATCAAACAGGAACAGGGAGGGGACGGATGGATTGGCTGCAGAGCAGGGATCCAGGTAACAGGAGGACAGGGGACCATGGAAATCAGGAGACAGGAGGGACAGATGCAGGATGGGCTCAATGTAGGAAACAGGTCGGATCGGATCAGGCAGGACGCAGGCTCAAAGTCCAGATCACAGGTCCTAGGTCAGGGAGAGAGATACCGGGGCAAGGAGTGTTTGTACTTGCCGGGTATTTATAGGAAGTCTCGTAACCAGGCTTCAGGTCACAGCTGAGCGCAGGAAGTGCTGCCTGTCCCACACTGCCGGAATACACCCGCTGGTGGACACCGGTACTACAGGCCATGGATCATGCATTACCACCAGCAGGTGAGATCCTCCAACAAAGATATTGGCTGCAAGAGGACACCTGCTGGCGGACACTAGTACTGCAGTCCATAGGAACAAAAGCACCACCAGCGGGTGGAGCCGTTCCTGACAGTCGGGTGGGTGAGGAGAGAGTCAGGCTGGTGGAGCGGGTATGGAGAGAATGTGGCGGGTGGAGCAGGTGAGGAGAGAGCCAGGCGGGCTTTCACAAAGATTGTTAATTAGAAAGATCACTCGTATATTTAGGTAACTAGTTCATGCATGCATAGCCAGCCACCACTTTAGTAGGTTGCTTTACAAGACATCTGCTCTCCCTTCACTGCAGGGGTACTATTAACATACAGATTTTTGGTTACTAAAAAGCATTCTTTTTACTCTCTGGCGGTCTGTGACCTCTGTGCTGTAGTATTACCCTTTCTCTTTACTCCATTTAACCCTATGCACTTTGTAATGAAGTCATACTTTAACAACAGCAGAAAAAACTATATTATTTTGTTACCCTCTTTAAATGAAACCTGTTCTGTGGGAATTTTTTTTTAATTGTACACTGTTAAAGGTTAGTGTAGGCCTAAAAAGGCACACCCAGGTGATCTTTGATCTCCTCCATGTTGTTCATGTAGATCCCCACCTCTTAAAGGTTGCCTACCCCTGCTCTAGGGTGACCAGGGGGGGGTGCTGAGGCAGAGGGGGGCGGTCCGCGCATCGGGTGCCACACACTGCCGGGTGGCAGGCCGGCGTCTCCCGCTGTGTCAGCTTTAATTTGAATCGCTGGGTACCCGCCGTCACAAAGTCCCGCCTCCTGGTATGGCTCCTTTGACAGATAGCACACTTGTCCAATGGACATGTGCTTACTATCAAAGGTGGGAGCCGATCGAAGGAGGCGGGACTTATGTGATGTCGGGCACCCGGCGATTCAAATTAAAGCTGACACATCAGGAGATGCCAGCCTGTGTGATGATTCGGCCGCCTCTCTTCTTCCTCTCCTCTCTTATCCCTGGCAGAGGTGAGAGCAATGTAGGCACTGGAGAGGCTGCAGTCCTGGGCGCAGGTGAGGCTGGATTGTATGGGAGCTAGTGAGGCTGAGATGAGGGCACAGGTGAGGCTACATGCCTGGGCACAGGTGAGGCTGCATTCACAGGCACTGGTGAGGCTGCATTGCTGGCCACTGGTGAGGCTGCATAGATGGGCACAGCTGAGCCTTGCATTCTTTATGTAGCACACTCCTGAACCCCGCATTCTTTATGTAGTGCACTTCTGAGCTCTCTTGGGACCCTGATGTAAGGGGGAGGCTCTCTGGGGACCCTGATGTAATGAGGGGAGCTCTGGGGGCCCTGATGTAAGTAGGGAGGCTCTCTGGGGACCCTGATGTAAGGGGGGTTCCGTACTCAGATATGTGATGATATTTTATTTAATATATATATATATATATATATATACACACTGTATATATATATATATATATATATATATATATATATATATATATACAGGTCCTTCTCAAAAAATTAGCATATTGTGATAAAATTCATTATTTTCTGTAATGTACTGATTAACATTAGACTTTCATATATTTTAGATTCATTACACACAACTGAAGTAGTTCAAGCCTTTTCTTGTTTTAATATTGATGATTTTGGCATACAGCTCATGAAAACCCAAAAATCCTATCTCAAAAAATTAGCATATTTCATCCGACCAATAAAAGAAAAGTGTTTTTAATACAAAAAAAGTCAACCTTCAAATAATTATGTTCAGTTATGCACTCAATACTTGGTCGGGAATCCTTTTGCAGAAATGACTGCTTCAATGCGGCGTGGCATGGAGGCAACCAGCCTGTGGCACTGCTGAGGTGTTATGGAGGCCCAGGATGCTTCGATAGCGGCCTTAAGCTCATCCAGAGTGTTGGGTTTTGCGTCTCTCAACTTTCTCTTCCCAATATCCCACAGATTCTCTATGGGGTTCAGGTCAGGAGAGTTGGCAGGCCAATAGAGCACAGTAATACCATGGTCAGTAAACCATTTACCAGTGGTTTTGGCACTGTGAGCAGGTGCCAGGTCGTGCTGAAAAATTAAATCTTCATCTCCATAAAGCTTTTCAGCAGATGGAAGCATGAAGTGCTCCAAAATCTCCTGATAGCTAGCTGCATTGACCCTGCCCTTGATAAAACACAGTGGACCAACACCAGCAGCTGACATGGCACCCCAGACCATCACTGACTGTGGGTACTTGACACTGGACTTCAGGCATTTTGGCATTTCCCTCTCCCCAGTCTTCCTCCAGACTCTGGCACCTTGATTTCCGAATGTACTTTGGACCACTGAGCAACAGTCCAGTGCTGCTTCTCTGTAGCCCAGGTCAGGCGCTTCTGCCGCTGTTTCTGGTTCAAAAGTGGCTTGACCTGGGGAATGCGGCACCTGTAGCCCATTTCCTGCACACGCCTGTTCACGGTGGCTCTGGATGTTTCTACTCCAGACTCAGTCCACTGCTTCCGCAGGTCCTCCAAGGTCTGGAATCGGTCCTTCTCCACAATCTTCTTCAGGGTCCGGTCACCTCTTCTCGTTGTGCAGCGTTTTCTGCCACACTTTTTCCTTCCCACAGACTTCCCACTGAGGTGCCTTGATACAGCACTCTGGGAACAGCCTATTCGTTCAGAAATTTCTTTCTGTGTCTTACCCTCTTGCTTGAGGGTGTCAATGATGGCCTTCTGGACAGCAGTCAGGTCGGCAGTCTTACCCATGATTGCGGTTTTGAGTAATGAACCAGGCTGGGAGTTTTTAAAAGCCTCAGGAATCTTTTGCAGGTGTTTAGAGTTAATTAGTTGATTCAGATGATTAGGTTAATAGCTCGTTTAGAGAACCTTTTCATGATATGCTAATTTTTTGAGATAGGATTTTTGGGTTTTCATGAGCTGTATGCCAAAATCATCAATATTAAAACAAGAAAAGGCTTGAACTACTTCAGTTGTGTGTAATGAATCAAAAATATATGAAAGTCTAATGTTTATCAGTACATTACAGAAAATAATGAACTTTATCGCAATATGCTAATTTTTTGAGAAGGACCTGTATATATACACACACACACACATGTATATTGTATACATGTGTATGCTCGCCCAAGCTTATGACTTTCTTTACTTTACTGCTATGGGCTCTAGCCCCAGATCTTTGGTAGACCTAGCAACGCCCCTGACTATAAGGTTTTTTAAACCCACCTAAAGGATGATTATGAGAGTTTAAATTGATCATTCATAAGTACATAAACACCAGAAGACTTTCCATTTTTAGGAGATTTATCCTACCTATTGGGTATAGATGTAGGTGTTTCCAAGCCAAGAGTTTTCTGTTGTAGAAAAAAAAAATGGGTCAAAGTTAAGGTTTATCAACTTACTTTGTGGCATTGATACCAAAATATCTAATTTGCATTTCCCATGGGAGGGGAAGATTCCCAGCCAATGCTTTTTTTGCCTCTTGATCTGTTGGGAGAATATTCGATTTTCTCCAATCAGGGAATTGATTAAAAACACCTAACACTGCTTGTAACGATGGTCCTAGTTCATGGAGGAATCATAAAAGGTCATCAGCATAGACAGCCAATTGGTGTTCTATGTGGTCCCTGCATCTGTCCACCTGTCATTGATCCATGCAGGACTGTGCAGCCAGCTGGCTGTCTTGGATTTGAACAAGCTGCCTGTGTGGGTCTCTATGGAACACTTGTGCATCATGCATAGGTGGAGATGGTACACCTATGTGAATGAGTCCTAAAGGTCTTCCTGTAAGTTAGATACATATTATAAGGACTTAATTTCATTACATAGCTTGGTGTCATTTGCAAACACAGAAATGGTATATTCAGTTCCAAACTCTATACCATTTACAAATAGATTAAAAAGTAAGGGTCCCAACTGTCAGGAAAGGCTTCACCCGCTGGTGGCGCTGTTGGTCCTATGGATCGCAGTACTAGTGTCCACCAGCGGGTGTCCTTTCGCAGCCAGTATCTTTGACAGAGGATCTCACCTGCTGGTGGTAATGCCTGATCCGTGGGCCATAGTACCGGTGTCCACCAGGGGGGGTATTCCGGCAGTGTGGGGCAGGCAGCACTTCCTTTGTTTAGCTGTCACATGAGGACAATTATAGCAGTCCTATAAATACCCGGCGAGCCCTTACATGCTCGCCTTGGTATCTTTCTCCTGGAGCCCTTACCTTGCTGCTTGTATCCGGACCTTGAGCCTGTTCCTCTCCTCTCCTGACCTGATCTGATCTAATCCCCATCCTGAGCCTATCCATCCGTCCTCTCCCTGTCTTGTTTGTTCCCTGTCCCCATCTGCTGACTCCCCGTGTATGACCTTGGCCTGGCTACGTTTATGCTTCTGGAACACCCCTTTGTCAATCTCCTGTTCTGCTGTGTATGACCCTGGCCTGGCTTACATCCAAGATTCTGGTACTACCCTTTGCTGTATATATTATTTGTTGTTTGTGGGTTGTTTGGTTAGTGGCACTGTTTGTATTTATTTATATCACCTTCTCAATAAACCTCATTATATTTTACTCTACATACGTGTTGGTTCTCTCTGTGCAGTCCACACAGTCTGGTCAACTAATTCTCTGATACAACACTTTACTTTTACGTAAAAGAGCAAATCTTCTGGACAGCAGCACTCCGAATAAAATTGCCTTTATTTGTAAAATCCAAAATCCAAAAACATGCTCTAATTTTTCTCGTCGTGATTCCCGTCATTTTTTTTCTGCGGCAGTTTTCCCATAGGGAAACACTGCCGGGGAGCCTACACACAGTCGTTTTTTTCGACCAATAAATTTTTTTTAATTTAAAACGGCCGTGTGTAGGGAAACAAGCTGTTCCTCGTTTTTCACGTTGATTTTCTCGACGGTGTTTTCACCGTCGAAAAAATTGATTGTATGTACGTGGAATTAGGACTGCAGTTGATACTGGGGTGCCTGGTTGTGGCCTTTGCAGCTTACGCATGTGTTTGCAAATGTGTGCAGACTAAACCTGCTTTTTATGTGAACTGTTATGCCGTGTACACACGACCATTGAAAAAAACTGCATTTTTCTCGACGTGATTCTTCTCAAGCCTGCCTTGCCTACACACTATCGTGGAAAAAAATGCTTGAGTAAAGCGCGGTGACGTACAACGGCACTATAAAGGGGAAGTTCCATTCGGATGGCGCCACCCTTCATGTTAGTAAAGTTTGTTGAGCGATGATTCGCACTTTTCAGCCTCGTGTTTTTCAGTCCATTACAGCGTGACAAATCTGCTATCTTCATTACGAATGAGCGCTCCCGTCTCATACTTTATTCTGAGCATGCGCATTTTTTTTCACGTCGTTAAAGCCCACACACGGCCGTTTTTCATGACGAGAAAAACGACGATGTAAAAAACGACGTGAAAAATTAGAGCATGTTCCAATTTTTTCATGGCCGTTTTTCACGTCGTGAAAAATGCTCTTAAGCCCACACACAATCATTTTTAATGACCATTTACCAAAAATTCATTTTTCTCGTCATTAAAAATGGTCGTGTGTACACGGCATTAGACAAGACAATTTTGTTTGTTGCAGGCTGGCTGGTAAGTTGAGCTGGGAATTTTTCTTTGTTGTTGTTTGACATGTGTCACCCTACAATGTGCTCCTTACTGTTAAGGCCAGTTATAGGTTGGGGCAGTTGCCGTTTGTTTGTACAGTTATATTTGCTGCATACAGTTTATAATAAATCTCAATGTAAATACCTGTTTTTAATCTTTTTCCAAGTGGTCACTTGACCCCAAAGCTCAGGCAAGTCTGCAAGTCTTTGCAGGCCAAACAGTGCCATTCAATTCTTACAACAGTGAGGCCATCCCATCAGAGTCCATAGATCTAATGTGTTCTCAGCCCAGAAAGAGTTAATATCAACCAAATCCACCAACCGTTCAGACAGACACACTCACCAGAAATTTGATGTATTAACCACTTCCCTACCCGCCCATAGTCAAATGACGTCCACAGATGGGATCTCCTATCCTGGGTGGACGTCATATGATGTCCTGGGCTTTCCGACCGTCTAGGGGGCACGTGCGTGCTGCCGCCGGCATTGCTCGGGACCCGGTGCGCGTGCCCGGGGGCCGGGATATCTGCTGGGCACCCGCGATTGCCCGAGATTACAGCAGGACCGTGGATCTGTGTGTGTAAACACACAGATCCACATCCTGTCAGAGGTGAGGAGACCGATGTGTGTTCCCAGTACAGAGGATCCCAGATCGGTCTCCTCCCCTTGTGAGTCCCCTCCCCCTACAGTTAGAATCACTCCCTAGGAAACATATTTACCCCTTCAACGCCCCCTAGTGTTAACCTCTTCCCTGCCAGTCACATTTACACAGTAATCAGTGCAGTTTTATAGCACTAATCGCTGTATAAATGTGAATGGTCCCAAAAATGTGTTAAAAGTGTCCAATATGTCCGTCGCAATGTCACGGTCACAATAAAAATCGCAGATTGCCGCCATTACTAGTAAAAAAAAAAAATGCAATAAATCTATCCCCTATTTTGTAGACGCTATAACTTTTGAGCAAACCCATCAATATACGCTTATTGCGATTTTTTTTTTTACCAAAAATATGTAGAAGAATACATATCGGCCTAAACTGAGGAAAAAAATAGTTTTTTTAAAAAAAAAATTGTGATATTTATTAAATCAAAAAGTAAAAAATATTGTGTTTTTTTTTTAAATTGTCGCTCTTCTTTTGTTTAAAGCGCAAAAAATAAAAACCGCAGAGGTGATCAAATACCACCAAACGAAAGCTCTATTTTTGGGAAAAAAAGGATGTATATTTTGTTTGGGAGCCACGTTGCACGACCGCGCAATTGTCATTCAAAGTGCGACAGCGCTGAAAACGAAAAATTGGTCTGGGCAGGAAGGGGGTGAAAATTACCTGTATTTAAGTGTTTAAACAATTATTATTTTATTACAGGTATTTATATAGTGCTGACAATTTATGTAGCACTTTACATATACATTGTACATTTACATCAGTCCCTGTCCTTAGGGGCTTACAATCTAAGGTCCCTAACATACATTTGTACATACACATACTCAAGCCAATATAGACAAGAGCCAGTTAACCTACCAGCATGTCTTTGGAGTGTGGGAGGAAACTTGAGTACCCATAGAAAAACCCATGGAGGCACAGGGAAAACATACAAACTCCCGGCAGGTACTACAGTGGTTGGGATTCAAACCGACGACCATAGTGCTATCAGGTGGAAGTGCTATTATAAACTGTAAAAAAACAAGGCAGTGTGTGGGCAACATTAAAAAGGGATGTTGTTGCATAGTCTTTTGTCAAGGAATAACACCCATGGCGATTTTCTAACTGGATCAAGATGCTTGTTGGTGGAGGAAGAATGAGAAGAGAACTTACTTTGGGCAGATAAAACAGTGCTGTTAAACAGTTAACACAGTTGGCAATACCACTGGAATGTGATTCATCCAAATCTTGACACACACAAGAAAATAGAAATCTTTCACATGACTTACCACCACCTTTAGTTTGTCAATTGAGTCCTGAACCCTGCTGGTGGAAGAACATTGAAAGTTCCAGCAATCCACCTTGTTTAGATTATTATGCCAGTCAGGACTAACTAAGTACAGTATCTATCACCTTGCTCCATTGTGGTCTGATAGCGGTGGTGGAAGTAAGCGTGTGGGAGGAGGAGGGGGGGGGTGTGACTACACTGCTCAACAACCACAGCACAGATTTTAGCAGGGACAGTTACACTGGGTTCCCTGTGGGATTTAACAAACCATTTTTAAATTCTAGTGATACTTTGCTATAAAAAGAAAGAAAACAAAAGTATATCCATGGACCATTACATAAGTGATGAAAAAAATCCTACTGTAGAAAGGGTCTGAAAGCAGTGCGAAAAAGCAAAAAAAATCAAAAAACATATACTAAATAATCTGTATGTGACTTAACCAAACTCACTTAACTATGGTTAGTCTCCAGCAGTGCTGTCTGATAGCTGGGTCTCTGTGTGTAAACAGCATAGTTGGCAACATTGCAAAAAAATAAATCCGGGACACTTTTTCGCATGTAGGCGGAGCCTTGCTATAATTAGGGGCGGGGCATTAGTTTGTAGGTGTGTTATACCTTAGGAGAAAGAATCAGCGCGCCGCAGCGAAAAATGGGCGTGGTTTACGCGGGTAGTGGGAGTGGCTTAAATGGGCATGGCTCAAAGGGTGTGTGGTTAGAGTTTGAGATGAATGAGGGATGGAGGGAGAAAGAAAGAGGGAGGGAAGGAAAGAGAAGGAAGGATGGAGGGACAGCAGGCCCAGATCCTACACCACAATAGAAACATGTGTATTCCAGAGTTTAACAATCAACAGATAAAGATACTCCAAAGATCTGGTGTTAGCTCTTCAATCATCCCGGCACCATGGTTGTTATGGTGTCAGGATGACTGAAGTGCATTATTTCTATTATTAAATTTTAATATAAAATGAAATCATTCAACTCACCATAATGCCGAATCATTGTTAGCCCCGCGTGTGTCACCTGCCACGTCGCCTGCCACCAGATGCCATCAGGTGTCCCCAGGGGAGTCCCTCCTTACATCAGGTTTACCCAGCGGAGTCCTTCCTTACATCAGGTGTCCCCATCGGAGTCCCTCCTTACATCAGGTGTCCCCAGAGGAGTCCCTCCTTACATCAGGCGTCCCCAGCGGAGTCCCCCCTTACATCAGGCGTCCCCAGCGGAGTCCCCCCTTACATCAGGCTTCTCCAGCGGAGTCCCCCCTTACATCAGGCGTCCCCAGCGGAGTCCCCCTTACATCAGGCGTCCCCAGCGGAGTCCCCCTTACCTCAGGCGTCCCCAGCACCACAGGCGTCCCTAGCGGAGTCTCCCCTTACCACAGGCGTCCCCAGCGGAGTCCCCCCTTAACCACAGGCGTCTCCTGTCCCGGCCGCCATTACTGTTTCCCCTCCCCCTTACCTCAGGCGTCCCCAGCACCACAGGCGTCCCCAGCGGAGTCCCCCCTTACCACAGGCGTCTCCAGCGGAGTCCCCCCTTAACCACAGGCGTCTCCTGTCTCGGACGCCATTACTGTTTCCCCTTCCCCGAGGGGGAACAAAATAGAGGCGGAGCCGACAGCGTGGCTGCAAAAAAAAATTAAGCTGTGGCGCCGCCGCCCCCCGCCCCTTTCCATTACAGGCAGACCTGCAGCGGGGCGGGACAGGGCGGGGCAGGGGGGTGGCCAGCCAGCCAAAACACGGATGTAGTACAATAGAAGATAAAGCTGCTGCGGCGCCGCCCACCCCCGGGGAGGTGCGGGGTGTGGGCGGCGCCGCAGCAGCTTTATTTTCTATTGTACTACATCCGTGTTTTGGCCTTCTTGAAAATGTCGGCCGGCGGAGACATTGTCTCCGCCAGCCGTGGACCTCTAGCGGCGGCGGCCCGCGGCGACCAAATTTGCGGAAAACTGGAAAAACCGGATTGGCCGGGACATTGGCCGGGCCAAATTAAATCCGGGAAAAGGGTTTGAATCCCGGGAATGTCCTGGCCAATCCGTGACTGTTGGAAACTATGAAACAGTAGAAGCATTGTTCTACGGTCATACATGCTCTGTATTAGGGATGAGCTCGGTGTTCGAGTCGAACATACGTTCGACTCGAACATCGGCTGTTCGATCGTTCGACGAAGATCGAACGATTTGGGCCGTTCGCGCCTAATTCGAGTGACGCGAACGGCCCACAATGCACTACGCCATCGCAGTGTCATCCAGGCGCTGTGATTGGCCAAGCATGCACTGTGACCCCGCATGCTTGGCCAATCACAGCGCCGGCAGCGAGGAGAGCAATGATTGGCCACAGGCAGGATGCCTGTGGCCAATTATTGCTGAGGGTGTTTAGTACACGCCCCACACTATAAAAGGCCGCCAGCACGGCGGCCTAGTGTAGTGTGTTCCGGAGCAGGGAAAGAGAAGCATAGGCAGGGACAGTGACATTTTTTTTTCTTGCTTAACCTGGATTCCTTTAGTTTAGGGAAAGAGAAGGATAGGTAGGGAGAGTGTCAGTGTGTTTTACTGTGCGAATCCTTGTTTCTAGGGACAGGGAAGGACAGTGAGGGAAATTCTCCTTGTGCTATACTGTGCTAAAGCATTGATCATCAACCATCTTTAAAAAATCATTTTTTCTAGGGACAGAAAACTATAGGTAGGGAGAGTGTCAGTGTGTTTTACTGTGATAATCCTTGTTTCTAGGGACAGGGAAGGACAGTGAGGGAAATTCTCCTTGTGCTATAGTGTGCTAAAGCATTGATCATCAACCATCTTTAAAAAAACATTTTTTCTAGGGACAGAAAACTATAGGTAGGGAGAGTGTCAGTGTGTTTTACTGTGCTAATCCTTGTTTCTAGGGACAGGGAAGGACAGTGAGGGAAATTCTCCTTGTGCTATAGTGTGCTAAAGCATTGATCATCAACCATCTTTAAAAAAACATTTTTTCTAGGGACAGAAAACTATAGGTAGGGAGAGTGTCAGTGTGTTTTACTGTGCTAATCCTTGTTTCTAGGGACAGGGAAGGACAGTGAGGGAAATTCTCCTTGTGCTATAGTGTGCTAAAACATTGATCATCAACCATCTTTAAAAAAACATTTTTTCTAGGGACAGAAAACTATAGGTAGGGAGAGTGTCAGTGTGTTTTACTGTGCTAATCCTTGTTTCTAGGGACAGGGAAGGACAGTGAGGGAAATTCTCCTTGTGCTATAGTGTGCTAAAGCATTGATCATCAACCATCTTTAAAAAAACATTTTTTCTAGGGACAGAAAACTATAGGTAGGGAGAGTGTCAGTGTGTTTTACTGTGCTAATCCTTGTTTCTAGGGACAGGGAAGGACAGTGAGGGAAATTCTCCTAGTGCTATAGTGTGCTAAAGCATTGATCATCAACCATCTTTAAAAAAACATTTTTTCTAGGGACAGAAAACTATAGGTAGGGAGAGTGTCAGTGTGTTTTACCGTGCTAATCCTTGTTTCTAGGGACAGGGAAGGACAGTGAGGGAAATTCTCCTTGTGCTATAGTGTGCTAAAGCATTGATCATCAACCATCTTTAAAAAAACATTTTTTCTAGGGACAGAAAACTATAGGTAGGGAGAGTGTCAGTTTCTTTCACTGTGCTAATCCTTGTTTCTAGGGACAGGGAAGGACAGTGAGGGAAATTCTCCTTGTGCTATACTGTGCTAAAGCATTGATCATCAACAATCTTTAAAAAAACATTTTTTCTAGGGACAGAAAACTATAGGTAGGGAGAGTGTCAGTTTCTTTCACTGTGCTAATCCTTGTTTCTAGGGACAGGGAAGGACAGTGAGGGAAATTCTCCTTGTGCTATAGTGTGCTAAAGCATTGATCATCAACCATCTTTAAAAAAACATTTTTTCTAGGGACAGAAAACTATAGGTAGGGAGAGTGTCAGTTTCTTTCACTGTGCTAATCCTTGTTTCTAGGGACAGGGAAGGACAGTGAGGGAAATTCTCCTTGTGCTATACTGTGCTAAAGCATTGATCATCAACCATCTTTAAAAAAACATTTTTTCTAGGGACAGAAAACTATAGGTAGGGAGAGTGTCAGTTTCTTTCACTGTGCTAATCCTTGTTTCTAGGGACAGGGAAGGACAGTGAGGGAAATTCTCCTTGTGCTATAGTGTGCTAAAGCATTGATCATCAACCATCTTTAAAAAAACATTTTTTCTAGGGACAGAAAACTATAGGTAGGGAGAGTGTCAGTTTCTTTCACTGTGCTAATCCTTGTTTCTAGGGACAGGGAAGGACAGTGAGGGAAATTTTCCTTGTGCTATACTGTGCTAAAGCATTGATCATCAACCATCTTTAAAAAAACATTTTTTCTAGGAACAGAAAACTATAGGTAGGGAGAGTGTCAGTTTCTTTCACTGTGCTAATCCTTGTTTCTAGGGACAGGGAAGGACAGTGAGGGAAATTCTCCTTGTGCTATACTGTGCTAAAGCATTGATCATCAACCATCTTTAAAAAAACATTTTTTCTAGGGACAGAAAACTATAGGTAGGGAGAGTGTCAGTTTCTTTCACTGTGCTAATCCTTGTTTCTAGGGACAGGGAAGGACAGTGAGGGAAATTCTCCTTGTGCTATACTGTGCTAAAGCATTGATCATCAACCATCTTTAAAAAAACATTTTTTCTAGGGACAGAAAACTATAGGTAGGGAGAGTGTCAGTTTCTTTCACTGTGCTAATCCTTGTTTCTAGGGACAGGGAAGGACAGTGAGGGAAATTCTCCTTGTGCTATACTGTGCTAAAGCATTGATCATCAACCATCTTTAAAAAAACATTTTTTCTAGGGACAGAAAACTATAGGTAGGGAGAGTGTCAGTTTCTTTCACTGTGCTAATCCTTGTTTCTAGGGACAGGGAAGGACAGTGAGGGAAATTCTCCTTGTGCTATACTGTGCTAAAGCATTGATCATCAACCATCTTTAAAAAAACATTTTTTCTAGGGACAGAAAACTATAGGTAGGGAGAGTGTCAGTTTCTTTCACTGTGCTAATCCTTGTTTCTAGGGACAGGGAAGGACAGTGAGGGAAATTCTCCTTGTGCTATACTGTGCTAAAGCATTGATCATCAACCATCTTTAAAAAAACATTTTTTCTAGGGACAGAAAACTATAGGTAGGGAGAGTGTCAGTTTCTTTCACTGTGCTAATCCTTGTTTCTAGGGACAGGGAAGGACAGTGAGGGAAATTCTGCTTGTGCTATACTGTGCTAAAGCATTGATCATCAACCATCTTTAAAAAAAACATTTTTTCTAGGGACAGAAAACTATAGGTAGGGAGAGTGTCAGTTTCTTTCACTGTGCTAATCCTTGTTTCTAGGGACAGGGAAGGACAGTGAGGGAAATTCTCCTTGTGCTATAGTGTGCTAAAGCATTGATCATCAACCATCTTTAAAAAAACATTTTTTCTAGGGACAGAAAACTATAGGTAGGGAGAGTGTCAGTGTGTTTTACTGTGCTAATCCTTGTTTCTAGGGACAGGGAAGGACAGTGAGGGAAATTCTCCTTGTGCTATAGTGTGCTAAAGCATTGATCATCAACCATCTTTAAAAAAACATTTTTTCTAGGGACAGAAAACTATAGGTAGGGAGAGTGTCAGTGTGTTTTACTGTGCTAATCCTTGTTTCTAGAGACAGGGAAGGACAGTGAGGGAAATTCTCCTTGTGCTATAGTGTGCTAAAGCATTGATCATCAACCATCTTTTAAAAAAACATTTTTTCTAGGGACAGAAAACTATAGGTAGGGAGAGTGTCAGTGTGTTTTACTGTGCTAATCCTTGTTTCTAGGGACAGGGAAGGACAGTGAGGGAAATTCTCCTTGTGCTATAGTGTGCTAAAGCATTGATCATCAACCATCTTTAAAAAAACATTTTTTCTAGGGACAGAAAACTATAGGTAGGGAGAGTGTCAGTTTCTTTCACTGTGCTAATCCTTGTTTCTAGGGACAGGGAAGGACAGTGAGGGAAATTCTCCTTGTGCTATACTGTGCTAAAGCATTCCTCATCAACCATCTTTGAAATCCTTGTTTTTTGGACAGTCAGGGAAATTGTCGTTGTGCTATTCTGTGTGAAAGCAATCATCCTCAACCATATTTAGAAATCCTTAAGTAAAGGGACAGAGAAGGACACCTGAAGGTAGCCCTTATTTCTTTTTCCCCATCTCCCTGCAGGCCATCTATTAGAATGTCTGGAAGGCAAACAAGGAGAGGCAGACAGTCAGGAGGCAATAAAAGAGGGCAAGCAGGCTCTGTGTCTGGGGGCAACAGTGCTGGTCGTGGACGCGGTGCATTGTCATCAGCACATGGCCATGGGACACGCTTGTCCTTCTTTTCGGCAGCTGGACATGTTGAGCCACATCATGCCGAAGACTTGGTAGAGTGGATGACCAAGCCCTCCTCCTCCTCCTCATCCTCTCTCACCCAGGCTCAGGGTACTGGCAAAGCAGCTGCCAAAGCGTCCTCTTCCATGGTATCAATGTCAGACTCATCATCAGTCACTCCTTCCCTAGACCCACCATGTCCTCCTCCTGAGGAGTCCCCCGAACTGTTTGAGCACAGTGTTGGGTACATGCTCCAGGAGGATGCCCAGCGTTTCGAAGGGTCTGATGATGAAACACAGCTACAGGAAGGCAGTAGCGTGAGAGCAGACAGAGGGGATGCTCAAGAAGGACACCAATCTGGCAGTCATGTTCCAGCAGCTTCAGCATACTGCCAGATTGGCTCCAGTGATGAGGAGGGAGGGGATGATGAGGTCACTGACTCCACGTGGGTGCCTAATAGGAGAGAGGAGGAGGAGGAGGATGAGGAGGAGGCACATCTCCAACGAGGCAGGATGCCCTTTGGTGGCCAGCGTAAGGGCAGTACACCGACGGAATCACACCGCAGAGCTCCGCCTGTGCAGGGCGCTGCCTCTGCCCGTCATTCAAAAAGTTCTTTGGTGTGGGCCTTTTTTGAGGCTAGTGCATCAGATCGCACAGCTGCTGTTTGCAACATATGTCTCAAGCGTATATCGCGTGGCCAAAACATCAGCCGCTTGGGTACCACATGCCTGACCAGACATATGTTGACCTGCCATGCAGCTCGTTGGCAAGCCTACCTCAAAGACCCACACCAAAGAACAAAGCGGACCTCTCCTTGCACCGCATCAGCTGGGATCTCCAACCCCACTATAACTTCAGTCCTCTCTGAAACATGCACTGAGAGGAATGAAGGTGTAGAATTAGGTGTGTCACAGCCAAGTACTTGCGGCCACTCTGCTAGCAGTACACCGACGTCCGATTCTAGCAGGCAAATTTCCCTGCCCCAGCTGCTGGACCGTCGAAAGAAGTTCACTCCCAGCCATCCACATGCCCAGCGGTTGAATGCTAGCTTGGCTAAATTGCTAGCGCTTCAACTGCTGCCTTTTCAGTTGGTAGACTCGGCCCCCTTCCGTGAGTTTGTGCAATGTGCGGTTCCTCAGTGGCAGGTTCCCAAACGCCACTTTTTCTAACGGAAGGCTATTCCGGCTCTCTACCGGCATGTGGAAGGCAATGTCTTGGCCTCGCTGGACAGGGCGGTCAGCGGTAAGGTGCATATTACCGCTGACTCATGGTCCAGCAGGCATGGACAGGGACGTTACCTTTCTTTCACGGCCCATTGGGTCACTCTTTTGGCAGCTGGGAAGGATGCAGGACAAGGTGCAGTAGTGTTGGAGGTTGTTCCACCGCCACGCCTCCAAAATGCTACTACTGGTTGTGACACACCTCTCTCCTCCACCCCCTCCTCTTCTTCTTCCTCCATGGCCTCTTCCTGTGCTTTGTCCTCTGAACCAGCGGTGCTCCGTAGCCGTTCAAGGGGCTACGCAAGTACGCAGGCAAAAAGATGCCATGCCGTGCTTGCGCTGGTGTGTTTGGTGGACAGAAGCCACACTGGGGCAGAGGTCCTGTCTGCTCTGCAGGGCCAGGCCGAGAGGTGGTTGACGCCATGCCAGCTTAAGCCAGGAATGGTGGTTTGCGACAATGGCACCAACCTCCTCTCCGCCCTCCGACAGGGACAACTGACCCATGTGCCCTGTGTGGCTCACGTCCTTAACCTGGTGGTGCAGCGGTTCTTGGGCAGGTACCCGGGCTTACAGGATGTCCTGAGGCAGGCCAGGAAAGTCTGTGTGCATTTCCGCAGATCTTATAATGCCAGTGCTCGCCTGGCTGAGCTGCAAAAGGAGTTGAACCTGCCCAAGAACCGCCTTATATGTGACATGCCCACCAGGTGGAACTCAACGTTGGCCATGCTGCAGCGGCTGCACACGCAGCAGAGGGCCATCAATGAGTACCTGTGCGACTACGGCACCAGGACAGGGTCAGGGGAGCTTGGTTTTTTTTCTCCACGCCAGTGGGGCATGATCAGGGATGCATGCACTGTCCTGGCACCATTTGAGGAGGCCACGAGGATGGTGAGCAGTGACAGTGCATGCATCAGTGACACTGTACCTCTTGTCCACCTGTTGGAGCACACGCTGCGTGGAATAATGGACAGGGCACTTGAGGCAGAACAGAGGCAGGAAGAGGAGGACTTCCTTGCCTCTCAAGGCCCCCTTTACCCAGACAGTGTTCCTTCTGTCCCACCCATCGCACAGGAAGAGGAGGAGGAGGAGGAGGAGGAGGAGGATTGTGTCAGCATGGAGGTGGAGGCTGGCACTCAGCATCATCAGCAGCAGTCTTTTAGGGATGATTTACAGTCCCAAGAAACCAGTGGACTTGTACGTGGCTGGGAGGAGGTGGCTGCGGATCATGTCGTCCTTAGTGACCCAGAGGACTCTGGACCGAATGCCTCAGCAAACCTACGCTGCATGGCCTCCCTGATCCTGCAAAGTCTGCGGAAGGATCCTCGTATTCTTCGGATCAAGGAGAGGGACCATTACTGGCAGGCCACTCTCCTTGTTCCACGGTACGGACCTTATGTTACCGTCGCAGAGGGAGCAGAGGATGAGACAACTCCGGGAGGCCTTGCAGAAAGGTCTGTGCAACGCGTTCCCAGAGACTGGGAGGTTACAAACTCCTGGTCCTGGACAACGAGTTGCTGAGGCTTCGGCCAGTCAAAGAAGGAGCGGTGGGGAAGGTGGCCGTCTGACCGATGCGTTCAGACAATTCTTTAGTCCGCAGCCCCAAAGTATGATCGGTTCCAGCAACCATCGCCAGCGTCTGATAAACATGGTGCAGGAATATCTAGGGGCAAGGTCAGACTTGGACACCTTCCCCACCGAAAATCCTCTGGCTTACTGGGTCTTGAGGATGGATCACTGGCCAGAGCTTGCACAGTATGCAATTGAGCTACTGGCCTGTCCTGCATCCAGCGTTCTTTCGGAACGCACATTCAGTGCTGCTGGAGGATTTGTCACGGATCACAGGGTGCGCCTGTCCACCGACTCGGTTGATCGACTGACTTTCATCAAGATGAACCAGTCTTGGATCACCACCAGCTACCACACACCTGATGCTGATATAACAGACTAATTGATTTTAACATGTCACATCCCTTCAAGACTGATGCTGATGCTGAGTGCCTGTGCTGTTATGTTGACTGGCTATCCTCCTCCTCCGAGTCCTCAATGATACGATTAATGATGATAGCTTGGAAGATCATTTTTGTTTATGGGTGCCGCCACCAGTGGCTAAGGCCCAATTTTTCAGCCCCTGTTTAACAGGGGCGTGTAATTACAATTTTTGAAGCAATAATTTGCCATAGGGCTCATTGCTGTGCTCCAAGTACAGTATCTGTGAGGGGTTGGAGTGTTGTGCCACCAGTGCCTAAGGCCCAATTTTTCAGCCCCTGTTTAACAGGGGCGTGTCATTACAATTTTTGAAGCAATACTTTGCAACAGGGCTCATTGCTGTGCTCCAAGTACAGTATCTGTGAGGGGTTGGAGTGTTGTGCCACCAGTGCCTAAGGCCCAATTTTTCAGCCCCTGTTTAACAGGGGCGTGTCATTACAATTTTTGAAGCAATACTTTGCAACAGGGCTCATTGCTGTGCTCCAAGTACAGTATCTGTGAGGGGTTGTAGTGTTGTGCCACCAGTGCCTAAGGCCCAATTTTTCAGCCCCTGTTCAACAGGGGCATGTAATTACAATTCTTGATCTAATAATTCACAGCAGGGCCCATTGCTGCACCCACCAAGAGTAACTCTGAGGGCTTACAGTGTTGTGGCAACGCCACCACCACCACCACCACGAAAGGCCCAATTTTTCAGCCCCTGTTCAAAAGGGGCATGTAATTACAATTCTTGATCTAATAATTCACAGCAGGGCCCATTCCTGCACCCACCAAGAGTAACTCTGAGGGCTTACAGTGTTGTGGCAACACCACCACCACCACCACCACGAAAGGCCCAATTTTTCAGCCCCTGTTCAACAGGGGCATGCAATTACAATTCTTGATCTAATAATTCACAGCAGGGCCCATTGCTGCACCCACCAAGAGTAACTGTCAGGGCTTACAGTGTTGTGGCACCAGCACCACCATCAAAGGCCCAATTTTTACTACCACTGTTCAACAATTATATGTAATTAAAATTCCTGATATAATAGTTGACAGCAGGGTGTTCCAGCACCAACCAAGAGTAACTGTGAGTGCTTACAGTGTTGTGCCAACACCAACAACTAAGGGGCCTATTTCTGCAGAGTATATACGGCAGGTCCCTACTTTCAAACATCCAACTTACAAACGACTCCTACTTGCAAACGCAAGAAGACAACAGGAAGTGAGAGGAAATCTACCCCTTGGAAGGAAAATTCTCTCCTGTAAGAATTAATATGGGAGAAAGGTGTCTCCTCTGTACTGATGCTTTATCACCAATCCTTGTTTCAAGAAAAACACCACATTTCAAAAACAGTTGTCATTGGGACGGAAAGTGAGGTGAAATGTTCTGAACAGGGGCACAGACAGCAAAACAAATGTTACAGGGGTGATAACCCTTACCTATGTTTTCCAAAAAGTTTAAAAATAGATTTTTGGGCTGGAGCTACACTTAAACAATGTACCTGTTCAAAATTACAAACAGATTCTACATAAGATAAAACCTACAGTCCCTGTCTTGTATGCACCGCCTGTATACGGCTGTTCAGAGTATATAGGGCCTTTTTTATTTTATGTGCGGGGTTCCCCTTAATATCCATACAAGACCCAAAGGGGCTGGTAATGGGCTGGGGTAGGGGGGGGGGGGGGGTCATGGGGTAGCTATGCCATTTTTCTTAAAGATTTTCATCCATGTTACCGGGACCAGACATTACATTAAAGCCGCAAGCAGTTTTAAATGGCTTTTTTTTCCTTTAGAAGTGTCATTTTGTGCAGGGACAGTTCTAAACACGGGAAACACGTGGCACTTCACAGGCATACTTTAGACACCCCCCAGGTACGATATTTAAAGGAATATTTGACTTTTTTTTTTCACTTTATGCATCATTAAAATGACTGCTCCCGAAAAACGACCGTTTTTAAAACTTCTTTTTGCATTGATACATGTCCCCTGGTGCAGAACCCGGGTTCCCAAACCCTTTTTAGGACAATAACATGCATAATAGTCGTTATAATTAGCACTTTAGAATTCGAACGTTCGCATCCATTGTATTTAATAGGGTTCTAATGTTCGTACGAACTTTCGGTCCGTTCGCGGGTTCTGGTGCGAACCGAACCCGGGGGTCTTCGGCTCATCACTACTCTGTATATGCTGAACTGTGCCTACTCAGTTGAACTATTTGTAAAAGCTGTTGTAAGCTGAGATAGCCACGGATGGTTGCTAAAAATTATTATATAGGTAGACCTTAAGAACTTTAGAGAGCCTCTACAGGCTAGGGGGCATTTTATATTGCTGTATATGAGGGAAGGTATTTCTATTTTTGCTGTGGTAAAGGACAGTGAAATTGGGAGAGCTGAAAAGCTGAAAGGACACAGGAAGACTAAGCTTAAAGTGAACCAGTGACCAAGCAATAGACATTAAAGTTTATACATATTTCTAGCAAACTGTAAATGATGAGCTTTAAAAAAAAGCTTATATAGTGGTACCCCCAGTTAAGAGGGCTGCTGGTATTGATTTATTGGGCCCTGTAGTGCACCGCTGTCAACCCCTGGCAATCAGCTCTACCCTCCCGTGGCACAACTAGTAAGGGGAGATAGGACTGCGTGACCAGCAACTCTGGGTGACACAGTCCTATGGCAAACACACACAGTAAAATGTCTAAACTTCTGTATAAAGTAAAAGAAACAGACACCAATGTACTTGACCCAGGTATATTTACTAAAGGGCAAGTAATAAACGAGAGTATAAGATTATTTGCAGCTCCCTGCAATAAACAGTATTCAAACAAACAGAATAGACAGGGATTGCTATGCAACTCTACAGATACCCCTTTTCAGCTACTTCCTCTCGTGGGCAGACTGACACCCAGCAATGTCTACCTATGCAGTCAGGCCTGACTGAACTAAATGGAAGTTCTGTAAAGGAATCTTCGCTAGCAAAACTCGGTGGTGCACTTGATGAACAAACTTTGTAATCCAAACAGGGTAGTAGAAATACAGTATTTGTCTGCGAGCAAGTGCTCTCTCACCAACTGGACCAGTCCCAGTCCGTCTCCTCCGCCAATGCGTCTAGGCACATGGATCCATCGACATCCGGGTCTTCGGTCCTCCTGGTACAGTGCAGCAAGGATGAAAAGATGTCTCTCAGGTTCCGCTAGGCTGGCGGAGGGCTCTTTGGAAGAAAGTGCCCAGGCTTCAGGCGTGGGTTTTCAGCAGTCTCAGACAGAGTTCTTGCTTGCTAGGCGGGAGGTGTCCAAAGAGACAGAATAAACTCCGCCTCCCCTTTATAAAGTCCGCCCCAGCAGTCCTTGCTCCGGGGCAATGCACCCTGGGTGCCTGAAAGTGTCTTGGGAAATGTAGTCTCTGGATAATAAAGGGGAATACCCTGCTACACACTCCCCCCACTTAGAATCTTTGGTCCCCAAAGACAGCATCAACAAAAGGCACATACTACTTCATTCAAAGCTGTAAGAGATGTTGGCAGGGGAAGTTCCCACCAGAAACAAGGAAGGGAATTACCCTGCCCAGAGGTCACTTCTGCAAGAGTGGCCTGCCTAACTGTGCCAGGGAGTGAGCTGGGGTTGCCCTCCACCAAAGGTACAGTGGAGGGACCAGATGTTGGTATTCTTGCGGTCGTGACTGTGTCCTCAGAATTTTCTCCCATCTAGGCATAGGTTAATTTCAGGGGAGGACGAATGACTCTCTTCATTCTTTGTTCCCTGGGGGTCACAGTCTCAGCCACTCCAGGTTCTTCTTCTGGCACTGTGATGAAAACTTCTTCTGCTTCCTGGGCATCCAGCAGAGAGGTGTATGGAATCCCTTGGATCTTCAGCAGGCAAGTTGTCTTGAACATCTTCCCATTCTTGGAACTGAAGACTGGACGGGACGAATTCAGTGGCTTCTACATTCAAAGTGTTATCCAGAAGATCTTCAGAGGGTGGAAGGTCAATGGACGATGGTGCAGGGGCCTGAGACAGCCACAACCAGCTGAGTTCTGTTTCCTCCTCACTTTAGTCTGAAGCTTCCTCCTCCCTAGGTAAAGTTGCTTGTGACCTAGTGCTAGGTCGAGGAGTATGAGTGGTAGAAGGTAGCTCAGGAGAATCCAAAGTAGGTGGCATTCTAACGGCCTCAGACAGAGGTAACAGATTGAATAGAAAAAAACTTGCGCTACCTAGTGTGTATATAAAAAAGCTGCACCTAAAATTTCAGTAATAGCTGAAAACAATGTGAATAGTGAGAGATAAGGGCGCTCAGTGGTAATAACCTAATATTAATCAATAATTAAATTGATATACTTACACCTCCCTAAAATATATAGTGCAATAAACAAGTGAATATATATAATCACAAACTAATAAAAAATCAATGTGCCAGTGATTCCCAAAAGAAACAAATAATGATATATAGTGCATCAAAGTCCAAAGAAATCCACAAAACGTCCCACAACGATAGTGAACAACGAATATGTTTCTTGCATATGTAATAAATCTTCAATCTTCAATAAACATGATATTTATAGACTCTTGTGACTGTTCAAATCCACCTTCACCAAAAGCAGTGACACCCGATAGTGCTGAAGTAATGATGGCAGCTTACCCCAACAATATGACCCTTTTACCTAAAAAAGAGGTCAAGCAGGCTTTCTGCAAGTATCAACTTGCCAGATATCAAAGCTATGATGTCCACAGAGCAGGCAGCGGTGGATGATGGAATAAGAACTCCGATATTATGCAAATTAGGAGAAGAGAAGCAAAAAATAGTGTGATACCATTTATTGCACAGAAAAGTTTAAAAAGCCAAAAACGCGCTTACTTTATAAGTGCCCCGACCCGGCACTGAGGCTGTAAAGGCGTGGGTATACGAATGGCGGTCCCAGACCTGTGGATATTGGCGTGCGTTCCACCTCTTCGGAACGAACAGCCAGCGGGACCGGAAGTAACGTCAATTGCGTGACCTGTATTGCGCCTCGACGTACGTTTCGGGTTCCGTCATCAGGAAGCGCTACAGGTCACGCTCAGAATGCAATATTTATGTCGCTCTTAATTTGAATATGGGAGGGGATATATACGTAGGCAGCCTCTGTCCCGGCAGAGCGGCACAGCATATTATGCACATATACATAGTAACAGCATATACGGTATATTAATACAAATCACTACAATAATAGTAGTTTATATAAAAAGTTAAAAAATGGTTATGAACCAATCCCAAATATTAAAATAAAATAATTATAAAAATATAAAAAAAAACTCAAATTTATATAACTGGATGGGATAAACAGGGCCCTAATAGATGGAGACCTTATTCATTTGTAAGGAAGCAGTTCAAGTCCAAATCAATATTTAAACCAGAGGGCTGCATCGTTCTAAGTCGGTATAGCCATTGAGTCTCATTCTGTGATATGGATTTCTTTAAATCTGTTCCTCTCCAGTGTCCCACGACCTTGTCAATCCCATAGAAGGTCATTTTTCCAGGGTCCTGATCATGGTATTGGGCAAAGTGACGTGAGACACTATGGTTAGGAAATCCTTTAAGAATATTTGTTACATGTTCATTTATCCTAACTTTTAGCTCCCTTGTAGTCCTACCTACATATTGAAGGGAGCAAGGACACTCCAGGACATATGTGACATGCCTGGAGTCACAGGTTATGAGGGGTTTAATATCAAATTCTTGATGTGTGACATTGGACCTGAATTTGCTAATTTTCTTAGTATATCTTTTGGTTTTTCGACAAGATTTACATCGAGTACAGTAGTGGAAACCAGAACCATCTAAAAAGGTGGGAGGTTTCTTGGGGGGATCAGGTATATTAGGCGCAATCATGTTTCGCAACACTGGTGCCCTCCTATAAATAAATTTCGGTTTGGGAGGTAAAATTTTGGCCAAATCATTATCCTTAAGAAGAATAGGCCAAAATTTCTTAAAGGTTTTTTCTACATCCCTATATTGCCTATGAAAACCTGAAAGGAAGGCTAGTTCACCCAAAAAAGGAGGTTTTTTCTTTGAAACCAGAAGGGATTCCCTCTCCATCAAAAGAACTTAATTTTTGTTTTTTTCAAGTGTGTGTTGGGGGTAACCCTTTTCCCTAAACCTCTCAATGAGAGTGGCAGCTTGCATTTCAAAGTCTGAGATTTGATCACAATTACGCCTAATGCGCATAAGTTGCCCCTTGGGGACTGCCCCCAACCACTGGGGATGATGACAACTCGATGTAGGCACAAATCCATTCTGTAGTCTTGAAATGAGTTTTCGTGCCTACTCGACCCTTTTTTTTAACTAGTGTTAAGTCTAAGTAATTGATGGAGGTAAGACTGATTTCTGCTGTAAACTTGAGACCATAATGATTTATATTCATGGCCCCCAAAAATGTTTCAAACGAGGGTAATGACCCCTCCCACAACAGAATAATGTCGTCAATATATCTTTTATAAAAGATCAAACACTTGGAGATGTCAAGGTAGATGGACTCATTTTTCCATTTATTTAGGACAAGGTTAGCCACGCTGGGGGCATAACGAGCCCCCATCGCCACACCTTTAATCTGGTTATAGAAACTACCCCGTGCCCAGAAATAATTATTACCCATTGCTAATTGTAATCCTTCTCCCAAAAATTCTATTTGATCCCCAGATAAACTGGAATGCTCTATGAGGGCCAATTCGACCGCCACAGAAGCATCTCTCTGCTGGATATTGGTGTAGAGAGACTCTACATCTATGGTAACCATCAAGGTCTCCTGGGTGACTACTATAGAAGGCAGTAATTTAATAAGTTCTCTGCTGTCTTTGAGATAGGACTTTCCTTGTATGACCAAGGGTTGTAAATAAATGTCCAAATATTCTCCCACCCTGGAGTAGAGGGACCCAATACCACTCACAATTGGTCGCCCAGGGGGATTGTCAATATTTTTATGGACTTTCGGTAATATATATAACACCGGCGTCCGGGGCACTCGGGGTATAAGGTATTGGGCTTCTTTAGTGTTTAGTATATTTCTATCAGCTCCCTCCGTCACCCATTCCAATAATTCCTCCTTTAATCTCCTCAAAGGATCACCTGAGAGAAGTTTATAAGTACTTTGATCTCCTAATAGGCGATCAATTTCATCATGATATTTTTGTATGGGAAGTACCACTACCCCCCCCCCCCCCCTTATCCGCGGGGCGAACAACAATATCTTTGTTTTTCTCAAGTGATCTAATTCCCTCCATCAATAATTGGTTGTGTCTACCCTGCTGGATTTCTAGATCTCTAATGTCATCTTGCACCATATGCTTGAAAACCTCCACATGATGATGTGAACCTTTTTTAGGATTAAATGTGGAATTGTTTTTCAATCCACTATGTGAATAGATACTACCCTCTCCAACCAAGGGAGTATTGGGTAGTTGGGATGCAAATATGCTGTGCCGCTCTGCCGGGACAGAGGCTGCCTACGTATATATCCCCTCCCATATTCAAATTAAGAGCGACATAAATATTGCATTCTGAGCGTGACCTGTAGCGCTTCCTGATGACGGAACCCGAAACGTACGTCGAGGCGCAATACAGGTCACGCAATTGACGTTACTTCCGGTCCCGCTGGCTGTTCGTTCCGAAGAGGTGGAACGCACGCCAATATCCACAGGTCTGGGACCGCCATTCGTATACCCATGCCTTTACAGCCTCAGTGCCGGGTCGGGGCACTTATAAAGTAAGCGTGTTTTTGGCTTTTTAAACTTTTCTGTGCAATAAATGGTATCACACTATTTTTTGCTTCTCTTCTCCTAATTTGCATAATATCGGAGTTCTTATTCCATCATCCACCGCTGCCTGCTCTGTGGACATCATAGCTTTGATATCTGGCAAGTTGATACTTGCAGAAAGCCTGCTTGACCTCTTTTTTAGGTAAAAGGGTCATATTGTTGGGGTAAGCTGCCATCATTACTTCAGCACTATCGGGTGTCACTGCTTTTGGTGAAGGTGGATTTGAACAGTCACAAGAGTCTATTTATAAATATCATGTTTATTGAAGATTGAAGATTTATTACATATGCAAGAAACATATTCGTTGTTCACTATCGTTGTGGGACGTTTTGTGGATTTCTTTGGACTTTGATGCACTATATATCATTATTTGTTTCTTTTGGGAATCACTGGCACATTGATTTTTTATTAGTTTGTGATTATATATATTCACTTGTTTATTGCACTATATATTTTAGGGAGAGGTAACAGATGGTTATGGTGCCAGGTCTTCAGTGGCCCTATTTTCCCTTCTGGCTTCACGTGGTAGACTGGCAGATCCGGTTACTTCTTGCAGATCACATAAGGCTCTGATCTCCACCTGTCTGCCAGCTTATGTTTTCCAGGAACACCTAAATTTCTCAGTAACACTCGGTCTCCAGGCTGCAGATCTTGAATCCGAACCTTCAAGTCGAAATTCCGCTTGTTTCGGGCTCCTCTCTGGTCGGAGGTTAACGGAGCCCTCTCATAGGCCAACTTTAAGCTTTTCCTCAGCCTGTCCACATACCCTTTGTGTGAGGCAGCAGATGTATGGTCCACGGAAGTGCTGAAAGCCAAATCCACTGGCAGTCTCGCCTCTCTCCGGAACATGAGTCTATAGGGGGAATACCCTGTGACATCACTGATGGTGCTATTGTAGGCATGCACTATTGCTGCTATGTGCTTGCCTCAGTGCTGCTTTTCCTCACTAGACAGGGTTCCCAACATGTTTAGCAAAGTCCTGTTGAACCTCTCTGGTTGGGCATCCCCCTGAGGGTTGTAGGGAGTATGCCTAAAGAATCCAGCAACTTCTTAATTAATCGACTCTCGAAATCTCATCCTTGGTCTGAGTGGAGGCGTTGAGGTAATCCATAATGGACAAAGTACTTTTCCACCAAGATTTTAGCAACGGTGGAGGCCTTCTGGTTCTTGGTTGGAAAAGCCTGGGCGTAACGAGTGAAATGGTCGGTTACCACCAGAACATTTCAATGTCCACTCAGGTCAGGTTCTAGACCAGCCATTCTCAACCAGGGTTCCGTGGAACCCTAGTGTTCCTCCAGAGGTGGCTAGGGGTTCCTTGAGCTGTGGCTGATTTACCTCCTGTTTGATGGTGCCTACATAGTCCTGAGCCAATTCCACTTGGAGGAGCCAGTGATATGACACCAATGATCTTTATAGCTCTCTGTAAAGGGGGCCATTCTTAACACCACTGTAAAAATTGGCATTCTTCTCACTGACCACCAAAGTAAGGGGCATTGTTCCCACTGACCCCCAATAAATGGGTTTTATCAGGGGTTCCCTGAGATCTGAAAATTATTTTAGGGGTTCCCCTGGGGTAAAAAGGTTGAGAAAGGCTGTTTTAGACAAAGGAAGTCAATGCATACCAAGTCCAAGGGTCCTTGACTTTCTAGATGGCCCATTGGGGCAGCTTGACATGGCAGTGTCTTCCTTTGTATGCAGCGAGCACATGAGTGACAGTACTCCTCCACCTCAGCCCGCATGCAGGGCCAATAGAACCTACTCCTCACTAGTTGAAAAGTTCGTTGAGCCCCTAAGTGGCCATGATTATCATGCAGAGCAGCTAGGACAGTTTTCCCGTGCTTTTCTGGCAAGAACAGCTGCCACTTATCTTCCAGGTCATCAGAGGGGCCCCTTCGGTAGACCACCCCTTGATGCACCTGTAACTTGTCCCATTCTTTGTGGATGGATCGGGCCTCCTTTGAGGTGTCATGTAGGAGCCTATCCTGATCCTGATTCTCCAGAACTTCCAAAGCTAATCTTCCCCAGGGCTCTTCCAACTGATCCCTTCTGAGGTCCTTCTTGGATAGCTTCGGCAAATCATCTTTGCCAATCTGGGTCACATCACAATAGGACTTGGATACTCCCACCACAGAGACTCCGACTTCTTCGGCTCTGGATCTGTCACTGGCTTGAAGCTGTGTCCCTTGACATAGGGCCCTCACTCCATCCAGGGTCGCGTGGGTTCAGTCTTCAATGCGACAAGTGGGAGCATGAGATCTTCTTGACAACGCATCAGCATCTCGGTTCCCCGCTCCAGGCCTATACTTCAGGCTGAAGTTGAAGCCGGAAAGGGCTGCCAACCAACGGTGGCCGGTGGCATCCAACTTGGCTGTGGTGAAGAGATAGGTAAGTGGGTTATTATCAGTCTTTACAGTGAATTCAGCCCCATACAGGTAGTCTCTGAGCTTGTCCACAATTGCCCACTTTAGGGCCAGGAACTCTAAACTTGTGGGTGGTGTAATTCTTCTCCGCTGGTGTTAGACTTCTGCTGACATAGGCGACTGGCCTTAGATGTCCTTCATATTCCTGATACAGCACACCTCTTAGGCCATCATGGCTGGCATCCACATGCAGTTCATACGGTCTCCTGGTGTCAGCATAGGCCAATACCGGGGCAGTGGTCAGACTCTTCTTTAGCATTTTAAAGGCTTCTTCACATCTCTCTGTCCACTGGCCTTCCACAGACTCCCCCGGCTTTCTGGGGCCAGTCTCATCTTCCTCTCCCTCTGCCTTCAGCAACTCATTCAGATGCTTGGCTATTTTTTGCAAATCCTTCCACGAATCGACGATAGTAGGAGCAAAACCCGAGAAAGGATCTGAGTTCAGTCACAGTGGTTGGGCGAGGCCAGGAGGTAACGGCTTCAAGCTTGTCAGGATCGGTAGATACTCCCTCTTCCGACACTATGTGTCCTAGATAGTGTACTGAAGAATGGTAGAACTGACACTTTTCTCTGGAGAGTTTGAGTCCCTCTTCACTGAGTCTTCTCAAAACTTTCTCCAGCCTTTCTTCATGCTCCTCTAGAGTCCTTCCAAAGACAATGATGTTGTCTAAGTACACTAGGACTTCAATAAGGTGCATGTCCCTCACCGTCTTCTCCATCAGCCTCTGGAAAGTGGCAGGGGCCCCCGACAGGCCTTGGGGCATCCTGTTGAACTCATAGAACCCTATTGGAATGATGAAAGCTGTTTTCTCCCTGTCTTCAGGATGCATTGGGATTTGGTAGTACCCACTTTTCAGGTCCATAAGGCTGAACCACTTGGCACCTGACAGACTCTGCAGGGTATCCTCAATCCTGGGAGTGGGGTACTGATCGGGTATGGTCCTCCTATTGAGAGTCCTGTAGTCTATGCACAGTCTTAATGATCAATTTTTCTTCCTTACTACTACAATAGGGGATGCATACGGACTCCTGGACTCTTTTATCACTCCAGTTCTCTTCAATTCGGCCAACTGTTCACGCAGGTCTTCCAGATCAGCGAGCGGAACTCGCCGGACCCTTTCCCGAAAGGGTTTGTCTTCCTGCAGACGGATCCTATGAGTGGCACTTCTTGCACACCCCACGTCAAACTCATTTTCTGAAAATATTTTTCTCCATTTTGTTAGTTGAGCCCTTGCTATCTCCTTCCACACTGGGTTCCTCCAAAGGGGATTCTCCTCCTCCTGGTCTCCTTAGATCGGACAGGCCCACTGGGGTGGCGGGGTTCACTTTCACCAGTAACATCCGGGCCGGAATCTTCATAGGGGAGTCAGTGACATTCCTGACACTCACTGGAACCTGGCCCCTCGATTTCTCCAATGCCCTCAACGGGACCACTTCAGGAATCACCTCCAACCCTGGGTGTGTATCCAACAGATCTTGCTCCAAGATCACAAAGGGGCCAGGCTGCTCCCAGGAGAGTTTGACAGTAGTCTGCAGACAGGTCATCTCACCAGGTTGCAGCACCTTCTCCTTCTTGGATAATCTCCAGACTTTTCCCACCCCCTCTTCTGGGGCCTTCTGCTCCAGGACCAACTTCCGGTAAACCTGCTGTAGCATGGGGTGGATCCTGGCTACCGAGGCACCTTGTTCTTGCACTATGGGGGCCAGTAGTCTCCTGACCAAGTCAGTGTTGGTTCCTATAATTAAGGAACTTCTATTGGCTCCTGGTGGCCGAGGACAAACTACTGCCAAAGTGTTGAAAACTTCTGCTTTTCCTGTTACAGAGGGATCGAATGCCAGCCTGATTGAGACATAGCCGTCGTAAGGGAAGCTCTGAGTACCAATTCCCCATATCTCGAGGTCGTCGAGCTTCTGTAGAGGTATGTGGTTCAAGTGTCTCTGATAAAAGTCTCTATACAAGAGTGTCACTTGGGCTCCCGTGTCTAAGATGGCTCTGGTGTAAACTCCCTCCACTTGAATAGGGACTAGCGGAGAGGGTCCCACCAACTTATCCAGAAAGCTCTCCCGAGGCGGCTTCTTCTTTGGACTCTGGGGTTTTCCCTTGGCGGTTTTCTTCTTTGTCCATTTATGTCTGGATCTCAGCCCCTTTTGGGCCTGGTATGCATTGATTCCCTGCAGATTGTTAGACTTATCTCCTGACAGGGAGTATTGAGTGGTTTGAGAGGGGCTCTGTTTCCCTTGCTCTTTACTTTTTCCTCTTTCTGAATCTTAGTGGAGCTTTCTGTGAATAGCGGGCACCCGGCTGACTCCTTCACCGGGGCCCTCTGAAGTTTTCCGCCGGCTGCGAATTTGTACCTCTGTTCTTTCTTTGACTGGGGCACACTCTTCCAGGGTGGCCAACTCCTCCACAATTGAAACAAACAATTTCTCTTCTCTTCGGTGGGGAGCTCGGTGTTGAACTACTCTGGCGTGGTTCATTCCTCTTCTTCTCGGGTTCCTTCATTCCTGAGTTTTTAGACAAGAGTGAGGTCAAAAGATCTAGCACCTGGGTCATTTAAGACTTTAGGGTCTCCACCTCTGAATCCCGTTCAGTGGCCATAGCTGATCTGACCCCCACCGCGGGGATGGTAGTAGTTTTCTCAGTCCCTTGCTGATCCCTTAAAAGGGCCTCTTCATCTCTTATGATCCGTACAAGGTCGGGGTAACTCAAAGTCATTATTCCTTCAGAGGTCTTCAAGTGGAGCCAAATTGGATCTGAACGCAAGGCTCCCCTCAGGATCTGCTTCATTCGGGTTGCATCCATGACCTGCGGCAGTATTCCCTTCTTTAGGACAATTTGGCACAGCTTCCGGTTTAACCTCCGCACATATTCGGATAATTTTTCTCCTGGCTGTTGGAGAGTATGTTCGAACTGGTACATCAGTTCAGTCGCCTTTTCTAGCTGGCCAAACTCCTCTTGCAGCATCGCCAGATAATCGTATGTGGTACAAGTAGCGTTGCTGAGCCTGAGGTTCTTCACAGCTTCAGCAGCCGCGCCCTTTATACTTTCGCTGATGCGCTGCTTCTTCTGCGCCTCTGGTACCTCCCATCCTTCTACCGCTTGCATGGCCTGTTCAATCCAGGTTTCAAATTCTTCTTCTCTGGCAGGAACTGGTTGCTTCCCTGAGAAGGTGCGAAGCTTCCGGTAACCGGCTTCCACATGCACCGTATTGCTTTTTTGGCACTTGGCTACAAAGTCTCCTAAAGCATTCAACAGTTCAGGCCCTATAGCGGCCAGTGGTGATCCCGGGCTTAATAGTTCCTTAGGCTTTTCTGTTTTAGGGGATAGTGGTGGAGATAATCGCGGGGATGGTAGCTTTGGTGTCTGAAACCATTCTCCCTTCACTGGCAGCGTATGTATCAAGTGATAGGTCTGATTATCTATGGCTTGTATACTCGGACCTTTAAAATGTTCTGGGATTTCATTTTTCCATTCTACCAGTGCGTATGTAAACAAGGTCACTGGATCTGACTTGACACCCATCACCCATGCTTTGTGGCTCGGCGACAGCGACAACACTAGCTGTTTTATCTCCTCCTCCGGCCATCTTTCCCCCGGGAGTACAATAACTACCGCCGCGGCTGGATCGATGCCAGCCGCTGCGCACCACTGTTCCATTGCCAGCGGGTCCATGCTAGTACTTCTGACCGGCTTGATTGCAGCGTGCAATGTACAAGGATCCCGGACTCGAGCCCCCACGTATAGCAGTACCCCCAGTTAAGAGGGCTGCTGGTATTGATTTCTTGGGCCCTGTAGTGCACCGCTGTCAACCCCTGGCAATCGGCTCTACCCTCCCGTGGCACAGCTAGTAAGGAGAGATAGGACTGCGTGACCAGCAACTCTGGGTGACACAGTCCTATGGCAAACACACACAGTAAAATGTCTAAACTTCTGTATAAAGTAAAAGAAACAGACACCAATGTACTTGACCCTGGTATATTTACTGAGACTAAAGGGCAAGTAATAAACCAGAGTATAATGGGCAAGTAATAAACGAGAGTGTAAGATTATTTGCAGCTCCCTGCAATAAACAGTATTCAAACAAACAGAATAGACAGGGATTGCTATGCCCCTTTTCGGCTACTTCCCCTCGTGGGCAGACTGACACCCAGCAATGTCTACCTATGCAGTCAGGCCTGACTGAACTAAATGGAAGTTCTGTAAAGGAATCTTCGCTAGCAAAACTCGGTGGTGCACTTGATGAACAAACTTTGTAATCCAAACAGGGTAGTAGAAATACAGTATTTGTCTGCGAGCAAGTGCTCTCTCACCAACCGGACCAGCCCCAGTCTGTCTCCTCTGCCGATGCGTCTACGCACATGGATCCATCGACATCCAGGTCTTCGGTCCTCCTGGAACAGTGCAGCAAGGATGAAAAGATGTCTCTCAGGTTCCGCTAGGCTGGCGGAGGGCTCTTTGGAAGAAAGTGCCCAGGCTTCAGGCGTGGGTTTTCAGCAGTCTCAGACAGAGTTCTTGCTTGCTAGGCGGGAGGTGTCCAAAGAGACAGAATAAACTCCGCCTCCCCTTTATAAAGTCCGCCCCAGCAGTCCTTGCTCTGGGGCAATGCACCCTGGGTGCCTGAAAGTGTCTTGGGAAATGTAGTCTCTGGATAATAAAGGGGAATACCCCACTACACTTGCATTGACCTTTGTAGTTACTGTGGAACAATTAATCCTCAAATTTAACAACAAAGACTCCAAAGCTGTGTTGCATTCTTGTTTCAGAACAGTTTACAATAACCACAGTGCAAGGCTGGCAGGCTGCCTAGTACCTATTGCAGAAAATACAAGGGGAGATGAACTGTTGTTTCAGAACCTCTGATGTTATTGATGGATTGATTTCACAGCAGTGCCTGCAGATACAGCGATCAATGAGTCTGGGTTTGCATATATGCGAATTGGATGCGGTTTTCTCTGCATCCAATTCGCATAACAGGTGAGTGTGACCGGCTCTCAATTGAGCCGGTTCACACAGGTCCGGGACGGCCGCGGTCCGCATTCCAAAAGGATCCTGTGCATCTTTGGGTCCGATTCAGGTGCGAATTCAGGCAAAATTCAGACCTAAATCGCACCTGAACCGGTGTACAGAAACGCACCGAAGCCCATGCTGCGAACTGCACATATGTGAACCCGACCTGAGGGCTTCTTTTAAAGCTCATTTAGTATTTGTTAAAACATTAAATAGTTGAAGATCCAAAAGCCCCTGTTTTCTGAAAACTCATGTAGCGGGTATATACTTTTCAAAGTGTTTAATTCTGGTGAAGACATCAGTGATGTCTAGTTCCCTGCGGCCCAGCAGGTGGCGCGGTCACTTTGGGCCGGGGTTGAACCATCGCTGCAGTGCCGTACCCTTTGTGACCTCTCGCAGCAGTTGTACGGCGGGGCGGGGAACCCGCTGTGCTTGCTGGGAGAGGGTATAAAGGGGGCGGACATCTTTGCCACGAGGTTCGAGTCCCAGGCACCTTCAGCCTGAGGGCTGCTGTCCGCGGTCGGTGTCCAGGCGTCCTAGGCCTGGACACTTGGAGTTCGTGTTCTATCCCAGACACCTTCAGTCTGGGGTGAGGTACTCAGCCGGAGGCCCAGTACCTTCCGCTGGGTCCCGCAAGGGAGGGATTGTCCTAGGGTGCCCCGGGCGTTAGGCACCCGAATCCAGAGGCGTAAGGGACTGGAGGAGGGATTCATCCGAAGATCTGGTGCAGCATATTGCCAGTGCCGGGTGAACCTCTGGAGACCGCCCGGATGGATATCTTTCCCGAACAGGGGCCAAGTTCATAGAGGAGGGTGGTGCATGTTCTATGACCGGTGGCAGCGGTCCAACTAGTCAACTCAGGTCAGTGGCAGAGACCTGCTATTAGGCCTGTGGCAGGGGCCTCAACAGTTCATCCGGTCGGTGGCAGCAACCAATCTCACGGTCGGTGGCAGAGACCGTGCACCAGGCCTATTCGCTTGCAAAGGGATAGGAGAGTTTATTTGTGCCTGGGCCTACTCGTATCCACACCCCTGTCTGTCTGTTACTGAAAGTTCAACTATTATGTTCACCCTGGCAATGGAGAAATAAAAGAGTGTTGGACTTTTAATTGGTGTGGGGCTCTATTACTGGCAGACACATCCACGGAACAATTTGCAGGCTTCGTATGCAGTGAACAGATCCGGAGGTAATTCAAGTGACTTTGCTCAACCCTCTTATACATACGAGGGGAGAGCTTGGTGTAGTGTTCCTGCACTCTCCTCTCCCAAGTACCCCTAGATAAAACCAGCCAACCAGGCGATAGAAACGGAGAGGGAGAGTGAGGGCCGCTACACTCATATGAGACCAAATAAAACCATCATTAGCATGCCAGTTTTCCTGACAAGAAAAGTGTGATGTGAGCTTTTTGTCAGGAATTCCGACCGTGTGTATGCTCCATCACACTTTTTCTGTCAGAATTCCTGCCAAGAAAAGATTGAGAGCAGGTTCTCAATTTTCGTGACAGGAAAAATTCCTATCGGGAATCGCGCTCGTCTGTATGCAATTACGACGCAAAAAAACCACACATGCTCAGAATCAAGCAGAAAAGCCGAACTGACTATTGAACTTAATTTTTCTCGGCTCGTCGTACGTGTTGTACGTCACCGCGTTTTTGACGTTCGGAATTTCAGACAAGATTTGTGTGACCGTGTGTATGCAACACAAGTTTGAGCATTTAAAAGGAGGACAAAGAGGCGGGACTTTATATGAAGCACACGTAAGCATAAAGATAAATTAGATAAAAAACAGCCTTTAATTGGTTCAAAATGTTGTATACCATATATACTCGAGTATAAGCCGACCCGAATATAAGCCGAGGCACCTAATTTTACCACAAAAAAAATGGGAAAACGTATTGACTTGAGTATAAGCCTAGGGTGTCCATCTGCATGCCTCACTGTGCCTCACTTTGCCTCACTGTGTCCATGTGCATGCCTCACTGTGTCCAGAGGCGTTGTAAGGGGGGAGCGGGGGGTGCGGGAAGCACCCGGGTGACACCCACCAGAGGGCTGATACCTGGCACAGCACTGCATTGAGAGGCGCCGTGCTGGCCGCGGCTCTCTCCTCTTCCTCCTTCCCCTGCGCCCGGTGCCCGCAGGTCCTCTAGGAATGGGAACTGCGATCTACAACGGCACTTGTGACAGGCAGGTGGGGAGAGGTCACGGTGTCAGTGTCCTATCACAATTGCACTGCTCAGACCGACGTTGATGCCTAGGCTCCTCCTCCACTCCACATTGACATTGACTCCACATTGACAGTATATCCACAACAGGAGGAGGAGCCTAGGAAGAGGGACATTCGTGTGCACAGAGCCGCACTAATCTGAGGTCTGTAAATGTAGGGAGGGGAGGTATATTGCAGGGGGGTTAACATTAGGGGGATTGCACAGGGGGGTGTTACTTTAGGGGGATTGCAGGGGGGTAGCATTAGGAGCATTACACAGGGGGGGTTACATTGGGGGGATTGCAGGGGGGGTAACATTAAGGGGATTACACAGGGGGGGCCTTACTTTAGGGGGATTGCAGGGGGTAGCATTAGGGGGATTACACAGGGGGGTTACATTAGGGGGGATTGCAGGGGGGGTAACATTAGGGGGATTCCACAGGGGGTGCGTTACTTTAGGGGGATTGCAGGGGGTAGCATTAGGGGGATTACACAGGGGGGTACATTAGAGGGATTGCAGGGGGGATTACATTAGGGGGATTGCACAGGGGGGTTACATTGGGGGAATTGCAGGGGGTAACATTAGGGGGATTACACAGGAGGCGCGTTACTTTAGGGGGATTGCAGGGGGGTAGCATTAGGGGGATTACACAGGGTGGGTTACATTAGGGGTATTGCAGGGGGGGGTAACATTAGGGGGATTACACAGGGGGTCACATTGGGGGATTACATTGGGGGATTACACAGGGGGGGCATTACATTAGGGGATTACACAGGGGGGACGTTACATTAGGAGGATCACACAGGGGGGGGCATTACATTAGGGGATTACTCAGGGGGGGCATTACATTAGAGGGATTACAGAGGGGGCATTACATTAGGGGAATTGCACAGGGGGGGCATTACATTAGGGAGATTGCAGGGGGGTAACATTAGGGGGATTGCACAGGGGGGGTTACATTACGTAGAATTGCACGAGGCGGTAACATTAGGGGATTACACAGGGGGCAGAGCTGTGCTGATGCCCTGGATTGCTCATGCTCAGTGACCGGGGGGGTGACGCCATATTTTACAGCACCAGGTGACACCAACCATAGTGACGCCACTGACTGTGTCCATGCCTCACTGTGTCCATGCCTCACTGTGCCCATGCCTCACTGTGCCCATGCCTCACTGTGCCCATGCCTCACTGTGCTCATGACTAGACTGACGTTTAACATGGGAGTCTATGGAAGGGGTGCACGGTTTGAAAAATCGGTGCTTCCCGGCCGTAGGTCCCCCAGACAACAAACTTTCACACTTGTAGAGGAGAAATGGGGCTATATGTGTGCCAAGATTGGGGTCCAGGGGACCTACGACCGGCCAGTACAAGGTTCCCAAAGTCACCAGAGAAATTACCATTTAACATGGGAGTCTATGGAAGGGGTGCCGACTTTGAAAAATCAGTGCTCCCCGGCCGTAGGTCCCTCAGACAACAAACTTTGCACCCTTGTAGAGGAAGAGTGGGGCTACAGCTGTGCCAAGTTTGGCCGGGTACCAACGTCCAGGAGATCAGGCGCAAAAAGATGACTCGTGTATAAGCCGAGGGGGGCATTTTCAGCACAAAAAAATGTGCTGAAAAACTCGGCTTATACTCGAGTATATACGGTAATTTCATATTTAAATTTTAGGCATTTTGCTATATATCAATATTTATACATTTCATTAGAACCATATATTGCACATTAGTTAAATAACATTCCAACAGGAAAAATTTCATATATTTGCAAGTTCATCAAGTAGTTGACATATTTACATACATAACAGTTGGCACCTGTACAGACTAATGATCTAATAAAGTATATCTTAGAGGAGATGAAAACAGGGAGATAGAATAAATTAAAAGGAACGTCCATAAGAAATTGATGAGTATGAACATATATCGGTAGTTATTAGCTCTACGTGTTTCGGGGCCTTTTAGCCACTCATCAGGAGCAAAACCGTAGTGATCATCTATGGATAAAAAAGACAATCATATTTCAATGATCTAATGAAGTTGGGAAAGCATGTGGGCAAAATATAAAATATGTGAAAACCCCCCACACATATATACCTAGCCCACAGACTTACAGATACACCTGTACAATGATGGCGCGGCCATGCGATACAGGACCAGCCAAGAGCGTCTCATCCGGGAGCTGAGGGGGCATAGCAGGGCGACAGCAGCCAACACAGAGAGCCCCCTGGGAGGTCAAATGTGTAAAGTGGCACCAGTGTAGACTGGCTAGGGTTTTTATCTCTTCTGAGAGATACTTCATTAGATCATTAGTCTGTACAGGTGCCAACTGTTATGTATGTAAATATGTGTCAACTACTTGATAAAATTGCAAATATATGACATTTTTCCTGTTGGAATGTTATTTAACTAATGTGCAATATATGGTTCTAATGAAATGTATAAATATTGATATATAGCAAAATGCATAAAATTTAAATATGAAATTATACAACATTTTGAACGAATTAAAGGCTGATTTTTATCTAATTTATCTTTATGCTTCAGTGTGCTTCATATAAAGTCCTGCCTCTTTGTCCTCCTTTTAAATATTGAACCAGGATAGAGGAGGGGACCTGAACGGCCCCTGCAACCTCATTTAAAGTCCCCAAAATCCTTCTTTCTTTTCCTTTTCATACAAGTTTGAACAGTTTTCCTGCTGAAAAAAATCCACAGGGTTCCTGTCGGAAAAACTGATCGTGTGTATGAGGCATAACACAACATCAGATTTACGGACATGAGATTTCTATTTATTGGCAGTGCTTGCTAGATATGACTGTTATTTTGTTCTTATAAAGCTCTCAATATATTGAAAACAACTATAAAAGAACTGTCACAAGGACAACAAAGCTGATTGATGGTACTGAAGTTCTATTTCAATCCTACATGTAAAAAAAGAAAGAGCAGCTGATAAGAATTTCATATGATGCATGAAAATAAATAGGAGAGAAACAGTCTTGATGGATAAATCAATATTTCACGACAATATATTGTCCCTTTGAGGAAAGTTTGAGATGGTTTGTGTTTTTAAATTGGTGGAAATTGTTTGAACTTTAATAAAGTATTATATATCTAAAAGCTGAGCTCTTTACGTATCTTCAGTGGCAAAGACCAACTTTGCGGACATTATTGCTTCATCTTTGAATACTCCAAAATGGTTAATTTTGTAGATGAATTCCTTTGGTCTATGCTTTACTTTATAGAATAAACAGCATTTAGTTAGCATAAATATTCTGCATCCACAAGAGATGTATACATAAGGACAACCCTCCTTGTTATCCTGCCAATGCATATAACATATTGTACTTTGTTAGTGTTGCAGGGGATCTGGTGGCCTAGAATGTTTTTTTTTTCTGCTCTTCTTTTTAAGATAAATATAGATAACCTGCCATTCCTTATTACTGCTTTATAAGTGTAGCACACAAACCTTTTTTTCGCCTGGCTCACTTGCGAGTCAAGGCACACCGTGCTATATGCCCGTACCCTCCTGTTTGAAGAGGTTAAGCGGTGTTCACAAATTTTGGGTCTTTCAGCGAGTTACCCTCTTCCACTGGTTCTCTCCCCCAGAGTATGGGGTCAAGTCTCTATTTCTTCCCCCAAAGAAAACAATGTCCAGAAGTACTTTAACTCCAACAGAGAGTTTATTTTCTATTTGCTGCGTAATAGATAGAGACAGGTGGGTGAAAGAAGAAATAGTGTGAAGAATAGATCCAGGCACAACCAGCAATCTCGTCGCCACTCGATCCCGAGTGGGTTTAGCTCACCCGGATAGTTCTCTCTCACAGTTCTAGCAGCCGATGTGGAGCTCGAACAGTTCCGCCACCCTATCCCCTCCTGGGACGGGTGTTAGAAATCCTCTAACCTCTGTAGACTTTAAGAACAGGATAATGCCAATGGGCACTCTACAGGTTAGCTTCCCCAAATAACAAATCCTTCCCTCTGACAGGTCATCAGGCCTCTCCCGAGACAGCAATCTTCCATTACTCATCTCCTCAATGGGACCGATCCTCCCCTGGCTTCCTCTTGGTCAGAGCGTGTACCCTTCCCCGGGCACCCTGGGACTCTTCTTTCGGGGGTAGGCCCTAGCTAAAGGTGCTAGGCCCACTAGTAGAGTTGCAGGCCCCAGGCTAAAGGTGCCTGGGCCTGATCGCACCCACACGTACCCCTGGCCATGAGGGTCATCGGAGGTGGGGTACATGTCTCACTCCTACTCCTCCGACTCTGACGGGGACGACCCACCCCAATGGCGTCTGCCCCTTAGAGGAAGTCGAGAAGACGAAATGTCAGGGTGTGACTTTGCGGCTGAAAGGAAGTGACGTTGGTGCGTTCCAGGTGCTCTCCAAACACAGGAAGCGGCAGTAAGTCTGGTTAAACACAAGCTGTACCAGCTGATACACTGCACCTGTTAGGAGCCTGGGGGAACAGCACGGCGGTTTTGAATTACACTGCTGCTATTTTACTGCTTGATTTTTACCATATGGAAGATATGTTGTGGAAACAATTTTTATAGACTGATTAAAAGATACTCTACGGGATTACACTATTGGTGGCTTCTCTTTCTTTTCACTTTGAACATCTGCTGGTGATTATCGGGTGATCTCTGGAGGCTTTAGAAGGAGTAATCAGAACCAGGATTAGGATGATCGGATGACCATCGGATGGGATCTGTGAGGTGCCTGTTTAAATCCTGTGTGTGGTGAGTACCCACCCGAAAGGGGATACAACTGATGATTTAAAGTGGATCATATTAAGAAGACATCTGGAGCTATATGTCATTTACAACAAAAAATTTTTCATAAGTTCTATATGTACTCTTATGAACTGTAAATAAGAGTGAGTGGACAAGGGAGTCTATTGACCACCTGAGCGCTGCTATAGAAAACTTTCATTATCCTACCCAGGGATTTGATTGTGTTTTTTATAAGTTTTATAGTTTTATGTTCTGCAAAATATTTGTTGTGTTTAAGCGGCTGCTGATATAGATACATATAGTGAACATTTGGGTTAATGAATACGGTCACGTATTCATTGTAGTCTGTTATAAGTCACCTGTGAGCTTCTTTAGCGCTGGGATAGTGAAAGAAGGCATGGGGAACTTCACTTTAATTTTTGAATAACTCAGACCAGCCCCTAAATTTAGGCACATAACACCCCTAAAAGCAAAGGGGCGCTACATAAGGAAAAATTAACTTAATAGTACATGTGTATTTTGGGTGAAAGTAGAATCGATTGAGGGTCTTATGTCTTGGTTCTACAACTACTGGACTTGGCACAGTGGGTCTATAATTTTCAACAGCCAGCAGAATTGCATCTTGTAGATGTCTGTTCCTATTCATCCTGTGAAAGTGACATCACAGGTCACATGACTGGATTAGAGGGGATACATTTCACATGTAAAGTAAGCCTGGGGAATTTCTCCACATGCTAGTCTCTTGCCATGGCATTATTTCACAAGGCGCTCTCTATATAAGGCAGGATCTCTCCAGGACAATATTTACTTAAGTTAGTCTCTTTATGTGGCAGGCTGTCCAACTATAGTCTCTACATATGCCACAGTCAGGGAAGCTTATACATGGTGGTTTCTTCACAAGATATTCTCTATTTCCTTTCAGCCTTTATTCTTTTCTACTGTACAATATTTGGGGTTTCCCGGGACCCTAAAACTCTGTGTATTCTTATACAAGGTTTGTTCCCCTACACACTACTTTACTTTCCTAGCTTCAATATTACTCCCTTCTCCTTTTCCCTCCATTTCCTCTCTTCCTTTCCCCTCTCCCTCCCCTCCCCTCTCACTCTTTCCTCTTTTCCTTTCTTCCCCCCCTTTCCACCCCCCCTTCTTGCACCCTCTCCTTCCCCCCTCCCCCCCATCACTTACGCTTCCACTTTTTGTCTTTGTTCCCCCTCTTTCTTTCCCCCTCCTCCCTCTCCCTTTTTTCTCTCCTGCCTCTCCCTTTTACCACCTCCTTTTTTCCTTCTCCCTACCTCTCACTTTCACCCTTTTTCTTTTATTCTTTCCCTCCCTTTGTCTCTGTCTTCTTCCTTCGTCGTCCCCCTTTCCTACTATTCCTATCCTCTTTCCCCTTTACCCTTCCTCCTCCCCCCCCCTTTTCCCACCCCCACTATATCTTTCCACACTTTAGTTTTAACCTTACATAGTTACATAGTTACATAGTTACATAGTTAGTCAGGTTGAAAAAAGACAAAGTCCATCCAGTTCAACCATAAAAAAATAACTAAAATAAAATAAAAAAAATATTGTGCAATCCCATATACCCAATTCTATACCCACAGTTGATCCAGAGGAAGGCAAAAAACCCCAGCAGAGAATGATCCAATTTGCTACAGCAGGGGAAAAAATTCCTTCCTGATCCCCCGAGAGGCAATCGGATTTACCCTGGATCAACTTTATCTAGAACTGTTAGTACTCAGTTATATTATGTACATTTAGGAAAGTATCCAGGCCTTTCTTAAAGCAATCTACTGAGCTGGCCAGAACCACCTCTGCAGGGAGTCTGTTCCACATTTTCACAGCTCTTACTGTGAAGAAACCTTTCCGCATTTGGAGATGAAATCTTTTTTCTTCTAGACGTAAAGAGTGCCCCCTTGTTCTCTGTGTTGACCGTAAAGTGAATAACTCATCACCAAGTTCACTATATGGACCCCTTATATATTTGTACATGTTAATCATATCCCCCCTTATTCTCCTCTTCTCAAGAGTGAATAAATTCAGTTCCTCTAATCTTTCTTCATAGCTGAGCTCCTCCATGCCTCTTATCAGTTTGGTTGCCCTTCTCTGCACTTTCTCCAGTTCCCCAATATGCTTTTTGAGAACTGGTGCCCAAAAGTGAACTGCGTATTCCAGATGAGGCCTTACTAATGATTTGTACAGGGGCAAAATGATGTCTCTCTCTCTGGAGTCCATACCTCTCTTAATACAAGAAAGGACTTTGCTCGTTTGGAAACCACAGCTTGGCATTGCATGCCATTATTGAGCTTATGATCTACCAAAACCCCCAGATCCTTCTCCACTACGGATCCCCCCAGCTGTATTCCCCCTAGTATGTATGATGCATTCATATTCTTAGCCCCCAAGTGCATAACTTTACATTTATCAACATTAAACCTCATCTGCCACATAGTCGCCCAATTAGACAGAGCATTGAGGTCGGCTTGTAAATTGGAGACATCTTGTAAGGACGTTATTCCACTGCATAGCTTGGTGTCATCTGCAAAGACAGAAATGTTACTTTTGATCTCAGACCCAATATCATTTATAAAGATATTAAAAAGTAAGGGTCCCAGCACTGAACCTTGGGGTACACCACTGATAACCTTAGACCATTCAGAGTAAGAATCATTAACTACTACTCTCTGAATTCTGTCTTTTAGCCAGTTTTCTATCCATTTACAAACTGATATTTCCAATCCTGTAGATGTTTCTCCATGTGTGTAGCTCACTCATCTCAATTGTCCTATCCTTATCTACCCAGATACAAGTCCATTGTTTTGCACGTCGCCTAGTCGCCGCTGGGGAAACTCCGGTCGCATAGGTCACTCTGTGTGAACCTGAGTTACGGGTAAGCAGCTTCACTCTTTCCCCATGTACATGTATTGTTATCAATTTAATAGACTTTGCTACTTTGTTAAATGTATTGTTACTAATCACATGTCAATAAAATTGCAGATATTCTCCTGACAAAGTGTCATTTGGACCACAAAACTAGTTGAGATATGCTATCCGTGATCAACTATCCCAATGTGATCCTCACCCCTTGGGGACCATTATACTGGTGATATAAATAGATTATTACCATGCTTTGTAACCTGTGTCTGATTATATGTTGTTTTATATCAATTTTGTATAGCACTGTTTCCTAGGGGACTGCTTGGAATTACCCGCTCATCTGCACTGCTATGACCTGGTAAACATTCCAACCCACCTGATACTCTGGGCTCAGACATCCTGGTACTGCTGCAAGGTTATGAATCAGACAACTCTGTGTTTTTAGATTCTGATAGTATTTACTTGAATTATTCAACTAAAAAGGGAGGTACACAACAAGGAGGGAACAAATCGACAGTGTCAGCTCAGCAAAAGAATTCCTCCGAAAGTCAAAACAAGATAATAACATATATGCAGCACGTTAAAACACTTCCTTTAAAAGGTAATACTTTCCCCCTGTAGATGAAAGTAACCAAACGGACTAGACGGGCTCACTAAAAGAGGTTACCTGGCAGAACTACAATGGCTTTAGTAATGAAAGCTCAGGCCTCGAGATGATAGTACAAGGGCCCTTGTGTAACTCTAACTTTAACGCTCTCATTGCAGATCTGATGTTCTTCACCAGTACGTCGGAGCTCATTATTTGTAATCCAATTAGGTGTAGGGAGATGTACTAGGTTCCTTGTAGAAAGTGAAGTTAAAGCGTTTAAACACTGCATGCAACTAAATTCAGGAAAGTGTTCATAAAAAGTGGATGTGTCTGATGCAACGTGTCCAAGTGATATCGTGACAAGAGTGCAGATAAAAGATGGGCGATTAGCCCTCTCACCGATAACCAGGTAGATGCAGGGCCGCCATCAGGAGAGTACAGGCAGTACACCTGTAAGGGGCCCGGAGGTCCCCAGGGGCCCCGGATGGCAACCCCCCCTTTTTTTTTTTTTTAAGGGGCCCAGAGGTCCCCAGGGCCCCGGATGGTAACCCCCTTTTTTATGTATTTTTTTATAAAAAAAAGACATTAATTTTTTATTTTATTTTTGTAAGGGGCCCAGAGGTCCCCAGAGGCCCGGAGGTCCCCAGGGCCCCGGATGGAAACCCCCCTTTTTATTTATTTTTATAAAAATAATGTTTTTTTAAATTTATTTTTTTTATAAAAAAAATTTGTAAGGGGTCCAGAGGTCCCCAGAGGCCCGGAGGACCCCGTGGCCCCAGATGGTAACCCCCCTTTTTTATGTGTTTTTTATAATAAAAAAAGCACACCCCCCGGTTTTCCTCTGCTCCAGGGGGCCCATGCCTGAAGCTGTGTAAGGGGCCCCAAAATTCCTGATGGCGGCCCTGGGTAGATGTAATGTCTTTCAAACAGCATCTGGTGATGCTTCTGCAGCGAATTCGGTGCTTTGATCTTTCTTTTGCAGCTTCACAAACCGACTGGCTGGTCACTGGACTGATGCGGCAAGGATGTCGGATGGCAACCCACGGAGCTAAACCCTGCTGGCGCGGGTGGGCACTTGTTGGGCAGATTTTACACCACATGGTAGGCCACGACCTCTCTCTCTCCGCACGGAGAGATCCGTCTCGTGTCAGGCCCAGGAGGAAGAGAGGGACGGGTGGGTCTCTGGCTTCTTTTATAGCTCCTTCCCTCTGATGGTAGCAAAGATCTCTGGGATATGTGGTCCAGATGCATGGACAGGCAGAACAGTTATCAGTCTGGTGAACTATCCCTCCCATAGTTCCCTTAACTGGACGCACAAATATGATGTAATTTAATAGCACTGGGCAATAAGGGACATGCAATGCATAAAGACACCGGAGGATTGCCGTACATTGCAGTTGTAGTCCACATTGCTACATCTGTATTAATAAAACGTTATGTATTTTTTTCCTATAATTTGAATTTATTCTGGTCTAACCTGTACCATGATAGTCCATTTGCCCCTTTTTTCGGAGGGTTTGGTTGGGGACAAAACCTTCTTATCCCTTTATTTTGGGTTATGAGTGGGTCCTTGGGGACCTCACATACAATGTAGGACTGCTTGTCCTACATTGTACAGAATGATGTCAGTGAGGTGCGAATGAGCAGTGAAGAGGAGCGACTTTGCGAGACCGGTCTTACAGCATCCCCTAGACAAAAGGAGCAGTGACCTTTGCAGTGCAGATTTTTTTTTTCTTTCCATTGAGTTTATCTTTAAACTACTGATAATATTATTGCCTAAATGTGTCATAATATTATTTTCCTATGATTGCTTGCCTGCACACAAAAGATCAGATTCTGAGTGTGAGACTGTATCTAATCTGACGTATTTAATTGCAAAATGCTGCCAGGAAAATATGTTTCCGGGTGTGAAGGCAGAAAGACAAGGGATTAAAGTATCCTAAAGCAATGTGAATCTATACAGTGTAGAATGGAAGTGTGGTTTTAAATAATGGCTGAGCTGAATTAAAAATATTTTGACCGGTACGTAGCTCATAATTGTAAGGAATGTATGGGTATCATTCAACTTTAAAGGGGTTGTAAAGGTTCGTTTTTTATTTTCTAAATAGGTTCCTTTAAGCTAGTGCATTGTTGGTTCACTTACCTTTTCCTTTGATTTACCTTCTAAATGTTTTTTTTCTTTGTCTGAATTTCTCACTTCCTGTTTCTCCTCACTAAACTTCACACCATCATCCGAGTGGTGTGGAGTCAGCCAGAACAGCTTACTGAACAGCTTACTGAGGAGGAACAGGAAGTGAGAAATTCAGACAAAGAAAACAAAGAAAAAAAATATTTAGAAGGGAAATCTAAGGAAAAGGTAAGTGAAGCAACAATGCACTAGCTTAAAGGAACCTATTTAGAAAATAAAAAACGAACCTTTACAACCCCTTTAACTCTTTTTCCTGATCTATGAATATTGTGTAGGGGTCTATTGCCCTCTACTGTGAGCTGCTAATATCACAGTCGTACGTATAATTACGTACATCACTTCCTGCCCTTGCTGGCTGGGCTGTGGGGCCCTGAAGGGGGAAGTGGAGAGAGACAGAAAAAGTTTCAGCCACAAGTGTCCTGTCCATGATCTAATAGTCTAACTGCTGTTGCTGAGTATGTATCTAAAACCTTGTAAAGCCCCATACACACGATCGGACTTCAAACAAACTTTTCCGTGGATTTCTGTTCACAGGACGTTGGCCGTGAATTTGGTATGCATACACACGGCAGGACTTTTTCAGCCAACTTTCCCCAAATCACATGGTTTTTCTGCTCTTTTCCGTCACCCTTTGGTCAACTTCTGCTATTGTTGGTTGATTTTAACATTGGTTCTGTGCATGCGTGTTTGTACTTTGGACTAAAGCCTGATGGACTTCTGTACACGCGATAGGATTTTGCACCGTAGGACTTTTATTGCCAAAAAGTTTGTTAGTTTGCAGAGCGAACATTTGTCCGATGAAAACCGAAAAAGTTTGTCCGATGGAGCGTACACACGGTCAGATTTTTGGGAAAACCTGGAAATTTAGAAGTTTGTTGTCAAAAAGTCCGACCATGTGTATGGGGTTTAACAGAGTATTTCTGCCCTGTCTTTGTTATTATTTCTTATGCACAGTGCCAGATTGCTATATCTGCACTACTGTATGTATAGTGGTCACCATTCAGTATATTAGTAGGTGATCTTGTTTATTGCAATATAGTTTGTATGCAGCTGCTGTTATTATAGTTAACCCTGTCCCTTCTGGTCTGGGATTTTATAGTTAGTTTTAGGGCTTGACAACTAGCATAGGCTAGAGTCAGGATATTGCTTTGGATGGCCACGTCAATATCGTAGGCTTAGAGGTCTGGTCACAAGTCAGATTAGAAGCTGCTAGGGAGAGACTAAAGTACAGAGTAGATAGGGAGACTAAAGGCCCATACACACAGTCAGACTTTTTGACAACAAACTTCTAAATTCCCAGGTTTTTTTAAAAATCTGACCGTGTGTACGCTCCATCGGACAAACTTTTTCGGTTTTCATCGGACAAATGTTCGCTCTGCAAGGCAAACTTTTCGGCAACAAAAGTCCTACGGTGCAAAATCCTATTGTGTGTAAGAAGTCCATCGGACTTTAGCCCAAAGTACAAACACGCATGCTAAGAACCAATGCAAAAGATCAGACAAAAAAACAGAAGTTGACCAAAGGGTGGCGGTAAAGAGCTGAAAAACCACGTGATTTTGGAAAAGTTTGCTTGAAAAAGTCTTGCCGTGTGTATGCATACCAAGTTCACGGCCAACGCCTTTCAAACAAAAGTCCACAGAAAAGTTTGTTTGAAGTTCGATCGTGTGTATGAGGCTTATGAGTTCCAGTGCCTCAGTTCCACACCACAGTTCCTGCTGTGAGAAGCTCCGTTCCAGGGTGGATGGACAACAGTTGGAGGATCCCCCCATTTCTGCAGATCTTCTCTTCAGGTCACTAACACAAAGACAGACACTGCATCATCCTCAGGGACCCCTGCAACTGGACTTTGCTACAACATTCATCTGGAGGTATCTCTATTAATAACTATTTATACTTGGGTATATGTACACAATTCCATGAGAACTCCCATTTGTCACTTTGCTGATAATACCCATTTCTACATTGGATTTCAGTAGTGTTATTATAGTCTAGTTAAATTTTCATGAAGCTTATAGGAAGCTTGCATTATTTCTGTATTAGTGTGCATCTACAGTATATGCTTATGGTTAATGTTATATGCTGGCTACGGTAGTTCTTCTACTCCCAATTATTTTGTTTAAATTACAAATTAATTCCCCAGGAAGGGATTCCCCTCTGTTCACAGAGGCCCTGACCTGGGTGGAGACACTGTCATCTTTATTATCAACCCCACTCTTCAACATAGCAAAGGTTCTGGTTATCTTATTTACCTACAAGTAAAAAAAAAAAAAAAAGAAGGCTCCAATTGCAATCAAGATTTAGTATGTAAGCTCTTGCACATGATCACATGGCCCTTCCCTTTTTCAATTACTGATTGCTATATTATGTTAATGCCAGTACATTTGGTTAAAGTGATTTTAAAGTCAAATTTTTTCTTCTATTAAAATAACAAACATGTCATACTTACCTGCTCTGTTGCAATGGATTTGCACAGGGCAGCACAGTGCCTCTTCTCGGGTCCCTCTTCTGTGCTCCTGACCCCTCCCTCCTGTTGAGTTCCCCTACAGTCAGCAGCTTGCTATGGGGGCACCCAAGCCGAGCTGAAGCTCCCTGTGTCCATTCAGACACAGAGATTTGGTTAAGCTCCACCCCTCTCTCTCCTGATTGGCTAACTGACTTTGATTGACAGCAGCGGGAGCCAATGGTGCTGCTGCTGTGTCTCAGCCAATCAAGGAGGGAGAGTCCCAGAAGGCTGAGACACTCGTGGACATCGCTGGACAGTGATGGGGCTCAGGTAAGTATAAGGGGGGCAGAGGGGGACTGCTGCACACAGAAGGCTTTTTATCTTAATGCATAGAATGCATTAAGATAAAAAACCTTCTGAAATTATAGCCCCTTATATTTTACATACTATAAAATTCTGAAGAATGTGGGGTTTATAAATATTAATATTATTATTATTAATTGTAGTATTCAAAAGAAGAAGAAATAAAAAAAGTCAAAAGACCCATTATTTAATCTCTGTGTGGTGCTGAAAATATATTTTATATCAAAAGACAGAGACAGCCGGTATGCTAATAAACAATAAATCATAACATAAAGATTCATTTATTTAAATAAAGTAGCATTTTGACTTCCCATTTCAAATATGTTCTATAGCTTTTGCAGACGTGTGTTATAGTTAGTTACAGGTTTTATTCTATTGATGTATAAAATAATAGAATTACAATGAAATGACATATTTAAGTCGCTTATGTGAAAATTTTCCCAAACTTTAACTAGACATATCTTTGAACTTGAACTACACAAAATGAAGCATTTCAGCCTTACACAAGCTCTTCATACTCAGCTAATACAATTAAATATTTATGATAGTCTAAAAAAGACTACTTCCATTAGTTATAGTTATATTTTAAATTATCACCCAGAGTCATTGAAAGGTTCATAAAATAATTATATCTGGCTTTGGAATAATTTGAACATCATGGGATTTTCAGGGATTTTTATAGAATTTATTGAAATTACCAGTGTGAATAAGAATGATGAAGAGTATCCAGCAATCAGCACTGAAAGGCAGGATATTCTGCATTTTCACACATTATTCTTCTGATAATTGAGAACTGACAATTTAATTTCCTAATTAAAGAACAAGTGTGTTCATGTCCTAAAGGATCCCTTAGATACAGTTCCAATTTAATGTGTTTGTTTATAAAGGGCATTTTACACAGCATCTAGAACTGGCCTATTGCCCTAGCATCTCCACAATTGAAACCTATGCTGACTCAGAACAGTAACAGCTGTGCACTCTTTATTACTGATCAGTGACAGTTATAATGTAATTTCCTCTGCATTTCATATATGTGTGCATGGCAGCTTTCAAGCCCTTCCGGCATGTGATGTTTTTAAATTTTCTGTATTAAAAGACCTTTACAGACATAAAAATGCTTTTGGATGCCTATTGAAGCATTCAAGTTTCAGCAGCATATTCAGCTCTACATACCTGACATAATGACAGCATTACAAAAACATGCAATGAAGTCAATGTAAATAGCACAGCAGGGCCACCAAAAACATAATTTGCTTTGGATAACACGGGGCAAGTTTCAACCATGAGTTAGGACTTTTCTGCTGGCTTTGGCCTGGTGCTCCTCTCTTGGGTATATTCTTTATGAAAGTATCCACCTGTATTAACACCAAAATGCTGCTAACATCAGTTTCCCAGTGGTTTCTTTATATAATTATGAAGAGAACATACAGTCAAACTCTGTATATCGCCGGAAATCCCTCCTAGGGGCACATGAAACAATACCAGCCAAGGACTATAACCTTACTTTTGTACATCCAAAACTGAGTAAACATTTTGAATGCATCGCCACTTTATTGTAGCAATTGCAGCATATCTGATTGGGTATGATTATTGGACTATACTCAAATATAGTTATACCCTGTGCTAACTATATCACATACCCCAAACTTCTAATGCAGCTTCTGGAAAATTAAAGAGGATATTAACCCTAGAAATAAAAAATGAGCAGCTACAAATACCTGTCAAAGGATCCAGAGCTGTCCTCACCCAAGCCTGTTCTTCGCTGTCGCCAGCATGTTTAGTGTGGGAAGCCAGTTATAACTCTTTTCAGCTGTACAACTGGCTTCCCACTGTGCATGTGCAAACCGCGCTGCACTTTGTGAATGTTCCCGCTGCATTCTGGGACCTATGAAAGCTGCAAACAAATGGGGGGAGCAGGCGGCTGCTCAGATCGGCTAAGCAATTTGGATGAAAGTGGGAGTGGGTACCTGTCAAAACAATGTACCCACTCCAACCCCCCCCTTAAAAAAAGGACAAAAGTTGAAGAGGTGGGGTGGGGGGGAGAAGGTGGAAATACGGAACTTCCCCTTTTGGGTGAAGTTACACTTTTAACACCCTGCTGTGTCCTATAATCTAGAATATAAATGTGACAAAGGATAACCCCAGAGATGGATTTTGTTGTATCCAATGGTGTGATGGGAGAATGCGGTTGTGACTATTATGTTGGAGCCATTAATTTCTGGTGAGCCTTTAAGTAGAAAATCGCACAAAGACTTTATATTCATATGAAAATATTATTAATGAGCTTTGTGAGTGCAATTATTATTATTATACAGGATTTATATAGCGCCAACAATTTGCACAGCGTTTTATAACATGAGGGCAGACAGTACAGTTACAATACAATTCAATACAGGAGGAATTAGAGCTTACAATCTAGGAGTAATTTGAGTTTTTTATTCCTTCAATTATTTACAATATACTATACTATGGAGATCTTTTTCTAATATGTGTCTAAACCAAAGAGCAATTAACAGAGCTGGTATATAATTGTGAATTCTTCTGATGAATTTTAGATGTGAACATCTTGTTAGATTTAAAATACCTGGCTGGGAAAATTCTCCTTTGACTCACTTGCTTTGCAAGGGGTCAATATCTTCTGGTGAGCTTCCATCTATGTAAATAATTTACAGAGATCACGGAGGAGATATCACGATGATTGTAGTAAAGTATATCTACCATATATACTCGAGTATAAGCCGAGATTTTCAGCCCTTTTTTTTGGGCTGAAAGTCCCCCCCTCGGCTTATACTCAATTCAGTGTACCTTGGGCGTCCATTTTTAAAAATTTGCGCTCCCTCCTGGTCCCGTGCGGTTCCGTGATATGCGATTGACACTGTGCTTAGTGATCCGCCAATCACGGACCTTCTCCTCTTGTTCGAGGATGAAAGAACGTCCGTGATTGGCGGATCGCTAAACAAAGTGTCTGCTGGGAAAGTCCGAGGATGAGAAGATGGCCGTGATAGGTGGAACACTGAACACAGTGTCAATCGCCTATCACGGAACCGCACGGGACCAGGAGGAAGCCGCAAATTTTAAAAAATGGAAGCCCGCAGCGCGATGGACATGGGAGGTGATCTTTCCTTAGAAGCCTGGCTGCCTCTTACAAAAATAGATCTTCGCTGTAGCAAGCAGAAGGTGAGTGTGGAGGGTAATAATGTGCTGTTTATCTCCATGGTAATGGGCACAGTGAGGTAATAGGCACAGTGAGGTAATGGGCACAGTAAGGTAATGGGCACATTGAGGTAATGGGCACAGTGAGGTAATGGGCACAGTGAGGTGTTGGGCACAGTGAGAATGGGCACAGTGAAGCTGCAAATGGGCATTTTTACCCTATACTCGAGTCAATACGTTTTCCCAGTTTTTTGTGGTAAAATTAGGGCCTCGGCTTATACTCAGGTCGGCTTATACTCGAGTATATACGGTAATGGGCACAGTGAGGCGTGCAAATGGGCACAGTGAGGAGATGGGCACAGTGTGGATATGGGCACAGTGTGGATATAGGCACAGTGAGGTAATGGGCACAGTGAGGTAATGGGCACAGTGAGGTGTTGGGCACAGTGAGAATGGGCACAGTGAAGCTGCAAATGGGCATTTTTACCCGATACTTGAGTCAATAAGTTTTCCCAGTTTTTTGTGGTAAAATTAGGGCCTCAGCTTATACTCGGGTCGGCTTATACTCAAGTATATACAGTAATTGTTTTTTATCCACTTATTTTATAGGCTTAAGCCCCATACACACTATCAGTTTTCTTGCAGGTTTTTCTCTTCAGGTTTACCAAAACCATCTAATATGAGGTCAAACCTTAAGAGTTTCAATTCGTATGCAATCAGGCAGGCCCTTGCACTACATGGTTTTGGTAAACCTGAAGAGAAAAACCTGCAAGAAAACTGATAGTGTGTATGGGGCTTGATACTCGAGTCAATATGTTTTCCCAGTTTTTTGTGGTAAAATTAGGGCCTCGGCTTATATTCACCAGGGCTTTTTTTCTGACAATATGTGCAGGAACTCCCCCGTTCCGAGTCACCCCTTTTCTCCGGCCCTACCCACCTCCCAGTACCGTCCCTTTTAGACAATATAGGACCAAGTATCATTTTGTGGTGCTAAGTAATTTGTATGGGACATCCGTCAACTACTTGGGTCATGTTGTCTCAGCCAAGGGAGTTGCCACCGACCCTCAGAAATTGGAAGCTGTCACTACTTGGCCTCGGCCAAAAACGGTCACTGAATTACGCTCCTTCCTGGGATTCTGCTCCTACTATAGGAGGTTTGTGGTTAGCTTTGCCAAGATAGCCCGACCCCTGAATGAACTGCTGCAAGTGGTTATGGGTGAAGGTGAAGATGGAGTCAAAGTCAAAAAAACAAGCATCCGCAAGAAAGGAGAGTCAGTTCGAACCCAGTGGTCCCAGCAATGCAAAGAAGCTTTCCAGCAGCTGAAGAGGAGTCTTACAGGGGCCCCAGTCTTGGCCTATGCTGACCCAGGCCTACCTTATGAACTGCATGTGGATGCCAGCAAAGAAGGAATAGGAGGGGTATTGTACCAAGAGCAGACTGGAAGATTGAGACCTGTGGCATATGTGAGTAGGAGCCTCACGCCAGCAGAGAAGAATTATCCTGTTCACAAACTGGAGTTCTTGGCCCTCAAATGGGCGGTAGTAGATAAGCTAAGAGACTACCTGTATGGAGCTGAGTTTGTTGTCAAGACCGATAATAACTCTCTGAGTACATACTGACCTCAGCAAAGTTGGATGCCACAGGGCACAGATGGCTGGCTGCATTGGCGGGTTTCTGTTTCAGTCTGAAGTATCGACCTGGAGTTGGAGATGCATTATCCCCACAGCCCCATAAAGAAGAGGAAAATCCGGGGGAGTGGACTCATGTGACTGAAGAAGGAGTGCGAGCCTTGTGTCAAGGTCTGGATCAGAATATGAAGGGCAGAGTGGCCGCAGAATACATCGGAGTACACCCCTCAGGAATACCCAGATGCTACTGTGGGTTGACACAGGTGAGAGGAGAAGGTTTACCTCAGTTATCAAAGAGAGACTTGAAGAGGGATCAGGAACAGGATCCGTTAGGTCAAGTGGGGATTCAAGCCCTGAATAAGCAGAACCCTGGACTGTTGCTGAGTAGTCTCACCAAGGGGGCAAAGGTATTGTACCGAGAGTGGGATCGATTGCAGATCAGAGATGGAGTATTGTATAGGCGATGCCCAACTGGAAAGGGAGAAGAGAAATGGCAGCTGTTCCTCGCAGAGAAACATAGACCCACTGTCTTGATGTCTCTACATGATGACCACGGCCATTTGGGAATAGATAGAACATTCCGGCTGATTAGGGATAGATTCTATTGGCCTAACATGAGAGGGGAGGTAGAGAGCTATTGTCACTCATGCTTGACTTGCATTCAACGGAAAACATTGCCAGTTAGGGCCACCACAATGGGTCATTTACAAAGTCAGGAGCCCTTAGATTTGGTCTGTATTGACTTTCTGTGCCTGGAACCCGATACAGGTGGAAGAAGCAATATCTTGGTCGTGACTGACCACTTCACCCGTTACACACAAGCTTACCCCACTAAAGACCAGAAGGCCAGTACCGTGGCTAAAGTACTTATGGAAAAGTTCTTTGTGCATTATGGGTTACCGGTGCGAATCCACTTAGATCAAGGGAGAGAATTTGAAAGTCAGTTGATCCACCAGTTGTGTGCACTGCTTGGTATTAAGAAGTCTCGTACTACCCATATAGGTGTGCACAGCCTATTGCATTAGGGTGTGCACAGCAAAGCTCAAACACACATGCATGTGTTTGTGTGTGCATGTATATATATCCCGACAGTGTCAGTAGAGCAATGGACGGTGTCAGTATTATTTTTTAAAATTTTATTTCTTTTTTATTATTTCTTTTTTACAATTTGTTTAGGACCCCCTTTAGGGGACTTTGGTGAAATATCAGGAGTCTAAACAGGGGGACTCTGCGCCCCACACAGTGATTAGGGTGTGCCCAGGCACACCTGGCACACCCTGTGCGCACGCCTATGACTACCCCGTACCATCCACAAGGAGATGCTCAGCCTGAGAGATTTAATAGGACTTTGTTGAACATGCTGGGGACCAGTGTTGCCAACCTACCAGATTGAAATTTACTGGCGCGACACCCAAAAATTACTGGCACAGCCACGTTTTTACTGACATTTCACAAAAGTTACTAAATTACATTTTTAGGTGCAAATTTCAGTATTTAGGCTGCAAACAAATACGCTAAGCAAATAGCCATGTGATTTAAGGTAGATATTAAAGTGGTTGTAAACCCACTTTCTTTCTCGTACATCACGGGACACAGAGCGACATAGTCATTACTAATGGGTTATATAGATACCGTCAGGTGCTGGCACTGGCAACTTCCAAAACCGGAAGTACCCTCCCCTATATAAGCCCCTCCCATCCGGGAGCACCTCAGTTTTTTGCCAGTGTCTAAGGTGTTGGCCAAGAAGAAACATGTGTTTTTCACTGAGCTTGCGTACAGGTTCTTTTGGGCCTCAGTAAGCTATTCCGGATCCGACCAAAAAAGCTTCATAGCTAAACGGTCGGTACCCGGGCCTTGCAGAGAAGAGCAAGGTTTTGCCTGTAATGCTTCTCTTAGGAGAGCTGGACCCTGGGATCCAGAGCTCTGGTCATACCCACGACCAAGATGTTTTCTGTGCAGGGTGCTATACAGGTCCAGGGGAGTGGAATCCTTGGGAACCCGGTCCCTGAAGGTTTGATTACAATGCCTGCCGTGATAGGTGAAGTTTGGGCTTTTGTGGACCAAACAAAGTCCTGCGGCGGGGAACAGGTAAGTGGGGGCCCCCAGGAACTTGGTTCTATTGGGGGACCCCCAAGCCTAATTTGTCTTTCTGTCTGTTACCTAATGGTATTCCCGCAAAATTCTGTGCATGCCTGTAACTACTAAAAAAATGTAATAATTTTTAATGGTGGTCAAGAAAAAAAAATAAAAAAAAATTTTTTTTTATATATATATATTTAATATATTAGACTGCGGTACCTGTGTTTGTCCACTAGAGGCCGCTGTGGAATGTTTTCTTGTCATGTGGACTAGCTTCTTCTCAGCAGAGCAAAGTCCAGGCAGATGGTGAGTTCTCTTATAGGAAACTGCTTCCTCTGCCATGTTGCAGTGCTCGTCCATCCCCCGGCCTGCGGCAAAGAGGGGCCCTGGCTCCTGTCCCTTGTTACCATATTTGAAATTAGCGCCGAAGGCGCACGTGCCCGCGCGCGTGCGCGTGCACGCGCCTCTATATATAGAGGTGAGCCGGGAAAGGGGGCGGAGCCTGGGGGATGACGCTCTGTGCGCGCCGCAGCGCTTCTGCGCATGTGCGGGCGTCCCAGCAGTTTAAAAAAACCACAATATTGTAGTGAGCTGGCTATGAAGTACAGAGACAGAGCTGGCAACATTTAAAGGCATACAGCAAGCGGTTGATACAGGCATCCCCTAGAAAGGCACATTAGTAGACACCAACTGTGATATAGCAGCAATTGTGCTAGACTATTCTCAGTAAAAGTGGTGTATTACGGCTGGAATACCTCAGCTTTAGGCTTAGGAATATGCCGTCCAGAAGCTCCAGAACTGAATCTTCCAGGAAGCGAAGGGGGTCTCATCGGGCTCGGAGGATCTTGGGCATACTCCTGCTGCACCAGTCTCCCCTGAAGTTCAGAGGTAAGTGACCGTAGAGACCCCGCAGGGGTACTTGGTACTGTGGCTGTCCTCAGTCACCTGCTCCTGTGTATGTAACAGAGGAGGTTTTTTCCTCAGCTCTGGGAGGATTAGAGAGAGATTGTCAACATTTATCGCTGCCTCCCTGTCAGGGAAAGCACGCCCGATCTCCGTCTCCTCCTTCAGAGTGCCTGTTAGCAGAGCAACAGTCCCATACAGGGATCGACCTGCCTGTAGGGGATCAGGATAAGGTTGATTCTGTTATAGAGGAATCAACAGTGGGGGAACCTTTTCTCAGCATCTCAAGCTGAAAGATTATGGGTTCAGTCTCTGACTAACATGGTCCGATCAGCATTTAAAAATGCACCTTGCGGAACCATCAACCACTACTGTATCCTCGTTGGGGTCGCTAGAAGCCCCCAGACTGTTTGTTCTTTTCCACTTCACCCTTTACTGAAAGGGCTCATTTACCAGGATTGGGAACGTCCTGAGAAAATATTTATTCCCCCAAGAGATTTCCGGTGGTCTATCCCATGGAGGATAAGTTCATCAAAAAAAAAAAGAAATGGAAGGTCCCTACAATGGACGCAGCCATCTCTTGTATGTATAAATCACTGACATGTCCAGTGGATAATGTCCAAATGTTCAAGAACCCAATAGATAAAAGATTGGAGTCCTTATGAAAATCTGCTTGGTGATACAACCAGCAGTAGCAGCTATTGGGGTCTGCTAAGCAGTGAAGGATCATTTGAAACAGGTCTTGAGGGACTTGACAGATCAGCAGGCTTTGCCCTAGCTGATCTACCTAGAGCCTTAGGCTTTGCGGTTGACGCCATAGAGGATTCAGTCCATCAGGCCTCCCGCCTTACGCTGTCTATAGTACATATGCGTAGGCTCCTATGGCTCAAAAACTGGTCTGCTGAAGCTCCCTGTAAAGAATGGCTGGTTAGCGTCCCATTTCATGGTGAACGCTTATTCAGGGAAAACCTGGACAAATATATCCAGAAAATTTCCAGCGGTAAAAATACGCTCTTGCCGGTTAAAAGCAGAGTTAGAGGTCCCTCTTTAAGAGGCCTGCTTCTCCAGTCCCTGGGGCATCGGCTGTGTAACAGTTCCGACGGCCTCCTTGGTCAAATCCCGGGGGTAAAAAACAGGGACAGTAGCAGGGCAATGAGAAACCCTGGGTCAGGGGAGGTACAAAACCTCCCCCAAAGTTAAATTCATGAAGCCCCCACTCAGTCGGGTGGGGGGAGGACTCCAGTTGTTCGCAAGAGACCTGGCGGGACACGATCAAGACAGATAGGTGCTCTCCGCAGTAGGTTTGGGATACAGTTTGGAGTTAAAAGACTCTCCTCCTTCCCATTTTTGAGGTCAAACGTGCCAAGGGATCCCCGGAAGAGAGAGTCCCTCCTGTTGGCACTAGAACAACTATTGCTCCAAGGAGTAATTATGGAGGTTCCCCTGGAAGAATGAGGGTTCAGGTTTTACTCAAACCTCTTTACAGTCCCGAAGCAAACGCGGACGGGAGGCCCATATTAATTCTAAAAGGGCTATACAAATTCCTGTATATCAGGACTTTCCGATGGAGTCGATCCGATCGGTGGCCACTGCCCTACAAGGGGAGGATTGGTTAGCCACGATCGACATCAAAGATGCTTATTTGCACATTCCCATCTTTCCAGTCCACCAAAAATTTCTACGCTTTGCAGTAGAAGGGCGCCATTTTCAGTTCAGAGCCTTACCCTTCGGTTTGGCCACAGCACCACAAGTGTTTACAAAAATTCTGGCCCTTTATTGGCCAATCTAAGAACACAAGGTGTAATGATAATGGCATATCTGGATGACTTGTTGCTGATAGACCACTCAGTGAAAAAACTAGACGTGGTCGTTCACAAGACGATCAAGTATCTGGAATCTCACGGTTGGATTATCAACCGAGACAAGTCAGCCCTAAAAACCAGTCAAAAGTCTGGAATACTTGGGGCTAAGGTTGGATTCAGGCCAGAGAAAAATATTCTTGCCTCGAGGAAAGGTGTTGTCTTTGAAAGATTTGATCCACTTAGTGGGTACAAAAAAGACAGCCGTCCATACGCCTGTATATGAGGCTGCTGGGAAAAATGGTGGCATCATTCGAAGCAGTACCCTACGGTCAATTCCATTCAAGGAATTTGCAAGGGGCCATACTGTCAGCCTGGAACAAAAAAGTTCAGGCCCTAGACTTACAATGTCCTTGTCCCCTTCCGTTCGCAAGAGCCTCCGTTGGTGGTTGGTTCCCCAGAATCTGGAAAAAAGGAAATCCTTCAGTCCGATTTCTTGGAAGGTGGTCACTACAGATGCCAGCCTTATAGGCTGGGGAGCAGTACTGGAGCAATAGTCTCTCCAGGGCAGATGGTCGGATGCAGAAAAGGCCCTGCCCATCAATCTCTTAGAGATACAAGCAGCCCGGTATGCCCTAGTAGCATGGACATCCAAACTCCAAGGGTCCCCTGTCAGAATGCAATCAGACAATGCCACAGCAGTGGCATATATCAATCATCAGGGGGGCACCAGGAGTCGTGCAGCCCAGAGGGAAGTAAATTACATCCTGAAATGGGCAGAAAAATATGTCCCAGCCATATCTGCGGTATTCATTCCAGGAGTGGAGAATTGGAAGGCGGACTTTCTAAGTCGCCAGAAATTAGGCCCAGAGGAAGGGTCCCTTCACCCCGAGGTTTTCTGGACAATATGTCAGCGGTGGGGAACATCGGATGTAGATCTTCTAGCATCCAGATTCAACGCAAAGGGGGACAGGTTTGTCTCTCGGACAAGGGATCCCCTAGCTTGCGGCTCGGATGCCCTAGTGTTCCCTTGGGATCAGTTCAAGCTGATATATGCATTCACACCGCCACAATGGTTACCTCAATTACTCCGCAGAATCAGGGTAGAAAAGAAACCGGTGATTCCGGTGGCTCCAGCGTGGCCCCGAAGAGCGTGGTACGCGGAGATTGTAAAATTTCAGTGGGGAGTCCTTGGACTCTCCCACGTCGTCCGGCTTTCGCAAGGACCGATATACCACCCTTCCTTACCAGCCCTAGGTTTGACGGCCTGGCTATTGAAGCCCACATTCTAAAAAAGAGAGGGCTCTCTAATGCTGTGGTATCTACCATGATCAATGCCAGGAAGCCGGTATCCAGGCAGATCTACTATAGAATCTGGAAGGCGTACATCGCGTGGTGTGAGGCCAAGAAATGGCATCCACATAAGTACGTAATAGGTAGGATTCTGGACTTCCTACAGTGGGCTGTAGATAGGAAGCTTGCCTTGAGTACTATCAAGGGTCAGATTTCGGCCTTGTCAATATTTTTTCAAAGGCCCTTGGCTTCGCATTCACTAGTCAAAGCCTTTATACAAGGAGTGATGCGTATTAGTCCTCCGGTTAATATTCCCATATGTCCATGGGATCTAAACTTGGTTCTGTCAGTTCTACAGAAACAACCATTTGAACCATTACAGCATATTTCCTTGGTGCTTCTCACCAGGAAATTGATTTTTCTAGTAGCCATTTGTTCGGCTAAAAGAGTATCGGAATTAGCAGCTATGTCCTGTAAGGAGCCATATCTGGTTATCCATAAGGACAGAGTAGTGTTACGTCCTCATCCAGCCTTTCTTCCTAAGGTGGTATCGAGGTTTCATTTGAACCAAGATGTGGTTCTTCCTTCTTTTTTCCCCAAACCTACTTCGGTAGAGGAAAAGTTATTGCATTCTTTGGATGTAGTAAGAGCAGTTAAAGCTTATCTAAAAGCCACTGCTCAGATTCGCAGAACGGATACTTTGTTTATTCTGCCGGAAGGCCCCAGAAAGGGTCAGGCAGCGTCAAAATCTACTTTAGCCAAGTGGATTCGACAGGTCATTATGCAAGGTTATGGCTTGAGAAGGAGACCGCCTCCGTTCAAAGTTAGAGCGCACTCCACGAGAGCAGTTGGAACTTCATGGGCAGTGCATCACCAGGCCTCCCTGGCTCAGATCTGTAAGGCCGCAACGTGGTCTTCAGTACACACGTTTACTAGGTTCTACCAGGTGGACGTTAGAAGTCAGGAGGATGTCGCCTTTGGGCGCAGTGTGTTGCAGGCCGCAAAAGATCCTCATGTCTGATAGCGCTCAGCTTATATATGGTGTATCCCCCCCCTCATTGGGCATTGCTTTAGGACATCCCATTAGTAATGACTATGTCGCTCTGTGTTCCGTGATGTACGAGAAAGAAAATAGGATTTTTATAACAGCTTACCTGTAAAATCCTTTTCTTGGGAGTACATCACGGGACACAGAGCTCCCGCCCCTCTTTGGGGACACTTATTGCTTTGCTACAAAACTGAGGTGCTCCCGGATGGGAGGGGCTTATATAGGGGAGGGTACTTCCGGTTTTGGAAGTTGCCAGTGCCAGCACCTGACGGTATCTATATAACCCATTAGTAATGACTATGTCGCTCTGTGTCCCGTGATGTACTCCCAAGAAAAGGATTTTACAGGTAAGCTGTTATAAAAATCCTATTTTTTCAACTTGCACCTACAGGTAAGCCTAGATTAAGGCTTACCTGTAGGTGCAAGAAATATCTCCTAAACCTACACGGTTTAGGAGATATTTACTAAAAATGACAGGCGCCGCTGTCTACGGCGCATGCGCGCCGTAGACAACGGCGCATTCATGGGGTTAATCCCATTCACAAAATCGGCTACTTCCCAGCAATAGCTGGGCGTAGCCGATTGTGACGGAGCGGCGCTGTGATTGGCTGGTGCGGCGATACCCGGAAGTAACCTTCCGGCTATCGCTGCAGCGATGGATGCGGCTGAAGAGGGAGACGAGGACGGCTTTGGGGGCCCCGACCTAAGGTAAGTGATGCATAATGAGCTATTATGCTAGTCATATTAGCTCATTATGCCTTTCTCTTCCAGATTGGTTTAAAAAAAATATATATTTTACCGGGTTTACAACCACTTTAAGGTAAAAAAACATATTTTTGTTATTTTTGATATAATAAGGGCAAATTATTTAGTCACATCACCCCGTACCTCCATCCCTGCCTCCAATCTCCCCCAGGTCCCCTGCCTCCATCCCCCTCTGCGGTGACACCAACAACCCCTGTCTCCATCCCCCACCCTCTGCGGTGCCACCATCCCCCTCTGTGGTGCCACCATCACCCCCTGCCTCCATCGGATCCCCCTCTGCCACCATCACTTGATGTCACTGTCGGCTGGGCTGTCTGTCACTCTGTCTGTCCCCGACTCCCCTGTGAACTTTGTATTGCCTGGATGCAGCAGGATCCTCCATTCCACCGTCGCGTGCTGCTCAGCCTCCGAGTCCTGACTCCTGCTCCAGTGCTGTGCTCCTCCGACCTCCTGGTTAGTTACAGATTTAAAATTCTGGTGCGCGCGCGCCAGGCAGGATGTCCTAATACATCACTTGCCGGCGCTGCGCGGCACAGCCTCTGTGAAATCCGCCGTCCGAATACAGCATATACTCGGCTCAGCTCGCTCCGGAACTGCGCATGCGCAGTTCCAAGCCGAACCGATCTTGGCTATTTTTACTGGCACATTCCCGCAACTACGGACATTTACGTACGGGGGGGAGAAGTGCCCGTTTTTACGGACTGTCCGTAAAAATACGGACGGTTGCCAACACTGCTGGGGACCTTATCGCCTGAGAAGAAACAGCAATGGTGTAATCACTAGGGATGAGCTTCGAGTTCGAGTCGAACATTGCCTGTTCGCCCGTTCGCCGAACAGTGAACAATTTGGGGTGTTCGCGGCAAATTCGAAAAGTCTATGGGAGAAATCGAAAGTGCTAATTTTAAAGGCTTATATGCAAGTCATTGTCATAAAAAGTGTTTAGGGACCCGGGTCCTGCCCCAGGGGACATGTATCAATGCAATTTTTTTTTTTAAAACGGCCGTTTTTTCGGGAGCAGTGATTTTAATAATGCTTAAAGTGAAACAATAAAAGTGAAATATTCCTTTAAATTTTGTACCTAGTGGGTGTGTATAGTATGCCTGTAAAGCAGCGCTTGTTTCCCGTGCTTAGAACTGTCCCTGCACAAAGTGTAATTTCTGAAGGAAAAAAAGTCATTTAAAACTCACTCGCAGCTATAATGAATTGTCGGCTCCCGTCAATATATAGAAAAGTCATTGATAAAAAAAAATAAAATGCGTGGGGGTTCCCCCATATTCAATTACCAGGCCCTTCAGGTCTGGTATGGATATCAAGGGGAACCCTGACGCAAATAAAAAAAAAATGCGTGTGGTTCCCCCCAAATATCCATACCAGGCCCTTCAGGTCTGGTATGGATTTTAAGGGGAACTCCACCCCAAATTTTAAAAAAAATGGCGTGGAGTTCCCCCAAAAATCCAGACCAGACCCTTTATCCGAGCACGCAACCTGGCAGGCCGCAGGAAAAGAGAGGGGGACGAGAGAGCGCCCCCCCTCCTGAACCGCACCAGGCCACATGCCCTCAACATGGGGAGGATGTCCCCATGTTGGTGGGGACAAGGGCCTCATCCCCACAATCCTTGCCCCGTGGTTGTGGGGGTCTGCGGGCAGGGGGCTTATTGGAATCTGGAAGACCCCTTTAGCAAAGGGGACCCCCAGATCCCGCCCCCCCATGCGAATTGGTAATGGGGTACATTGTACCCCTACCATTTCACAAAGAAAGTGTAAAAAATTGTAAAAAAAATACACAGACACTGTTGGGAAAGTCCTTTATTAAAAAAATTCAAATAAAAAAACATTCCAGCGATGAAATCCAGTGTCCCACGACAATCCGATGTCCAGCGCTGTCCACACGAAACGTCATTGGCTGAGCCTGAGCGGACCTGATGGGGAACTTCCTCTGCAGTGTAATAAATTTATAGACCCGCTCCTTCTAAAGTTCCCCATCAGGTCCGCTCAGCTAATGACGTAGGTGTAAGGCTGAGGACCTGATGCGGAACGTGAGAAGGGGTGGGTCTATTCATTTATTATACTGCGGAGGAAGTTCCCCATCAGGTCTGCTCATCCAATGACATAGGCTGGGTCTGACATACGAGGGGGCGGACCTGATGGGGAACTTCCTCCACAGTGTAATACATAAATAGACCCGCCCCTTCTCACGTTCCGCATCAGGTCCTCAGCCTTACACTACGTCATTGGCTGAGCGGACCTGATGGGGAACTTTAGAAGGGGCGGGTGTATTCATTTATTACTAATAATTGAATACACCCGCCCCTTCTAAAGTTCCCCATCAGGTCCGCTCAGCCAATGACATAGGTGTAAGGCTGAGGACCTGATGTGGAACGTGAGAAGGGGCGGGTCTATTCATGTATTACACTGTGGAGGAAGTTCCCCATCAGGTCCGCCCCTCGTATGTCAGACCCCGCCTACGTCATTGGATGAGCGGACCTGATGGGGAACTTCCTTGCAGTATAATAAATGAATAGACCCGCCCCTTCTCATGTTCCGCATCAACTTTAGAAGGGGCGGGTCTATTCATTTATTACACTGCGGAGGAAGTTCCCCATCAGGTCCGCTCAGGCTCAGCCAATGACGTTTCGTGTGGCCAGCGCTGGACATCGGATCGCTGTGGGACACTGGATTTCATCGCTGGAATGTTTTTTTTAATTTTTTTATTTTTAATGAAGGACTTTCCCAACGGTGTCTGTGTATTTTTTTAAAAAGTTTTTACACTTTCTTTGTGAAATGGTAGGGGTACAATGTACCCCATTACCAATTCACATAGGGGGGGACGGGATCTTGGGGTCCCCTTTGTTAAAGGGGTCTTCCAGATTCCGATAAGCCCCCTGCCCACAGACCCCCACAACCACCGGGCAAGGGTTGTGGGGATGAGGCCCTTGTCCCCACCAACATGGGGACATCCTCCCCATGTTGAGGGCATGTGGCCTGGTACGGTTCAGGAGGGGGGGGAGCGCTCTCGCGTCCCCCCTCTTTTCCTGCGGCCTGCCAGGGTGCGTGCTCGGATAAAGGGTCTGGTCTGGATTTTTGGGGGGAACTCCACGCCATTTTTTTTTAAATTTGGGGTGGAGTTCCCCTTAAAATCCATACCAGACCTGAAGGGCCTGGTATGGATATTTGGGGGGAAACGCACACATTTTTTTTTAAATTTGCGGCAGGGTTTCCCTTAATATCCATACCAAACCTGAAGAGCCTGGTAATTGAATTTGGGGGAACCCCCACACATTTTTCTATGTATTGCCGGGAGCCGACAATTCATTATAGCCACGAGTGAGTTTTAAATGACTCTTTTTCCTTCAGAAATGACATTTTGTGCAGGGACAGTTCTAAGCACGGGAAACAAGCGCCATTTCACAGGAATACTATACCCACACCCTAGGTACAAAATTTAAAGGAATATTTTACTTTTATTGTTTCACTTTAAGCATTATTAAAATCACTGCTCCCGAAAAAACGGCCGTTTTTAAAACTTTTTTTTGCATTGATACATGTCCCCTGGGGCAGGACCGGGGTCCCCAAACACTTTTTATGACAATAACTTGCATATTAGCCTTTATAATTAGCACTTTTGATTTTGAACGTTCGAGTCCATTGTATTTAATAGGGTTCTAAAGTTCACGCAAACATTTTGTCTGTTCGCAGGTTCTGGTGCGAACCGAACAGGGGGGTGTTCGGCTCATCCCTAGTAATCACATAGCTGCCCTGGTACACGCTTACAATAGCACAGAGAGTGATGCTACTGGATACTCCCCATACCACCTCGGATGTTCGGAAGAAAAGCACGCCTCCCCGCTGACTTGGCATTTGGCACTTCAATTGATGATATCCCTTTGGTGTCCCACAAAGGATATGTGGACAGACTTTGGAAAAACCTGAGACAAGCTTATGAGAAGGCTTTGGAGCATGCCTCTGTCAGAGAGACTCGGAACAAGCAGAATTTTGATCCTAAGGTGAGAATCCAAGAGTTGTAACCTGGAGACAGAGGGGCTGATTTACTAATAACAGTGTGCTGCGCTGCTTCTAACCTTAATTGGTGCGCCGGATAACTCCTTCACTGGGTGCAGGAAGCAGCAGTTATAGTAAATAGAAATGTCAGCGGCGCTCTATTGAAAATGAATGGTTCCCTATGGGAGCCCATTGATTTGAATAGAGGTCGCCCGGGAAGTCGGATCCGACTTGCGGGCGACTCGTGTGCCGGCTGACACAGGGACAGCGCGACTTTGCGAGGCGACCTGGACACGACCTGAGCGTGAAACAGCCGCTCAAGTCGTGTCCTAGAGGCGACTAGCTGGTCGAGAATGTGTCCAGCGCGATGTCATCGCGCTGGTCCTCGGCAGCCTCGCTGTCCCATGTTTGGTATGAATCATAAAGGGGAACTCCAGGCCAAATTTTAATGAAAAAACCGGCATGGGTTCCCCTTCAGGAGCATACCAGGCCCTTAGGTCTGGTCTGGATTCTAAGGTGAACCCCCTAAGCCGAAAAACGGCGTGGGGGTCCCCCTCAAAATCCAAACCAGACCCTTAGGTCTGGTCTGGATTTTAAGGTGAACCCCTTAAGCCGAAAAACGGCGTGGGGGTCCCCCCAAAATCCAAACCAGACGCTTATCTGAGCACGCAACCTGGCAGGCCGCAGGGGAAAAGGGGGGAATGAGAGAGCGGCCCCCCCTCCCTTCTGAACCATACCAGGCCGCATGCCCTCAACATGGGGGGTTTGGTGCTTCGGGGCAGGGGGGCGACCTGCGGCCCCCCCACTCCAAAGCACCCTTCCCCCATGTTGATGGGGACAAGGGCCTCTTCCCGACAACCCTGGCCGTTGGTTGTCGGGGTCTGCGGGCGGGGGGCTTATCGGAATCCGGGAGCCCCCTTTAATAAGGGGGACCCCAGATACCTGCCCCCCACCCTATGTGAATGAGTATGGGGTACATCGTACCCCAACCCATTCACCTGGTGGCAAAATAAGTCAATAAAAAAGACAACACAGGTTTGAAAAGTAATTTATTGGGCAGCTCCGGGGGTCTTCTTCCAACTTCGGGGGTCTTTCTGCCGGGCCCCCGCTATCTTCTGCTAGCTCTTTTGCTAGCGGGGGTCCCGGGCTTCCTCGCCGTCTTCGGGGGTCTTTCTGCCGGGCCCCCCGCTATCTTCTGCTAGCTCTTTTGCTAGCGGGGGTCCCGGGCTTCCTCGCCGTCTTCTTCCGACTTCGGGGGTCTTTCTGCCGGGCCCCCGCTATCTTCTGCCAGCTCTTTTGCTAGCGGGTGTCCCGGGCTTCCTCGCCGTCTTCTTCCGACTTCGGGGGTCTCTTGTTCTGTTCTCCGGTTCTTCTCCGGTGTCTTCTCCACGATGTCTGGTTCTTTCTGCCTTCTGCCGGGCGACCCGCTATCTTCTCGCAGCTCTTTTGCTAGCGGGGGCCGGTCTTCTTTGTCGCCTTCTTCCCTCTTCCCTTCGCCCGATGTTGCCTCGTCGCTGTCCACCGCTGCAATGATCTGTCCGAGCAGCGGTGCCACTTTTATTGGCATGGGGCGTGGTCACCGGGTGATGCCACCACTGACCCCGCCCCCGTATGATGTCACAGCCCCGGGGAATGATAGGACTGTGACATGCAAAGAGTCTCAGTGACTCTGTGACCACAGCGCGCGCAAAGGGGAGGACGTTTATTGACGGACTCCCGGCAATTGAGGACCATGCTGTGGCCGTCGATCAGTTATAGCGCTGATCTCAAGTGATTAAAGAGGGTCTAAATGGGCCATTGACATGCATCACAATTCAACTTAGGAATGTGTCTTTGAAAAGTTAAACTAAATAATTTGGCCACTTTATCCTTCCAAATAATTCACTTCCTGTCACATAGCCACACAGGAAGTGAGGGAAAATCCCTAACAATGTCTTTCCTTGGGGACACACAGGTCAGTCTAAATACTTTCCCCATTATGCACATTTCACTTCAGCATATTGCGGGGTACACCCCAAATTATTAGATATTTTGGACTTTGGGGTTTATTTACTAAAGGCAAATCTACTTTGCACTACAAGTGCACTTGCTGTATATCTGAGGGGGACATGCAAGCCAAAAAAATACACCATCTTTGCTTTTACATGATTGGAACATCCAATCACCAGTACTTTCCCTCAGATTTTCAGCAGCTACACTTTTACTGCAGAGTGGATTTGTCTTTACTAAACCCCAAACTATACATTGATTTGGGGTGTACACAACAAAGTGCTAGAGTGCAATTTGCTCAATGGGGACACTAGTTAGATTGATCTGTGTGTCCCCAAGAAAAGACATTGGTAGGGTTTTACCTTCACTTCCTGTTTAGCTGTGTGACAGGAAGTGAAGCCAATTTTAAGAAAAGGAGACACAAAGGCCAAACTACAAAAAAAATTTAAAAAATTATTTAAAAAAACACACACGCAGGGGTTCTAACACTTACTTTGTTTCCCTCAAAATGCCCACAATTAGAATTGTATGGCCTTGAGCTATTTTTAAGTGCAGTGCTCTAAATCAGTGCTTCTCAAGTACCCCCAACAGGCCATGTTTGCAGGTTTTCCTTCATCTTGCACATGTGCTTTAAATCACAGTCAATGGTTTTGATTTTTGGACAGCAATTCTCGATAAGATAAATTCACAAAACATGTCCTGTTGGGGGTACTTGAGGACTGAGGCTGAGAACCACTGCAGTAAAAAAGGAAAATTGAATACTTACCGCTCTGTATTTTTCATTTCCTGGTGACTTTCCATGGCAGCACACAATACAATCCATGCATATGCTAGCATGAAGGCACCAGATTAGACAAATCACACCAGTTTTGTTTTGACATGCCAATCAGCTGTCACATTTGTTGCAAAGAAAACACAAAACAAACATCAAAACTTTGCATCAAATTTTATTGGTCAACAAAATAAAAGGGAAGGCAAAATAAAAAACATGGTCAATTTGAAACAGTTACAGACTCAACATCTTGAGAAATTTTTGGCCCAAAAAAAAAAGGCAGCAGACAATTAAATCAAAGTGAGCAAACGACACACATTAACAACATCAGAATTATTTCAGGGGAACATTTCCCCCACACAAAAAAATATACAATCCACAAAAGTTAACCAATCACCTGTTTTGTAAAGACATAACAAATAAAATACATGTGTTACAAACTCGATAAGGACACCAACATGTACATTTTGACACACACACACACGCGCGCGCACGCGCACACACACGCACACACACTTGCCTCTTCTCAGGGCAAGTGAACGAATGTTCCCTCTGAGCTTTATATAACATAGGTTTGTGTGCTAATGAGGCAATTGAAAACACATGCACAGTCCATGAAACACCCAAAATGCAAGTTCTCCCAATGTAGAGACTGAAATTCAAAGTGGGTACACCTGTTAAGGATGTCCTTCAATTACTAACCCATCAAAACACTCTCTGAGTGAGCATGCCCAGAAATATCCAGGCGCTGTTCACACACAAAAAGCACGCAAAAAAACTAACTGGCTGGGCATGTGCAGAACAACACCAATGCAGCTAGCAAAAAATAACCCCCCCCCTCCCCCCGTCCAAAATTAAGCACATCATCCAGCATGCTACAAAATTAGAGATGGGACAATCACCCCTCCCCCCCACCAACAAATACCATTGCAGTCTATGGGAACTGACTTGTTAATTTTGCTAGTCCCCACTTGGCTGGCTTATCTTCTAGTTATTGGCCTTAAAATGGGGGCCCAGGTCCCACCCTAAGGGACATATATCAATGTCACCAATTTGGACAACACCAAAAACAAAACAAGGAGAAGTGCCTTTAAATATGCCAAATTGCTTAAGGGCCATTTCACACCACATGCAGTGCATTGCGTTTTTTATGCATCCAAAATGCATGGAAAGTTGGTTATATGGTTCTAAATGGCAGTGCTTGTTCCAGTGCGTTCCAGTTCCACCAAAAAAGAAGAACATGCTGCATTTTACCTGCACTGGACTGTACTGGAACGCATCCAAACGCATCATAAACGCACTGGAACGCACAGGAACACACCTAAATGCAACAAACACGCACTGGAACACACTTGTCCTTATCTATGGTTAATAAAAAAGAGGGGGGGGGAAAGCACTGGACTGCATCAAAAACGTACCAAAAATGCACCGGAACGCATGAAATACGTGCATGCAGAAAAGCACCTGGAACGCATCCGGATTGTGTTTCTATGGTGTGAACTGGCCCTAATTCACACTATAGAAACGCAGTCTGGGTGCGTTCCAGGTGCTTTTCTGCATGCGCGTTTTTGACACATTCCAGTGCATTTTTGATGCGTTTTTGATGCAGTCCAGTGTTTTTTCCCCCTCTTTTCACTTAGGACAAGTGTGTTGCAGTGCGCCTTTGGTGCATTTAGGTGCGTTGCGGTGCATTCTAGTGCATTTTTGGTACGTTCCGTTGCGTTTTTGATGTGTTTTACTGGGGTCCAGTACAGTTTTGTACCTAAAAAATGCAGCATGACCAATTTTTTTTGGGCTTTCTGAAACGCACTGGAACGGACTGCAGTGGTGTGAACTATGCCATTGGCATTAATGTGATCAACTTTCTTTGCGTTTTTCAGGCATCAAAAAAACGCACTGCACTGCATCCGGTGTGAACTGGCCCTAAATATCATACCCGGGGGGTGTCTATAGTATGCCTGTAAAGTAGCACATGTTTTCCATGTTTATAACAGTTGGAGAGCAAAATGACATTTCTAAAGTAAAATAATAGTAATTTAAAAGTCCTTGCGGCTGTAATGAATTGCTGGTTCGCGTCAATACAGATAAAAGTCATTGAAAGTCTTTGCTAACCCAAAAAAAAAATGTGTGGGGGTCCCCTAAATTCCATAACCAGGCCCTTCAGGTCTGGAATGGATATTAAGGGGAACCCCGCTGCAAATTTTTAATAAAAATTACGTGGGGTTCCCCCCAAATATCCATACCAGGCCCTTCAGATCTGGCATGGATTTTAAGGGGAACTCCACCCCAAATTAAAAAAAAAATGGCGTGGAGTCCCCCTAAAAATCCGCACCAGACCCTTTATCCAAGCACATAACCTGGCCGGCCGCAGGAAAAGAGGGGGGGGACGAGAGCGGCCCCCCCTCCCTCCTGAACCGTACCAGGCCACATGCCCTCAACATGGGGAGGATGTCCCCATGTTGATGGGGACAAGGGCCTCATCCCCACAACCCTTGCCCGGTGGTTGTGGGGGTCTGCGAGCGGGGGGCTTTTCGGAATCTGGAAGACCCCTTTAACAAAGGGGACCACCAGATCCCGGCCCCCCCTGTGTGAAATGGTAATGGGGTACAAATGTACCCCTACCATTTCACAAAGAAAGTGTAAAAAATGTAAAAAATGACAAGAGACGGTTTTTGACAATTCCTTTATTAATGTATTTTCCTTTCTTCCATCTTCTTCTTCCATCTTCTTCTTCCATCTTCTTCCATCTTCTTCTTCCATCTTCTTCTTCCATCTTCTTCCATCCTCTTCTTTTCTCCATTCGGGTTTCTTCCTCCATCTTCATCTTCATCTTCCTTCTTCCTTCGGTCTTCTCGTCCGCATCTTGCTCCGGCTTCTTCCCTTCTTCTTTCTTCTCCGGCCGCTCCGTTTGAATTGGAGGTTCCCGCTGTGCGACGCTTCAGTTCTTCAGTTCCCCTCTGGGTCCGCTTACACCCGGTGACCCCGCCCCCCTCTGACGCACATGGATTTCACAGGGACTTTCCCCGTGGTGTCAGAGGGGGGCGGAGCCACAGGGGGGCAGCGGACCAAGTGGAGAACTGAAGCGTCGCACAGCGGGAACCTCCAATTCAAACGGAGCGGCCGGAGAAGAAAGAAGAAGGGAAGACGCCGGGGCAAGATGCGGACGAGAAGACCGAAGGAAGAAGGAAGATGAAGAGGAAGATGAAGATGAAGAGGAAGATGAAGATGGAGGAAGAAACCCGAATGGATAAAAGAAGAAGATGGAAGAAGAAGAAGGAAGAAGAAGATGGAAGAAGATGGAAGTAAAGAGAAGACATTAATAAAGGAATTTTCAAAAACCGTCTCTTGTCATTTTTTACATTTTTGACACTTTCCTTGTGAAATGGTAGGGGTACAATGTACCCCTTACCAATTCACATAGGGGGGCGGGATCTGGGGGTCCCCTTTGTTAAAGGGGTCTTCCAGATTCCGATAAGCCCCCCTCCCGCAGACCCCCACAACCACCGGGCAAGGGTTGTGGGGATGAGGCCCTTGTCCCCATCAACATGGGGACATCCTCCCCATGTTGAGGGCATGTGGCCTGGTATGGTTCAGGAGGGAGGGAGGGCCGCTCTCTCATCCCCCCTCTTCCCCTGCGGCCGGCAGGTTACGTACTCGGATAAAGGGTCTGGTGTGGATTTTTGGGGGGACTCCACGCCTTTTTTTTTTTAATTTGGGGTGGAGTTCCCCTTAAAATCCATGCCAGATCTCAAGGGCCTGGTATGGATATTTAGGGGGAACCCCACGTAATTTTTGAAGAAATTTGCAGCAGGGTTCCCCTTAATATCCATTCCAGACCTGAAGGGCCTGGTTATGGAATTTGGGGGGACCCCCACGCTTTTTTTTTTTTGGTTAGCAATGACTTTCTATGACTTTTCTCTATATTGCCGGGAGCCGACAATTCATTATAGCCGCGGCTGCTTTTAAATGGGTTTTTTTTCCTTTAGAAATGTAATTTTGCAGGCACAATGGGAAGTTCAGAGCTGCGCCTGTTCAACTTATGCAAATTGACTTAGGTGATTTGACATTTACTAAGATTTTGCCGGCGCAGTGTCTTGGCGCATTTGAACCATTGAAATTCCCGCGCTGAGCTCAAAAAAACCTCCCGCAGCTCTAATCCTACTTGCCGGCGCATCGGGCTGGTTTTGAAAAAGTTACTTTATCACTCAATTTTGGCCATGTTTGTTATTTGGGCAGGTGTCACTACACTTCCTCACATCACCCCATGTCACCCCCATTATATTCTCACTTCCAGCTTCTTTATATTTAGTGTTTAACATGCCGTGCGCCAGGTCCATAGTGGCGCACTGAGTGCCTCCTCCCGTCCGCCGACAACACTATAGTAAATGGCAAATAGGGCTGCGCTACAGGCGCTAATGTTTTGTAAATACCAAAACAGCCATTGCGCACGCAGATGTGCCAATACTCATGGCTAGGGATGAGCTTCGTGTTCGAGTCGAACATACGTTCGACTCGAACATCGGCTGTTCGATCGTTCGACGAAGATCGAACGATTTGGGCCGTTCGCGCCAAATTCGAGTGACGCGAACGGCCCACAATGCACTACGCCATCGCAGTGTCATCCAGGTGCTGTGATTGGCCAAGCATGCACTGTGACCCCGCATGCTTGGCCAATCACAGCGCCGGCAGCGAGGAGAGCAATGATTGGCCACAGGCAGGATGTCTGTGGCCAATTATTGCTATGGGGGTTTAGTACACGCCCCACACTATAAAAGGCCGCCAGCGCGGCGGTCTTGTGTAGTGTGTTCCAGAGCAGGGAAAGAGAAGCATAGGCAGGGACAGTGTCATTTTTTTTCCTTTACTAATCCTGGATTCCTTGTGTTTAGGGACAAATAAGGATAGGTAGGGAGAGTGTCAGTGACAGTGTGTTATTCTGTGCTAAACCTTGTTTGTAGGGACAGAGAGGTACAGTGAGGGAAAGTGTCAGTGTGCTATTCTGTGCTAATCCTTGTTTGTAGGGACAGAGAGGTACAGTGAGGGAAAGTGTCAGTGTGCTATTCTGTTCTAAACCAATTTTGCTGTTCCATATTTCAAATCCTTGAGTTTAGGGACAGAGAAGGACACTCGTGGAAATTATCAGTGTGCTATTCCGTGCTAAATCTTGTTTGTAGGGAGGGACAGAGTAGGACAGTGAGGGAAAGTGTCAGTGTGCTATTCTGTTCTAAACCAATTTTGCTGTTCCATATTTCAAATCCTTGAGTTTAGGGACAGAGAAGGACACTCGTGGAAATTATCAGTGTGCTATTCTGTGCTAAATCTTGTTTGTAGGGAGGGACAGAGTAGGACAGTGAGGGAAAGTGTCAGTGTGCTATTCTGTTCTAAACCAATTTTGCTGTTCCATATTTCAAATCCTTGAGTTTAGGGACAGAGAAGGACACTCGTGGAAATTATCAGTGTGCTATTCTGTGCTAAATCTTGTTTGTAGGGAGGGACAGAGTAGGACAGTGAGGGAAAGTGTCAGTGTGCTATTCTGTTCTAAACCAATTTTGCTGTTCCATATTTCAAATCCTTGAGTTTAGGGACAGAGAAGGACACTCGTGGAAATTATCAGTGTGCTATTCTGTGCTAAATCTTGTTTGTAGGGAGGGACAGAGTAGGACAGTGAGGGAAAGTGTCAGTGTGCTATTCTGTTCTAAACCAATTTTGCTGTTCCATATTTCAAATCCTTGAGTTTAGGGACAGAGAAGGACACTCGTGGAAATTATCAGTGTGCTATTCTGTGCTAAATCTTGTTTGTAGGGAGGGACAGAGTAGGACAGTAAGGGAAAGTGTCAGTGTGCTATTCTGTTCTAAACCAATTTTGCTGAACCATATTTTCAATCCTTGAGTTTAGGGACAGAGAGGTACAGTGAGTGAAACTGACAGTGTGCTATTCTGTTCTAAACCGATTTTGCTGTTCCATATTTTCAATCCTTGAGTTTAGGGACAGAGAAGGACACTCGTGGAAATTATCAGTGTGCTATTCTGTGCTAAATCTTGTTTGTAGGGAGGGACAGAGTAGGACAGTGAGGGAAAGTTTCAGTGTGCTATTCTGTTCTAAACCAATTTTGCTGTTCCATATTTTCAATCCTTGAGTTTAGGGACAGAGAAGGACACTCGTGGAAATTATCAGTGTGCTATTCTGTGCTAAATCTTGTTTGTAGGGAGGGACAGAGTAGGACAGTGAGGGAAAGTGTCAGTGTGCTATTCTGTTCTAAACCAATTTTGCTGTTCCATATTTCAAATCCTTGAGTTTAGGGACAGAGAAGGACACTCGTGGAAATTATCAGTGTGCTATTCTGTGCGAAATCTTGTTTGTAGGGAGGGACAGAGTAGGACAGTGAGGGAAAGTTTCAGTGTGCTATTCTGTTCTAAACCAATTTTGCTGTTCCATATTTTCAATCCTTGAGTTTAGGGACAGAGAAGGACATTCGTGGAAATTATCAGTGTGCTATTCTGTGCTAAATCTTGTTTGTAGGGAGGGACAGAGTAGGACAGTGAGGGAAAGTGTCAGTGTGCTATTCTGTTCTAAACCAATTTTGCTGAACCATATTTTCAATCCTTGAGTTTAGGGACAGAGAGGTACAGTGAGTGAAACTGACAGTGTGCTATTCTGTTCTAAATCAATTTTGCTGTTCCATATTTTCAATCCTTGAGTTTAGGGACAGAGAAGGACACTCGTGGAAATTATCAGTGTGCTATTCTGTGCTAAATCTTGTTTGTAGGGAGGGACAGAGTAGGACAGTGAGGGAAAGTTTCAGTGTGCTATTCTGTTCTAAACCAATTTTGCTGTTCCATATTTTCAATCCTTGAGTTTAGGGTCAGAGAAGGACACTCGTGGAAATTATCAGTGTGCTATTCTGTGCTAAATCTTGTTTGTAGGGAGGGACAGAGTAGGACAGTGAGGGAAAGTGTCAGTGTGCTATTCTGTTCTAAACCAATTTTGCTGTTCCATATTTCAAATCCTTGAGTTTAGGGACAGAGAAGGACACTCGTGGAAATTATCAGTGTGCTATTCTGTGCTAAATCTTGTTTGTAGGGAGGGACAGAGTAGGACAGTGAGGGAAAGTTTCAGTGTGCTATTCTGTTCTAAACCAATTTTGCTGTTCCATATTTTCAATCCTTGAGTTTAGGGACAGAGAAGGACACTCGTGGAAATTATCAGTGTGCTATTCTGTGCTAAATCTTGTTTGTAGGGAGGGACAGAGTAGGACAGTGAGGGAAAGTGTCAGTGTGCTATTCTGTTCTAAACCAATTTTGCTGAACCATATTTTCAATCCTTGAGTTTAGGGACAGAGAGGTACAGTGAGTGAAACTGACAGTGTGCTATTCTGTTCTAAACCAATTTTGCTGTTCCATATTTTCAATCCTTGAGTTTAGGGACAGAGAAGGACACTCGTGGAAATTATCAGTGTGCTATTCTGTGCTAAATCTTGTTTGTAGGAAGGGACAGAGTAGGACAGTGAGGGAAAGTGTCATTGTGCTATTCTGTTCTAAACCAATTTTGCTGAACCATATTTTCAATCCTTGAGTTTAGGGACAGAGAGGTACAGTGAGTGAAACTGACAGTGTGCTATTCTGTTCTAAACCAATTTTGCTGTTCCATATTTTCAATCCTTGAGTTTAGGGACAGAGAAGGACACTCGTGGAAATTATCAGTGTGCTATTCTGTGCTAAATCTTGTTTGTAGGGAGGGACAGAGTAGGACAGTGAGGGAAAGTTTCTGTGTGCTATTCTGTTCTAAACCAATTTTGCTGTTCCATATTTTCAATCCTTGAGTTTAGGGACAGAGAAGGACACTCGTGGAAATTATCAGTGTGCTATTCTGTGCTAAATCTTGTTTGTAGGGAGGGACAGAGTAGGACAGTGAGGGAAAGTTTCAGTGTGCTATTCTGTTCTAAACCAATTTTGCTGTTCCATATTTTCAATCCTTGAGTTTAGGGACAGAGAAGGACACTCGTGGAAATTATCAGTGTGCTATTCTGTGCTAAATCTTGTTTGTAGGGAGGGACAGAGTAGGACAGTGAGGGAAAGTGTCAGTGTGCTATTCTGTTCTAAACCAATTTTGCTGTTCCATATTTGAAATCCTTGAGTTTAGGGACAGAGAAGGACACTCGTGGAAACTATCAGTGTGCTATTCTGTGCTAAATCTTGTTTGTAGGGACAGAGAAGGACAGTGAGGGAAACTGTCAGTGTGCTGTTCTGTGCTAAACCAATCTTGCTAAAGCATATTGCAAATCCTTGTGTTTAGGGACAGAGAAGGATAGGCAGGGGACAGTGTCAGTGTCATTGTTGCTAAGCCTCCTGCACAGTATACACCTGAAGGTAGCCCTTATTGCTCTTTTTCCCATCTCCCTGCAGGCCATCCATTAAAATGTCTGGAAGGCAACCAAGGAGAGGCAGACAGTCAGGAGGCAAAAAAAGAGGGCAAGCAGGCTCTGTGTCTGGGGGCAACAGTGCTGGTCGTGGACGCGGTGCATTGTCATCAGCACATGGCCATGGGACACGCTTGTCCTTCTTTTCGGCAGCTGGACATGTTGAGCCACATCATGCCGAAGACTTGGTAGAGTGGATGACCAAGCCCACCTCATCCTCCTCATCCTCTCTCACCCAGGCTCAGGGTACTGGCAAAGCAGCTGCCAAAGCGTCCTCTTCTCTGGTATCATTATCTTCATTAGTCAATCCTTCCCTAGACCCACCATGTCCTCCTCCTGAGGAGTCCCCCGAACTGTTTGAGCACAGTGTTGGGTACATGCTCCAGGAGGATGCCCAGCGTTTGGAAGGATCTGATGATGATACCCAGCTAGAGGAAGGCAGCAGCGTGAGAGCAGAGAGAGGGGATGCTCAAGAAGGACACCAATCTGGCAGTCATGCTCCAGCAGCTGCAGCATACTGCCAGATTGGCTCCAGTGATGAGGAGGGAGGGGATGATGAGGTCACTGACTCCACGTGGGTGCCTAATAGGAGAGAGGAGGAGGAGGAGGAGGATGAGGAGGAGGCACATCTCCAACGAGGCAGGATGCCCTTTGGTGGCCAGCGTATGGGCAGCACACCGACGGAATCACACCGCAGAGCTCCGCCTGTGCAGGGCGCTGCCTCTGCCCGTCATTCAAAAAGTTCTTTGGTGTGAAACCCAAAGAAGGAAAGATATTTGTAAAAAATAGATAATTTTATTCATGTATATACATGGTATTAAAAACATGCGGAGAAAGATACAACGCAGTGCACTTCATCCGTAAAAAGTCACAAAGTCAGGACTTTTTATGGAAGAAGTGCACTGCGTTGTATCTTTTAATACCATGTATATACATGAATAAAATTATCTGTTTTTTACAAAGATCTTTCCTTCTTTGATACTTGTAACTAATATGTCCAAGCACCCTTAAAATCTCATGCACCTTCCCGATCTGGGATTTCCATATGTATTCAGGTAAGCTTTAGGTGAACGCTATGCAAAGCACACAGTACCCCAAGTGAAACACTGACTGCCTGTAGCTAGCACAATAACCTGCCTGCATGTCACTCTATCAATTTTAATGTTGAGAAGCGGGGGGGGGGGGGGTTCGCGGATCATTGTTATTTTTTGCAACAAGTACACCAAGTTGTTGAGCTGGGGGGGGCTATTGACGCAATTCGCGGGAGGGGGGGCGTTTGCACGGGTGGGGGTGCCGATCGCGGGGGGGGCACGTTTGCGGGAGGGGGGCCATCGGAAGGGGGGGGGAATGTCTTACCTCCTCCACCTGTGCTGCCTCCTCAAGTCCTCTGGCTGTGCTGCCCTCTGTTGCCCTCTGCTGGGGCCCCAGGACAAGTCGGGGCCCCAAGCAGCTGCTTAGTTTGCCTGTCCTTTACCGACGGCCCTGCTTGTTACTAATATGTCCAAGCACCCTTAAAATCCCATGCACCTTCCCGATCTGGGATTTCCATATACATTAATACATTACTTTAGGGATGTTGGTGCTGAAATTTTTCTCATAAAGTGCATGCTCTATATTTTCTTATCTACTTACCTGAATACAGTTAGTGAGTGACTAATAGTGGTGTTCTCATAATTAAACCACAGGCAGAGAGAGCTGCAAGTATTTTCAGTGTACTGTGTCCCTCTCTGCACAGTTTTCACCTAAAACTAACTGCTACTTTTCCCATACTAATACCACAGCAGGCAGTTGATTCTGATAGCTGCATTATCAGTACAGACAAATATATATATATATATATATATATATATATATATATATATATATATATACATCCCACCTTTGTGCAGCTACATCTCACTGCATGCCATTAGTATGTCTGGAAGGCAAACAAGGAGAGGCAGACAGTCACAAGGCAATAAAAGAGGGCAAGCAGGCTCTGTGTCTAGAGGCAACAGTGCTGCTGGTCGTGGACACGGTGCATCCTCATCAGCATGTGGCCGTGGGACATGCTTGTGCTTCTTTTCGGCAGCTGGCCATGTTGAGCCGCAACATGCCCAAGACTTGGTAGACTGGATGACCAAGCCATCCTCCTCTTCCTCGTCCTCTCTCACCCAGGCTCAGGGTACTTTGTCTGACAAAGCAGCTGCCAAAGCGGCCTCTTCCCTCAGCTCAGTGGCATCAGTCACTCCTTCCCTAGCTCCACCATGTCCTCCTGAGGAAACCCCCCCGGACTGTTTGACCACAGTGTTTGGTACATGCTCCAGGAGGATGCCCAGCGTTTTGAAGGCTCCGATCATGGAACCCAGCTGGAGGAAGGCAGTAACGTGAGCTCAGAGAGAGGGGTTAGTAATGTGAGCACAGTGAGAGGGGGTGCCCAACAAGGACAGCTATCTGGCAGTCATGTTCCCCCAGCTGAAGCATACTGCCAGATTGGCTCCAGTGATGAGGAGGGAGGGGATGATGAGGTCACTGACTCCACGTGAATGCCTGATAGGAGAGAGGAGGAGGAGGAGGCACATCTCCAACGAGGCAGGATGCCCTCCAGGTGCCAGCTTAAGGGCAGCACACCGACCGCATCACACCGCAGAGCTCCGCATGTGCAGGGCGCTGCTGTCTCTTCCAAAAGTTCTTTGGTGTGGGCCTTTTTTCAGGCGTGTGCAGCAGATCGCACCATTGCCATTTGCAACATATGTCTAAAGCGTATCTTGCGTGGCCAAAACATCAGCCACTTGGGCACCACGTGCTTGACCAGACATATGTCGACCTGCCATGCAGTCCATTGGCAAGCGTACCTAAAAGACCCACACCAAAGAACAAAGCGGACCTCTCCTTGCTCCTCTTCAGCTGGGATCTCCAACCCCACTATACCTTCAGTCACCTGCACTGAGAGGAATGAAGGTGTAGAGTTCGGTGTGTCACAGCCAAGTACTTGCGGACAATCTGCTATCGGTACACCGACATCCGATTGTACCAGGCAAATTTTCCTGCCCCAGCTGCTGCACCGCTGAAAGAAGTTCGCTCCCAGCCACCCACATGCCCAGCGGTTGAATGCTAGCTTGGCTAAATTGCTAGCACTTCAACTGCTGCCTTTTCAGTTGGTAGACTCTGCCCCCTTCCGTGAGTTTGTTGAATGTGCGGTTCCTCAGTGGCAGGTTCCCAAATGCAACTTTTTTCCCACGGAAGGCGATTCTACCGGCATGTGGAAGGCAATGTCTTGGCCTCGCTAGACAGGTCGGTCAGCGGTAAGGTGCATATTACCGCTGACCCATGGAGGCATGGACAGGGACGTTACCTATCTTTCATGGCGCATTGGGTGACTCTGCTGGCAGCTGGGAAGGATGCAGGACAAGGTGCAGTAGTGTTGGAGGTTGTTCCGCCACCACACCTCCAAAATGTTATTACTGGTGATTCTGACACACCTCTATCCACCCCCTCCTCTTCTTCTTCCTCCATGACCTCTACCTGTGCTTTGTCCTCGGAACCAGCGGTGCTCCGTAGGCGTTCAAGGGGCTACGCAAGTACACAGGCAAAAATATGCCATGTGGTGCTTGAGCTGATGTGCTTGGGGGACAGGAGCCACACTGGGGCAGAGATTCTGTCAGCTCTGCAGGGGCAGGCTCAGAGGTGGTTGACGCCACGCCAGATAAGGCCAGGAAAGGTGGTTTCCGACAATGGCACCAACCTCCTCTCCGCCCTCCGACAGGGACAACTGACCCATGTGCCCTGTTTGGCTCACATCCTTAACTTGGTGGTGCAGCGGTTCTTGGGCAGGTACCCGGGCTTACAGGCGGTCCTGAAGCAGGCCAGAAAACTCTGTGGGCATTTCCGCCGGTCATATAATGCCAGTGCTCGGCTGGCTTATCTGCAAAAGGATTACAACCTGCCCAAGAACCGCCTAATCTGTGACATGCCCACCAGGTGGAACTCTACGTTGGCCGTGCTGCAGCGGCTGCACACGCAGCAGAGGGACATCAATGAGTATCTGTTGCAATATGGCACCAGGACAGTGTCAGGGGAGCTTGGAGCGTGGATTTTTTTCCCCACGCCAGTGGGCCATGATCAGGGATGTATGCACTGTCCTGGCACCATTTGAGGAGGCCACAAGGATGGTGAGCAGTGACAGTGCATGCATAAGTGACACTGTCCCTCTTGTCCACCTGTTGGAGCACACGCTGCATGGAATAATGGACAGGGCACTTGAGGCCGAACAGAGGCAGGAAGAGGAGGACTTCCTTACCTCTCAAGGCCCCCTTTATCCAGACAGTGTTCCTGCTGACCCGGCTATCAAAAAGGAAGAGGAGGAGGAGGAGGAGGAGGAGGAGGATTATTGTGCCAGCATGGAGGTGGAGCCTAGCACTTAGCATCAGCAGCAGTCTTCAAGGGATCAATTACAGTCCCAAGACACCCATGGACTTGTACATGGCTGGGAGGAGGTGGCTGCGGATCATGTCGTCCTCAGTGACCAAGAGGACTCTGCAACGAATGCCTCTGCAAACCTACGCTGCATGGCCTCCCTGATCCTGCAAAGCCTGCGCAAGGATCCTCGTATTCGTACGATCAAGGAGATGGATCATTACTGGCTGGCAACCCTCCTTGATCCACGTTACAAGGGTAAGATTGCGGACCTTATCTTGCCGTCGCAGAGGGAGCAGAGGATGAAGCATCTTTGGGAGGCCTTGCAGAAAGGTCTGTGCAACGCGTTCCCAGAGACTGGGAGGTTACAAATTCCTGGTCCTGGACAACGTGTTGCTGAGGCTCCGGTCAGTCAAAGAAGGAGCGGTGGAGAAGGTGGCCGTCTGACAGATGCTTTCAGACAACTTTTTAGTACGCAGCCCCAAGGTATGATCGCTTCCAGCAGCCATCGCCAGCGTCTGGTTTACATGGTGCAGGAATACCTAGGGGCAAGATCAGACTTGGACACCTTTCCCACCGAAAATCCTCTGGGTTACTGGGTCTTGAGGATGGATCACTGGCCAGAGCTTGCACAGTGCAATTGAGGTACTGGCCTGTCCTGCATCCAGCGTTCTTTCGGAATGCACATTCAGTGCTGCTGGAGGCTTTGTAACCGATCACAGGGTGCGCCTGTCCACCGACTCGGTCGATCGTCTGACCTTCATAAAAATGAATCAGTCTTGGATCATCACCAGCTACCAAGCACCTGATGCTGATGTAACCGAATAATTTTATTGGAAATGTCAGATCCCTTCAAGACTGCCTATGCTGATGCTGAGTGACTCTCCTGTTATGTTGAGTGACTATCCTCTTCCTCCATAATAATCATGCTGATAGCTTGAAAGAACATTTTTGGTTCTGGGCACCGCCACCAGTGGCTAAGGCCAAATTTTTCAGCCCCTGTTCAACAGGGGTGTGTATTTAAAAAAAATTATGCAATGCTTTGCAGCAGGGCTCATTGCTGTGCTCCAACTACAGTATCTGTGAGGGGTTGCATTGTTGTGGCACCAGCACCAGTGCCTAAGGCCCAATTTTTCTGCCCCTGTATAACAGGGGCGTGTAATTAAAATTTTTGATGCAATGCTTTGCAGCAGGGCTCATTGCTGCGCTCCAAGTACAGTATCTGTGAGGGGTTGCAGTGTTGTGGCACCAGCACCAGTGCCTAAGGCCCAATTTTTCTGCCCCCAGGGGCATGTGATTACAATTCTTGATCTAATATTTCACAGCTGGGCCCATTCCTGCGCCCACCAAGAGTAACTGTGAGGGCTTACAGTGTTGTGGCACCAGCACCACCACCACCAAAGGCCCAATTTTTCCTACCACTGTACAACAATGTCATGTAATTACAATTCTTGATCTAATATTTCACAGCTGGGCCCATTTCTGTGCCCACCAAGAGTAACTGTGAGGGCTTACAGTGTTGTGGCAACACCACCACCCCCACAACCAAAAGCCCAATTTTTCTGCCCCTGGTTGGTGGCAACACCAACACCTAAGGGCCAAATTTCTGCAGAGTATATACAGCAGGCCCCTACTTTCACACATCCAACTTACAAACGACTCCTACTTACAAACGGAAGGAGACAACATGAAGTGAGAGGAAATCTAGCCCTAGGAAGGGAAATTCTCTCCTGTAAGAGTTAATATGGGAAAAAGGTGTCTCCTCTCTACTGATGCTTTATCACCAATCCTTGTTTCAATAAAAAACCCAAATTTTCCAAAAACATTTGTCATTGGGACGGAAAGTGAGGTGAAATGTTCTGAACAGGTGCACAGACAGCAAAACAAATGTTACAGGGGTGATAACCCTTCCCTATGTTTTCCAAAAAGCTTAAAAAAAGATTTTTGGGCTGGAGCTACATTTAAAAAAATTACCTGTTCCAAATTATAAACAGATTCTACTTAAGAACAAATCTACAGTCCCTGTCTTGTTTGCACTGCCTGTATACTGCTGTTCAGAGTATATAGGGCCTTTTCTTAATTTGGGTGCGGGGTTCGCCTTAATATCCTGACAAGACCCAAAGGGGCTGGTAGTGGGCTGGGGGTGGGGGGGGGTACCCATGCCATTTTTCTCAATGATTTTCATCCATATTGCCGGGACCAAACATTACATTAAAGCCGCAAGCAGTTTTAAATTACTTTTTTTCCTTTAGAAATGTCATTTTGTGCAGGGTCAGTTCTAAACACGGGAAACACTTCACAGGCATACTTTAGACACCCCCCCAGGTACGATATTTGATGGAATATTTCCCTTTTTTTTTTTACTTTATGCATCATCATAAACCACTTAACGACCGCTCACTGTACATATAAGTCGGCAAAATGGCACGGACAGGCACAATCATGTACCTGTACGTGACTGCCTTCGTATGGGTGGGGGTCCGATCGGACCCCCCTCCGGTACAGTGAGCGGTGGTTTTCCGTTCGGAAGCGATCCGTGATGAGGGGGCGGCCATTGGTTTCCGGCCACCCCCTCGTGATCGCTCCCGGCGAATGACAATCTTCCTCTGCCTGTGGAATGTATAAACAGGCAGGAGGAAGTGATGTCATCTCTCCTGTGGCGCTCACATATACCGAGCGCCGTGGAGAGAAGACATCAAGGTTAGTACACAAACAGTACACTGACACCAGGACACATAGGCACACGATCGCCCCCCCAATCACCCCCAGATCACCCCCCAGATCACCCCCCAGCCCCCAGTCACAGTGTCACTGATTGCAGTGATCATTTATTTACTGATCACTGCAAACAGTGACATTTGTAACTGTAAAAGTGTCAGGGCAGTTAGTTTTAGGTCCAGGGTAGCCCCCTACCCCCCCCTAATAAAGGTTTAACCCCCTGATCGCACCCCAGGTAACCCTTTCACCCCCTAGCACCACTGTCACTGCCTAAGATCATCTTTTTTATTTCATCAAACATTTGGGCAATATAGTGTGTTTTAGTGCATTAAAATAAAAAAAAGTGTATTTTTCCCCCAAAAAATGTGTTTGAAAAATCGCTGCGCAAATACTGTGTGGAAAAAAAAATGCAACACCCACCATTTTAATCTGTAGGGCCTTTGCTTTAAAAAAATATATAATGTTTGGGGGTTCAATGTAATTTTCTTACAAAAAAAAATGTTTTCATGTAAACAAAAAGTGTCAGAAGGGCTTTGTCTTCAAGTGGTTAGAAGAGTGGATGATGTGTGACATAAGCTTCCTAATGTTGTGTATAAATTGTCAGGACAGTTCAAAACCCCCCCAAATGACCCCATTTTGGAAAGTAGACACCCCAAGCTATTTGCTGAGAGGCATGTCGAGTCCATGGAATATTTTATATGTTGACACAAGTTGCGGAATTTTTTTATTTTTTTGCACAAAGTTGTCACTAAATGATATATTGCTCAAACATGCCATGGGCATATGTGGAATTACACACCAAAATACATTCTGTTACTTCTCCTGAGTATGGGGATACCACATGTGTGGGACTTTTTGGGAGCCTAGCCGCGTACGGTACCCCAAAAACCAAGCACCGCCTTCAGGCTTTCTAAGGGTGTAAATTTTTGATTTCACTCCTCACTGCCTATCACAGTTTCGGAGGCCATGGAATGCCCAGATGGCACAAACCCCCCCAAATTACCCCATTTTGGAAAGTAGACACCCCAAGCTATTTGCTGAGAGGTATGGTGAGTATTTTGCAGATCTCGCTTTTTGTCACAAAGTTTTGAAAATTGAAAAAAAAAAAAAAAATGTTCTTTCTTCATTTTCAAAAACAAATGAGAGCTGTAAAATACTCACCATGCCTCTCAGAAAATAGCTTGGGGTGTCTACTTTCCAAAATTGGGTCATTTGGGGGGGGGGGGGTTTCTGCTATTTTGGCATTTTGTGGCCTTCAAAACTGTGCTAGGTAGTGAGGAGTGAAATCAAAAATTTGCGCCCTTAGAAATCCTGAAGGCGGTGCTTGGTTTTCGGGGTCCCGTATGCGGCTAGGCTCCTAAAAAGTCCCACACATGTGGTATCCCCGTACTCAGGAGAAGCAGCAAAATGTATTTTGGGGTGCAATTCCACATATAACCATGGCATGTGTGAGCAATATATCATTTAGTGACAACTTTTTGTAATTTTTTTTTTGTCATTATTCAATCACTTGGGACAAAAAAATAAATAAATGGGCTCAACATGCATCACAGAAATTTCCTTGTGGTGTCTACTTTCCAAAATGGGGTCATTTGGGGGGGGGGGGGGGGGGGTTGTGCTATTTTGGCAGTTTATGGCCTTCGAAACTGTGATAGGTAGTGAGGAGTGAAATCAAAAATTTGCGCCCTTAGAAATCCTGAAGGCGTGCTTGGATTTCGGGGTGCCGTACGCGGCTAGGCTCCTAAAAAGTCCCACACATGTGGTATCCCCATACCCAGGAGAAGCAGCAAAATGTATTTTGGGGTGCAATTCCACATATAACCTTGGCATGTGTGAGCAATATATCATTTAGTGACAACTTTTTGTAATTTTTTATATTTTTTGTCATTATTCAATCACTTGAGACAAAAAAAAATAATATTCAATGGGCTCAACATGCCTCTCAGCAATTTCCTTGGGGTGTCTACTTTCCAAAATTGGGTCATTTGGGGGGGTTTTGTACTGCCCTGCCATTTTAGCACCTCAAGAAATGAGATAGGCAGTCATAAATTAGGTTTGTAGACGCTATAGCTTTTGCGCAAACCAATAAATATACGCTTATTGACATTTTTTTTACTAAAGACATGTGACTAAATACATTTTGGCCTAAATGTATGACTAAAATTGAGTTTATTCGATTTTTCTTATAACAAAAAGTAGTAAATATAATTTTTTTCAAAATTTTCGGTCTTTTTCCATTTATATCGCACAAGAAAAAAAATCGCAGAGGCAATCAAATACCATTAAAAGAAAGCTCTATTTGTGGGAAGAAAAGGACGCAAATTTCGTTTGGGTACAACATTGCATATCTGCACAATTTCCAGTTAAAGCAGCGCTGTGCCAAATTGTAAAATCAGCTCTGGTCTTTATGCTGCGTATTGGTCCGGGGCTTAAGTGGTTAAAATCACTGCTCCCGAAAAAACAGCCATTTTTAAAACTTATTTTTGCATTGATACATATCCCCTGGGGCAGGACCCGGGCCCCCAAACCCTTTTAAGGACAATAACTTGCATATTAGCCGTATATTTAGCACTTTTGATTTCGAACGTTCGTGTCCATTGTATTTAATAGGGTTCTAAAGTTCACGCAAACTTTCGGTCCGTTCGCAGGTTCTGGTGCGAACCGAACCGGGAGGTGTTCGGCTCATCCTACCTATGGGGTATACAGTCAATCAGCAGCCCCCATGGGGGTACCGCTACATGAGGTTAGTGTTAGATAGTGGATGTCTATAGATGCAGGGATTTTAGTTTTAGGGTGGATTTCTACTTTTTACGTTATGAAAGTATAAGGGGTTTTCAAACCAAAGACTATGGACCTGAGCATTGAAAGAAACAGTGTGAGGTACAGTATGCTTCTAATCCCCTGCAAGGAAATGGGATATTAACACTCTACTAACAATTGAGGCAAAGTTATAAAGTGGTCAGTGTGACATTCATCACACATTCAGTGTAGGTGCATTACTGTAATTTAAAAGACATGCATCAGGAAGATTCACTAGCAGTGAATGTTTGTTGCATGTCACATTCACTGCTTCATATAGTATAGGGGTATACTACATATCAGGCTTGTCTGTAAAACAGATACATATTTACATATACTCACATGAATGTTTTTATCACATGCATAGTAGATGTCGCTATGTACTATTTATATCTGAAATGGCCATATGACTCATTACATCATAATTAATTATTTATAATCATTTGTGAATTGATTTTTACATACAGAAAAAAAAATCAATAATTAAATAAGAATAACATTTGCAGTATAAAAATATATTATGTATGCAATAAACCTTTTGCAAATTGAAAATATTTTTAGTTATAAAAAATGTGATAAAATATAATGCATTAATAAAGTGACCACATGTTACTGTCTAGTAAACTGAGGCAAATGCTTGGCCTTTTTAATATCCAGGTTTCTTTGTCAAGTACATGTAGCGGGCATGCACTTTCCCTGTGTATTTAAAACTGGCAGAGACACCAGTAATGTGCAGTTCCCTGCAGCCCAGCGGGTGGCGCTGTCGCCTTGGGCTGGGGTTGAACCATTGCTGTGTGCCGTACCCCTTTTTGTCCTCTCTCAGCGGTTGTATGGTGGGGTGGGGAACCCGCTGTGCTTGCTGGGAGAGGGTATAAAGGGGCCGGCCATATTTGTCACGGGGTCGAGTCCCAGGCACCTTCAGCCTGAGGGCGGTGGTTCGTGTCGGGAGGCTAGGCGGCCTAGGCCTAGAGGACGTTCGGAGGTCGTGTTCCATCCCAAGCACCTTTAGCCTGGGGTGAGGTACTCGGATGGAGGTCTGGGGCCCAGTGTCCTTCGCTGGGTTCCGCAAGGGATGGATTTCCTAGTGGTCCCGGACGAGCCCCCACATGTAGCGGCCTCCACTATCTCTCCCTGACATCACATCATCTGTCTCTGGCTTTTGTCTAGGGGTACCTTGGTTGAGAGAGTGCGGGGTCACCACGCCAAGTTCCTACCACAGATGTGTGTGTTGTGTGAGAAGATCCTCTTTACCTTGGGGTCGGTGTTCTGCATCAGAGCCTCCTCCTCCTTTTGCAGTGTCTGCCAGAAAATGAGCCCCACACCATTAAAGTCCAAAACTCCTTTATTCTTCCAATATCAGAGTAAAACACAGTCAGTTGGACTCCCTCAACGAGTAGAACAGACAGGGGGGGTGTGGATACGAGTAGGCCCAGACACATTGAACTCTTCTTTCCTTCTAAAAGTGTATTGCGGTCCCTTGGCGAGGGAGATATCCCTCCGGGCGGTCTCCGGAGGCTCACCCGTCACTGGCAATATGCTGCACCAGGTCTTCAGGCGAGTACCCCCTCCGGTCCCTTACGCCACTGGATTTGGGGAGCCCACTCTCGGGGTCCCCCTAAGAAATCCATCCTTCGCGGAACCCAGTGAAGGACACTGGGCCCCAGACCTCCATCCGAGGACCTCACCCCAGGCTAAAGGTGCTTGGGATGGAACACGACCTCCGAACGTCCTCTAGGCCTAGGCCGCCAAGACTCCCGACATGAACCACCGCCCTCAGGCTGAAGGTGCCTGGGACTCGACCTCGTGACAAAGATGGCCGGCCCCTTTATACCCTCTCCCAGCAAGCACGGCGGGTTCCCCGCCCCACCATACAACCGCTGAGAGAGGACAAAAAGGGGTACGGCACACAGCAATGGTTCAACCCCAGCCCAAGGCGACAGCGCCACCCGCTGGGCTGCAGGGAACTGCACATTACTGGTGTCTCTGCCAGTTTTAAATACACAGGGAAAGTGCATGCCCGCTACATACAAAAATAAGAAATACCTTGAAGTTTAGTTATATGGAAATTGACAGATACCATCCATATTGACAGAGAAAAAGAAAAAAGGTGGGACTTTAAATGAAGTACGCCGTGGGCCAAAATATTGTATTTAATAGAAATTATATTATAGTTTACATATCTACAATATATTCAGGTAATCTATACCACGGTATCACATATATATGTAGCGGGGTGCTATATTTAGGGGAAGTATCTGAGTGGTAATTAGGCTCAGATACACTAATTGTCAGGTTTCTTGGACCATTTCTGTTCCTGGGAGATAGTATTGGTGTGCTGTTCCCTGTGGCCTACAGGTTGCTCTGTTGCCGTAGGCCAGGGTTGAACCGCTGATACAAGGCTGTGCTTTTTTTGTCCCCTCTTGGCAGTGGTGACTGCGGGGCCGGGAACCTGCTGTGCCTGTCGGGAGAGGGTATAAAAAGGGGCGGCCATCTTCCAGAGGGGTCGCACCCAGGCACCTTCAGCCTGGGTGGTGCGTGTGTCATCTCCGGGTGCCCTAGGCCCGGAGGCCGAGTTCCTGTTCCATCCAAGACACCTTCAGTCTGGGGTGAGGTACTATTTTGGAGGCCCGGAGCCCAGTGCCTTCGGCTGGGTTCCGCCGGGGATTGAGGGCTCCCAGGGTGCCGCCTTGCGAGGGGACCTGTATCCAGGATCGAGGAGGACAGGGAGGTGACCCATTCTGAAGACCCAGCGCAGAGTCGTGGTGACAGTGGGGGCCTCTGGTAACTCTCCGGAGGGATGTTCTTCTCCTTGACATGGGCCAAGTTTCTTCAAGAAGGAAGTGCATGTTCTGTAGGTCATAGTGACAGTGACTCTACGCACACCAGGTCAGTGGCAGTGACCAAATAGGGCAAGGCCCTATTCACCAGGTCAGTGGCAGTGACCAAATAGGGCAAGGCCCTATTCACCAGGTCAGTGGCAGTGACCAAATAGGGCAAGGCCCTATTCACCAGGTCAGTGGCAGTGACCAACTTCAACAAGTCAGTGGCAATGACTTTCATATTCACCCGGTCTGTGGCAGAGACCGTGCGCCCAAACCTGTTTGTGAAAACAGAACAGTAAGAGAAACTAAATTGAGTTTGTGCCTGGACCTCCTCCCACCTTATCTGACCTGGGTCTCGTATCAACCTGCCTGCTCTCGTAGAGACTATTTGTTATCCGTGGTGAAATAAATACAAAGGTTGGACTTTCGGTTGGTGTGGACAGTTACTTTACTGGGGAGAATTAAGGACTTGTTTCTGGCTAATGCAGAGGCAAGATCAGCTCAGGAGGATTCTAACACCAGCCGCAGGCAGGCCCGAAAACTAACACCGCTCAACCTCCCCATCCAGGAGGGTACGAGCTTATAGTGCGGTGCGCCTCATTCTTTCCTGCGGAGGAGCCAAGTAAAGAAAAGCAGGTAAAGTTTGGGTTGGGTGCGCTAGATATATAGATATATATATAGATATATATATATATAGATAGATATATATATATATATCTATATATATATATATATATATAATAATTGGTAGCTGCATAATCTAAGGTTCCTCTAATCCTTATCATTAAAAAAGGATGAAACGTACTAGATAAAAATGTATTTTACTTATATAATAAATTCATAGTTCATAAACAATCTACAAGAAAAATAGTAACACATGATTGACATTGGAAACCAACATCTAATGGCTCATGACAGAATATAGTAAATTCATAGTTCATGAACGGAATCCACAATAAAATGATATAATATAATAACACATTGATATTGGAAGACGACATCTGTTAGCTCAACGTGTTTTGTGACTTAGCGTCACTCATCAGGAGCAAACGTGTAATGTATCTCTGCAATGACATTGAATTCTTAATTACCGGTAATCTAGTGTAGCGCCCTGCTCCCAATGAGTGTGCGCTATATGTTAAATTATAGTTATCTGAGCAATAGTTTGGCTCAGAAGGATTGTGTTATAAATTGCACTCTCTTTCAGTTCAGCTGGTTGTGGGATTTCCCTCCTGACAGTGGGTGTCGCTGCCACCGCTGGTCAGTATTGGAAAGGCTACAGGCTGGATGTATTGGGTACCTCTTTCCTAGCAAGCAGCCCAGGGGGCGTGGTGAACCCGCTGTGCATGCTGGGAGGGGGTATTTAAGGGACAGACGCCATTAGGGCAAAATGAGATTTTGGGGTCGTGTCTTCGGTCCCCACCTGAGGGCCCTCATGGCCTCAGGGAAGTGTTGGCAGTTTCCACCTCGGGCCACGTTGGCCTGAGGCACCGTTACTGAAGAGTAGGCCCGGGAGTTGCTAGGGCCTACTGATCCAGGGATGATCCTGTGTCACCTTACCTGCTGGAAGGGACCAAGCAATTGAGGACTCAATTGGAGGATGCATCTGGATCGTTAATTACCTCACAGTGCTGCCGGAACGGCTGGAAGATCATGGCACTGAGAGCTGTGTTCTTCATTCAGAAGGTAATCCAAGTAAAGGTTACTCCAAGTCTGTGGCAGAGACTATATGTGATCGAGCTGTACATCGGCTGCTAGGCCAGTGAGATTGGGCCTATCCGGTGTTTGCCGAGTCCAGTGTGGAGACAGTTGTTCCTCGGGAGTCGGGACCTAGGAAAATTCATTATGATTCGCAACTAAGGTACCTGAGTCCTCCCCATCCCTTCATCCACTCTGTTGGAAACTTTATTTCAAATAAACCCTTGAAAGAGACTTTTGTGTTGGTGCAAACTTCTTCTGGACAACTCTTCAAGGAGAACCCCTGAGGCGGGCATACGGAACAGTGAGGTAACATGCAAGGTCTAAAATTAAACCAGCGGCCCGCTATGGGGGTATTGCTATATGTGGGGGCTCGTCCGGGATTTGCCGTTACCCCCCGCAACAAAATAGACTGTTCAGTTGGGACCTATTCTACAGAGGGAAAAGGACTGTGCTAAAATCAGGGAAGGAATTGCGATAATTTTCTGGCCGTGTGGGCCGTGGGCGGAGTCAAGGAAAAGAAAAGCCTGCGAGCTACGTGCCAAGGAGAACAAGTGGCAGGAGCTTCCACTTGTTTGCCGCGTGAGACGTTGCATGTGTGTTCAGCACTTAGAGAATCGGAGCATCGCCATGTCTTCAGTACTATCGCTGCAGTCTGCTTTTGAACCCAGGATGTTTCCTATGGGCACCGCTGTAGGTTCCATGATGCCGAGAACCGTGCTGACGGACACTGGCATCCGACTGAAGCCGCATGGGCGGTTCATGCTCTACAGGATCGGTGGCGTGGAGGCACTGGGTATGCTTTTTAACAGGTGTGATGGACTGGCAATGCACCCCCGTCCCTTTGTTCGATGCCTACGATGCGGGGAATACCTGTTTTCTGTGGAGCAACCCACCATGCCACCCCGCGCTTACCAAGTGGACTGGGTTACGGGCAACGTGATGGAAGGAGCTGCCTTCAACCAAATTGTTCGGCCCATTCCCGCCGCATCCAGGGCACACTTAACCCCTACAGAGACCCCTCCTGGTTAACCCCTTCACTGCCAGTGTCATTTTTACAGTAATCAGTGCATTTGTATAGCACTGATCGCTGTAAAAATTACAATGGTCCCAAAATAGTGTCAAAAGTGTCCGATGTGTCCGACATAATGTCGCAGTCATGATAAAAATCGCTGATCGCCGCCATTACTAGTAAAAAAATAAATATTAATAAAAATGCAATAAAACTATCCCCTATTTGATAGACACTATACATTTTGCGCAAACCAATCAATAAACGCTTATTGCGATTTTTTTTACCAAAAATATGTAGAAGAATACGTATCGGCCTAAACTGAGGGAAAAAAAAAATTATATATTTTTTGGGGATATTTATAGCAAAAAGTAAAAAATATTGAATTTTTTTCAAAATTGTCGCTCTATTTTTGTTTATAGCGCAAAAACTAGAAACCGCAAAGGTGATCAAATACCACCAAAAGAAAGCTCTATTTGTGGGAAAAAAAGGACGCCAATTTTGTTTGGGAGCCACGTCGCACGACCGCGCAATTGTCACTTAAACCAACGCAGTGCCGAATCGCAAAAAGGGGCCTGGTCTTTAAGCTGCATAATGGTCCGGGTCTTGAGTGGTTAAGCTGGCTATAGCTCCACCCCATTCTGAAGCCCAAATATTGGGCGTTCATGTTGGGGGAGTTTCAGGCAGCCCAGAGCCCCTGCCCCATCTCTAAGCTCTCTGATTTTTTAATATTATGAATGAACAAGTAACACTGTTTCTTTATTTATATTAGTAAAGGATCACTCAGAGCAGGGTCTTTGGTGCCCTGTATGTGTAAAGGCAGCCACAGACAGATGACACAGAGCACAGCTCTGAATGATATTTTACTATTATAAATGAGCAAACAGCATTGATTGTTTATTCAAAATAGTGACATCACTCATTACTGTAGACGCCAGGCGTTATGATCTTTTGGTAGCTGCCTTTACATGTATAAAACCCAGCCCTACTGCACACACATACACAGCCCCAGCCCCACTGTAGGCTATATGATCTTTGGGTGGCTGTTTTTGCACAGCAATCCTTTTTTTAATCTCTTTTCTGATTAACCACTTAACGACCGCTCACTGTATATGTACGTCGGCAGAATGGCACCGACAGGCACAATCACATACAGTGTACGTGATTGCCTTTGTACAGTTGGGGGGTCCGATCGGACCCCCCTCCTATACAGTAAGCGGTCGGTATTCGTTGGGGAGCGATCCGACATGAGGGGGCGGCCATTCGATTCCGGCCACCCCCCGCGATCGCTCCCGGCGAATGGAAATGCTCCCTCTGCTGTGTAATGTTTACACAGGCAGAGGAAGCAGGAGGAAGTGATGTCATCTCTCATGCGGCGCTCACATATACCGAGCGCCGTACAAGAGAAGACACACAGGTTAGTGCACAAACAGCACACTGACACCAGGACACATAGGCACACAAATCGCCCCCCCAGATCACCCCCCAGCCCCCAGTCACAGTGTCAATGATTGCAGTGACCATTTATTTACTGATCACTGCAATCAGTGACATTTGTGACTGTAAAAGTGTCACTACATTTACTTTTAGGTCCAGTGTAGCCCCCTAACCCCCCCTAATAAAGGTTTAACCCCCTGATCACCCCCCAGATAACCCTTTCACCCCCTAGCACCGCAGTCGCTAAGCGATCATTTTTCTGAACGCTGTCTTAGCGTCGGTGATGCAGATCGGTAGCCAGTAATTGTTTTTAGGTTCGCCGCAGGTTTTTATAGCGTCGGGTACCCCCATAAATTATCTAATAAAGGTTTAACTCCCTTGATCGCCCCCCAGGTAACCCTTTCACCCCCTATCACCACTGTCGCTAAGCGATCATTTTTCTGATCACTGTCTTAGCGTCGGTGATGCAGATCGGTAGCCAGTTATTTTTTTTAGGTTCGCCGCAGGTTTTTATAGCGTCGGGTACCCCCATAAATTATCGAATAAAGGTTTAACCCCCTTAATCGCCCCCAGGTAACCCTTTCCCCCCTATCATGACTGTCGCTAAGCGATCATTTTTCTGATCGCTGTCTTAGCGTCGGTGATGCAGATCGGTAGCCAGTAATTTTTTTTAGGTTCGCCGCAGGTTTTTATAGCATCAGGTACCCCCATAAATTATCGAATAAAGGTTTAACCCCTTGATCGCCCCCCAGGTAACCCTTCAACCCCCTATCACCACTGTCGCTAAGCGATCATTTTTCTGATCGCTGTCTTAGTGTCGGTGATGCAGATCGGTAGCCAGTAATTTTTTTTAGGTTCGCCGCAGGTTTTTATAGCGTCAGGTACCCCCATAAATTATCTAATAAAGGTTTAACCCCCTTGATTGCCCCCCAGGTAACCCTTTCACCCCCTATCACCACTGTCGCTAAGCGATCGTTTTTCTGATCACTGTCTTAGTGTCGGTGATGCAGATCGGTAGCCAGTAATTTTTTTTAGGTTCGCCGCAGGTTTTTATAGCGTCAGGTACCCCCATAAATTATCTAATAAAGGTTTAACCCCCTTGATTGCCCCCCAGGTAACCCTTTCACCCCCTATCACCACTGTCGCTAAGCGATCGTTTTTCTGATCACTGTCTTAGTGTCGGTGATGCAGATCGGTAGCCAGTAATTTTTTTTAGGTTCGCCGCAGGTTTTTATAGCGTCAGGTACCCCCATAAATTATCTAATAAAGGTTTAACCCCCTTGATTGCCCCCCAGGTAACTCTTTCACCCCCTATCACCACTGTCGCTAAGCGATCATTTTTCTGATCGCTGTCTTAGCGTCGGTGATGCAGATCGGTAGCCAGTAATTTTTTTTAAGTTCGCCGCAGGTTTTTATAGCGTCAGGTACCCCCATATATTATCTAATAAAGGTTTTAACCCCCTAATTGCCCCTAGTTAACCCTTTCACCAGTGATCACCATATAAGTGTTACGGGTGACGCTGGTTAGTTAGTTTGCTTTTTATAGTATCAGGGCACCCACCGTATATATAACCCAATAAAGGTTTAACCCCCTGATCGCCCAGCGGGTGATATCAATTAGGTTTTAGCGTCAGAGAGGGTCTGCGTCACACCCCAGGCAGCGTCAGGTTAGTGCCAGTAAAGCTAACACCCACGCGTGAAGCATACACCCCCCTTAGTGGTATAGTATCTGATCAGATCAATATCTGATCTGATCAGATCTATACTAGCGTCCCCAGCAGTTTAGGGTTCCCAAAAACGCAGTGTTAGCGGGATCAGCCCAGATACCTGCTAGCACCTGCGTTTTGCCCCTCCGTCCAGCCCAGGCCACCCAAGTGCAGTATCGATCGATCACTGTCACTTACAAAACACAACACACATAACTGCAGCGTTCGCAGAGACAGGCCTGATCCCTGCGACTCCAGTGCTGTAGGAGGTGATTTCACCACCACAGTTAAAAAAAAAAAAGCATATATGCCGAAGCATTGGGGCAGCAGGGGCGGAGGAGCGGAGGAGCGATTTTGCTCCTAATGCCGCGTACATACGGTCGAAATTCCGACGGAGGCTTGCCCGTGGAAAAGTCCGACCATGTGTGTGCGGCATAACTTTTTTGCGGGAGGATGCCCCCATGCTTCGGCATATATAAATGGTGCATGTATGCCCATCATTAGAAGTGGGTGGATGAAGGGCAGTATTCTATTGGTGGGCATACCCACCGATCAATCTCTTTTTTCGTTCAGCCAACTGGCTGCATGAAAAAAAAAAAGATTACAATACATGTCCAACAAGGACCAGCAACGTACTGGTATGTTGCTGGACTTTGAATGTTTATACCAGAATAATGCCTGCGGGTTTAGGTATCATCTTGGTATCATTCTTTTCAGCCAGCGGACGGCTTTCATGTAAAAGCAATCCTAGTGGCTAATTAGCCTCTGGACTGCTTTTACAAGCAGTGGGAGGGAATGTCCCCCCCCCGGATATAAAAAGCGCCATTGGGAAATTGGAAAAACATTTTATCACACCGATCTTGGTGTGGTCAGATGCTTTGAGGGCAGAGGAAAGATCTAGGGTCCCCAGTTTTTTCAAAAAAGAGTACCTGTCACTACCTATTGCTATCATAGGGGATATTTACATTCCCTGAGATAACAATAAAAATGATTAAAAAAAATAAATATGGAAGGAACAATTTAAAAATAAAAGAAAAAAGCAAAATTAATAATAAAAAAAAAAAAAAAAAAAAGCACCCCTGTCCGACCCTGCTCTTGCCCAATGGCGAACGCAAGCGTCGGTCTGACGTTATATGTAAACAGCAATTGCACCATGCATGTGAGGTATCACCGCGAAGGTCAGATCGAGGGCAGTAATTTTAACAGTAGACCTCCTCTGTAAATCTAACGGGGTAACCTGTAAAGGCTTTTAAAGGCTTTTAAAAATGTATGTAGTTTGTCGCCAATGCGCGTTTGTGCGAAATTTTAAAGCATGTCGTGTTTGGTATCTATGTACTCGGCCTAAGATCATCTTTTTTATTTCATCAAACAATTGGGCAATATAGTGTGTTTTAGTGCATTAAAATTAAAAAAGTGTATTTTTTCCCCAAAAAATGCGTTTGAAAAATCGCTGCGCAAATACTGTGTAGAAAAAAAAAATGCAACACCCACCATTTTAATCTGTAGGGCCTTTGCTTTAAAAATATATATAATGTTTGGGGGTTCAACATAATTTTCTTGCAAAAAAAAAAAATGTTTTCATGTAAACAAAAAGTGTCAAAAAGGGCTTTGTCTTCAAGTGGTTAGAAGAGTGGATGTAAGCTTCCTAATGTTGTGTATAAAATGCCAGAAAAGTTCAAAACCCCCCCAAATGACCCCATTTTGGAAAGTAGACACCCCAAGCTATATACTGAGAGGCATGTCGAGTCCATGGAATATTTTATATGTTGACACAAGTTGCGGAAAAAAGACAATTTATTTTTATTTTTTATTTTTTTTGCACAAAGTTGTCACTAAATGATATATTGCTCAAACATGCCATGGGTATATGTGGAATTACACCCCAAAATACATTCTGTTGCTTCTCCTGAGTACGGGGATAACACATGTGTGAGACTTTTTGGGAGCTTAGCCGCGTACGGGACCCCAAAAACCAAGCACCGCCTTCAGGCTTTCTAAGGGTGTAAATTTTTGATTTCACTTCTCACTGCCTATCACAGTTTCGGAGGCCATGGAATGCCCAGATGGCACAAAACCCCCCCAAATGACCCCATTTTGGAAAGTAGACACCCCAAGCTATTTGCTGAGAGGTATTGTGAGTATTTTGCAGATCTCGCTTTTTGTCACAAAGTTTTGAAAATTGAAAAAAAACAAACACAAAAAAAATTTCTTTCTTCATTTTCAAAAACAAATGAGAGCTGTAAAATACTCACCATGCCTCTCAGCAAATAGCTTGGGGTGTCTACTTTCCAATATGGGGTCATTTGGGGGGGTTTTGTGCTATTTTGGCATTTTATGGCCTTCGAAACTGTAATAGGTAGTGAGGAGTGAAATCAAAAATTTGTGCCTAGAAATCCTGAAGGCGGTGCTTGGTTTTCGGGGTCCCGTACGCGGCTAGGCTCATAAAAAGTCCCACACATGTGGTATTCCCGTACTCAGGAGAAGCAGCAAAATGTATTTTGGGATGTAATTCCACATATAACCATGGCATGTGTGAGCAATATATCCTTTAGTGACAACTTTTTGTAATTTTTTTTTTTTTTGTCATTATTCAATCACTTGGGACAAAAAAAAAATAGTCAATGGGCTCAACAGGCCTCTCAGCAATTTCCTTGGGGTGTCTACTTTCTAAAATGGGGTCATTTGGGGGGGTTTTGTGCTATTTTGGCATTTTATGGCCTTCAGAACTGTGATAGGTAGTGAGGAGTGAAATCAAAAATTTGCGCCCTTAGAAATCCTGAAGGCGGTGCTTTGTTTCCGGGGGCCCGTACGCGGCTAGGCTTCCAAAAAGTCCCACACATGTGGTATCCCCGTACTCAGGAGAAGCAGCAAAATGTATTTTGGGGTGCAATTCCACATATAACCATGGCATGTGTGAGCAATATATCATTTAGTGACAACTTTTTGTAATTTTTTATTTTTTTTTAGTCATTATTCAATCACTTGAGACAAAAAATAAAATATTCAATGGGCTCAACATGCCTCTCAGCAATTTCCTTGGGATGTCTACTTTCCAAAATGGGGTTATTTGGGGGGGTTTTGTACTGCCCTGCCATTTTAGCACCTCAAGAAATGAGATAGGCCGTCATAAATTAAAAGCTGTGTAAATTCCAGAAAATGTACCCTAGTTTGTAGACGCCATAACTTTTGCGCAAACCAATAAATATACGCTTATTGACATTTTTTTTACTAAAGACATGTGGCTGAATACATTTTGGCCTAAATGTATGACTAAAATTGAGTTTATTCGATTTTTCTTATAACAAAAATTAGAAAATATCATTTTTTTTCAAAATTTTCGGTCTATTTTTGTTTATATCGCAAAAAATAAAAATCGCAGAGGCAATCAAATACCTTTAAAAGAAAGCTCTATTTGTGGGAAGAAAAGGACGCAAATTTCGTTTGGGTACAACATTGCATGTCCGCACAATTTACAGTTAAAGCAGCGCAGTGCAAAATTCTGAAATCACCTCTGGTCCTCTAGCTACCAAATGGTCCGGGGCTTAAGTGGTTAAACAATCAGTGATCTCAGCCCAGCAACACTGATCATTCATTCATTAAAGTAAAAAATGTGACCCCCGGAAGGTTTTACCCCCTTCATGATCAGGGATTGTTTTGCTGTTCAGTACTGTGCTAATTTAACCGGCAATTGCACGGTCATGCAACACTGTATGCAAATTAAAATTATATAATTTTTTTAACACAAATAGAGCTTTCTTTTGGTGGTATTTGATCACCGCTGTGTTTTTATTTTTTATATAAATGAAAATATTTTGAAAAAAACAAAAATTATATTTTTTCCTTTCTGTTATAAAACGTACAATATAAAATGAAAAAAATGTATTTCTTTATAAATTTAGGCCAAAATGTATTCTGCTACATGTCTTTGGAATTTATGCAGCTATAGACTCTATAATGTTATGGAGGTGATCAGCGACTTATAGCATGACTGTGATAGTGTGACACTGACACTGACATCGCTAGTGACACTATTACAGTGATCAGTGATAATACTGTACACTGACACTGGCTAGGAAGGGGTTAACATCTAGGGACAATCCCTGCTTTCCAGGGAGAAGAAAAAGCCAGATTGCTGTTCTCTTTACAGTGTGTGTTTGTAAACACAGAACTCATTGTGTGTGATTGGCCGATTAGCAGGTTTCAGCCAAAAACATTGGGAGAAATCTGTTGCCAAACTCGTGCTGTGTCCAATCACAGCAGGGGTTGGCAGGGGGGGGGGGGGGCACGCATGTGTAACTTAAACCCGGAAGCAAGCTGACAACGTGCATGTACATTGTCAAGCCTGCACCTTCCACCCGCTTGTAGTATACTTACTGTGATTAAATGCACCCACAGTGTAGCACGATGTATGCTCTTTGTAAATAGCAGCTCTGGTCTCCAGAGGAACTCCTGCTGCCAGAGACCAGAGCTATCACTCACAAATCCTTCTCCTTTCTAAGTACAGTGGGGGGGGGGGGGGACATTGTTCTGACCATGCTGCTTAGCAATCAAGAAACAGATTGGAATAGGAAATAGGAAAATTTGCTATATAGGCGGTCCCCGGGTTACAAACAAGACAGGGTCTGTAGGTTTGTTCTTAATGTGGAGTTCCACCCAGAAAAAAAAAATTTCACCAAAAATCTACAAATAAATAAAAAAATAATAATATTTTTTTACTTACCAGAAATAACGGTTGCTATGCGGAAGTCCCTAATCTGCCTCTTCATCCTCCGCGGTGGATCTTCTTCCGAGTCCTACACTCAGTGTCTTCTTGTGAATGGGGCGCGCTGCCTTCTGGGAACTGTGTGTATCCCAGAGAGCAGCTGACCCATTCACAAAGCGCCACGCTGCTCACGCATGCGCAGTAGGAAACGGGCAGTGAAGCCGCACAGCTTCACTGCCTGTTTCCCTTACTGAGGATGGTGGCGCCGGGAGCTGCCAGCTCCGAGGGATTGGCCTCGGGGGGGACTGACATCGTGGGCGAGTAGGACAGGTAAGTGTCCTTATTAAAAGTCAGCAGCTACAGTGTTTGTAGCTGCTGACTTTTAAAAAAAAAAAATCGCGGGTGGAACCCCCCTTTAAGTTGAATCTGTTTGTAAGTCGGAAAAGATAAATTTTTTAAGTGTAGCTCCAGCCAAAAAAAAATGTTTAAGCTTTTTGGATAAGATAGGGAAGGGTTATCACCCCTGTAACATTTGTTTTGCTGTCTGTGTCCCTGTTCAGAAGATTTCACCTCACTTTCTGTCCCAATGACAATTGGATTTAGAACATTTTGGGTTGTTATGGAAACAAGGATTGGTGATAAAGCATCAGTGGATGTACCTTTTTCCCATATTAACTCTTATGCCGCGTACACACGATCATTATTCATGGCGGTTAAAAAACCGCCGTGAATAATGACATTTTAAACGAGGGAACAGCTCGTTCCCCACACATGATAATTTTTCTCGTCATTTTTTTAAATGACGAGAAAAACGATCGTCTATGGGCTCCGCGGCAGTGTTTCCCTATGGGAAAACTGCCGCGGAAGAAATGTCAGGAAAAACGACGAGAAAAATTAGAACATGTTCTAATTTTTCTCGTCGTTTTTAATGCCGTTTTTCACGTCGTGAAAAATGACGAAAAGACCACACACGGTCGTTTTTCTTGTTGAAAACAAAAAATGTAACGTGAAAAATGATCGTGTGTACGCGGCATTACAGAGTGAATTTTCCTTCCTAGGGGTAGATTTCCTCTCACTTCCTGTTTCCTCCCCCTGTTTGTAAGTAGGAGTCGTTTGTAAGTTGGATGTTTGTAACTAGGGGACTGCTTGTATATATACTTTTTTTTAAATGACACTTTTTTTAAAAAACTAATAAATACCAAACATTTTATGTGTACACGGGGATACAATAGATGCAGCGCTAGTGATATTGCAAAATTACAAGTGAAAAAATACTAAGAATGAAAGACTAAAGCAAATTTCAGTCCATAGATGAAAGTGAAACAAAAATCTGTGCTCTGTATTGATGATAAGTTGAAGGTGAGGAAAACGTGCCACTCCTTCACATAAAATGCATCCAGCTCCACACCCAAATGAGAGTAAGTAGCCTGCTTACCAGCTCTCCGTGAATACTAGAATAATGGTCCCACCAAGCACAGAGAAAATGGGTCTCCCCAGGAACCTTACTAATGTCTGGAAACTCTGCTTTATTGGTAAAACTCGGAAATATAAAAAAATAAATATTCCCATAGTGCAGTAGTTTAGAGTATCCAAATTTAATAAAATAAGTGGATTGCACTTACAAGATAAAAAGCAGAATGTAGACATCAAAGCAGTAAATCATGTAATAAGAACTGCGGCGTCTCCACAGGCTTCGCTTCACTTCCTGGTTCACTTGTCTGTCAACCTCCTGAGAGGAAAAGCGTGATGACGTCACAGTCGTAGGCCCCACCCATGGGGATATGGCAGGGGATCGTGGTGCATCTGACCTCAGTGTGTGCAGTGTTTTGGGTGCACTATGTTTTTCCTTTTTTTTGCTTTCCAAAGGATGCAGTAAGGTGCTACAAAAATGTCAGCTCTTCAATTGATTGTCAGCAACAACTGCCTGTTGTGCTCCAATCATGCCAAGATACCTACAGGACATTCCGTAATGGTTTAATCTACAGCAGCACTTCCTATTATTTCCCTATCATAACTAATGCACACTGTCAATATATGGCTGCTTGGAACTCATCCTTTTATAGTGAGAATGCTGGCTTATTCAAAACCCCCTTATTGGTCTTTCTAAGCCATCTGACATAAGTTCAAAGGCTAGGAAGTTTATTATGGTAATATGCTGATGAATTTCTGCATTAGTGCTGCCTGTCTGTGAACTGCGAAGACACAGGATTTCCCTCCAACCCATGGTAAACCCAAACTGGAACCCCACCGCTGTTCTTGTAATCTCATAGCTGTATATCTGCAGTGTGAGATTTTCTAGTATATCTTGTCTACTCCTCCTTCAGAGAAGCCCGTAGCAAATACATAGTATTAAGCGAAGGGCTGGCATGACTAGGTAGCAGGGAAACAGCACTTATAGGGGTTAATTTTAGGGGAGTGTAGTTAGCAGACCAGGGGGGGGGTGGCCAGAGTTAGTTTTTTTACGGGGCAGGAGGGGCCTGGGGGTCCAGAGGTCAGTTGGTGGTCAGCGTTTGAAGAAGGAGCTCCCACCCTCTTGCCCTAATATGTTGTTATTGTATATATTTTGTGTGTTTGGGTGAAGGGTTAGCGGTTGGGGATCTTTGGAGGCAATATAAATTTTGAACAATTTGGCATAAGTGGGGAACCATCAAGGTATTGTCTCCTCGGTTGATGCCAGTTAACCGTGGTTTTAGGCCCCATGCACACGAGACGCAGGTGCAAACTCTGCTGAACACACGTTTTTAAACGCTGAAACCGGCGTTTATAAACGCGCGTTTTGCCGCGTTTGCGGCCGCGTTTAGCGGCGTTTAACCGCGTTTGCGTTTATAAGCGTTTCATCATAGACCCTCCCTAAGCTCAAAAAAGAGTAAATTTTAACCATTTCAGCCAGTTTGTGAGACCAGAGTGAGTAGCAGCAGCTGAGAGAGCAGCAGTGTACTTGTATTTAGCGTATCACTTGCCACATCATCTGCCACAAGTTGTGGATTGTCCACTTGCCACGTCACCTGCCACGTCACCTGGCCACATCACCTGGCCACGTCACCTGGCCACGTCACCTGCCACAAGTTGTGGATTGTCCACTTGCCACGTTACCTGGCCACGTCACCTGGCCATGTTACCTGCCACGTCACCTGGCCACGTTACCTGCCACGTCAGCTGGCCACGTCACCTGCCACAAGTTATGGATTGTCCACTTGCCACGTCACCTGCCACGTCACCTGGCCACGTCACCTGCCACAAGTTGTGGATTGTCCACTTGCCATGTCACCTGGCCACATCACGTGCCACGTCACCTGGCCACGTCACCTGCCACAAGTTGTGAATTGTCCACTTGCCACGTCACCTGCCACATCACCTAGCCATGTTACCTGCCCACATTACCTGCCACATCACCTGCCACGTCACCTGCCACAAGTTGTGGATTGTCCACTTTCCACGTCACCTGGCCACATCACGTGCCACGTCACCTGCCACAAGTTGTGAATTGTCCACTTGCCACATCACCTGCCACGTCACCTGGCCACGTTACCTGGCCACGTCACCTGCCACGTCACCTGGCCACGTCACCTGCCACAAGCTGTGGATTGTCCACTTGCCACGTCACCTGGCCACGTCACCTGGCCACATCACCTGACACAAGTTGTTGATTGTCCACTTGCCACGTTACCTGCCACAAGTTGTGGATTGTCCACAATGCAATGCAAGCAATTACAGTTTTCTTTTATATTTTTTAATAGTTTTTCATCATTTGCCATCATTTTTGAGATTTCTAATGTTAAAAAATAGGTCACCTTTAAAAACGCTTATAAACGCAAACGCGGCAAAACGCCGGTACCGCGTTTAGCCGCGTTTAGCCGCGTTTAGCAGCGTTTAGCGTCTGAAACGTGGAAAACTTTTGCGTCTGAACCCATTTTTTTGCTTCTGGAAAAACTAGGTTAAACGCAACTGCTTGTAAACGCCAAAAAACGAGAGTGTGTGCATGGACACATAGGATAACATTGAATGGGTTCAGGAGCAGTTGAAAAAAGCGTCCAACTGCCTCTGAACGCGCGTTCAACAGCAAATAACAGCGTCTCATGTGCATGGGGCCACTGTCATCGGGAGATGGGTATCAGCGTGGGGAAGGTGCAGAGTTGTATGGTCCTTGAGTCGGCGCACTGCGACTGGGACCTTGGATGGCAACGCTAATACGAAGGAAATTTGGTCAATGCCTTCAATGATCCTTAACAGGGTGACAATGTATCTGTGCAGGATTGTTTTGTGTAAATAAATATGTTATGGTTAATATGTTATGGTTAATTTGTTAATAAAATGGCTGATGCGGCCAATTTTACTCCAAAATGGGTGTCACCTGGTTATTCGTAGGTTAAGTGGAGAGTTTTGGTAATATGGCAATAGGCGGTTGCATCTGTCTTACCATAGTCATGATGACTGCAGTTCTTACTGAGCACTGCAGTGAGAATTGGTCATGCTTGCTGTGCTACTGAGGCCTTATGCAGAGTAAGCTGTACCTGAGGATCTTCTTGCTCCTACTTTATTAATTCTTTGTGCTGCATCCACCTCTTCTCCTGCTTTCTGTGGATCTGGGACTATTTCACTTTTCCTGTTCAGCATTGATCCTTCCTTCCCCAATCAGTTTGACTTTGATTGGATCAATAAACGACCTGTCATAAATGGGGTGGATTTAGCAAGAGAAAATCCCCCTTAGACAGTTGTTATTGGAATAGGTGACCCCATTGGAATATTTTCCCTTACCTTCTGTCCTTGACAACTGTAAAATGTATTTCCCAACACTTTGTGTATTGGTAAAATGGTCACGAGGAAAAAAAAAAGAGAGAGAGGGCAAATTTATCCAACAGGGACACAGACAACAATATAAATCTCAAAGAGGTTATAATCTTTCCCATTGTCTAGAACTAAAACTAAAATGGAAAGAAATGGCTGGAGATACACTTTAACCACTTCTGCACCAGAAGGTTTACCCCCCTTCACGACCACGCCATTTTTTGCAATATGGCACTGAATTATTTTAACTGACAATTGCGCGGTCGTGCGACACTGTACCCCAAAAAAAAATTCCCATATTTTTCCCACAAATAGAACTTTCTTTTGGTGGTATTTTATCACCTCTGTGGATTTTCTTTTTTGCGCTATAAACAATAAAAGACAGACAATTTTGAAAAAAAAAACAGCATTTTTTACATTCTGCTATAAAACATAATCATTAAAAAAAATGAAAAAACGTAATTCTTCATCAATTTAGGCCAATATGTATTCTGCTACATATTTTTGGTAAAAAAAAAATCCCAATAAGCGTATATTGATGGGTTTGCACAAAAGTTATTGAGTCTGCAAACTATGGGATAGATTATTGGACTTTTTTTTTTTTTACTAGTAATGGCGGCGACATTGCGGCAAACAAATCTTAGGCCTCGTACACACGGCCGAGATTCTCGTTGAAAAAAACATGTCGTTTTTTTCGACGAGATTCTTGGACAAGAAACTTGTCCCGGCCGAGTGTACACACGCTCGTTTCAAAGAACCCGCGGTTCTTTGAAAGGAGTGTACGCGGTGACGTCATCGACTACGTCGAGCATGCGCTCGTCACATTCAATGCCGTCACCGCCATCTTGGTATACCCTACGTATGCCTAGGAAGCTACCGCGCATGCGGCAAATTCATTTCAAACATGCGCGGGCTTCCGGGCGGACAGGTAAGTGTACACACACTCACATTTCTCGTCGAGAAACATGCCGAGGAGAATCTCGACGAGAAAATAGAGAGCAGGTTCTCTATTTTCTCGTCGAGGTTTCTTGTCGGTTTTCTCGACGAGAAACCCGATAGCAGCGTACACACGACCGATTTACTCGGCAAGACCTCTCTGCCAGCAAGTTTCTTGCTGGTTCTTGCCGAGAAAATCGGTCGTGTGTACGAGGCCTTACACTAAGTGACACTTTTTGGGGACCAGTGACACTAATACAGTGATAAGTGCAAAATAAATGCACTGTTACTGTACTAATGACACTGGCAGGAAGGCGTTAACATCAGGTGCGATCAAAGGGTTAAATGTATTCCCTGGGAGGGATTACTAACTGTGTGGGAGATGCTCTGACTGGGGGAAGACAGAGATCTGTGTTCCTTAGCAGGAGCACAAGATCTCCATCTTCCCCTCTGACAGAACTGCGGTCTGCCTTGTTTACATGCCTCTCTCACGAACGATTGCGGGGTGCTGGCGAACATCGGGTCCGCCGGCCCCACTGATTGTCTCCCGCTGTGTCCAATCACGGAAGGAGGGGGTCGCCGATGGCACGCACCCCAGACCCTTTGCACAAAATCACGTACAGGTACGTCATTTCGCGAAGGATGGCCACCCTGCCCTTAATATATCTGCACGGGGCAGTCCAGAAGTGGTTAACAGAGAGCACAGCATTGATCTTTCCTGTTGAACTCCCCCACCTATTGAGGGACAGGAGACAATTATCAACATCCAAAACTACATGCAGTAATTTTAGAACATCCTTTCTCCCCTTCAAATCTGTGTAATAAAGGTAGAAACATCTACATTAATTTGAATGTTGACCTAATGCAGCTCCACAGGAGTGAGGCACACCACTCTAAGTGCTCTATGTCAAATTATCAATGTGGCATCTTCCAGAGTGAAAAAGGCATGTGCAGGTGGCTTTGTGTACCCAGCTTTTAACAGTATAATTTAATAGTCATAGCACTTAGTGAATGTTTAATATTTTCCATCACAAAGGAACATGTAGTTCAGTAATAAACTTTTGGGCCAAATGTGAATTTGTAAATTTGCTTTATTTGGTCAGCATGTTCATAAACAGATTGTAAATCTTTAAAGCACAAAATAATTTTCAATTCTACATATGGAACATATAAGGATTGCTTTAATTGCTTGTTGGAACAATGCTCTGTGCTGCCTTTTCACATGGCTTACACTCTATATGTTCATTTGACTCAAGGAAAAAAAATTGAATTACTGGTAGTTTTTCCTGCGCAGTGCTGGTGGTAGGGTTTTACATGAACTGGGGTCCCTTATGCAACAATACTGTACTAATGGCACAAGACAAAGTAATATGGGCTAATCCGAAAAAATAATCATTTAATTTATATGCCGCATTCCTGAATTTCATGCATCAAAACTATATTTATAGTACAATTATGGGACTTTTTAGGCATAGCATTTAGTAGAAAAATAGCATTTATTTCATTCAGTTGAATTTAGACAATATTAGTCCATACGGTTGCAGATTATACTAAAATATACTGCAATTGTAAAACAATCGATCCCAAATACTGTGATAATTGCATATAATAGTCATTCAAGCTTGAATGACTAATATATGCAATTATCACAGTATTTGGGATCGATTGTTTTACAATTGTAGTATATTTTAGTATAATCTGCAACCGTATGGACTAATATTGTCTAAATTCAACTGAATGAAATAAATGTTAGTAGAAAAATAAATGCTATGCCTTTAAAAGTCCCATAATTATACTATAAATATAGTTTTGATGCAATGTAAAATAGGCATTCATTAGAAATTTACTAAATCCAGAATTAGTCCTACAGTATATAGTTAGTCAGGTTGAAAAAAAACACAAGTCTATCTAGTTCAACCAAAAAAAAAAAAAATACAATCCCATATACACAATCCTTCACCCACAGTTGATCCAGAGGAAGGCAAAAAACCCCAGCAAAGCATGCTCCAGTTTGCTACAGCGGGGGAAAAAAATTCCTTCCTGATCCTGAGAGGCAATCAGATTTTTCCTCCCTCAACTTTACCTATACATGTTAGTACCCAGTTATATTCTGTACATTTAGGAAAGAATCCGGGCCTTTTCTAAAGCAATCTACTGAGCTGGCCAGAACCACTTGTGGAGGGAGTCTATTCCACATTTTCACAGCTCTTACTGTGAAGAAACCTTTCCATATTTGGAGATGAAATATTTTTTCCTCTAGATGTAAAGAGTGCCCCCTTGTCCTCTGTGATGACCTTAAAGTGAATAACTCAACACCAAGTTCTCTATATGGACCACTTATGTATTTGTACATGTTGATCATATCCCCACTTAATATCTTCTTCTCAAGAGGGAATAGATTCAGTTCCTCTAATCTTTCCTCATAGCTGAGCTCCTCCATACCTCTTATCAGTTTGGTTGCCCTTCTGTGCACTTTCTCCAGTTCCCCGATATCCCTTTTGAGAACGGGTGACCCAAAAATGAACTGCATATTCCAGATGAGGTCTTACTAATGATTTGTACAGGGGCAAAATGATATCTCTCTCTCTGGAGTCCATACCTCTCTTAATACTAAAATAGGACCTTGCTCGCTTTGGAAACCGCAGCTTGGCATTGCATGCTATTATTGAGCTTATGATCTACCAAAACCCCCAGATTCTTCTCCCACATTGCTTCCCCCAGTTGTACTGCCCCTAGTATGTATGATGCATGCATATTCTTAGCCCCCAAGTGCATAACTTTACATTTATCAACATTAACACTCATTTGCCACTTAGTTTCCCAATTAGACAGTGCATTGAGGTCGGCTTGTAAATTGGAGACATCCTGTAAGGACGTTATTCCACAGCATAGCTCAATGTCATCTGCAAAGACAGAAATGTTACTTTTAATCCTAGACCCTATATCATTTATAAAGGTATTAAAAAGTAAGGGTCTCAGCACTGAACCTTGGGGTACACCATTTATAACCTTAGACCATTCAGAGTAAGAATCATTAACCACTACTCTCTGAATTCTGTCTTTTAGACAGTTTTCGATCCATTTACAAATTGATCTTTCCAAGCGTGTAGACTTTACCTTACACATGAGCCGTGTGTGCCGAACGGTATCGAACACTTTTGTAAAAATCCAGGTATACCACGTCCACCGTCACCCCTCTGTCCAAGGTTTTACTTACCTCTTAATAAAAAGAAACCAGGTTTCAACGTCTTTCATGAATCCATGCTGTCTGTTGCTAAAAATATTTTTTTCCAGCAAGAACTCGTCTATGTGGTCTTTTAATAAACTCTCCAATATCTTCCCGTTACTACTTGGTAAAGACTTTGATCCCTTTTTAAATATAGGCACCGCATTGGCCCTGTGCCAATCCAGTGGTACCATTCCAGTCATTAACGAGTCTCTAAATATTAGAAACAATGGCCTTGAAATTACAGAGCTCAATTCTTTTAGGATCCGTGGGTGGATGCCATCAGGTCCAGGTGCTTTATCAACCTTTATTCTGTATAAATATTTCTGGACCATATCACTTTTGAGTCATTGTGGATCATCTGGGGCTGTGTCACTACCACCCCCATCATGGACATGAGCTCCCCAATGCTCCTTTGTAAACACAGAGCTGAAGAAAGTATTTAATAAATTTGTCTTCTTTGTCCCCACTCTAGATTATTTTGTAAAGGGCCTACATGCTCAGACCTGATCTTTTTACTATTATATATTGGAAGAATTTTTGGGAGTTTGTCCCACTATCTTATATGCTTATAACAACAGAGTAAGTGTTAAGGTTACTAAAGTGACAGGAGTGCCACACTATTGTAACCTGATGATACAACAGTTGCTATAGAGCCTGAGGACTGTCTGGTACACGGTATACAACTTGAGATGTGGGATGTAGTGCCTCTAGTTGGAGGTTAGAGGATATGAAAATAACAAGTATTTCCTTTAGAAACATGAAAGCACAGGGGTTATTTTTTGACATTTTGCAAATTATGCAAATATTGAGCACACAAACAGTATATTTGTTTGTTTGACGCCCCCCTGGCTGGATCGAGCACCAGCCGCCACTGGTCAAAGAGTGGCTTGTAGAACATGGACCTAGTAGTGGGTGCTACCTTGCTTTAGATCTTAGTATTGTTTTAGTTAGGATAGGGATTAGAACATCTGTCAGTGTTTTTTGTTGCCTGTGCCCCCGTTAGGGAGATTTACCCTCTCTATTAGACCTGCTTACTGTTATCAACAAAAGTAAAAGAAAACCCCAAATTTTGAGTTGACACCAGGACAGTAATATTGGGGAAATCTTCCAATGGGGACACTAGTTCTGGTGACACCATGGGATTCCCTTACTTTGGAGGGATTTCCTTTTACTTCCTGTTTTGTGTATGGGACAGGAAGCTGATCTGCGAGTGTCGGGCACTGGATGTGCGCCAGCACCCGCCGATCGTCAGTATAAGACACAGAATGTAGATCTGTGTGTAAACAAGGCAGATCACCGTTATGACCGGAGGGAAGGGAAGGATTTTGTGTTCCTTCAAAGCAGAGAACAAAATCAATGTCTTCCCTTAATAAAAGCACCTAACACAGTACACAAAAACATCGGCTAGGCACACCCCTTGATCGCCCTAGATGTTAACCCCTTTCCAGTCAGTGTCATTAGCACAGTGACATTTTTCTAGCCCTGATCACAGTACAGTATTAGTTTCACTTGTTCCTGCAAAGTGTCAAAAGTTTCAGTTAGTGTCCAATTGTCCACCGCAATATCGCAGTCCCACTATAAGCCGCTGATCAACTCCATCACTATTATAAAAAAAAAAAAAAAAAATTCCATAAATATATACCATAGTTTGCAGACACTCTAATGTTCGCGTAAACCAATCAATATAGGTTTATTGAGATTTTTTTTTCTTTTTTTACCAAAAACATGTAGTAGAATACATGTTGACCAAAATTTATGAAGAAATTAGAATTTTTAAATTTTTTAATTGGATATGTTTTATAGCAGAATGTAAAAAAAATATTATCTTTTTTCCAAAACTGTCTTTTTTTTGTTTATACCGCAAAAAATGAAAAAACAAAAACGCAGTGGTGATCAAATAACACCAAAATAAAGCTCTATTTGTGGGGGGAAAAAATTGCATACATTTTATTTGGGTACAGTGTCGCACGACTGCGCAATTGTCATTCAAAATAATGCAGTGCCGTATCGCAAAAAATTACTTGATCTTGAGGGGGTTGGTAAATCTTCCAGAGGTCAAATGGTCAAACTGAACAACCAAGACATCTGTGTAATTATTTACACCAAATAAACATACAAATAACTCACAATATAGCACATATGTGAGAATTAAAGTACGGTATGTAGTAATCAATAACCATACTGCACAATGGTACAATGAGTGGTGAGAAGAAGCAAACATTGCTCAGCCATCGTCAAAACTGAAGGGAACCCATGAAATGGACCTACCTTCATTTAGATCTTAGTAAACACAAAAGTTTTCAAAGGTATTTTTAGTCTTTATGTCTCACTGAGTAAAATACTTTTCAAAGAGTATTCAAGGAAGAAAATGAATAACCAACCATCCTACAAAACTGAGCACATATAATTTAGCAGAGTGCAATTATATGACGATGTTAAGGAACACTGTAAACCTCAGAATTCATGCTGCATTAGCATTTGGAAGAGTGATTGGTAAGGATTATTTGTAAGTGAATCCAGATGCTCAAATAATGACTCATTTATGCAACAGATTTGAAGGGTACTAAGCACACTATATAAAGTCCCAGAGTAGTTTTACACATTTCAAAGGAAATTGCTAGAAAATGTGTTAGAAAGTCTTTTTACTTGAAAACATTTGTTAAGAAGAGATTTAGGATTTTGTGCTTTGTCTATTATTTTATTTAGATAAACATTTATTAGGTGAAAGGCTAGTAAGCCTGCATCCCTCTCCAGTGATATAAAGTATTTTAGTCTGTATTTATATAGCAGGAACATACGCTACTACATCATACCTTTGCTATGACATCATGCCCCACTCAGAGTGATTCCAGAGCTCTTGATTTTCCTTTACAAATGAGAATTTCTGAAACTCAGCATCTGCAGAAGCATAGGCATTCCTCCTTCCCATGTATCAGAGCTTTGACTACTTGCATACCAAACACTGACTTGTACGGGACACAAAGGGGTATCACTGTTGTCCCCAAAATTCTTTTTTTTTAAATGAGGATTCGTTTTGTACAGATGAAGCTGTATATATTATTTGTGAGCAAGATTGGTTTAATTTAAATAACCTTGCACAAAGGGCCATTTTAAGAGCAACATATGCCTCCCTCAGCCCCCCGTTACTTAACTGACAAAATATTGAAGTGGAATTCAACCTTGCCTTTTCACTTTCCCCATCATAAAGCAAATACCGTAAATAATGTAAAACTCATATAAAAAACAAAAGGAAAATATATTATGTAATGACGCAACTGATACCTAATTTTCCTTATTTTAGCGCTATGGTGTTCAAGTCTTATTTAAAGCAGAAGACTAGAAAATTGTATAAACTGCAATGATAAACGACGTTTATCACAGCATGATAAGCAACAGCAGCCACATTCATAAACAAAAGCATATATTCAAAAGGACAAAGTCGTGATGATGAAACGCGTCAGTTGTGATCCTACGGCAACCGGAAGTGACATACCGACGCCTTGCGTTCCAAGCTACTGTGAGGAGAATCCGGAAGTGTAGCTCTGTGAGCTAATGAGTGGCGCGCTCTTCAAAACACATTACGGGACAGACCATCTATTCCCCAGTAAGATACTGACCTTAACTTTGAAACATCAGGTTATTTGATCAGAAAAGGAACCAGGCTCTTGTGTGATAGAGACGTATGAAACAGTCTTTTTATGGGAACAAGTTTTAAAGAGATTCTTTTACAATAAAGCCTTTTTTTAAATGGGACTATACTATGTGGAGTCTTTCTCTCTCCCTATGTGGTAATCCCTGGAAAATTATGCTGGAAGGATCTTGACTAAAGGACACCCGCAGGTGATATTATCCATCCAGATTTTGTTAGAGGCTCATTATCTTCTGATTTCTGGTGAGTGCAATCCCTGCAGGGGAGTTTTGAAACACTACTTTGAAGTGATCTGGAGGAAGGTGCACATTCCACAGACAACATTGCGATCACCTTGCATGTGTTAATTTGGACTCTATTCTTAGGGTGCACACAATAGGTGAAAATTATCCTAACACTTTTGTCTTATGGACATCTGGCAGCTGAATCAATTTTAATATTGACAGGAGCGCCGCATATGATAATTTTAAAACACTTATATGTGTAATTTTCTTTGTCATTTTGAATAAATGTAAAACTCATGTTTACCTTTCCATTTCATCTAAAGCTGTGCCGTTAGGTAGGTATTGCTGTTTGCTCCAGCCAATGACATCACTTGTGCATGCGCAGTTCATTGTTTATTTACGGCACGCTGCTTGTGCCGTGATTGCAGAGAATACCATGCTATGATGAATCTTATCAGATCTCTCGAGACTCCTGAGACTTCAGTACTTCCTGAAACCCCATATTTTATACTTTGCATGTGCGAGATTGCCGGTATGATTGCCGTGAAGGACAGAAGCAGGATTGGGATATCAGCAGGAAGAACATTCAAACATGGTGCCATCTTCAACTACAGTGACAAAAATGAAAGGATAGCAGGATAACAAGTAAGGGCATTTAGATGAGGCATACATGATTTATTAATTGTATGGTACATATTGCATTGTTGTTTTATGTTTTTCCTTCATGTGGTGTTCTGGGCCTTATTCCGCTTTAAAGTGATTGTAAAGCTTCAAGTTTTTTTGTTTTTTTAAATAACAAACATGTCATACTTACCTCCACTCTGCAGTTCGTTTTGCACAGAGTGGCCCCAAACACCATCTTCTGGGGTCCCTCAGTGGCTCTTGCGGCTCCTCCCCGCATCGTATAACCCCTTAGGAGAAGCGCTCTCCTGGGAGGTTACCTTGCGGGCGCGCTCCGGAGTCCATCATTCGGCGTCCATAGATGCCGAATGTAGGACTCAGCCCCGCCCCCGCATCATTAGATTTGATTGACAGCAGCGGGAGTCAATGACTGTGCTGCTATCAATCTATCAAATCAAGAGCCGAGAGCCCTGGGCAGAGGAAGAGCACGTCCCCGTCGTGGGAAATTCCAGGGCTCAGGTAAGTAAAACGGGAGGGCTGGTCACTGCCATAAGATGCATTAAGGTGAAAAAACACGAGGGTTTACAACCCCTTTAAGGCTCAATACATGCTGAAAGTGTAATAAAACGTTGAAAACATATAAACCTTCTTCAGTTTTCTTCCAGGTTAGCTACAGACCAGATTCCACGATTATAATAAATGAAAAATAAAACTGCACATAGAAGTCTATAAGGCTGTGATGCACCTGACTGGCTAGGAGAGAGATGACTTGCAACAAAGAATGTAAATAAACAATGGAGGCCACAGCAGTCGGATCCTATAGGTAAACATTTATAGAAGAGTAGGGTGGCAAAGGTCAGTTACAGTTTACATCTACTGTAAATTCTTCTTTGAAGAAAAAAGTTTATGTTTAACAGTAGGGATGTTCTGAATGTGCCTGGGTTTTATTTAATAGATGTTCACTGAACTGATCAAAAAGTTTGGGACTTGCAAATGGTAAGCCCATCGAAGTCAATAGGAGATGAATCTTGAAATTCAATTATCTTAATTTTCCAGGCTAAAGCTGGGTACACACTTCAGTTTTTTTTTGTGGAATGCAGCGGGTTGCATGAAGAAAACTGACAGCTCCAGTTGAAGCCACTTTATTTACCATGCCAGGTTAGTTCAGCGATCTTTCCTGCTGAGCTGTTGTGTTCTGACAGGGGAAAGGGGGAGCGCTGCCATAGGCTGAGAGCGCTGATCAGGAGTTGATCAGCTGCTGGTTTTCCAGCATGCATGTCCTACAGAAGCCGGCTGAACGACCAAATGTCGGATGTTTTTTCTTGAACCGGCTGTAGTCTTCCAACATTCGGCCCATGTGTACTGGGCTTAATAGGCAAGAGATTGTCAAACAAAGAGCATTGAGAGCTGGGCACTGACATGGACTTTTTACTGTATTGTTCATTTAAGCACAAGAGACTCCATCTTGTTCACACTGTTGAAATAAGTTCTGTAACCTTCACTTAACACACAGACACCACAACTTCTCCTAGAAGCTCTCTCTGTCTCTACTCCCCCCTCCCCTCTCAAGGTTTTACCTTTGCAATTGTATCTTTAAGCCCTGGTTCACACTGGGGCATTTTGACATGCGATTTGACATGTCAAATCGGCGGCAATTTCCGGCAATGGCACTGTCCTAATCAGTGCGACGCCGCATCTGCGGCGCTGCACCAGTTTCAAAAAGTACTTTTTGTGATTTCGGCCTGCGATTTACATTGACACGTCTCTGTAATCGACAGTGAAATCGTGCAAGTTCAGCTGAACTCGCGCGGCTTTATTCCCGCAGCTCAGTGTGAACCTGGGTTTAATAACATATTACAATTTGTCCGTTTTTAATAACATATTTCTATTTTTCAGTTTTTAATGACAAATTTCTATTTGTTAGTTTTTAATAACATCTCACACCACCCCTTAGGCCCCTTACACACTAGCGGACCGTATGTCCGCTTTTTCACCCAACGCGGGTGTCAGCGGATGAACATTCGCTGACACCCGATCTCCTCCGTGTCTGCAATCCCCGATTCTGCAGACGGAGGAAAATCCTATTTTTCTATAGGGGAGAGCGGAGATCTGACAGGGCGGTCCCTGTCATCCGCCGGCTCAGCGGGGATCAACGGAGCGGTCCCCGTGTGAAAGGGGCCTTATGTATAAAATAACATGTAATAATACATTTTGTCAGAACTGACATTTTAAACACAGTGATTGCGTCCTGTAAATCTTTTCTTGCAATTGCAGAATTAACTTTTGTTTTTAGAGTCACAACCAGAAATATTCCCATAACAGTACCAATGCAAAAATAATTCCTTTCCATGTGGAGCAGCTGTTTTAAGAATGCTTAAAATACAACCGTACAAATGCCCAATTCCTGTAAATAAACTGCAGGGGGATGTCTTAAACCTACCTGTGTATAATGTACACAAGGAAAAGTGAAATTTAACAAAGAAAATAAATACCGTTAAAATTGCCAGCAGGCAAATTAAATTTTCAAGCCTAATATATGTGAATGGTGTTGCGCTATTGTGAAATACAGGTATAAATACTAAAGCATAAATCAAGCAATAATATACATAGAGTGGTAGTACAGCTCTGACATAAAATAAGACTTCTAAAGTGCAATAATAAATGAAAAGAACGTCCAATGCAAGTATTTCAAAAACAAAAATCAAAGAAACGGTGCTCAATATAGATGCAAAAAATTAAGCTAGTGTAAAGTCACTGAAATAATCATAAAAGTGAAGATGAAATGTAATAATCCAATCTTAAAGGGTTTGTAAAGGTTCATGTTTTTTCACCTTAATGCATCCTATGCATTAAGGTGAAAAAACATCTTACGATTACCGGCCCCCCAGCCCCCTGTTTTAGTTACCTGAGCCCTGGAAAGTCCTGCGTCGCGAACGCGCTCTTCCTTTGCCCAGTCTTCTCGGCTCCTTATTGGATAGATTGATGGCAGAGCAGCCATTGGCTCGCGCTGCTGTCAATTAACTCCAATGATGCGAGGGCCCGGGGGCAGGGCCGAGTCCTGTAGTCGGGGGCTATGGACGCCGAATGCAGGTCTCGGGAGCACGCCCGCAAGGTAACACAGAGGGGGTTATCAGAAGCTGGGAGGCGCCGAGACAGCCACCATGGGACCCCAGAAGACGCCATTCTGGGCCACTCTGTGCAAAACGAGCTGCACAGTGGAGGTAAGTATGACATGTTTGTTATTTTTAAAAACAAATATTCGAGCCTTTAGTATCACTTCATTCCATGCAGTGACACCTCTATAAGGGGTGGCCTCTCACCTTACAGCTGTAAGGTAACAGCATGAAAACACATCAGTGATGAGATTTCCTCTGTGGTTCCTTGCATGGGTGTCTGGTGGTTTCTATAACCTTAGGGGTCTTCCTTGTGTTAATCCAGAGAGCCGTGTGGAATGGTGGGTAGTAACTCCGCTCTATTAAACTTCTGCATATGCCCCAACAAAATAAAGATGGCGGAAGAAGAGGATTGCCTAAAATAGTGTAGTATATCAAGTAAAATTTTGTTTTATAAAACACCATTAAAGGTAACACTCACATTGAGTAAGATGAAACAAACAATGAACCACAAGTGCCAAGCTCGTCTCCTGTGTCATTTCCGGTTGTGCCTGTCAGCCAATTCCGACGCGTATCATCACAGGTCACATGACTTCATCGAAGTACTCTTTCTCTACATTTTCAAGCCTGCTTCCCTCTGTTTGTAAACAAAGAGGATTGTCTTCATTCATACCAAATATTATTAAAGATGAGGGCCTGGTATGGATTAGAGGGGGAACCCCATTGAAAAAAAAATTGCAGCTTGTGTCCTAGCAATGTAGGACGTTTTCCAGTCGAGCCGCCCATATCCTATGTAATACCCCCACTAATGAATGACCTCCTGAACTGCCGGAGGTTCACCAAAGTGGGGGGGAACAGGCCATTTAGTTTGCCTGTTTACCAAAGCACAAACAGCTAGAGTTCGGGGTAAATCTGCATTGCCCCGAACTTGAACCGCAGCCCTATTATTGAAATATACTCACATTAAAAGCAAACTAAGTTGCTAATAGCAATTATATTCCATATGTCTTTTTTAGGTTAAGTTAGAAAGGTAATACATGTTATATACAATGCTTCTATTTGTATACTTTCTGAAGACCTAATATGCAAGGAACAGTGATATGAAGGTACTTGTGCTACACAACTAGGTGTCCACTTTTCTTGGTTTAAGGAAATTAGATGCATAAAACAAAACATTCATATTGGGTTGGTTAAAGTTGCCCTTCCTATTAGCATAATTACTAAAAATGTATTTAGTTATTAAGTGCTGGGGCCTGGTTTACCTTAAAAGTCCACTTCTCAAGAACATAATAACAAGAAAATTATATGGAAATTGCTTAGTTACAGACTGTTTACTGACCCATAAACATAAGCTCCTGGGGGGACAAAAAATCCCTTTGTCTAACTGTTATGCCGTGTACACACGATCGGTTTTACCAATGAAAACAGTCCGATGGACTTTTCTCATCGGACAAACCGATCGTGTATGGGCCCCATCGGTCTTTTTTCCACCGGTGAGAAAAAATAGAAGATGTTTTAAATTTATCCGATGGGAAAAAAAACAATAGCAAATTCCGATCATCTGTGTGGAACTCCATCGGACAAAAAACCCACGCATTCTCAGAATCAAGTCGACGCATGCTCAGAAGCATTGAACTTAATTTTTCTCGGCTTGTTGGAGTGTTTTACGTCACAGCGTTTGGGACGGTCGGATTTTTGACTGATGGTGTGTAGGCAAGACTGATGGAAGTCAGCTTCATCGGATTTCCGATGGAAAAATCCATCGGTTTAGAGTCCATAGGAAATCCGATCATGTGTACAGGGCTTTAGTGTTAACAACTAATCCCTCAGGACTGCCATGCTGACATGATGAGGCTTGTGGTTCAATACTGACTTTATTTATTTTTTGCTGAATGATTTAATGTGCTACAGATTGGACATATAGGCAGAAATAGTATGATTTGTCTATCTAAGCAACATATATTTGTTACCAAAAACCAGACCTTTTGACTGTAGCTATCCGCCAAGCAATGTGAAGTACAGCTCTTCATAGGAAAATAAAGTAAATCTTCCCCTGTTGTGTTGCATTGGGTTACCCTATTTTTGGACAGGGGTAACTCACACCTTCTGATGTAAGCCTGGAGACAGTTTCCTACTCAAGTTTTTAACTTAAAATACTACTTTGTCCAAACTCTAAAGAAGAACATGATCCCATTCAAATGTATACCGAGCCAATGCAGCTCAGTTGGAACGACATGTGCTGTATGAATATCACTTGTGGGACATTAGTAATCATAATACATAAGACATAAGTTTTCTTCACAGAGCCACAGATAAAAAAAAATCATTTAGATCATTTACTTCCTGTGCTATGTGAAATCTGGGAAGCATGCAGTTATGCTCTTATGCTCATAAAGTGACACTATGGAGTATTCTTTCAAAAACATTGGTCCTAGAAGACTTTGCAGGTGCAATTAGAAAGATAAAAAACTTTTTCCTACAAACATACAGTATACAGGAATACTCATTTTTCTTGGATTGTAAGCTTGCAGGAGCAGGGCTCTTCTAACCATCTTGTATTGAATTGTATTGTTGCTGTATTGTCTCCCTTTATATTGTAAAGCGCTGCGCAAACTGTTGGCACTATATAAATCCTATATAATAAGTGTAGCGCCCTCCCCAAAAGGTTGGGACGCTATTCAAAATATAGAGGGATGTCTGAGCCAGTAGTTGGGCTCAGACGGTTGAATTACATTTTTGATTTGCCTCTGTTCTAGTTGTGGTTTGCCTGGTAGTGATTTCCCTCATTGCCTGTAGGTGGCGTTGCCACCTCCGGCACCTGTTGGAACACGGGCAAACCATGGTGCATTGAGTGGCCCTTTTTGGCAGCGGTGCAGTGGGAGTGGCCGACCCTCAGTGCCTGCTGGGAGGGGATACTTAAGGGACAGACGCCATTTGTCGGGGTCCGTTCCCACCCCGCAGCCCTCCGGGCGCCAGGTGTGTGTGTGTGGTTCTGCTCTTGGTGCCATGTTGGCCCGAGGCTGCATCGCTATCTAGTAGGCCCAGCTAGTCTGGCTGGGGCCTACATTCAGAGAGGGGATCCCAAGCTGTCCGTCCAAATGGGGAGGAAGCTATCTTGGTGAAGGAGACCAGGGGAGGACCTGCCCTGGAGGGGACCGGCAAAGTGCTGCTGTCTCAGGGGGAGGCCTGGTAACTTTATCCACTACACTACAAGGCCTACAGTTCGCCGGATTGGCTTAAAGGCTCTTTCACTGTACGGCTGGAAATTTGGGACATTGAAATCCTGTGGCAGAGGATTCCTGGACTATCCTTTCATTCAACTTTAAAAGGTCTGTGGCAGAGACTTTATTCATTTCAGGAGGTCTGTGGCAGAGACCCATTTCATCTTGGGCAGTCTGTGGCAGAGACTACCCCGTTGCTGATTCGTGTGTCATCCCAGCTGCTGGGCCATGTGAGAGGGAACTATCCGGGTGACCAATACCCACTCTAAACACTGAGAGTGGTAAGTGACTGTGAGCTGATATTTTTGCCTAGTAACGCTGAGTGCCTGAACCTTCCCCTACTCTTCTATACCTTCTACTTCTCAATGTTTTCCGCATAAGAAAATAAAGCCTAACAGTTTGAGGTTTTACATCTGTGTGGACATTGCATTACTACAGACTTTCCTACCCGGACAACGAAGCTGAAGAGGTAACGTGCAAAACTCAAAACTAACCAGCAGCTCCTACGGGGGTAGTGCTACATAAGAATACTACAATGTGATCATTTAGGCAACACAGGGCCGTAGATCATTTTTTGTTCTGAGGGGGGGGGGGGTTCATCAGCAGGTACTAAGTAAAAAAAAGTCCTGCAAGCAGCATCTTTGGGGCAGTTTAGGAGCACTGTATACAATGCTCCTCCACCGCCCCTGCCCATTGGAATGCATGGTCAGCGCTGGCCAAGCGCCTGCAAAACGCTTCGGCAGCGGCGCTTTGTTGGTGCTTTTAACTAATTTTTAACCCCTTCGGGTGGGGGGGTTAAAAGCGCAACGCTATAGGATTACATTGACTTTTCTTTAGGCTATGTTAGGCACTTTGTTACCGGGTCACTTTACACACACATAGGATATCTTTACCTTGTGCCATTTTCACCAATGTCCTGAGACAAGGCTGAGATTGCTGTGGGGGAATACTCAACCTTAATGTGGAACTCTACACTTAGAGATGAGCGTACACCATGTACGCTGACACTGCAACTGTTCTCCAGTTAACTCTCGGTTCCCTGTGACAATGTACACCATCATCGTAACTTGCATTTTGGAGGGACATGCTAAGCTCTGTCCACATCCTCCTAGCCAGCATTTTCCATTACCATTCCCCAGTAGCGGAGTGGGCCCTGCTGTGAACTCTGCATGGGCTCCACACGTGCATTCGACTTAACTCTTGAACTTCTGTACCTCTGGACAGAATGGGGAACCTCTGCTGTACCATCTGCTCCCATTGCTTAGGGAGACAGGCTGCTGGCCAAAAAAGTGCCAACAACATTTCCCTCACTGCTAGAGGCCATGCCACCCATGTATAAAAGGTGCATACTATAGACAGGCCTCTTGTTACACTTTTGTTACTCTTGGCAACTACTTATGTCTTCGCGTTACTCCACTCCATGCTGATGTCTTCATACCGCAATGTGTGCAATGTGTAAACTATGTATGTGTCAGTTACTTTCAATACACCTCTTTAATAACTTCAGACCAGGCAGGGACAATGTTTCAATACTTTACTTGAGAAAAGTGCAAAAGTCCAACATACAAATGCAAGGTTTTCCTATGTCCCTACTCCTAACTGCAGGCTTGTGTGCTACCCTGGCATAACTGCAACCTCCACACACTGGCCAATTTGCCCGTGCTGTTGTCTCTAGATCCAGGCCATGGTCCCTTTTATATGTCACAGGACTAGTGACCCAACAAAAAGACCAGCCAAAACAGCAAAATAACTGGGAAAGGTCTTAACTTCTACCCTCTCGATCTAGACAGCACCAACTAATTGGCTAAAATCCCAACCTGCTAAAACACCTTTTCTTTAAAGGATAAGTTCACCTTCTATAACATGTTCAGGGTGTAACTTGTTACTGATGCAGCAGCCCCCACACCCCCTGAGTCCCCGTTGTGCCGGAGATCTTCTCGCACCTGCTGTCACAGTTTTTAAAAAATGCAGCTGAGCAAAAGCCGGCCCATCAGGCTTCATCATTCATTCACAAAGTTCTGTAAACAGGAGAACTACAACTACTGTCAGCCATCGTGGCTGATGGCTTGTAGTTCTCAATGATCTACCGGAACGCTGTTGTTCATTGATCCTTCCTGTCATTCAGTAACTGCCTGCCTGTACAAGATATGGGCAGACAGCTACACTAACAGTCTGCAGATCACGGGGGCAGTACTTAAAAGGCTCCTATAGACACACACACAGCCCTGGTAAGACACACCTATGATCCCTCCTCACAGGTATTTGAATAACAGCAGCAGGAGCCTATAGCTTAGCTACTCTAAGTTTTTTCTTTTCAAGCAGGATGTGAGGGTAGCGGTGCTCTGGCAGATCTTATAATTTAAGTTGAAGCATGGTATTAGGGAATAAGCAGCTATAAATAAATTAATCTTACTATTTGAACCAGCTCTTCACCAGTCTTCAATAGGATGCAATTGGAATTGCTTCCAAGGGACCATGATGAAGTATGTATACAGGAATCCTGTGGGGTTATTGTAGCTTATACAAGGCTTTCCCACTTTTGTGTGGACTGATAATAAAGATAGAACTTTCAAATATACTAGAGGCGTATTGAAGATCCTTTTGTCCTTCTGAAAAAGACTTGTTAAAATAGCGAGGTTTCTTTTTTATGGATAGTAAACCCTACACCATATACACAAAAGAGCCCTTTGTCTGCATGGCCTTAATAAAATTTCATGTGAGCATGGTAAATCCTGAGGAATCTGAGTAGTCATGCACAGGGCACACACTTATCAATTTGTTTTAACAAGTCAACATGACATGTCTGCAGAAGTGCCTCTGAGTTAATGCAAACTTTTTACAATGCATTGCTTGACTACACATCCCCCTGATAATCTCCAACTACGAAAATTGGATTTTCAAAGTGAGACTAGTAATGCTGTGGAGTATTGTTTCAAAAAGTGTGATCCTAAAAGACTTTGTAGGTTAATATACAAAATAATAGGTGATGTTTCCATAAACATGCAACACAGAGGCTTCAAAATGTGTTATTCTTACATCTGTTGATTTAGGGTATAATCCAGTTGCCATTCTAGGTTTGTGGAGGATCCTTTGCCCTATAAAAACAAGCTTGGTAAAAAACACAGTGGGCGGAGCTCTGAAGATGGCTGCTTGAGCCAGTAGCTCCTCACCACCCCAGCACAGCGGCGCCCATAACTCCGGTTCTACTGAACGAAATTTGGAACCACTGGTATCCACAGAACCCCCAGACTCCCGGGCACCCCCCCATCTATAAATAATAATTTTTACGGCTCAATGGAAGCCGCAACGGCCGATCGAAATTCCGCCCGAAAATCCAAGATGGCCGCCGAGTCACAGATTGTTTGTGTCAGTGCTGAGGTAAATTCAAAGGGAATTAATATGGCAGATCTGATAGCCCAACAATGTTCCTCACATGCATCTGGCTTTATTATACAGACTATCTCTCCATCTCATCCCCCTCATGAACCCCTGAGGGAACATTTTCAGGAGAACTCAACATTAACCCCTTTGGCTAATCCTATTATGGATCAGGACAGCTCTTGTCCTGTCAGCTCTCTGACCAATACATCTACATTTTCTATGGCCAACTTGTACCAGACCCTGGCTGAATTACTTGATAGGGGCCTCTCTCAAACTGCGGCTAAAATCACGGGAGAATTAAAGGCTGATTTTCAGAATTTAGGAGCCAGAATTGAGAACATAGAGTGTAAGTTGGATCAAACAGTGTCCGCCACAAATCAAAATGCAGAACAAGTCCATTTTATTCAAGAACAATTAGATACAGCTTTGTCTAGGATCGACGATTTGGAAAATAGGTCCAGGAGATATAATATCCGTATTAGAGGACTTCCAGAAACCATAACTGACATCCCGGCAGCGATTCAAAATATGATTCAATCCCTAATCCCAGAAATTCCACAAGACCGCCTGGAGCTAGATAGAGCACATAGGGCCTTAGGTCCTCTAAGGAAAGATGGTCTACCGAGAGACATAATAATTAAACCCCATTTCTATGCGATAAAGGAGGAAATTATGAGCAAGGCGCGAAATATGTCTACGATTCTATGCATGGGTCATAAAATCCAATTATATGCAGACCTCTCTCCCTCTACAATGCAACGCAGACGTGCAATGAAGCCTCTACTTCTAGCCCTCATACAAAAAGACATTAAATACAAGTGGGCATTTCCATTTGCAGTAAAATTCTCTTACAAAGGGAAGAATCATTCCTTTTCTACTTTTCCTGACGGCGAAAAACTGTTATTGAATCTCAAGATCATCACTCAAGAAAATGACATGGACACTTCTCGAAGTGGCCCACAATCTTCAAAGAGACCGAACCCTACCAGCCCTCAATCTCCCTTGTGGACCAGGGCAAGAACCAAGAAAGCCAAAGACAATGGTCCCGCTTGAAGAGACCCAAGCTCACAATTTATACTTTGTACTCCTCGATTCCCATGAGTTCCAGGAAAGATTTATTCTAAGAGCCTGGAACGAATGTTTTTTTTTTGTTCTGATTGTTTAAATTTTTCCAAAATGTTTTGCAAGGGGTTTTTATCCACGTCTCAATTTTTCTGAGTTCGATCTACTACTTGTAGAGTTCTTTGTCCAATTTGGGGGGGTGAGACTCTCGCTCCTCTATCCACTTCAGGGGGGAGAGGTGGGGGTCCCTCCGGACAGACCTGAATATGGTAGATCTAGTAAGTCTTTAATTTTTTTTTAAGGGGCGCCCTGGCTGGGGTGGGTCCCATGTGCTTCCACCTTTCCCCTGAGTCTCCTAGAGACTTTGTGGAAGGAATAGCCTTTTCCTTAGGGAATGGGCTTTTCATTTTCTACCTTGGTAGAAGTTTTGGGGAGGACTTTATCCTCCTCGAGATCGTTTTCATCCTTTTTTCGGTTTTTAAAAATTTTAATTAAATTTTTTTATTACTGTTTTTCTATGACAATTTTTTACTCTTCTTATTTTTTCCACTTTTTCATTCCTTTTTTCTCCTTTCCTATCTCTAATCCTATTATCACATGCCTGGCAGTTCTGGTTTTTGCAGATTCAATTGAAGGTACCCGCAACATGATCCTTTGGCTTTTGATTACCCGTCTAGAACACTTACAGATCCTGAGGATGGTGTATTGCGGTAAAGTAAATATAGTGGATGACGATGGCAGCTCCCTCCCTGAGTCCCATGGCTGATTCCGTACTAGGTTCACTCAAAATAGCTACACATAATGTTCAAGGCATGAATTCCCCTGTTAAGAGACGCAAACTCTTTGACTCTTATAAATCCCTGGGTATTGACATACTCATGATTCAGGAAACCCATTTCCCTAGGCAATTCAATCCCAGCTTTATACACTCCCGATTCCCACAATTTTTTTTAGCTAATGCCGAAAAGAAAACCAAGGGTGTGGCTATTTGTATTTCAAAATCATGCCAGTTTAGTTTCATATCTGATTTCAAAGATCCTGAGGGCAGGTTTATACTGGTTAAGGGCACAATAGAGGGACGAATATATTCTCTGATTTCATATTATTCCCCCAATTCAGGGCAAGATACATTTTTTCGATTCATCCTGGACACCCTATCTCCTCAATTAGAGGGCACAATCATTTGGGGGGGAGATTCCAATGCAGCATTTGATCAGGGGTTGGACAAATCCAAACCCCCCCTCGACCCAATTAACCAGACCCACTAAGATAAGCCTGAAAATAGCTAGACTTTTGCATGATAAAGGCCTAGCTGATGTATGGCGAGAATCTAATCCTTCTATAAGAGATTATACTCATTACTCTCACCCACACAACACCTACTCTAGGATTGACCATATCCTGGTTCCTTCCTATATTCTCCCGGATGTTATTAAGTCAATTATCAAAGACACGGTCCTTTCTGATCACTCCATGGTTGTCATGTTCCTACGCATAAAAACTGGTAGATCAAAGGGGGGTAATTGGAGACTAAATGAGTCTTTACTTTCCGATCCAGCCATACAAATGGAAATAGATAAAGCTCTTCAAGAATACTTCAGCTTTAATGATATAGAAAATGTTTCCGCTGAAGTCCTTTGGGCTGCTCATAAGGCCTTTATTAGGGGCAAGCTTATCCAAATTTCGACAAGAATCAAAAAGGAAAGGGAAGCGGGCATTGATAGATTGGAGAGATCATACAGGACCCTGAGAACACAGCATAAAAGGAAACCTTCTCCATCCTTATTGTCTAAGATTGAAAGGAGTAGACTAGAACTCAATTTAGCACTCACTACAAAAGCGGAGAAATCTCTCCGTTGGACAAGTAATACATTTTATACTCAAACAGGTAAAATAGGTAGAATGTTGGCATCCAAATTGTCTCCTAAAACGAGAGTTTATTCCATACCTAAGATCCGCATTGCTGGACAGGACTCCACGGCTAACCCTGAAAAGATACTAAAGGCTTTTCAGACATTTTATTCCGAACTCTATAGCGACCCTTCAAATATACCCATGAACTCGGTATCCTCATACCTAGATGGCCTCCCTATTCCATCCTTGAATATGGAACATAGAGATATCCTAGAAGCTCCCTTCTCTGTTGAAGAGGTTACAGCAGTAATTCAAGATCTCAGGGCGGGATCAGCCCCGGGACCTGATGGATTATCAGCTCCCTACTACAAAGCCTTCAAGGACACCCTTACCCCATATTTAACAAAATTTTTTAATTTTACTACAAGGGGTTCCCAATTAGGTACACAACTTAATACAGCCTACATTACTGTTATACCCAAACCGGATAAAAACCCAGAAGAAGTTTCCAATTATCGCCCTATTTCTTTGATAAATAATGATTTGAAAATTCTCACTAAAATTTTAGCGAATCGCCTCTCCTCTTTTATTACTAAATATATTCACAAGGATCAGGTAGGATTTATGCCAGGAAGACAAGGCCCAGATCAAGTGAGAAGAGCGATTGATATTATCTCCCTTTTGCAGTCCAACTGGGACGGAGGTCAAAAACAACAGGGTTTCCTGTTAGCACTTGATCTGGAGAAGGCCTTCGACTCTGTATCCTGGCAATACTTTTTTCCCCTATTAGAACGATGGGGTTTTGGCCCACGTTTTATGGGAGTTATTAGAGTTCTGTATTCTCAACCTAAAGCTCAAATTCGTATACAGGGATATTATTCCTCTCCGATAAATATAGCCAGGGGTACAAGACAAGGTTGTCCACTATCCCCTATTGTCTTTGCTATGGCCATTGAAAGCTTGGCCATAGCCATTAGACAAAATTCTGACATTAAAGGCGTAACCTGTGGGAATCAGATGCATAAATGCGGACTTTTCGCAGATGATTTGCTTCTCTTTCTTACCTCTCCCATTACCTCCCTCCCGAATCTTTATAAAGTAATTTCTGATTTTTCTAATATTTCAGGACTCAGGGTAAATTTTGCCAAGTCACAGGCACTAAATATTTCCCTCCCGTTACCCATAGTTTCCCGCATCAAACAGTCTTTCAAATTTGAATGGAATTCTTCTCATATTAAATATCTGGGAATCTTTCTGACTGCTCGAACAGAATCTCTTTACACAAGTAACTATCCTCCCCTATTCCATAAAATTATTACAGATCTTAAAAATTGGGACAAATTCGAACTATCTTGGTTGGGCAGGATTAATTCAGTGAAAATGACATTACTTCCTAGAATTTTATATCTATTTCGTTCCCTCCCCATTCCCATCAGGAAAGATCAGATAAATTCCTTACAAAGTAAAATTCTCACATTCGTATGGGGCAAATCTAGTTACAGAGTTCCCCAAAACACCCTATATTTAAATAGGAAGAAGGGAGGGGTGGGTTTGCCTAACTTATATAATTATTTTTTAGCTGCCAGACTAGCACAATTATCTATATTTTATTCCAAGAATGAAAAACCGGACTGGGTGCTGATAGAAGAACAAGCGGTACCACAATTATCCTTAGAGTACCTGCTTTGGTGCCCACAAAGACAGAGACCACCTATTTTATCCCCTTCCTTATCTCAATCATTTTCCCTTTGGGACAGACTCCGTCCTCTTCCCACTCTAGTGTCTGTAACACAACCACTAGCACACATTTTTAATAATCCAAAATTCTTTCCTGGTATGGATACAGAGGCCTTCAGTTGGTGGACAAACAAAGGTCTATATAGGATAGGACAATACTTTACAAATCGGGGTCCTATTACCATGCCCCATTGTCTAAATAAATTTGACCTCCCTGACTCTGAAAAATTTAGATTTGAACAGATTTCACAATTCTTGAATGATATTTGGACGGAGAAACCTCTTCCTCCCAAATTTACGGACTATGAGATCTGGTGCGGATCGGCCGTGGGACAAAGGGGGGGCATTTCTGTCATCTACTCTTCACTTACTTGTACAGCTACTAAAGCCTCATACATGAAAGCATGGGAAGATGACCTCCAGCTAAATTGGGATCTAGGATCCTGGCAAAAGGCCAACTTTCGCTCATTCCAAAGTATTTTGAACACCTCCCTCATGGAAGCTAACTTAAAAGTTGTCATGAGATGGTATATGACTCCCATCAGGCTTGCATCCATCTACCCAGAATCGGATCCCAACTGCTTTAGAGGCTGCCATTTATTGGGCTCGATGGTGCATATCTGGTGGGAATGTCCTAGGATCAGGCCGATCTGGAAGAAAATTTTTAATCTCATATTTAAGGTCACTTCGTGTTCAATACCTAGGTCAGCTTCTGTTGCTCTTCTCAATGACAATATTCCCAACGTTTCTAAACCAACTAGAAAACTGATTCACTTTATACTTCTGGGGACTAAAATTATTATTGCTAGATCTTGGAGGAAGCCCAGGGTATCCATTAAGGCTATACACAATAAGATCTCTTGGATTATGGCTCAAGAGAAGATGGTTAGCATATCAACTAATTTAATCCCTAAATTTGAGGCAATATGGGAACCTTGGGCAGTTTTCTGTGGCGTTTCTTTGAAGGTCAGGCATGACCCTGACCGCTCTAATTCCTAAAGGGCCTCATGTTCGGCATGTGATTTCTTCTTATTTCTTTCTTCTTCTATTCTATCTTTTCCTGGTTCTTTTATCTTTTGTTTTATTTATTTTTATTTTATTTTTGTTTCGATGCTTAAACATGATTCAAAGATTTGATATCATTATTTACTGTGTTCTTATTGCGGTATTTCCAAGTCTTAAATTTGATGGGCGTTATTGTATATGAGTGTAGTACTGTTCTTCATTAAGATTCCGAGTTCCTTTTTATTGGTTTCATATGAGGATGGCGGGCTGGGGGGGGGGCCTGACCTGGGCGCAGGATGATCCCGTTAGGGGCGTCCAGGTGGGGTGTGACTTCCCTGAATGCCTATTTTTCATTTTTTTTAATTTTTTTTTTAATCTCTTGATGAGAACATTGTGACATAAACAATTGGAAATAACCCTTTGTCATGTTTAAACAACAATTTTTTAAGATTTTCTGTACATGTCTTGAATTGAAAAATAAAAATTTATTGAAATTAAAAACAAGCTTGGTCAAACTTTAAAAGATACCACCTTTGGATCAATTGGGTTTTTGGAGGTTTTAGAGTTAAACATATTTACTATGTGTTAAAGGAGTTGTAAAGGCAGAAGGTTTTTTATCTTAATGCATTTTATGCATTAAGATAAAATACCTTTTGTGTGTAGCAGCCACCCCAGCACCCCCTAATTATCTACCTGAGCACCATCTCTTTCCAGTGATGTCCACGTATGTCTAAGCCATCTGGGACACTCCTCCTGATTGGCTGAGACACAGCAGCGGCATCATTGGCTCCTGCGGCTGTCAATCAAAATCAGTCAGCCGATCAGGGGAGAGAGGGGGGTGGGGCTGGGTCGAGGCTCCATGTCTGAATGGACACACGGAGCTGTGACTCAGTTCCAGTGCCCCCATAGGAAGCTGATGACTGTGGGGGCACTCGACAGGAGGGAAGGCAGGAGCAGCCAAGAGGGACCCGAGAAGAAGAGGATCCGGGCTGCTCTGTGCAAAACCAACTGCACAGAGGAGGTAAGTATAACATGTTTTTTTTTTTTTTTTTTTTAAACAAGACTTTACAATCAATATAAAGGCTAAGAAACATTTTATTTTTAATTTGAATGATGCCTAAAATCCCATAGTGTATGGAACTAGTCATTTCAATGGGAACATTGGGATTATGATGATTGTAATGTAAAAGCATGCTTCACCAGCTCTGTGTGATCTTGCTGTGCTTCTCATGTACAGTATGATCTACCTTGACAGCAGGCCATGTCAATTGTCAAATTGTATCAATAACAATTGTCAAAGCACACACAAGAGATTTTCTGAGAGCATCTTTCTCTTCTACTCATGTCCATAATTACGTATATAAGAAAGGTACAGCTTTTATGTTAATATTTAATGAGTAAAATAAATAAATGTAAAGAGGAAAGGAGCGGGGTAATCTGTTAGCAAAGTGAGATGTGTGGCAATGTGGCCTTTAAAGAAGCTCTGTCATGCGGGACATAAACAAAAGCTGGTGCAGGTACAAAGTGTCTGCACATACTTGACCGTCCTGTCACAGTCAAATCGGTGCCAGAAACTTGTGACAGGCAAAGTTTTTACACTTATCGACATTGTCGGAACTTGCTGCTAGGCCTGTCCAACACATTCATATTGGCACACTAAAGGCTCATGCACACTGAAATGCGGCTCTTACAGGGATTTGGTGCTTTTTTTTTCTGCCAGTAAATGCACCTCTTTGTAAGCCTATGTGTCCATGCACACACAGGCATTTACAGGTTTATTAGAAGAGAAGAATTTACACCCAGAAGAAGAAGAAAAAAAAAACATCACCAGTGCAATGAGGAGAGGATCTTTTGTGCAGAAAAAAAACGCAGAATGTGCATAAATGTGCCTAAGTGCTAGGTAAGTTTATGCGTTTTCGCACATATGTGCATTAATGCGTTCTAATGGCCAGAATAAATTAATATTCTGGCCAATAGAATGCATTAATGTGCATATGCGGGAATGTGCATGATTGTGTGTGGAAGACTTGGTGTCATGGGACCAATACTTATACAGCTAATGCTAATGCTACTGCAAATGCTAATTTTTGGGCTGCTAATGCTTGTGCACATGTTCCAGCATACAGACAAGCTTGGGCCTGTAATCAACGTACACTGACACATCTACGCATCTGTGTGTGCCTATTGGCGCACATGTCCATGTGCATTGACGCATGCCTGTGCATGTCCAATCCCGGGAATGGCAGCAAGATGCCTATTTAAAGGAGGCTCAGATGTGTACTCATGGCTGGTTGTTCTTCAGCTACCCATGACCCCTGCTTTGGTGTTTCTGCTCTTGCTATCTGATCTCCGTTGTTGACCCAGCCTGCTCATGATGACCTTGCTTTGTGGATTCTGGACTCTGACCTTGGCTTGGTTGTCCCCTTCCAACAGACCTTGACCTGCTGTCTCACCGCACTTCTCCTTCTATGACTCTCGCTTGGTTACTGACAATGTCCTTACTAACCATCCATGCTGACCCTAATTTGCCATCTGATTACGTCCTTGAGAATAACAAGTATCTCCATCTACCTCTGACTGTGTGTCCTTACAGCCTCTGTGCCAAGCTTCCAAGGTCCTGCTCCTTGATGCCATCCTTGGTTCTCTTCTGGTGTACCTGCACTGCTGCTGATTGCTGTTCAGAGGCCGCCTCATGGATTGTCCATGCACCTTAACATGCTTAAAATGGCACAGGACCCTTTTTTCTAACACAGCAGACTACCATGTGTTCTCGTGTGTTGGGGTGCCATCTAAAATAAATTGCACTTCAATGTAATGTGCATTTCCATGCATTGTGATATTCTTTACTGTGAGGCAAAAGTGTGAATCCAACCTGAAGAATATTTTGGTTCAATATTAATGAATTAAGAAGATCATTGCATAACTACCAGTTACTAAGGTGCTGTGTGAAATTCGTGTCTAATATACCCAATATGGCATAATGCAGAGTATCCACAATGGATAATTGAGGTGACATGGCATCACTAGATAAAGTTCCTAAAAAACTTTCATATACACTGTAAAACAAAGGTTAACACCTATATATTCAAGCTCCAAATATACAAGCACTGGGATTTCGTTTACGTTTAAAAATGTTGTATACGATTTGAATAACATTTAGCATACCATTTTTGAGACTGCATACTGGGCATTTTCACTGTAGACATCAATATTTACTCCTCTATGTAACTGTTTAGTAAGTGGCAAGCCAGGAGTACACCGCCTGTGAATTATTTACAAAAGACTTACTTAACATTGTTTAAGAAGTCGAAGAACTGCAATATACAAAGTTTGAAAAAAACCTCCTCTTTAACCTTTTTTTTTCTAGAACAATGAAATAAGGGAGTCTATAACACTGCTAACAATCTGCCATTATGAACATGTTCACAATATGGCAATACAACTAGATAAAACTATATAGTAAACAAATAGTCTATATCAATATTGGTTACTAGGGATGAGCCCGATGTTCGAGTCGAACGTAAGTTCGACTCGAACATCGGGTGTTCGCCTGTTCGCCGAATAGTGAACATTATGCGGCAAATTCGAAAGCCGCGAAAGTTTAAAAGTCTATGGGAAATTAACATGAAAACCAAAAGTGCTCATTTTAAAGGCTTATATGCATGGTATTGTCATAAAAAGTGTTTGGGGACCTGGGTAATGCCCCAGGGAACATGTATCAATGCAAAAAAAGTTTTAAAAACTGCATTTTTTTCGGGAGCAGTGATTTTAATAATGCTTAAAGTGAAACAATAAAAATTAAATATTCCTTTAAATATTGTGCCTGGGCGGTGTCTAAAGTATGCCTGTAAAGTGGCACATTTTTCCCGTGTTTAGAACAGTCCCGCAGCAAAATTACATTTCTGAAGGAAAAAAAGTCATTTAAAACTGATCGCAGCTGTAATGAATTGTCGGGTCTCAGCTCTTTGGGTCTGGTATGAATATTAAGGGGAACCCCGAACCAACAAAAAAAAATTAAAAAAATAGCGTGGGGATCCTCCCAAAAACCAAACCAGGCCCTTCAGGTCTGGTATGGATATTAAGGGGAACCCTGCGCCAAATAATAAAAAAAAATTGGCGTAGGGGTCCCCCTTAAGGTCTGGTATGGATTTTAAGGGGAACCCTGCACCAATTTTTTTTTAAATGGCGTAGTAGTCCTCCCAAAATCCATACCAGACCCTTATCAAAGCACGCAACCTGGCAGGCAACAGGAAAAGAGGGGGGACGAGAGAGCGCCCCCCTCCTGAACCGTACCAGGCTACATGCTCTCAACATGTGGGGGATGGGTGCTTTGGGGCAGGGGGGGCTCTGCGCCCCCCCCACCCCAAAACACCTTGCCCCCATGTTGTTCCAAGCTGTCTCTTGTCTTTTTTACCATTTTTAACACTTTTTTTGTGAAATGGTAGGGGGTACAATGTACCCCTTACCAATTCACATAGGGGGGCCGGGATCTGGGGGTCCCCTTGTTAAAGGGGGCTTACAGATTTCGATAAGCCCCTTGCCCGCAGACCCCCACAACCGCCGGGCAAGGGTTGTGGGGATGAGGCCCTTGTCCCCATCAACATGGGGGCAAGGTGCTTTGGGGTGGGGGGGGGGGGCGCTGAGCCTGAGGTCTATATTTTTCAAATGAGGTAACTGGAGGATTGTCTCCCCCTGCTGGGACATTGTATTCTGACATCGGAACTGTCCACTTTCAGAATACACTGATCAGCGGCTGTATCTGATTGACAAAGAAATTCCAGCTTGTCCATTCAACAGAAGTTGATCTAACAATCGACTTCTGTTGAAATTGGATGACCATACACAGATCTGAATTTGGCTGCTGAACCTGCCAAATTTCAGTCTGTCTATGGCCAGCTTAACTGTAAGTTGAAGTTTACTAAACATGTGCAAAGTTAAAAGCGACAGTGCAAAACAGTGTTAGAATGGCAAAGAGCATGCATATACAGTTCATCAGAATAACACAAAACAAATTATGAAAGCTGCCTAAACATGGACACAGTCTGTGTCACAGTCAGTGTAACATACTGAGCCACAGCATAGTCTCTGTATAGTCTCTACAAGACATTCTAAAGCAGTGGTTCTCAACTCCTGTCCTCAGGACCCACTAACAGGCCAGATTTTAAGTATTACCTTGGTGAGATGCAGACTAGAATACTGCAATCCCTGAGCAGCAAATTATATCACCTGTGATGCATTTCAGTTATCTTGCAAACCTGGCCTGTTAGTGGGCCCTGAGGACTGGAGTTGAGAACCACTGTTCTAAAGCAAAGTATATCTCAGAATCACAACTTTAGTTAAACAGTTCTTAAAGTGATTGTAAAGTCTTATCGTTTAAAAAAACAAAAATAAACATGTTATACTTACCTCCACTGTGCAGTTGGTTTTGCACAGAGCAGCCCGGATCCTCCTCTTCTCAAATCCCTCTTTGCTGCACCTGGCCCCTCCCTCCTTTGAGTGCCCCTCAGCCATCAGCTTGCTACAGGGGTGCATCCAAGCCGAGTCAGAGCTCCATGTATCCATTCAGACACAGAGCCCCGACCTTGCCTCGCCCCCTCTCTGTCTGACTGACTTTGATTGACAGCCGGGGGAGCCAATGGTGCAGCTGCTCTGTCTCAGCCAATCAGGAGGAGTGTACTGGATGGCTGAAAGGGATCGTGGACATCGCTGGAGAGAGAAAGAGATCAGGTAGGTAATTGGGGGGTGCTGGGGAGGCTGCTACACACAGAAGGTTTTTTATCTTAATGCATAGAATGGCTGCAACCATTTTAATTGTGGGCAGCTAAAGCTGCTGCCTGTTCACTTCCTGGATTTACACAGACACACAGATGCACACCTTCAGCTCTTGTAGCTCTAATTGGCCCTCTTATGACTCATCCTCCTCCCTTCCTGACAAACTCTCATGAGAGAGAAAGAGAGCTGTGCGAGATGTCAGAAGCCTAGGCTTTTTACCAGACAAGAAACATGAAGTGGGCTGTATGAGGTATTTACTGGCAGAAAAAAAATGTTTTACTATCCATTTTTTGCTATCCAAAGTTAAATGTTTTACTATCCAAAGTTAAAACAACAAAGGCAGATACATGGAAAGTTGAAAAAATTACTGAAGTTCCACTTTAATAACATTATAGCTAATTCTTTATACTATAGTGTGCTATTTACATAGTATACTTGTATATTCCCTTGCCATTCTCTTTAGGCTATGTTATACATATTGGTTGTAATGTACAACTCCTTCATTCATAAAAACACAACAAAAATATGTTATAAAAACATACAGTATTTGTAGGTTAAATGGTTTGCACCCAAATGTGTCCAAAAGGGTTTTTGTGTGTTAATGAAATGGTGTGGGACCTTAGATTGTGAGCTTCATCAGGGTCAGGGGCTGATATGATTGATTTATTATTTCTTGTGATGTTCTAAAAAAAAAATTGAGAGCACCTTATTTAAGACAGGGTAAAGGTATTACGAGTTTGTATTTAAACATTTCTGCCAGATAGTTGCAGCAGCATGAAAAACGATTTTATGAGAATTTAAGGCATACATCCATCACGATGACTGGCTATTTACTGCTTACCCCAGCAAAACATTTTGTGAAATCCAACAGAAGTAATCAATTCTATGGAAACTAGTAAATATTCAATCTGCTCAGGAAACGGCTTCCACTACAGGTACCCTTCATAAGCAACACAACTGAAAAGCTCTGTATCGGGCAAATTGTTAGCATATATTTCCACTTGAGCCTTCCAGTTCATGCATTTTAAATACAAGCATTAGAAAGTATCCACTGCTTTGCATGCATTCTATGTTGAGTTACTTTGCATTCACACTGCTGGCACATTAAATCTAACAACTACCCTTATAGGCATTAGAATATAATGAGTCATTTTTACATTCATTTATTTAGAGAAAATAGGTTATATTTTCACATTACTAGATCATGTAAAATAAAATCTGAGGGACATGTGTATCAAGAAATTTGACAGATTATTAGCCCTGGAGTTCTCAGTTGTGTGCTGGTGTTTTCTGGCCACTGTTTCAGATATTTTTCAGACGGTGAATAAATGGGAATAGTTGTGATATTCAGTAGAGCTGATTTTGATTAGATTCCTAATTATAACAAAGAGAGAAAAAAACTTCACTTTTACCAATGAAAATCAAACTAAGAACAGCTAAATTACTTGTAGCAGCAACCCTCCTGTGAGATATAAACATAGTCACATACTAATCAAACATCTACAGGGTCACGCTAAATGAGTAGGGATGAGCTTCATGTTCGACTCGAACATCGGCTGTTCGATCGTTCGTCGAAGATCGAACGTTATGGGCCGTTCGCGCCAAATTCGAGTGACGCGAACGGCCCACAATACACTGCGCCATCGCAGTGCAATCCCGGTGCTGTGATTGGCCAAGCATGCACTGTGACCCCGCATGCTTGGCCAATCACAGCGCCAGCAGCGAGGAGAGCCATAATTGGCCACAGGCAGGATGCCTGTGGCCAATCATAGCTCAGGGGGGTTTAGTACACGCCCCACACTATAAAAGGCCGCCAGCACGGCGGCCTTGTGCAGTGTGTTTCCGGCGTGCAGGGAAAGAGATACATAGGCAGGGACAGTGTGTTCTATGTTCTATTCTTTTCTCAGGCATCTGCAGGAGTTAGTGGGTGTTGTGTGCCTCCAGCACACTATACACCTGGATCTACACTTTATTGCTGTCCTCTAAGCTAGATAGGCAGGCAGGGACAGTGTGTTCTTTTCTCAGGCATCTGCAGCAGTTAGTGGGTTTTGTGTGCCCCAGCACAGTTTACACCTGTATATACCCGTCATTGATGTTCTCTAATACAGGCATCTGCAGGAGTTAGTGGCACAGTATACACCTGTATATAACCGTCATTGCTGTTCTCTAATACAGGCATCTGCAGGAGTTAGTGGCACAGTGTACACCTGTATATACACGTCATTGCTGTTCTCTAATACAGGCATCTGCAGGAGTTAGTGGCACAGTATACACCTGTATATACCCGTCATTGCTGTTCTCTAATACAGGCATCTGCAGGAGTTAGTGGCACAGTATACACCTGTATATACCCGTCATTGCTGTTCTCTAATACAGGCATCTGCAGGAGTTAGTGGCACAGTATACACCTGTATATAGCCGTCATTGCTGTTCTCTAATACAGGCATCTTCAGGAGTTAGTGGCACAGTATACACCTGTATATACCCGTCAATGCTGTTCTCTAATACAGGCATCTGCAGGAGTTAGTGGAACAGTATACACCTGTATATACCCGTCATTGCTGTTCTCTAATACAGGCATCTGCAGGCGTTAGTGGCACAGTATACACCTGTATATACCCGTCATTGCTGTTCTCTAATACAGGCATCTGCAGGAGTTAGTGGCACAGTATACACCTGTATATACCCGTCATTGCTGTTCTCTAATACAGGCATCTGCAGGAGTTAGTGGCACAGTATACACCTGTATATACCCGTCATTGCTGTTCTCTAATACAGGCATCTGCAGGAGTTAGTGGCACAGTATACACCTGTATATACCCGTCATTGCTGTTCTCTAATACAGGCATCTGCAGGAGTTAGTGGGTGTTGTGTGCCCTAGTACAGTATTCACCTGTATATACCCGTCATTCCTGTTCTCTAATAAAGGCATCTGCTGGAGTTAGTGGGTGTTGTGTGCCCTAGTACAGTATACACCTGTATATACCCGTCATTGCTGTTCTCTAATAAAGGCATCTGCTGGAGTTAGTGGGTGTTGTGTGCCTCCAGCACAATATACACTACCCAATTGCTGGTTTTCCCATCTCCCTGCAGGCCATTACTATGTCTGGAAGGCCAACAAAGAGAGGCAGACAGTCACGAGCCAATAAAAGAGGGCAAGCAGGCTCTGTGTCTAGAGACAACAGTGCTGGTCGTGGACGCGGTGCATTGTCATCAGCACGTGGCCATGGGACACGCTTGTCCTTATTTTCCGCAGCTGGACGTGTTGAGCCACATCATGCCGAAGACTAGGTAGAGTGGATGACCAAGCCCTCCTCATCCTCCTCATCCTCTCTCACCCAGGCTCAGGGTACTGGCAAAGCAGCTGCCAAAGCGTCCTCTTCCCTCGTGTCAATGTCATCATCAGTCACTCCTTCCCTAGACCCACCATGTCCTCCTGAGGAGTCCCCCGAACTATTTGAGCACAGTGTTGGGTACATGCTCCAGGAGGATGCCCAACGTTTCGAAGGGTCTGATGATGATACCCAGCTAGAGGAAGGCAGTAGCGTGAGCGCAGAGAGAGGGGATGCTCAAGAAGGACAGCAATCTGGCAGTCATGTTCCAGCAGCTGCAGCATACTGCCAGATTGGCTCCAGTGATGAGGAGGGAGGGGATGATGAGGTCACTCACTCCACGTGGGTGCCTGATAGGAGAGAGGAGGAGGAGGAGGAGGATGAGGAGGAGGCACATCTCCAACGAGGCAGGATGCCCTCCGGGGGCCAGCGTAAGGGCAGCACACCGACCGAATCACACCGCAGAGCTACGCCTGTGCAGGGCACTGCCTCTGCCCGTTATTCCAAAAGTTCTTTGGTGTGGGCCTTTTTTGAGTCGAGTGCATCAGATCGCACCGCTGCTATTTGCAACATATGTCTCAAGCGTATCTCGCGTGGCCAAAACATCAACCGCTTGGGCACCACTTGCTTGACTAGACATATGTTGACCTGCCATGCAGCTCGTTGGCAAGTGTACCTTAAAGACCCACACCAAAGAACAAAGTGGACCTCTACCGGCATGTGGAAGGCAATGTCCATGCCTCGCTGGACAGGGCGGTCAGCGGTAATGTGAATATTACCGCTGATTCATGGTCCAGCAGGCATGGACAGGGACGTTACCTTTCTTTCACGGCCCATTGGGTCACTCTTTTGGCAGCTGGGAAGGATGCAGGACAAGGTGCAGTAGTGTTGGAGGTTGTTCCGCCACCACGCCTCCAAAATGCTACTACTGGTTGTGACACACCTCTCTCCTCCACCCACTCCTCTTCTTCTTCCTCCATGGCCTCTTCCTGTGCTTTTTCCTCTGAACCAGCGGTGCTCCATAGGCGTTCAAGGGGCTACGCAAGTACGCAGGCAAAAAGATGCCATGCCGTGCATGCGCTGGTGTGTTTGGGGGACAGGAGCCACACTGGGGCAGAGGTTCTGTCAGCTCTGCAGGGGCAGGCGGAGAGGTGGTTGACGCCACGCCAGCTTAAGCCAGGAATGGTGGTTTGCAACAATGGCACCAACCTCCTCTCCGCCCTCCGACAGGGACAACTCACCCACCCATGTGCCCTGTGTGGCTCACGTCCTTAACCTAGTGGTGCAGCGGTTCTTGGGCAGGTACCCGGGCTTACAGGATGTCCTGAGGCAGGCCAGGAAAGTCTGTGTGCATTTCCGCAGATCATATAATGCCAGTGCTCGGCTGGCTGAGCTGCAAAAGGAGTTGAACCTGCCCAAGAACCGCCTTATATGTGACATGCCCACCAGGTGGAACTCAACGTTGGCCATGCTGCAGCGGCTGCACATGCAGAAGAGGGCCATCAATGAGTACCTGTGCGACTACGGCACCAGGACAGGGTCAGGGGAGCTCAGGTTTTTTTCACCACACCAGTGGGGCATGATCAGGGATGCATGCACTGTCCTGGCACCATTTGAGGAGGCCACGAGGGTGGTGAGCAGTGACAGTGCATGCATCAGTGACACTGTACCTCTTGTCCACCTGTTGGAGCATACACTGCGTGGAATAATGGACAGGGCACTTGAGGCAGAACAGAGGCAGGAAGAGGAGGACTTCCTTGCCTCTCAAGGCCCCCTTTACCCAGACAGTGTTCCTTGTGTCCCACCCATCACACAGGAAGAGGACGAGGAGGAGGAGGGGGAGGAGGATTGTGTCAGCATGGAGGTGGAGCATGGCACTCAGCATCAACAGCAGCAGTCTTTTAGGGATGATTTACAGTCCCAACAAACCCGTGGACTTGTACGTGGCTGGGAGGAGGTGGCTGCGGATCATGTCATCCTTAGTGACCCAGAGGACTACGGACCGAATACCTCAGCTAACCTATGCTGCATGGCCTCCCTGATCCTGCAAAGTCTGCGGAAGGATCGTCGTATTCTTCGGATCAAGGAGAGGGACCATTACTGGCTGGCCACTCTCCTTGATCCATGGTAAAAGGGTAAGGTTGTGGACCTTATCTTGCCGTCGCAGAGGGAGCAGAGGATGTGACAACTCCGGGAGGCCTTGCAGAAAGGTCTGTGCAACGCGTTTCCAGAGACTGGGAGGTTACAAACTCCTGGTCCTGGACAACGAGTTGCTGAGGCTTTGGTCAGTAGCAGAAGGAACGGTGGAGAAGGTGGCCGTCTGACCGATGCGTTCAGACAATTTTTTAGTCCGCAGCCCCAAGGTATGATCGGTTCCAGCAACCATCGCCAGCGTCTGATATACATGGTGCAGGAATACCTAGGGGCAAGGTCAGACTTGGACACCTTTCCCACCGAAAATCCTCTGGCTTACTGGGTCTTGAGGATGGATCACTGGCCAGAGATTGCACAGTATGCAATTGAGCTACTGGCCTGTCCTGCATCCAGCGTTCTTTCGGAACGCACATTCAGTGCTGCTGGAGGCTTTGTCACGGATTACAGGGTGCGCCTGTCCACCGACTCGGTTGATCGACTGACCTTCATAAAGATGAACCAGTCTTGGATCACCACCAGCTACCAAGCACCTGAAGCTGATATAACAGAATAATTTATTTTGAAATGTCACATCCCTTCAAGACTGCGTATGCTGATGCTGAGTGACTGCCCTGTTATGTTGACTGATTATCCTCCTCCTCCTCAATGATCCGATTCATGATGATAGCTTGGAAGAACATTTTTGTTTCTGGGTGCCGCCACCAGTGGCTAAGGCCCAAATTTTCAGCCCCTATTTAACAGGGGCATGTAATTACAATTTTTTATGCAATGCTTTGCAGCAGGGCTCATTCCTGCACTCCAACTAGAGCAGGGATATGCAATTAGCGGACCTCCAGCTGTTGCAAAACTACAAGTCCCATCATGCCTCTGCCTCTGGGTGTCATGCTTGTGGTTGTCAGAGTCTTGCTCTGCCTCATGGGAATTGTAGTTCTGCAACAGCTGGAGGTCCGCTAATTGCATATCCCTTAACTAGAGTATCTGTGAGGGGTTGTAGTGTTGTGCCACCAGTGCCTAAGGCCCAATTTTTCAGCCCCTGTTTAACAGGGGCGTGTAATTACAATTTTTGATGCAATACTTTCCAACAGGGCTCATTGCTGTGCTCCAAGTACAGTATCTGTGAGGGGTTGCAGTGTTGTGGCACCAGTGCCTAAGGCCAAATTTTTCTGCCCCTGTTCAACAGGGGCATGTAATTACAATTCTTGATCTAATAATTCACAGTAGGGCCCATTCATGCACCCACCAAGAGTAACTGTGAGGGCTGACACTGTTGTAGCACCAGCACCACCACCAAAGGCCCAATTTTTCCTACCACTGTTCAACAATGGCATGTAATTACAATTCCTGATACACAGTAGGTGCTGCCGATATTGTGTCAATCTCGCTGCTTCTAGCGGTAAGATTGACACCCTATGAGCTCCGTCGCGAGAGCCAGCGCCGAGCTGTCTCGTCATCGGGAAAGGAAAAATGTTCCTTTCATGATGAGTGACACGCATTGCAGGTAGACGGAGATTCGACGTCGATTCCCGCCAATGGCAGGCACTGTGTTTGGTATGAATCCTGAGCGGGAACTCCACGCCAATTTTTAAAGAAATAACCGGCATGGGTTCCCCCTCCAGGAGCATACCAGGCCCTTGGGTCTGGTCTGGATTTGAAGGGGAAACCCTACGCCGAAAAAACGGTGTGGGGGTCCCCCTTAAAATCCAAGCCAGACCCTTATCTGAGCACGCAACCTGGCAGGCCGCAGGGGAATAGGGGGGACAAGAGAGCGGCCTCCCCTCCCCCATGAACCGTACCAGGCTGCATGCCCTCAATATGGGGGGGTTTGGTGCTCTGGGGCAGGGGGGCGACCTGCAGCCCCCCCACCCCAGAGCACCCTGTCCCCATGTTGATGAGGACAGGGCCTCTTCCCGACAACCCTGGCCGTTGGTTGTCGGGGTCTGCGGGCGGGGGGCTTATCGGAATCCGGGAGCCCCCTTTAATAAGGGGGCCCCCAGATCCCGGCCCCCCCACCCTATGTGAATGAGTATGGGGTACATCGTACCCCTACCCATTCACCTGGTGGAAAAGAATGGCAATAAAAAAACACACACAGCTTTTTAAAGTAATTTATTGCACAGCTCCGGGGGTCTTCTTCTGACTTCGGGGGTCTCCGGTGTCGTCGCCACGCTCTCCGGTTCTTTCTTCTGCCGGGCCACCGCTATCTTCTTCCAGCTCTTTTGCTAGCGGGGCCCGGTCTTCTCCGTCGCCTTCTTCCCTCTTCTTCTCTCCGGTTCTTTCTTTCTTCTGCCGGGCCTCCGCTATCTTCTTCCAGCTCTTTTGCTAGCGGAGGCCCGGTCTTCCCCGTCGTCTCGTCCGGTTCTCCGTTGTCCTTCTGCCGGCCCCTCCACTATCTTCTTCCAGCTCTTTTGCTAGTGGAGGGGCCGGTCTTCCCGTCGTCGCCGTCTGCGTCTTCTTCCCTCTTCTCCTCCTCGATGTTGACTCGTCGCTTCCTTCCGCTGTAATGCTGGGTTTTGCGGTGCGCTCGGTTTATATAGGCTTCTCATGACGTCACAGTCACATGTTCCCATGACGTCACAGTCACATGCTCTGGGGCCACCCGGAGCATGTGACTGTGACGTCATGAGAAGCCTATATAAATCTCTGCGAACCGAAGATTAGCATTACTGCGAGAGGAAGCGACGAGTCAACATCGAGGAGGAGAAGAGGGAAGAAGACGCCGACGGCGATGACGGGAAGACCGGCCCCTCCACTAGCAAAAGAGCTGAAAGAAGATAGCGGAGGCCCGGCAGAAGAAAGAAAGAACCAGAGAGAAGAAGAGGGAAGAAGGCGACGGAGAAGACCGGGCCCCGCTAGCAAAAGAGCTGGAAGAAGATAGCGGTGGCCCGGCAGAAGAAAGAACCGGAGAGCGCGGCGACGACACCGGAGACCCCTGAAGTCGGAAGAAGACCCCCGGAGCTGTGCAATAAATTACTTTAAAAAGCTGTGTGTGTTTTTTTAGTGCCATTTTTTTCCACCAGATGAATGGGTAGGGGTACGATGTACCCCATACTCATTCACATAGGGTGGGGGGGCCGGGATCTGGGGGCCCCCTTATTAAAGGGGGCTCCCGGATTCTGATAAGCCCCCCACCCGCAAACCCCGACAACCAACGGCCAGGGTTGTCGGGAAGAGGCCCTGTCCTCATCAACATGGGGACAGGGTGCTCTGGGGTAGGGGGGCCGCAGGTCTCCCCCCTGCCCCAGAGCACCAAACCCCCCATGTTGAGGGCATGCGGCCTGGTATGGTTCAGGAGGGAGGGGGGGCCGCTCTCTCGTCCCCCCTCTTCCCCTGCGGCCTGCCAGGTTGCGTGCTCGGATAAGGGTCTGGCTTGGATTTTGAGGGGGACCCCCACACCGTTTTTTCAGCGTAGGGTTTCCCTTTCAAATCCAGACCAGACCCAAGGGCCTGGTATGCTCCTGGAGGGGGAACCAATGCCTGTTTTTTCTTTAACAATTGGCGCGGAGTTCCCGCTCAGGATTCATACCAAACACAGTGCCTGCTATTGGCGGGAATCCACGTCGGATCCCCGCTCAATACAGTCCCGCTCTCCTCGCTATTGCAGCGAGTGCGACATGTGTCGCCACCCTGTTGCCGAGATGTCGGCACCCCTGTCGCCGAGAATCTCCGCGATAGGATCGCGATGAATATACAATGTCGGCAGACCCTACTGTAATAGTTCACAGCAGGGCGTTCCAGCGCCCACCAAGAGTAACTGTGAGGGCTCACAGTGTTGTGGCAACACCAACATGTAAGGGGCAAATTTCAGCAGAGTATATACGGCAGGCCCCTACTTTCAAACTTCCAACTTACAAACGACTCCTACTTGCAAACGGAAGGAGACAACAGGAAGTGAGAGGAAATCTACCCCTAGGAAGGGAAATTCTCTCCTGTAAGAGTTAATATGGGAAAAAGGTGTCTCCTCTCTACTGATGCTTTATCACCAATCCTTGTTTCAATAAAAACCCCACTTTTCAAAACCATTTGTCATTGGGACAGAAAGTGAGGTGAAATGTTCTGAACAGGTGCACAGACAGCAAAACAAATGTTACAGGGGTGATAACCCTTCCCTATGTTTTCCAAAAAGCTTAAAAATAGATTTTTTGTCTGGAGCTACACTTAAACAATGTACCTGTTCAAAATTCCAAGGATTCCAGATTTTACTACTTTCAACTCTTGGACTTTATAACATTCACATTTTTTAGACTCTACTTCATATATGGATGTATTTACTACTCATTTAGTACGACCCTGTAGATGTTTGATCTTAATTTTAACAATCTGACACAATTCAGCAGCATCATTGAAGAACACATCTAAAATGTGCCATTTAAGCCCGATTCTGACTACAAACAAACACTTTATATTGTAAAGTGCTATGCAAAGTGTTGGCACTATATAAATCCTGTATAATAAATAATAATAATGATACCCCCTAACTTGCTGCCTGAACATAGTGCTTTTTTAAATACCCTTATACTTCTCAAAAAAAAGACCACCAACCCCCTCCTGGTTCTTGATCCAGGTGTGTTTTTTGGGTGGAATAGAGTAGTGCACACACATGTCACACAGCACTGACTGGTGTGCCGTAACTAGCAATGACAGTCTGGCTGGTGGCTAAAACTTCAAGTAGTTGCAAGGACCACAGGGACTGGGTGTCATTCAGTCTGGAAGCTGGATGGCTGCTATTTGACTCAACCAAACTTTTTGCAGGGGGCAGTATCTCCTGCAGCCTCCTTGCAGCCACTTTCAGCATACATACATGAACTTAAAGTGACATTAACCTGCCTATCGGTATTCCAGAGTCTGGCTCAGGGTGAATTTTCCATACCAAAAGCGGTAACCCCAAGCCAGACTCGGGATCGCATCGCAGGATACAGGGAAAGTTATTTACCTTGTCCCCTGGATCCTGCGATGTCTCCCCGCAGTGTGTGCGAGCTGTCTCCTCGCTCGATTCACAGTGCCAAGTGCCGAGCTCCGTTGCGACGCATAGGGACGGAGCACGGCGCCAAATTAAAAAAGTAAAAAACACACAATACATACAGTATACTGTAATCTTACAGATTACAGTACTGTATCAAATAATTACACACACCCTTTGTCCCTAGTGGTCTGTCCAGTGTCCTGCATGCACTTTTATATTATAAAAACTGTTCTTTCTGCCTGGAAACTGGAGATTGTCCATAGCAACCAAAAAGTGTCCGTTTACGTCAAAAGTGGTTTTAGACCAGCTAGAAAACAGCGATAATAAATTAGAATCACTTGCAGAATTGAGCGATAGCGATTTGTGGGGAAATTCGTCATCAAACACTGAATCTAATGACAGCGACAATTCTGCAACTGAGCAAATTTCAGTGTTTTTGATTTGATTACATTATTGAATAATTTTTATTATTATTATATTATTATTTGTTATAATTATTTATAGTTATTTCTTATATTATAATTTATGATTTTGTGTTTCAAACTTTATCATACCCGGGATGTCTACTAGACTCTTGTTTGGACAGATTTAAGTGAGTTATTCCTAAGAATTACAGGCCTACAATATAAAACGCCAAATTTCCATGCAGAATAATGGTACCCCTTTCAGCACCTAAAATCTGAAATAATCATACCGCCAGGGAGGTTAAAGGCAAAGTCTTTTTTTTTAATTTTAAATAATAAACATGTTATACTTACCTGCTCTGTGCAGTGGTTTTGCACAGAGCATCCCCGATCCTCCTCTTCTTGGGTCCCCGCTGGTGCTCTTGTCCATTCAGTCCTGGAGCCGTGGCTCCGCCCCTCCCCCTTTCTCTCCTCATTGGCTTACTGCCTGTGATTGACAGCAGTGGGAGCCAATGATCTTGTGCACATCGCTGGATCGAGATGGGGCTCAGATAAGTATTGGGGGGGGGTTGGAGGTTTTTTATTTTTATGCATAGAATGCATGAAGGTAAAAAACCTTCAGCCTTTAGAATCACTTTAAGTGATAGCATTTCGCAGGGTTTCCTGATGCATATAACAGTCAGCCCATGTGACAGGGTAACAACACAGGAGCACAGATGGGAGACAAGGTAAGAGCATTGTCACCCTGTAAACTGAATTGCCTGAAGGAGATTTTTTTTTAAAGAAAGCTGCAGATTTAAAAGGATAAAAGTGACTTTTGAAATAACATTAGCGCGTTATAGCTGATTTGGGATTGTGGTGGTTCAGTTTACATATACTTTAATGTTGGGTGCCTTAACCACTTCAGCCCCGGAAGGTTTTACCCCCTTACTTTTCACAATTTGGCACTGCGCCACTTCAACTGGTAATTGCGCGGTCATGCAATGCTGTACCAAAATGAAATTTGCATCCTTTTTTTCCCACAAATAGAGCTTTCTTTTGGTGGTATTTGATCACCTCTATGGTTTTTATTTCTTGCGCTATAAACAAAATAAGAGCGACAATTTTGAAAAAAATAAACGATTTTTTACATTTTGCTATAATAAATATCCCCAAAAAGAATAATAAAAAAAAAACAAATCTCTTCATCAGTTTAGGCCAATATATATTCTTCTACATATTTTTGGTAAAAATAATATTGCAATAAGCCTATATTGATTGGTTTACGCAAAAGTTATAGCGTCTACAAACTATGGGAAAGATTTATGTCATTTTTACGGCATTTTATTTTTTTACTAGTAATGAGGGTGACCCTACCAATATATCTGTTTTGCAGTACCCTACAACACGTGGTAACACACTACTATGAGTTATGGTGCACTTCATTGCTAAAAATAGTGCATGCTGGTTTGGTGCATTAGACAGCCCAATCAATTCTCATTCAGTTGTATGTGTATATTTCAGATGAAATTACTGAGCTCTGTAAAAAGAGATTTCTAACATATATGCTAAATATGGACAGGCAAGCATTTGAAAAAGAGACTGAAGCTGCACTGGCAAAATACAAACATCCACTATTTATTAACCACTTCAACCCCAGAAGATTTGGCTGCTCAATGACCAGGCCATTTTTTGCGAGATGGCACTGTGTCGCTTTAACTGACAATTGTGCGGTCATGCGAGTCTGTACCTTAAGAAAATTTACGTCCTTTTTTTCCCACAAATAAATCTTTCTTTTGTGGTATTTGATCACCTCTGCGGTTTTTATTTTTTGCGCTATAAACAAAAGAAGAGTGTCAATATTGAAAAAAACACAATGGGGGTTATTTACTAAAGGAAAATTCACTTTGCACTCCAAGTGCACTGAAAGTGCACTTGGAAGTGCAGTCGCTGTAGATCTGAGGGGGACAAGCAAGAAAAATAAAAACCAGCATTTTAGCTTCCACATGGTTGGATGATAATATCAGCAGAGCATTTCATTTCAGATCTTCCCCTCAGATCTACAGCGACTGCACTTCCAAGTGCACTTGCAGTGCAAAGTGGATTTGCCTTTAGTAAATAACCCCCTATATCTTTTGCTTTTTGCTATAATAAATATCCCAATTTAAATAATAAAATAATAATAATAATAATAATAATTTTCCTCAGTTTAGGCCGATATGTATTCTTCTACATATTTTTGGTAAAAAAAAAATCGCAATAAGCATATATTGATTGGTTTGCGCAAAAGTTATAGCATCTACAAAATAGGGGATAGATTTATGGCATTTTTATTATTATTATTTTTTTTACTAGTAATGGCGGTGATCAGCTATTTTTATTGGGACTGCGATATTGCGGCAGACAGATCGGACACTTTTGACACATTTTTGGAACCAGTAACAATTATACAGTAATCAGTGCTATAAAAATGCACTGATTACTGTATAAATGTCACTGGCACTAGGGGGCGATCAAGGGGTTTACTGTTTTCCCTAGGTGTGTTCTAACTGTGGGGGGGGGGGATGGAACTGACTAGGAGGAGAGAGAGATCGGTCTTCATACTTAGTATTTATTGTAGTATTTACACACAGAGATCGCGGTTCTCGCTCTGTCACGAGTGATCGCAGGTGCCTGGCAGCGCCTTCGCCCCCTAGTGGTCAAAAGGTAAACCCACGTAAGGTAACGTCATTTCATCCAGGGGAGCCAACCTGCTGCAGTACAACTGCGATGGCTGGTCAGGAAGGGGTTAAATAAAATATATGCTAAAATACTATACAGTTACTATAAATCTTAGCATGATAATCAGTCTCTATTAAGTTTTCCATTTCATATATCTTAGGTATACCTGGCATAATGAGAATATATCCTGAATATATGGAAAATGTAATCTAGTTGGCACCCCTTCCCATACCATGCCACATGCCCTCAACATGTGGAGGGAACTTGCCAGAAGTTTTTCCCTTGGCAAAGCACTTTATCCCCATGTTAATGAGGACAAGGCCCTCTGTCCCACCACTCTGGCCCACTGGTTGGGGGGCTGTGAATGGGAGACCTATCAGAATCTGGAAGACCCCTTTAATAAGAAGGGGTACCTTTTTACCCCTTCCCTACCAGTGTAAATGTCACTGGTAGGGAAGGGGTTAAAACTAGGGGCAATCAAGGGGTTAAATGTCTGTTCCCTCAGTGTGTTCTAACTGTATGGGGATAGGACTGAGTAGGAGAGGAGACATATTGCTGTTCCTACTTACTAGGAACAAATGACATGTCTCCTCTCCTCTGACAGCACAGGGATTTGTGTGTTTACACACACAAATCCCCGTGATGGCGCTTGTGCACGCGATCGCGTTTGGCTGATGGCGATCGAGACTGCCATGCGCATCGGGTCCCCTGCTGTGCAGCGGGCGCGTTCACGATCTCTGGCAGCTCTTAACCACTTAACGACCGCCCACCGCCGATTTACGTCGGCAGAATGGCACGGACAGGCAGAATCACGTAGATCTACGTGATCGCCTTTGTGCAGTTGGGGGGTCCATCCGGACCCCCCTTCACTGCAGTGAGCGGCCGTTAAGTGTTCGGGAGCGATCAGGCATGAGGGGGGGGGCGCTCGATTCCGCCCCCCCCTCGCGATCGCTCCCGGCCAATGAAAATGCTTCCTCCGCCATGTGATGTAAACAAGGCTGGAGGAAGTGATGTCATCTCCCTCGCCGCGGTCTTTCCGTTCCCGGCGCCGAGCAGAGAAGAAGCAGGTTAGTGCACCAACAGTCCACTGACACGTAGGTACACATAGGCACACAAATCACCCCCCAGTCACCCCCAGATCACCCCCCAGGTCACCCCAAAGCCCCCAATCACAGTGTCACTGATTGCAGTGATCATTTATTTTACTGATCACTGCATTTAGTGTCATCTGTGATTGTAAAAAGTTGCAGGGCAGTTAGGATTAGGCCCCTTTAGGTCCAGGGTAGCCCCCTAACCCCCCCTAATAAAGGTTTAACCCCTTGATCACCCCCCAGGTAACCCTTTCACCCCCTAACTTCAGCGTCACTAAGCGATTGTTTTTCCGATCGCTGTATTCGTGTCGCTGGTGTTTTAGATAGGCAGTTATTTTTTTTTAGGTTCACCGCAGGTTTTTATTAGTGTCAGGTACCCCCATATATTATTTTAACCCCCTGATTGCCCCTAGAGTTAACCCTTTCACCAGTGATCGCCGTATAAGCGTCACTGGTGTCACTGGTTAGCCAGTAAGTTATTTAGTTATTTAGGTTACCCGTCAGGTTTTTATATAGTGTCAGGTACCCCCATATTTAACCTAATAAAGGTTTTAACCCCCTGATTGCCCCTAGTTAACCCTTTCACCAGTGATCACCATATAAAGGTTACGGGTGACGCTGGTTGATTAGTTTGCTTTTTATAGCATCAGGGCACCCGCCGTATATAACCCAATAAAGGTTTAACCCCCCTGATCGCCCGGCGGGTGAGATCAATTAGGTTTTAGCGCCAGAGAGGGTCTGCGTCGCCCCAGGCAGTGTTAGGTTAGTGACAGTAACGCTAACACCCACGCGCAAAGCATACACCCCCCTTAGTGGTATAGTATCTGATCAGATCTGATCAGATCTATACTAGCATCCCCAGCGGTTTAGGGTTCCCAAAAACGCAGTGTTAGCGGGATGAGCCCAGATACCTGCTAGCACCTGCGTTTAGCCCCTCCGCCCAGCCCAGCCCAGCCCAGCCCACCCAAGTGCAGTATCGATCGATCACTGTCACTTACCAAACACAACACACATAACTGCAGCGTTCGCAGTGCTTGGTTTTTGGGGCCCTGTACGCGGCTAGGCTCCCAAAAAGTCCCACACATGTGGTATCCCCGTACTCAGGAGAAGCAGCAGAATGTAGTTTGGGGTGTAATTTCACATATGCCCATGGCATGTGTGAGCAATATATCATTTAGTGACAACTTTGTGCAAAAAAAAAAAAGTTTGTCATATTCCCGCAACTTGTGGCAAAATATAAAATATTCCATGGACTGAACATGCCTCTCAGTAAATAGCTTGTGGTGTCTACTTTCCAAAATGGGGTCATTTGGGGGGGTTTTGTGCTATTTTGGCATTTTATGGCCTTCGAAACTGTGATAGGTAGTGAGGAGTGAAATCAAAAATTTGCGCCCTTAGAAATCCTGAAGGCGGTGCTTGGTTTCCGGGGTCCCGTACGTGGCTAGGCTCCTAAAAAGTCCCACACATGTGGTATCCCCGTACTCAGGAGAAGCAGCAGAATGCATTTTGGGGTGCAATTCCACATATAACCATGGCATGTGTGAGCAATATATCATTTAGTGACAACTTTTTGTAATTTTTTTTTGTCATTATTCAATCACTTGGGACAAAAAAAAAAATATTCAATGGGCTCAACATGCCTCTCAGCAATTTCCTTGGGGTGTCTACTTTCCAAAATGGGGTCATTTGGGGGGGTTTTGTACTGCCCTGCCATTTTAGCACCTCAAGAAATGAGATAGGCAGTCATAAATTTAAAGCTGTGTAAATTTCAGAAAATGTACCCTAGTTTGTAAACGCTATAACTTTTGCGCAAACCAATAAATATACGCTTATTGACATTTTTTTTACTAAAGACATGTGGCTGAATACATTTTGGCCTAAATGTATGACTAAAATTGAGGTTATTCGATTTTTCTTATAACAAAAAGTAGAAAATATCTTTTTTTTTCAAAATTTTAGTTCTTTTTCCATTTATATCGCAAAAAATAAAAATCGCAGAGGCAATCAAATACCATTAAAAGAAAGCTCTATTTGTGGGAAGAAAAGGACGCAAATTTCATTTGGGTACAACATTGCATGTCCGCACAATTTACAGTTAAAGCAGCGCAGTGCTGAATCCCAAAAACAGGCTTGGTCCTAATGGCCCGAAATGGTCCGGGGCTTAAGTGGTTAAAGGAAACCCCGTACTGGTACGGGGTTTCACGCAGGGGTGCCATTCTGCGCTGTAAAAAGACGTGAGTCGGTCGGGAACCCGTTAAAGAGTAATTTTCCTCCAGAAATATAACCTGGAAAAAATAAAGAAAATACTTGTGTCTCTTGCTGAAAATAAGCTGTCTGCAACTCGAAGCTGAACTTCAGGGACAAAACACTTTCAATTAAATATATTCCTCAATAGCTGCGAAACATATAAATCTTTGTGAGCAATAATGTCTTTGCAAAACCAGATATTACCAGATAAAATAGCAGTGACATCATCACTGTGCAAAGAGCAGAGCTGTAGGAGGGTCTCAATAGGCCACACTCACTGCCAGTAGAAAACTACAGGACTTTCCTAAAATGGGAAGTTCCACTTTTTATTAACCCTCCCACCACTTCTGGAATTTGTCTTTTTTTCTGGATGCAGGTATCTATTTTTATCAGGTACCCATTTCCACTTCTGCTCTTCTCACATAGGTAAGAAGAGCAGAGGTTGGCCTATCCACCCCCATCCCCTGCCTGCAACTTCCTGGGACATGTGATGTGTTCCAGGAGACTGCAAGACCAGCCCAAATGTGCAGTGTGTCTTGTGCATGAGCAGAGGGGAGTGGGCTGTGAAACAGAAGGAAGTTACAGCCGTATTCCCAGAAGCAAGATGGCAGCGCTGGGAATCTGAAGACTGGTGATGAACCAGCCTAGGTGATGACTATGCTGGACTCCTGGACTGGTAAAGTGTCTGTTTTTAAAAGTCAGCAGCTACAGTATTTGTAGCTGCTGACTTTAACCACTTAAGCCCCGGACCATTTGGTAGCTAGAGGACCAGAGGTGATTTCAGAATTTTGCACTGCGCTGCTTTAACTGTAAATTGTGCGGACATGCAATGTTGTACCCAAACGAAATTTGCGTCCTTTTCTTCCCACAAATAGAGCTTTCTTTTAATGGTATTTGATTGCCTCTGCGATTTTTATTTTTTGTGATATAAACGGAAATAGACCGAAAATTTTGAAAAAAAATGATATTTTCTACTTTTTGTTATAAGAAAAATCAAATAAACTCAATTTTAGTCATACATTTAGGCCAAAATGTATTCAGCCACATGTCTTTAGTAAAAAAAATGTCAATAAGCGGATATTTATTGGTTTGCGCAAAAGTTATAGCGTCTACAAACTAGGGTACATTTTCTGGAATTTACACAGCTTTTAGTTTATGACTGCCTATCTCATTTCTTGAGGTGCTAAAATGGCAGGGCAGTACAAAACCCCCCCAAATGACCCCATTTTGGAAAGTAGACATCCCAAGGAAATTGCTGAGAGGCATGTTGAGCCCATTGAATATTTTTTTTTTGTCTCAAGTGATTGAATAATGACTAAAAAAAAAAAAAAATTACAAAAAGTTGTCACTAAATGATATATTGCTCACACATGCCATGGTTATATGTGGAATTGCACCCCAAAATACATTCTGCTGCTTCTCCTGAGTACGGGGATACCACATGTGTGGGACTTTTTGGGAGCCTAGCCACGTACGGGACCCCGGAAACCATGCACCGCCTTCAGGATTTCTAAGGGCGCAAATTTTTGATTTCACTCCTCACTACCTATCACAGTTTTGAAGGCCATAAAATGCCAAAATAGCACAAAACCCCCCCAAATGACCCCATTTTAGAAAGTAGACACCCGAAGGAAATTGCTGAGAGGCCTGTTGAGCCCATTGAATATTTTTTTTTTGTCCCAAGTGATTGAATAATGACAAAAAAAAATAAATTACAAAAAGTTGTCACTAAATGATATATTGCTCACACATGCCATGGTTATATGTGGAATTACACCCCAAAATACATTTTGCTGCTTCTCCTGAGTACGGGGATACCACATGTGTGGGACTTTTTAGGAGCCTAGCCGCGTACGGGACCCCGAAAACCAAGCACCGCCTTCAGGATTTCTAGGCACAAATTTTTGATTTCACTCCTCACTACCTATCACAGTTTCGAAGGCCATAAAATGCCAAAATAGCACAAAACCCCCCCAAATGACCCCATTTTGAAAAGTAGACACCCCAAGCTATTTGCTGAGAGGCATGGTGAGTATTTTACAGCTGTCATTTGTTTTTGAAAATGAAGAAAGAAAATATTTATTTATTTATTTTTATTTTTTTCAATTTTCAAAACTTTGTGACAAAAAGCGAGATCTGCAAAATACTCACAATACCTCTCAGCAAATAGCTTGGGGTGTCTACTTTCCAAAATGGGGTCATTTGGGGGGGGGGTTTGTGCCATCTGGGCATTCCATGGCCTCCGAAACTGTGATAGGCAGTGAGAAGTGAAATCAAAAATTTACACCCATAGAAATCCTGAAAGCGGTGCTTGGTTTTTGGGGTCCCGTACGCGGCTAGGCTCCCAAAAAGTCTCACACATGTGTTATCCCCGTACTCAGGAGAAGCAGCAGAATGTATTTTGGGGTGTAATTCCACATATGCCCATGACATGTTTGAGCAATATATCATTTAGTGACAACTTTGTGCAAAAAACAAACAAAAAAAAAAATGTATTGTCTTTTTTCCGCAACTTGTGTTAACATATAAAATATTCCATGGACTCGACATGCCTCTCAGTATATAGCTTGGGGTGTCTACTTTCCAAAATGGGGTCATTTGGGTGGGTTTTGAACTGTTCTGGCATTTTATACACAACATTAGGAAGCTTACATCCACTCTTCTAACCACTTGAAGACAAAGCCCTTTTTGACACTTTTTGTTTACATGAAAACATAGTTTTTTTTTGCAAGAAAATTATTTTGAACCCCCAAACATTATATATATTTTTAAAGCAAAGGCCCTACAGGTTAAAATGGTGGGTGTTGCATCTTTTTTTCTACACAGTATTTGCGCAGCGATTTTTCAAACAAATTTTTGGGGGAAAAAATACACTTTTTTTAATTTTAATGCACTAAAACACACTATATTACCCAAATGTTTGATGAAATAAAAAAGATGATCTTAGGCCGAGTACATAGATACCAAACACGACATGCTTTAAAATTTTGCACAAACGCGCATTGGCGACAAACTACATACATTTTTGAAAGCCTTTAAAAGCCTTTACAGGTTACCCCGTTAGATTTACAGAGGAGGTCTACTGCTAAAATTACTGCCCTCGATCTGACCTTCGCGGTGATACCTCACATGCATGGTGCAATTGCTGTTTACATATGACGCCAGACCGACGCTTGCGTTCGCCATTGGGCAAGAGCAGGGCAGGACAGGGGTGCTTTTTTTTTTTTTTTTATTATTAATTTTGCTTTTTTATTTTATTTTTTAATTGTTCCTTCCATATTTTTTTTTATCATTTTTATTGTTATCTCAGGGAATGTAAATATCCCCTATGATAGCAATAGGTAGTGACAGGTACTCTTTTTTTTAAAAAACTGGGGTCTTCTAGACCCTAGATCTTTCCTCTGCCCTCAAAGCATCTGACCACACCAAGATCGGTGTGATAAAATGCTTTCCCAATTTCCCAATGGCGCTTTTTATATCCGGGGGGGGACATTCCCTCCCACTGCTTGTAAAATCAGTCCAGAGGCTAATTAGCCACTAGGATTGCTTTTACATGAAAGCCGGCCGCTGGCTGAAAAGAATGATACCAAGATGATACCTAAACCCGCAGGCATCATTCTGGTATAAACATTCAAAGTCCAGCAACATACCAGTACGTTGCTGGTCCTTGTTGGACATGTATTGCAATCTTTTTTTTTCATGCAGCCAGTTGGCTGAACAAAAAAAAAAATGATCCGTGGGTATGCCCACCATTAGAATACCGCCCTTCATCCACCCACTTCTAATGATGGGCATACATGCACCATTTATATATGCCGAAGCATGGGGGCATCCTCCCGCAAAAAAGTGATGCCGCACACACATGGTCGGACCTTTCCACGGGCAAGCCTCCGTCGGAATTTTGACCGTATGTACGCGGCATTAGGAGCAAAATCGCTCCTCCGCCCCTGCTGCCCCAATGCTTCGGCATATTTGCGTTTTTTTTTTTAACTGTGGTGGTGAAATCACCTCCTACAGCACTGGAGTCGCAGGGATCAAGCCTGTCTCTGCGAACGCTGCAGTTATGTGTGTTGTGTTTTGTAAGTGACAGTGATCGATCGATACTGCACTTGGGTGGCCTGGGCTGGACGGAGGGGCAAAACGCAGGTGCTAGCAGGTATCTGGGCTGATCCCGCTAACACTGCGTTTTTGGGAACCCTAAACTGCTGGGGACGCTAGTATAGATCTGATCAGATCAGATATTGATCTGATCAGATACTATACCACTAAGGGGGGTGTATGCTTCAGGCGTGGGTGTTAGCGTTACTGGCACTAACCTGACACTGCCTGGGGTGTGACGCAGACCCTCTCTGACGCTAAAACCTAATTGATATCACCCGCCGGGCGATCAGGGGGTTAAACCTTTATTGGGTTATATATACGGCGGGTGCCCTGACACTATAAAAAGCAAACTAACTAATCAGCGTCCCCCTTAACACTTATATGGTGATCACTGGTGAAAGGGTTAACCAGGGTGCAATTAGGGGGTTAAAACCTTTATTAGATAATATATGGGGGTACCTGACGCTATAAAAACCTGCGGCGAACCTAAAAAAAATTACTGGCTACTGATCTGCATCACCGACGCTAAGACAGCGATCAGAAAAATTATGGCTTAGCGACAGTGGTGATAGGGGGTGAAAGGGTTACCTGTGGGGCGATCAAGGGGGTTAAACCTTTATTAGATAATTTATGGTGGTACCTGACGCTATAAAAACATGCGGCGAACCTAAAAAAAATTACTAGCTACCGATCTGCATCACCGACACTAAGACAGCGATCAGAAAAACGATCGCTTAGCGACAGTGGTGATAGGGGGTGAAAGGTTTACCTGGGGGGCGATCAAGGGGGTTAAACCTTTATTAGATAATTTATGGGGGTACCTGACGCTGTAAAAACCTGCAGCGAACCTAAAAAAAATTACTGGCTACCGATCTGCATCACCGACACTAAGACAGCGATCAGAAAAATGATCGCTTAGCGACAGTGGTGATAGGGGGTGAAAGGGTCACCTGGGGGGCGATCAAGGGGTTAAACCTTTATTAGATAATTTATGGGGGTACCCGACGCTATAAAAACCTGCGGCGAACCTAAAAAAAATAACTGGCTACCGATCTGCATCACCGACGCTAAGACAGCGATCAGAAAAATGATCGCTTAGCGACGGCGGTGCTAGGGGGTGAAAGGGTTATCTGGGGGGTGATCAGGGGGTTAAACCTTTATTAGGGGGGGTTAGGGGGCTACACTGGACCTAAAACTAAATGTAGTGACACTTTTACAGTCAGAAATGTCACTGATTGCAGTGATCAGTAAATAAATGGTCACTGCAATCAGTGACACTGTAACTGGGGGCTGGGGGGTGATCTGGGGGGGCCTGGGGGGGCGATTTGTGTGCCTATGTGTCCTGGTGTCAGTGTAGTGTTAGTGTACTGACCTGTGTGTCTTCTCTTGTATGGTGCTCGGTATATGTGAGCGCCGCATGAGAGATGACATCACTTCCTCCTGCTTCCTCTGCCTGTGTAAACATTACACAGCAGAGGGGGCCTTTCCATTCGCCGGGAGCGATCGCGGGGGGGTGGCCGGAATCGAATGGCCGCCCCCTCATGTCGGATCGCTCCCCAACGAATACCGACCGCTCACTGTATAGGAGGGGGGTCCGATCGGACCCCCCAACTGTACAAAGGCAATTACGTACACTGTACGTGATTGTGCCTGTCGGTGCCATTCTGCCGACGTACATATACAGTGAGCGGTCGTTAAGTGGTTAATGTTTTTTTTTTTTTTTCAAAAGAGCAAACAAGAATACATTACATGGGTTTGCATATATTGAAGGACAAACAGTTCACATAGAGACTTTTTTGTTTCATCACAGTTTTCAATTGTTTCTGGTATATATTTTTTGTATATTTATCACTGAAGAAAAGATACATAATATCACATTATTGTAAAGCCGTGTATGCTTTGGCAAAAAAGTTTGTTGCAACAAAGGAAAGGCAGGGCCAAAGCTCTTTTGGCCCTACTTCTCCTGTAGGTCACAGGAGTGCCCTTCATTCTGCACTCCTGTGACCCGTGTTCAACTCAGTCGGTGCAGGCTCTGGAGAGATCCCAATTTTAATGTGGGGATCTTCCCAGAGGCCTGGACCAGCAGCTGGCTCAGGCTCTCAGCAAGCTGCTGAGAGCCTGAGCCAGCTGCTCCCAACCCCTTCACAGTGCAGAGCTCAAGTGACTGCTGGAGGGGTACCCTGCTCACCAGTTCTCTGCTCAATGAAGTCTAAGAACTGAGCAATCAGTGGTCTTTATCGCTCAGCTTTCAGTGTATAGGCGGTGGAGGACAGATCGATCCATCTAGGTGAGTATAAATGTTTGTTTTTTAATACCCCACGCTTCTCTTTTAAGGGTCATTTTTGGGGTGTCATATACATATATATACATATATTACTGTGCAAACGTATTAGGCAGGTTTGACAAAATGTTGTAAATTAATTAAAAATATATATTTTAATAGTTTATTTTTTAAATTTACAGTGAACAGATGAAACATTTAAATAAAATCAATATTTGATGTGACTACCCTTTGGCTTCAAACCAGCATTAATTCTTCTAGGTACACACAGTGCTTGCACACACAGTTTTTTAAGGAACTTGGCAGGTAGGTTGTTCTAAACATCTTGGAGAACTAACCAGAGATCTTCTATGGATGTAGGCTGCCTCAAATCCTTCTGTCTCTTCATGTAATCCCAGACAGACTTGATGACGTTGAGATCAGTGCTCTGTGGGGCCAAACCATCACTTCCAGGACTCCTTGTTTTTCTTTACACTGAAGATAGTTCTTAATGACATTGACTGTGTGTTTGATGTCGTTGTCCTGCTACAGAATAAATTTGGGGCCAAGCACACACCTCCCTGATGGTATAGCATGATGGGTAAGTATCTTCTTTCATTTTAACTTCTTCAGACCTGGGCCATGTACAAAATACGGCCACAAGGTGGTTCTAGAAATCCGGGAGGCCGTCTTTTTACGTGTCACTGACATGCCGATGCGCGTGCCTGGCGGCCGCGATGTCCGCCAGGTACCCGCGATCGGCCGGTACACAGCCAAGGACGTGGATCTCTGTGTGTAAACACAGAGATCCATGTCCTGTCAGGGAGAGCAGACCGATGCTGTGTCCCTTGTACATAGGGACACAGATCGGTCACCTCCCCCAGTCAGTCCCCTCCCCCCACAGTAGTAATCACTAATAGGGCACACATTTAACACCTTCCTCGCCCCCTAGTGTTAACCCCTTCCCTGCCAGTCACATTTATACAGTAATCAATGCATTTTTATAGCACTGTTCGCTGTATAAATGCGAATGGTCCCAAAATAGTGTCAAAAGTGTCCGATGTGTCCGCCATAATGTCGCAGTAACGAAAAAAATCACTGATCGCCGCCATTACTAGTAAAAAAAAAAAAAATTAATAAAAATGCCATAAAACTACCCCCTATTTTGTAAACGCTATAACTTTTGCGCAAACCAATCAATAAACGCCGATTGCGATTTTTTTTACCAAAAATATGTAGAAGAATACGTATCGGACTAAACTGAGGAAAAAAAATGTTTTTTTATATATTTTTTGGCATATTTATTATAGCAAAAATCAAAAAATATTGTTTTTTTTTCAAAATTGTCGCACTTTTTTGTTTATAGCGCAAAAGATAAAAACCGCAGAGATGATCAAATACCACCAAAAGAAATCTCTATTTGTGGGAAAAAAAGGACGTTAATTTTGTTTGGGAGCCACATCGCACGACCGCGCAATTTTCATTCAAAGCGTGACAGTGCCGAAAGCTATAATTTCGCCTGGGCAGGAAGGGGGTATATGTGCCCAGTAAGCAAGTGGTTAAAGACACATCATGCTTACTTTCCTTCAACATCCGAAGATGTCCAACAGTGCCATCAGCACAGAACTGGTGGAAACCAGTGGGACCCAGGTACACCCATCGACTGTCTGGAGATGTATGGCCAGAAGGGGCCTTCATGGAAGAATTGTGGCCAAAAAGTCATACCTCCGATGTGGAAACAAAGCTAGGCGACTCAACTATGCATGAAAACATAGGAACTGGAGTGCAGAAAAAATGGCAACAGGTGCTTTGGACTGATGAGTGAAAATTTTAAATATTTGGCTGTAAAAGGAGGCAGTTTGTTCTGTGGGCAACAGTAAAGCATGGCGGAGATTCCTTGAAGGTTTAGGGCTACATTTCTGCAAATAGAGTAGGAGATTTGGCTAGGATTAATGGTGTCCTCAATGCTGAGAAAGCACTCTTAATTTACAGCATTTTTCTGCCAAAAATGTTTGCACAGTACTGTATATACAGTATATATACATATATAGTATATATACAAATTTTAATAAAGTAAACCTGTGTTGGGAAAAAAGTCCAACAAATGTTACACCTATACAGGCATTATAAGATGCTAGCACATACTATAAACATTTTAGAAAGGCTTACAGATGCACTCCTTTTGCTAGAAATGCCCTCAGCTCACATACCACATCCCACAATGCATTTCTCCATGCCGGTCATCTTACAGTTGCAAAAAAAAGTATGTGAACCCTTTTGGAATGATATGGATTTCTGCACAAATTGGTCATAAAATGTGATCTGATCTTCATCTAAGTCACAACAATAGACAATCACAGTCTGCTTAACCACTTGTGACCCCTTCACGGAGATATACGTAGGCAGAATGGCATGTACAGGCACAATCACGTACATGTACGTGGCCCTTTAACTGCCGACGTCGGGGTCGCGCGCGCGCCGCCGCCGGCGCTTTTGCGACCCCCCTGCCTTCCCCGTGAGTGGGACCGCGGGTCCCGCGGACTCGATCGCTGCGGGGATCCCCGCGATCGTCTCACGGAGGCTCGGAGCCGGGAGATGTGTGTGTAAACACAACATCTCCCCGCTCCTCTACTGACAATGTCAGCGATCTCCGCTCTGTGTATAATCAGAGCGGAGATCGGTGATGTGTCAGTCGTAGCCACGCCCCCCCTCAGTTAGTAACACGCCCCTAGGCACACTTAACCCCTCCAGCGCCCCTAGTGGTTAACCCCTTCACTGCCAGTGTCATTTTCATAGTAACCAGTGCATTTTTATTGCACTGATCGCTGTGAAAATGACAATGGTCCCAAAACTGTGTCAAAAGTGTCCGATGTGTCCACCATAATGTCGCAGTCATGAAAAAAAATGCTGATCGCCGCCATAACTAGTAAAAAAAAAAAAAATAATAAAAATGCCTTAAAACTATCCCCTATTTTGTAAACGCTATAATTTTTGCGCAAACCAATCAATAAACGCAGATTGCGATTTTTTTAACCAAAAATATGTAGAAGAATACGTATCGGCCGAAACTGAGGAAAAAAAATGTTTTTTTATATATTTTTTGGGGATATTTATTATAGCAAAAAGCAAAAAATATGTAATTTTTTTCAAAATTTTCGCTCTATTTTTGTTTATAGCGCAAAAAATAAAAACCGCAGAGGTGATCAAATACCACCAAAAGAAAGCTCTATTTGTGGGAAAAAAAGGACGCCAATTTTGTTTGGGAGCCACGTCGCACGACCGTGCAATTGTCAGTTAAAGCGATGCAGTGCCGAATCGCAAAAAGGGGCCTGGTCATAATGGCCCGTATTGGTCCGGGGCTTAAGTGGTTAAACTAATAACACACAAAGAATTAAATGTTACCATGTTTTTATTGAACACACCATGTAAACATTCACAGTGCAGGTGGAAAAAGTATGTAAACCCTTGGATTTAATAACTGGTTGAACCTCCTTTTGGCAGCAATAACTTCAACCAAATGTTTCCTGTAGTTGCAGATCAGACGTGGTAATTCTTGACCATTCCTCTTTATAGAACTGTTTCAGTTCAGCAATATTCTTGGGATGTCTGGTGTGAATCGCTTTCTTGAGGTCATGCCACAGCATCTCAATCGGGTTGAGGTCAGGACTCTGACTGGGCCACTCCAGAAGGCGTATTTTCTTCTATTTAAGCCATTCTGTTGTTTATTTACTTCTATGCTTTGGGTCGTTGTCCTGTTGCAACACCCATCTTCTGTTGAGCTTCAGCTGGTGGACAGATGGCTTTAAGTTCTCCTGCAAAATGTCTTGATAAACTTGGGAATTAATTTTTCCTTCGATGATAGCAATCCGTCCAGGCCCTGACGCAGCAAAGCAGCCCCAAACCATGATGCCCCCACCACCAATATGGCACATAGGCTGCAATGGAAATGGGTAGGTGCAGGTGCCAGGAAGCTGGAATGGAAGACTTGAATTTGGGAGCACTGATGTCAAGCAAGCAGAAGCATATTGGTGAGGGTACTCAGAATACACCAAGTCCAATAGAAATCAGAACGGGATAACAAGCCAAGCTCAATAACAATTGAGCAGTTAGGCACCAAATTGTGAGCGGGATCAAGGTCAGAGATTAGGTGGGGAATGTGCAGGAAGTGAGATACAGAGATACAAAATCTGAGTACATGCCCAGGTCGGTAAAAGGTAAGCAGCAAACATAGATAGACAAAGATTATTCAGACGCAGGTCAATAACAGGACCAAGCGGGTTCTGAATCAGGGATAAAAGGAACTCAAGCTGAAAGAGCATTCAGCAATGATCTCATGTAGGGGCCAGCTTTAAGTAGTTCACTAGGAGCTAGTATCTCTGCTGGACATGCCTATGCATCCGTATCAATGCCGTTGTGTGCATTTTGCATGTTTAGTTAGGCTTACATGCCCCAAAACATCTGCATGTTTATGTGCATGCCAAATAGCCTTACCACTGGCATGACCTTTCACATGTTTCTGACAAAAATTGCCACTGTTATCTAGGTTTGATTTCCTACTACTAAAAAAAAATATTAACATTGACTTTCAACAAGTATATACCATATAGCCTTGTACACACGGCCGAGAATCTCGTCAGGAAAAAACTCGTAGTTTTTCTTGACGAGATTCTTGGACAAGAAACTTGTCCCGGCCGAGTGTACACACGCTTGATTAAAAAAAAACCACGGTTCTTTGAATAGAGCGAACGCGGTGACGTAATCGACTACGACGAGCGTGCACTCGTCACATTCGATGCCGTCGCCGCCATCTTGCTACACCCTACCTATGCCTAGGAAGCTACCGCGCATGCGTCAAAGTCATTTCGAGCATGCGCGGGTTTCCACGGCGACAGGTAAGTGTACACACACACACTTTTCTCGTCGAGAAACATGCTGGCGAGAATCTCAACGAGAAAATGGAGAATCCTGACGAGAAAATAGAGAGCAGGTTCTCTATTTTTCTCGTCGAGATTCTTGGCGGTTTTCTCGACGAGAAACCTGATAGCCGCGTACACACGACCGATTTACTCGGCAAGAAAGCTCTGCCAGCAAGTTTCTTGTCGTTTTTTGACGAGAAACTCGGTCGTGTGTACGAGGCTTTAGTTTTGTAATTTGTCTGAACTGTGAGAGGCATTCAGTTATGAAACATATCCTTAATACAAATGGCTAAATGCTGCATTTCTACTTGTGAACAACACTGATGTGAAGATTTGACAAATTACACATTTCTCACCTATTTGTCGAGATCAGAATCTTCTGATTAAAGGAAGTCTGAAAAAGTATGTCGTGTACAAACATTATGTGGTCTCCTTTGGGGGTTCTATTGGGCTGCGTGCGGTGCTCTAATTTGGGACTCTCAGATCATTTTGTTCAAGTGGATAGTTAGTCTTTTCGGTGTGGTTTTAGATATAAATATAAGAGGACAGCTTGACGTTAGTAATCTTATTAACCCTTTCAATACAGGGCTTTTTATACCACTTCCATACCGGGCCTATTCCCGCACTTCTCTCCTACATGTACAAATCATCATTCTTTTGCGAGAAAATTACTCAGAACCCCCAAACATTATATATTTTTTTTAGCAGACACCCTAGGGAATAAAATTACAGTTGTTGCAACTTTTTATCTTGCACGGTATTTGCGCAATCATTTTTGAAACGCCTTTTTTGGGGGAAAAAAAATGGTTTAATGAATTAAAAAATAACAAAACAGTAAAGTTAGCCCAATCATTTTGTAAAATATGAAAGCTTATGTTACGCCGAGTAAATAGATACCTAACATGTCACGCTTTAAAATTGCGCACACTCATGGAATGGTGCCAAACTTTGGTACTTAAAATTCTCCATAGGCGACGCTTTGATTTTTTTTTACAGGTTACCAGGTTAGAGTTACAGAGGAGGTCTAGTGCTAGAATTGTTGCACGCGCTCTAACGCACACGGCGATACCTCACATATGTGGTTTGAACGGCGTTTACATATGTGGGCGGGACTTACGTGTGCGTTCGCTTCTGAGCGCAAGCTATTGGGGACAGGGGCGTTTAAAAAAAAAAATATTATTATTTTTTTTTATTTTACTTATTTTTTTTATTTTTACTTTATTTTTTACACTTTTTTTTTTTTTGATCACTTTTATTCCTATTACAAGAAATGTAAACATCCCTTGTAATAGGAATATGTGTGACAGGTCCTCTTTATGGAGAGATGCGGGGTTAATAAGACCCCACATCTCTCCTCCAGGCTGGAAAGCATGAGATCGTGAAAAAAATTTCACTGATCTCATACTTACAGCCGCAATGGCGGCTTTGTTTACATCTGAGGACCCAGGCGTGACGTCATCACATCGCGCCCGGGCCTCCGACGGTCATAGAGATGACTGGTGACCATCTGGTCACCAGTCATCTCTATGCTCGTCACGTGACCCACCACCGGCGCCGGACGATTCTCTCCGGGTCCCCGATGGCACGGGAGAGCCAGGAGAAGCACCGGATGGCGGCGGGAGGGGGGATGTCCCCTCCCGCCGCCTATAAGAACGATCAAGCTGCGGAACTGCCGCTATGATCATTCTTATGGTGCGCAGAATCGCCAGCTGAAGACAAGGATATCTGAATGATGCCTCTAGCTGCAGGCATCATTCAGATATCCCCCCTCAAACCCAGGACGTCATATGACGCCCACCCGGAGGGAGAGAGGGTTCCTGCTGGCGTCGTTTTACAATGACCCGGTATGGAAGTGGTTAAAGAAGAGGAGGATCAAGAAGACAGGATCACACAGCCTTTATACACAATGCAGAGGATTAACCCCTTAGGTACCACAGTGAGTATAACAAGCATGCTTTACTGCATATACAGACTGATTTTACTGTTGTAGGTTTAGTAACACTTTAATGATAATAATAAAATTAATATATCATAAAAAGTGAGTTAAAACTTACCATTATGGAGACACACAGCAATAAATCTAGACCTTCCTCTTCCTTAGCCAGGACTAGAATAAAAAGTATTGGTAGACTTTTATTCAAATAATACACAATTATATAATAATGACAATAATAATACTTTTCTTTTGCTGCATAAATAAGTACATTTGAAATAATACTGTGTGTCCATCAGAGCAGTTAATGCTGCATGTGAGACCTCAAAAAATGAATTCGCAGCTTGCCACTGCTTTAAAGCAGATCCAAACTCAAATTCTAAAAATCTAAATTCACTGCCAAGTCATAGGGTGGTGAAACATTGGAAAAAGAACAGGTCCGCTCTCTGACAGGGCAGTGTTGTGTGGCAGGCTTTTTGAAGCACACCCATCATACAAATATTTACGGTACATCTGTAGTCCTGAAGACTTTTAAAACCAGTCATTTTCTTTTTTTAATATTACACACTGTCACATTTTTGTTCGAAAGACAGGAGTTTGTTTATCATATCTATGTGGTTGGAAAAAATAATTAAAAAAAAACACAATTTTATTGCTGGAGTAAGTAGAGAACCTATGATGTTAGGTCACTAGACTTAGGCCCCTTTCACACTTATACGACTTGTCCCACGATTTGTGATGGCAAAGTAGCATGACAAGTCGTTTCCCATGATTTCCAATGACAACCATTCATATAAGTACGACTTCAAGTCGTTCCGACTTCAAAGTAGTCTCTGCACTACTTTGGTCCAATTTTGATGCCACTTACACAGGCATTCCCTGAAATCGCGGCCGTGAAATCGCGGTAAAATCGCGTGACTTTGCAGTCTCACTAGTGTGAAAGGGGCCTAAAGAAGAGAGAAAATTGCATGTAGGAAAAATGAAGTGGCGAGAAGGCAAACATTTTCTATAAAGTTCATAGACAGCCAATTTATTTATTTTTTGTTTTGGGAAAAGGTTTAAAACCTTTTGTAAGGTCTTTAGCTATATGTGTTTTTTGGGGAGATTTTACTTTGTTTCTTGGACATAATGTTATCACCATATCTATAAGTGGTGGTAAATCTCCAATGGAGACACAGACAGCAAGAATAAACCAATAGAGGTTCTAGTCTTCCTTCTGTAGCGCTACCCCCAGTTAAGAGAGCCGCTGGATTTGTTTTCGGGCCCTGTGTACAGCACCACCAACTCCCGGCAATCTGCTCGACCCACTATGGCAAAGCTAGTCTAGGGGTTATATTTTTATCATAATCAATGGGTATGGTAAAGGCACCCTCCTTACAGTAAGACAACACACCAATGTTAAAGTGGGTCCATGCTGGTACTTTTGGCGCGTTACTTGCTGCAACAGGATCCCGGACTCGAGAGCCCCCACATGTAGCGCTACCCCCAGTTAAGAGAGCCGCTGGATTTGTTTTCGGGCCCTGTGTACAGCACCACCAACCCCCGGCAATCTGCTCGACCCACTCTGGCACAGCTAGTCTAGGGGTTATATTTTTATCATAATCAATGGGTATGGTAAAGGCACCCTCCTTACAGTAAGACAACACACCAATGTTAAAGATTACGTATAACAGTTTACTTTGGTTGCCGATCCAACTGATGTCCTCACTCGACAAGTCAGATGCCACCCAGGCTCCGCAGTGGGGTGGAAGGCTCTTTGGAAGTTGCGCAAGGCCCAGGCTTCAGGCCTTGCACTGCAGCAGATCCACACAGGAAGAAACTCTTGCTTGCAGCGCGGTGTCCAAAGAGGCCGAGCTCCGCCTCGCCTCCTCCTTAAATAACCCCTTCCATGAGTCTCTGCGGTGGCTAACTGCACTCTGGGTGCCGAACGGGGTTCTGGGTAACGTAGTCCTGGGGCCTTAAAGGAGACCCCGCTACACTTCATATTACTAAGAACGTTTAGAATTTTAATGAATAACTTAGGTAATTTAAGATGCAAGCTTTCGGGACTCATTAGGTCCCTTCATTCAGCTTTATACGATTGTACCCCAGGTAATCAAATCACTGGCTGTGCAAACATCCATGAATAGCAGTTGTAAAACCAAGCAGTAGGAACCAGTAGATTCCTGCCACTAGGATTCACACTGTGGCAAAACAGCCGTGTGAATAGATCCTAACTTATGAGAATTTCATGGGATCTCTTTTATCGTTGCAAACTTTACTTTGCGGTAAATCAGGAGTACTTTCCCCAGCATTTAAGCAATAATAGCCATAAATGTTGCTGTTTATTCCAGAAATAAATTACAATATTTGGAGCTGAGTTATGTTACCCTAATCTTGTAAATGGTGCTGTCAGTGTGCACTGAGGACCCATAATTATGATAAATCACCTAACACTGAGGTATGAAGGATACAATATTTTTATATTATAAAAAGATTTTTATATCAGTCAAACTCTGGGATAAGGAAATATTATCTCAATACAAGAGGCATGTGTACTCACTTGAATATTGGCATAAATCAGCCCCTATGTATTGTAATGGACATAGACATAGGGGCTGATTTACGAACCGTTTGCGCCATGAGTTGAGGCGCACGCCGAGGCGCAACGTACATTTCGGTATTTAGGAAACATTTGCGCCGGTTACACAGCGCTATTCCCCATTTACTAAAGTTATCTCGGCGCACAGGAGGAAGCGACCAGTGTGCCACTATGGACATGGCGCACGGCATCTTCAATTAAATATTTAAACAAGCTGGAAGTGCCAATATTATGGGGTGATGTGGGGTGATGTGAGGAAGTATAGTAACAACTGCCCAAGTAACAAATACGCCCAAAATAGAATGAGAAGTTAACTTTTTCTGAACAAGCCTGCTGCGCCTGCAAGTACGTTTAGAACTGCGTGAGGGCTATTTATGCACTGTGCATGCGCAAGCAGCATTTACGCACATTCAAATGCGTTGGTTCACTGCGCGGCCAAAATCTTAGTAAATGTCAATCAACGTAAATGCATTTGCGTGGGTTGAACAGGCGCACCTCTAAACTTGACATTTTTTATTTAACGCTGGTTCATTTTTATGTTTTTTTTTTAAGGATATTTGCACACGGGTCATGTTAGCTTCTTACATTGTTAACATGTGACATGTACCTTGTTAAAATTATGTAAAAATACTCTCGCTACTCTAGCTCCTCCTAAAAGGGCTTTTATTCTTCCCCCTCTAATGCATATGTTTGCTTTGGGCTAGTTTTTGCTTTTAAAGGGGAACTCTACACTCCATTTTCCAATGCTCTTGTCTCCCCCTTCTAATGCATATGTTTTCTTTGGGCTAGTTTTTGCTTTTAAAGGGGAACTCTACACTCCACTCTATTCTCCAAAGGCTGTGAGCTGCCTTCACCAATCCAAACCACTTTTGGGGTGCCCGAGCCCCTCCTGTCCCCACACATCCATCCCCTTTCATTAGCTGGCTTGCTGTGTTTGGCTAGGGGTTTGTTAGTGCGTGGGAGGGGGTGGTATTTTTCACGTGGGGGTTCTCATTTTAAGCCTTTCCAGACCCAAATGGCCTTGTAAGTATTGGGGGGGGGGAAGCTATTTTTTTTGTGTTAAAATCTTGCAGCTGCAATGTCGATTTGTAAGTTTGCTCTAAAGCCGTACATCTTTGAAGCAGCATTTTGGATACATGCTACAGATGCACCACTTTACAGGCAGGGTAACCCCCCAAGTTAATAGCTTTAGGGCAAGTACACTCAATAGAAACCCAGTCCAGATGCTTTTCTGCATGTGCGTTTTTGATGCATTCCTATGCTTTTATGATGCGTTTTTTTGCGTTCCAGTACAGTCCAGTGCAGGAAACATGCAGCATGTTCTACTTTATTTTATGGAACTTGAACACACTCACTGGAACTGCAAGCAATGGTGTGAACTATGCCATTGAAAAACATATAACCTACTTTCCATGCGTTTTTGATGCATAAAAAAATGCACTGGACTGCATGTGGTGTGAACTGGCCCTTACACAATTCGGCATATTTAAAGGCACTTCTCCTTGTTTCGTTTTTGGGGTTCTCCAAATTGGTGACTTTGATATATGTCCCTTAGGGTGGGACCTGGGCCCCCATACCCATTTTAAGGCCAATAACTAGAAGATAAGGCAGCCAAGTGGGGACTAGCAAAATTAACAAGTCAGTTCCCATAGACTGCAGTGGTATTGTCCCATCTCTAATTTAGCAGCATGCTGGATGATGTGCTTTATTTATTTTTTGGACGGGTTGGTCTGGGCATGCTCAGGGATAGGGATGGGCCCGGTGCTCGATTCGAACCCATGTTCGAATCGAGCATCGGGCGTTCGCTCGCTCGTCGAGCCCAGAACTATTTGGGCCGTTCGCATCACATTCGTGTGATGCGAGCGGCCCCGCAATGCATTGCGGCCGGCGCGGCCGGCGCAGTGCATTGCTGGCTGATGATTGGCCAAGCATGCACTGTGACCCCGCATGCTTGGCCAATCACAGCGCCCGAAACTCGGAGAGCAATAATTGGCTACAGGCAGGACGCCTGTAGCCAATTACAGCTCAGGGGCTTTAGTACACGCCCCACCATTTAAAAGGCCGCCACGCCATCGGCCCCGGTCACATGAGTTCCGGCTTTAGGAGAGATTAGTCTGCTGATTCTGTCTTTGCTTGATACTGAAAGATTTGCTCTTCTTTGCTAAACCATTGGCTATTTCTTTGCTAAACCATTGCTACCTAAGTCATTGATCGTTCATTGCTGCTGATTGCACAGTTAGTGTGTTATTAGCTGCTGCTGGGGATTAGTCTGGTGCGTGCTTACTGTTAGTACAGTATTGCAGTAGTACCAACCGCAGTGCTGTTAGCACAGCATTGCACCCCAACAGCACCCATAGGACTTCTAGTGTGTTAGTGGCAGCAAACAGAGCTCCTATATTTTCTGCTCAGCAGCACCCATAGGACTTCTAGTGTGTTAGTGGCATCACACAGAGCTCCTATATTTTCTTCTCAGCAGCACCCATAGGACTTCTAGTGTGTTAGTGGCAGCAAACAGAGCTCCTATATTTTCTTCTCAGCAGCACCCATAGGACTTCTAGTGTGTTAGTGGCATCACACAGAGCTCCTATATTTTCTTCTCAGCAGCACCCATAGGACTTCTAGTGTGTTAGTGGCAGCAAACAGAGCTCCTATATTTTCTTCTCAGCAGCACCCATAGGACTTCTAGTGTGTTAGTGGCAGCAAACAGAGCTCCTATATTTTCTTCTCAGCAGCACCCATAGGACTTCTAGTGTGTTAGTGGCAGCAAACAGAGCTCCTATATTTTCTTCTCAGCAGCACCCATAGGACTTCTAGTGTGTTAGTGGCAGCAAACAGAGCTCCTATATTTTCTTCTCAGCAGCACCCATAGGACTTCTAGTGTGTTAGTGGCAGCAAACAGAGCTCCTATATTTTCTTCTCAGCAGCACCCATAGGACTTCTAGTGTGTTAGTGGCAGCAAACAGAGCTTCTATATTTTCTTCTCAGCAGCACCCATAGGACTTCTAGTGTGTTAGTGGCAGCAAACAGAGCTCCTATATTTTCTTCTCAGCAGCACCCATAGGACTTCTAGTGTGTTAGTGGCATCACACAGAGCTCCTATATTTTCTTCTCAGCAGCACCCATAGGACTTCTAGTGTGTTAGTGGCATCACACAGAGCTCCTATATTTTCTTCTCAGCAGCACCCATAGGACTTCTAGTGTGTTAGTGGCAGCAAACAGAGCTCCTATATTTTCTTGTCAGCAGCACACATAGTACCTATAGTGTGTTAGTGTCAGCACCCATAGGACCTACAGTGTGTTGTGAGCACACATAGGAGTTCTATTTTTTATACTATATACACTACCGACTACAATGGCTGGAAGACCGCCAAGGAGAGGCAGAGCGTGCCGAGGCAAGAACACAGGGCAGGCAGGCTCTGTTTCTAGAGACAACAGTGCTGGCCGTGGACGTGGTCGTGCATCGTCATCAGCGCGTGGCCATGGGACACGCTTGTCTTTGTTTTCGGCAGCTGGACATGTGGAGCCGCATCATGCCGAAGGCTTGGTAGAATGGATGACCAAGCCCTCCTCATCCTCCTCATCCTCTCTCACCCAGGCTCAGGGTACTGGCAGAGCAGCTGCCAACGCGTACTCAATGGCATCATCAGCCACCCCTTCCCTAGACCCACCATGTCCTCCTGAGGAGTCCCCCGAACTGTTTGAGCACAGTGTTGGGTACATGCTCCAGGAGGATGCCCAACGATTCGAAGGCTCGGATGATGATACCCAGCTTGAGGAAGTCAGTAGTGTGCGCGCAGAGAAAGGGGATGCTGAAGGACAGCAATCTGGCAGTAGTGTTCCACCAGCTGCAGCTTACTGCCAGGTTTGCTCTAGTGGTGAAGAGGGAGGGGATGATGAGGTCACTGACTCCACGTGGGTGCCTGAAGGGAGAGAGGAGGAGGAGGATCAGGATGCAGCGTCACATGTCCAACGAGGCAGGATGCCCCCTGGAGGCCAGCTAGAGGCCAGCACAGCAACTGTACCACACCGCAGAGCTCCGCCTGTGCAGGGCGCTGCCTCTGCACGTTATCACAAAAGTTCTTTGGTGTGGGCCTTTTTTGAGACGAGTGCATCAGATCGCACCACTGCTATTTGCAATATTTGTCTCAAGCGTATCTCGCGTGGCCAAAACATCAGCCGCTTGGGCACCACAAGCATGAGCAGACATATGTCGACCTGCCATGCAGCTCGTTGGCAAGCACACATAAAAGACCCACACCAAAGAACAAAGCGGACCTCTCCTTGCTCCTCATCAGCTGGGATCTCCATCCCCACTATATCTTCAGTCCTCTCTGAAAGCTGCTCTGAGAGGACTGAAGGTGTAGAATTAGGTGTGTCACAACCAAGTACTTGCAGTACACCGACGTCCGATTGTAGCAGGCAAATTTCCCTGCCCCAGCTGCTGGACCGTCGAAAGAAGTATACTCCCAGCCATCCACATGCCCAGCGGTTGAATGCTAGCTTGGCTAAATTGCTAGCACTTCAACTGCTGCCTTTTCAGTTGATAGACTCGGCCCCCTTCCGTGAGTTTGTTCAATGTGCGGTTCCTCAGTGGCAGGTTCCCAAACGCCACTTTTTGTCACGGAAGGCAATTCCGTCTCTCTACTGGCATGTGGAAGGCAATGTCCATGCCTCGCTGGACAGGGCGGTCAGCGGTAAGGTGCATATTACCGCTGACTCATGGTCCAGCAGGCATGGACAGGGACGTTATCTTTCTTTCACGGCCCATTGGGTCACTCTATTGGTAGCTGGGAGGGATGCAGGACAAGGTGCAGTAGTGTTGGAGGTTGTTCCGCCACCACGCCTCCAAAATGCTACTACTGGTTGTGACACACCTCTCTCCTCCACCCCCTCCTCTTCTTCTTCCTCCATGTCCTCTTCGAGTGCTCTGTCCTCGGAACCAGCGGTGCTCCGTAGGCGTACAAGGGGCTACGCGAGTACGCAGGCAAAAAGATGCCATGCCGTGCTTGCGCTGGTGTGTTTGGGGGACAGGAGCCACACTGGGCCAGAGGTTCTGGCAGCTCTGCAGGGGCAGGCCGAGAGGTGGTTGACGCCACGCCAGCTTAAGCCAGGAATGGTCGTTTCTGATAATGGCACCAACCTCCTCTCCGCCCTGCGACAGGGGCAGCTCACCCATGTGCCCTGTATGGCTCACGTCCTCAACCTGGTGGTGCAGCGGTTCTTGGGCAGGTTCCCAGGCTTACAGGGTGTCCTGAGGCAGGCCAGGAAAGTCTGTGTGCATTTCCGCCGATCTTATAATGCCAGTGCTCGGCTGACTGAGCTGCAAAAGGAGCTGAACCTGCCCAAGAACCGCCTAATATGTGACATGCCCACCAGGAGGAACTCAACGTTGGCCATGCTGCAGCGACTGCACACGCAGCAGAGGGCCATCAATGAGTACCTTTGTGACTACGGCACCAGGACAGGGTCAGGGGAGCTTGGCTTTTTTTCCCCACGCCAGTGGAGCATGATCAGGGATGCATGCACTGTCCTCTCACCATTTGAGGAGGCCACGAGGATGGTGAGCAGTGACAGTGCATGCATCAGTGACACTGTACCTCTTGTCCACCTGTTGGAGCATACGCTGCGTGGGATAATGGACAGGGCACTTGAGGCAGAACAGAGGCAGGAAGAGGAGGACTTCCTTGTCTCTCAAGGCCCCCTTTATCCAGACAATGTTCCTTCTGTCCCACCCATCACACAGGAAGAGGAGGAGGAGGAGGAGGATTGTGTGAGCATGGAGGTGGAGCCTGGCACTCAGCATCAGCAGCAGCAGTCTTTTAGGGATGATGTACAGTCCCAACAAACCAGTGGACTTGTACGTGGCTGGGAGGAGGTGGCTGGCGATCATGTCATCCTCAGTGACCCAGAAGACTCCGGACCGAATGCCTCAGCTAACCTACGCTGCATGGCCTCCCTGATCCTGCAAAGCCTGCGGAAGGATCCTCGTGTTCTTCGGATCAAGGAGAGTGACCATTACTGGCTGGCCACTCTCCTTGATCCACGGTACAAGGGTAAGGTTGCGGACCTTATCTTGCCGTCGCAGAGGGAGCAGAGGATGAGACATCTCAGGGAGGCCTTGCAGAAAGGTCTGTGCAACGCGTTCCCAGAAACTGGGAGGTTACAAACTCCTGGTCCTGGACGACGAGTTGCTGAGGCTTCGGTCAGTAGCAGAAGGAGCGGTGGGGAAGGTGGACGTCTGACCGATGCGTTCAGACAATTTTTTAGTCCGCAGCCCCAAGGTATGATCGGTTCCAGCAACCATCGCCAGCGTCTGATATACATGGTGCAGGAATACCTAGGGGCAAGGTCAGACTTGGACACCTTTCCCACCGAAAATCCTCTGGCTTACTGGGTCCTGAGGATGGATCACTGGCCAGAGCTTGCACAGTATGCAATTGAGCTACTGGCCTGTCCTGCATCCAGCGTTCTTTCCGAACGCACATTCAGTGCTGCTGGAGGATTTGTCACCGATCATAGGGTGCGCCTGTCCACCGACTCGGTTGATCGACTGACCTTCATAAAAATGAATCAGTCTTGGATCACCACCAGCTACCAGACACCTGAAGCGGATATAACGGAATAATTTATAATGTCACATCCCTTCAAGACTGCCTATGCTGATGCTGAGTGACTGTCCTGTTATGTTCACTGACTATCCTCTTCCTCCTCCTCAATGATCCATGCCACCACACCAGTGCCTAAGGCACAATTTTTCAGCCCCTGTATAACAGGGGCGTGTAATTACAATTTTTTAAAAAGATGCTTCGCAACAGGTGTGACTGCTGTGCTCAGAGTACATTATCTGTGAGGGGTTGCAGTGTTGTGGCACCAGCACCAGTGCCTAAGGCACAATTTTTCAGCCCCTGTTGGGGCGTGTAATTACAATTTTTAGGCAATGCTTTGCAACAGGTCTCATTGCTGTGCTCAGAGTACAGTATCTGTGAGGGGTTGCAGTGTTGTGGCACCAGCACCAGTGCATAAGGCACAATTTTTCAGCCCCTGTATAACAGGGGCGTGTAATTACAATTTTTTAAAAAGATGCTTCGCAACAGGTGTGACTGCTGTGCTCCAAGTACAGTATCTGTGAGGGGTTGCAGTGTTGTGGCACCAGCACCAATGCCTAAGGCACAATTTTTCAGCCCCTGTTTAACAGGGGCGTGTAATTACAAATCTTGATCTAATAGTTCACAGCAGGGCCCATTCCTGCGCCCACCAAGAGTAACTATGAGGGCCTACAGTCTTGTGGCAACACCGTCCACCACCACCACCACCACCAAAGGCCCAATTTTTCTGCCCTGTTCAACAGGTGCATGCAATTACAAATCTTGATCTAATAACTCACAGCAGGGCCCATTCCTGCACCCACCAAGAGTAAATGTGAGGGCTTACAGTCTTGTGGCAACACCGTCCACCACCACCACCACCACCACCAAAGGCCCAATTTTTCTGCCCGGTTCAACAGGTGCATGCAAGTACAAATCTTGATCTATTAACTCACAGCAGGGCCCATTCCTGTGCCCACCAGTCTTGTGGCTACACCAACATCTAATAGGGCAAATTTCTGCAGAGTATATACGGCAGGCCCCTACTTTCAAACATCCAACTTACAAACGACTCCTACTTGCAAACGGCAAGAGAAAACAGGAAGTGAGAGGAAATCTACCCCTAGGAAGGAAAATTCTATCCTGTTAGATTTAATTTGGGAAAAAGGTATCTCCTCTCTACTGATGCTTTATCACCAATCCTTGTTTCAATTAAAACCCCACTTTTCCAAAAACATTTGTCATTGGGACGGAAAGTGAGGTGACATGTTCTGAACAGATGTGCAAAGACAGCAAATGTTACAGGGGTGATAACCCCTCCCTATGTTCTCCAAAAAGCTTAAAAATTGATTTTTTTGGGATGTAGCTACACTTCATAATGTACCTGTTCAGATTCTACTTAAGAACAAACCTACAGTCCATGTCTTGTTTGCACCACCTATATACTGCTGTTCAGAGTATATAGGGTTGTAGGTATAGGGTTTTATTTTGGGTGCGGGGTCCCCCTTAGTATCCATACAAGACCCAAAGGGGCTGGGGTGGGGGGGGGGGGTGATGGGGTAGCCATGCCATTTTTCTCAAGGATTTTCAGCCATATGGCGGCCAGGACAAGACATGACATTGAAGCCGCAAGTGGTTTTAAATGGCTTCTTTTTTTCCTTTACAAATGTCATTTTGTGCAAGGACAGTTCTAAACACGGGAAACACATGCCACTTCACAGGCATACTTTAGACACCCCCCAGGTACCGTATTTAAAGGAAAATTTCACTTTTTTTTTTTTCACTTTATGCATCATTAAAATGACTGCTCCCGAAAAAACTTTAGTTTT